>OY756427.1:10211304-11411304 GCA_963576905.1 Mystacides longicornis | reverse complement strand
TGGATATTAGGTAGGTGTCGTATTAATTATCGATATAACAGAGCAATACAAGCAACGCGCGATCATTTCAAACAAGGCACCGATCGGACCATCGAATTTACGTCTTTCCGTCTGCACAGTTAGGACACGTTCATACAATGTTGTATGTTTGAACAGGGCGTCCGCGTTCATGCGATCATTGCAATCGCAAGATCGTGCGATCATGCGACCAGCTAGGACAGGGCCTCTCTCTCTTTTAACAACCCGCATTGAGGCTATGGGAGGAAAAGAGAAACAGCCAGTGCGCTCAATTTTGCGCATAAGATTTAACATGAAAATCATGCACATTAGTCATATCTGCTTATAGAAGGAACGGAAGAGAGTCTAATAAGTCTTCGAAACTCTAATGATAAGTGTTTATCAATCTGCCATAGAGGAGCTAGTTAGAGGTGAAAAAATCTGCATTGCCTCAAGTCAGAAAAGTTCTTGTGTGAGTGCTTATTTATAACTTAAGCTGAAGGTTGCTCTTATAACTGAAGTAATAAGACGAAATTAGCTTCCTTCTTTAACAAAACTTACTTTCTTCTTACTTATATGGCGGTTAGACAGTATGGAAATTATACCACACAAACTAATTTTCTATCTGATGACAACGAGTGTATAGAACCATCCAGGATAAAGAGCCATCTAGCGGAATACGACGAATACATCTCGTATTTTATCAACAACGTAGATTCATCACCGTCTGTACCAAGTTAACTAACTTAGGATATTTCACACCAGAGGGAGAACACATCACCTATTTGGAAAAATTATCTTGCGCGAATAACCCAACTATAAAAGCTTTTTCAATATACAATTTTATTACTCTTTCCTTCAGAACCTACCAGTACATAACATTGTAATTAGTTTTAAGTTAAAATATATTTTTCTGTGATACTTTATTTGAATTCACTAATATAGTGCTTGTGTTTTTTATAATATAAAACCGAGTTTCATTTCGGTAGTTAGTGGAATTCCTTATTAACTGTTTAATCTAGTTCATAAAGAAATAGTGAAAGTTGGTGAGTACTCCAGATATTCTTAATCTTGCCAAAACTCATAAGAGAGTTTCTCATCTTCTGACAAAGACCATTTTGCCCCAATATCATTTGACCTTGAGAAAAGAAATCAGTACTCCTTCCTCATCTCAATCTCATCTCATCTTATGGATCAGATCCAACCAATCTGAATCCCATACTTATTTTATTGAACTAGTTTAGTAAAAGATAGGAATATAATAATTGTAGAGGTTTATCTGCATTTGGATATCTAAAGTTAATTTTTATACTATGTCAATGAGTTTTTTTTTCGAGATAAAATAAATATCATTATAGATTCATAAATCAACTCATTTAGTAACTTACCCACATCATGAAATATGTGAGCTTCAAGAACCAAAGAATCTTTGAAAATGATCGAAGTAGGTAGATACTTTTGTGTCAATAAAATTGAACTGAATGAAGTATGTAGATTGTAGGTAGTACATTATATTTTAATCAGAAAAACTAAGATTAAAATTAGATAATAAGAAAAACTTTCCCGAAAGCAATACATAAATAATAAGGAAAACCGTTTATAATTAATCAGTGATACGAAAACTAACATAAGTTTATAACTTTAATATATCGAGAAATTCGGCCAAGATAACAGACTTATTAAAGCTTATCAAAGTTTATTTTCTTCTGTTAGTTTGACAGTGTTGACACTTGATACTTAATTTCTAACTGTCAACGGTGTCATTGTTGAGTGTTTTATATTCTATCATTAGTCACCTCTCCCCTCTTTAAGGCCCAACTCCAAGTGTTAATTATTTGATCGCAAAATTAGATTCGCCTTTCAATCTAACTTACTGATAATTTTCAAATAACAAGAAGTTAAGAAAATCTTTTGAAACACGCAACAAGCGCTATTGGTTGAAAATGCTTTGCTATTTTAGAAGTGTTTAAAATGTATTCTAATTCCTGGTTTGTTTTACTTCTTATTTTGTCCTTTGTGACAATAATTATTATTGATTTTTTCAATAAACACGCTGAAAGAACCATAATATGTCCCTTGTATTACCGCGACCAAATAACATCTATTGTGACATCGTTAGGTACCTCTTCTCCAGAAGCCTCGTGCGTAAGATAGATTTCAACAGGTTTCCAATTCCCTGTTGCTTGTTTTTGACCTTGTGACCTTATGTCTCCTTTGACCACTGATGTGGAAGTACCCAATATATCCACCACATCAAGTCATCTACAGTTAAACACGTACAACCTCCATAGCTCGAGTTAGGGAAATAAAAGTCCACCCCTATACAGATCCATGCATGTAAGGGTAAGGAAAAAAGTTACCCTGAGGTTGTCTGGTATCAGGGAGCCTCCGTTAGTTAGCTACTAACCTACCCGTTAGTCACGCATCCTTTGACACGGGTCTTATTTTTATAAAGTGCTGTCAAAATACATAGTTTGCATTTGGAACCATAGTAAGGAACAATGAAATAATGGTTTGAACTTACGGATATTTGGTCTGTCGTTTGTGAAACCGCTCTGTAAACAACTATTTTTTTATTTTTCAATGTGAACAGTCATTTACAAAACATAATTAACTCTTAACTATGCATCTTATAGAATGAGATCGGTAGGTACCTATATCTTTTTAATTAAACAAAACATCGTGTACTAATTTCATTTTGAATTAAGCTTCGGGTAGGTATATATTTTGATTTTTTTTTAACTACGTATTTTGTTTTGGTAACACCCCTGTAAATTCAGCGAGGGGGTGGGCGGATAATATTTCTTCAGGGGTGAGAAATTGAAATAATACAAGAATAAGGCTGTAATTTATTTCACAATAAATACACCTTACGAATAATTCATTTTGTCGTCGACAAACTACTAATAACAGCTAATGCCCTTTTCCTCGGTATTAAAAAGCGTTGACTCTCTCCTAATTCATTTTGAATTAGACTCAGTACTTTTATTTAAATTATCATTTATCATTGTTTTTAACGCGACATAGATTTTTGTATGCATAGTTTTATTTCTATGTAGGTTATTATATTTTAATAAGATGAAAAAATATTTTTAATATTTAAAGTTAATTGGAATTAACCTACCTCCCAAAAAAAAAAAAAAAAACGAAATCAAGGATAAAGGAAAATTATAATTATGAAATAAAAAACATCAAAAAGATTCAAAGACGGACATATTATTATTTCATCAGGGTGAAGATGGTGTGGGAGGAGGGAGGGTACGGACACGCATGCAAGATCAAGCACAATGGAGCGCTCTTGATGTATCCTTATGCCTCTAAGTGGGGTTAAAAAAGGAATGAATCTCATATACGGATCAGATTCGATGTTTTAAAACACGGAAAGTATTGAAAATAATCCATATTATCATCAAACGGCCCAAGATCACCAGTGGTGGTATTGGTTGCTCCCAGATATTTTATACACCCGGAAGATCTGGTGATCTTCTTATTGATAGCTGTTTATCGGATCAGGAATTATTTACAATGAGCTCCGTCTTACTGGCATTGACTCGAAGGCCAAGGCGTGCTGTTTCGTCGCAGAGTCTTGAAACACTGCGCTGGTTTTCCGCTTCCGTCGTACTGAACAACCCTAGTTCGTCTGTGTTAGTGCTCCAGATTGCAGATTTCGGCCATAGACCTTTGCTTGGTGATCTTCTTAATATTTACAACATTTTTGAAAATAGGTATACAAAACAATATCTATGTCTCTAAATATATTTTTTAAGTAGGCTAAATAATGTTTCCACCAAGCTCATAGCTCAATGAACCTATTCAAGAAACACCTGCCATACTAATAATAATTATTTAAATACTCTCTTTAAATACTTGGCCGTGGGGTTGCCGGCTAAAAATAGCACCTCTGCTCTTTTTGCTGGTTTTTCGAGCATCCTGTAAGAGGCAGGAAATCGAAAAATCAGATCGGGACCGTGAGGTTGACCACCTCACGTCCTTAACCTCAACCGGTCAGAAAAGGCACAATGAGCCTCGGACGCTTTCCAGCGCAATGGAGAACTCTTGATGCCTCCCTATGCTCCTGAGTGGGGCCTAGACCTCCCGAATTGTGGGTTAGTTCGGGGGGATCCGTGTCGGGCTTGATTTGTGTGGGGCCGTCTTTTTGATCCGATTGCTTCAATCGGGCTGGGGGTCGGCTTTGCTGCGGATTGGTCTCCTCCGGGCTGGCTTGCGGTGTGCGGGGGGGGGGGGCGTAAAAGGGAGAATGTATGTTTGTATGTAAATACTCTCAGAACTAGATATTACGACATTGATAAAGGTGAAGATCGCACTGAAAACTTTATGTTACATCGAAAGCCTTGAATTCGTATCTTCAAGTTGTAAGGTAGGTACCTACTCAAAGTTATTAAGGTTGTCTGTCTCCAAAATCGAAATATCGATTCAATAATATAATATGTAGATACATGGAAATCGATATTGCTGCCTACCTGAAATAGAAAAACGGAAATTGGTTAATATTATGAAGGCATACTTACCTTATCTTGAATTTACAATTAAAATTTTTGAAAATAACATTATTAAAAATTTAATATTATATTACTCGTACAATGAAAATGAACATCCAAGAAATACCTACTGGTGAGAGTTTTACATATCCCAAGTAAAGAATAATAATTATTCGCGGTTCTTATACAACGTCTTGATCCTTATGTACCTTTCAGCCTTAGGTACCTACCTACATACATTAGCATGTAGGTAGGTACCTACATAATATTATATCTAAATATTAAAAATTAAAGGTATTCTTTTTCCTTTAGATTAGTTAGAATTCGACAATGAAGATATTAATTGTTGATCATCATGTAGAGTTTTTTCATCACATAAAGTGTGGTTATCTGGGGAGAATATGGTAGCAAAGACCTCATTCCGCATTTTGATGAATAGCGTACAGTGCAGTGTCCGAGATATTTGGATTGCCCGACATTCTCCTATGCTGAACTAGTCCCGTTTTATCCTACCTGAAATAATATCATTTTGGATCTCTTCAAAAAATCTCATAGAGGGACTGAAGGGGCTGAATAATGAGATAGTGAAAAAGTAACAACTTAAATCATAAATTTTGATTTTTCATCCTCAAATCCAATTTTTATCGTAGGTATGTCATCCATTTCAGTCATAGATGTCAACTTTTTTTCCTTCAAGTGACATTTATTTATATTAATTACAAATATATAATCGATGTCCATTTAAAATAAAATCGCTTTTCTCAATGGTTTTTCGAACATATGCTACCAATAATAATATGAAACCCTATGCTATTTTTTATTTTATAACCCCTAACGATCAAAATAAACTAATGATATTGGACAGATTTTCTACCCTCGATAACTTGAATCGATTAAAATGGCCATTATTTCGGTTAACCAGCATGTAACCTCTAATATATCTGAAACGTCAGTGGATTCGATCAACGACTGTCAATGTAATTTGATGAATACCAAAGCATTAATTATTCGAAGGTACCAAACAGTCAAAAGCCATATTGACGAAACATCAAAAGGGTGTGGTCTGCGTTTATAATATATCGACGCACACTTCATGTCTAATTAGCGTTTTCCCAATCAATGAATTACATAGATTGGAAGATTAAAAGAGCCGAAAAAAGCATCTTAAATAGAACGAATGAACCATTCGAGGATCCCAAATTTCTTCAAAACTCCCAGCAAAAAAAAAATGCTAACGATAGACAGTTCTTTTGGAATATTCGAAAAGATATGTAAATTAATGTACTGATAATTAATGAGACTGGATGAAAAATTTAATCTGAAACATATAAAAATAATTTTGTTTTTTATAAGTTTTAACAGTTTTTTTGTTGTTGTTCTATGTACTGATAGTAGTTTGTTGTTCTATGTACTGATAGTAGTTGTTCTATATGTATTGACTAGCTAGTTACCCGTGGCTTCGCTCACGTGTTACTGTATTTATTTGCTTTCTCTTCCTAAACAATGCAGAATTAATTATATTCGCATCAAAATTAATAATAATAAGAAACATCCTCAAAATTTTTTTTTATATATATATTCTAAAATTTCCATTAAATTACTATATTTTTATTTATATTTGTCGTTATTAATCTGTATTTAAAAAATATGTGCTTCTTATACAAATAGAATCAGCCCGCGAACTTAAAAATTTCGCTAACTTGACTGACATTGTTCTATGAGAATCCCAAAAAATAACTCGAATAACTTTTATGCCATCAAATGACGTTATTTGAAATCAATTTTTATATTGCTGGATATGAATAAAAAAATATTCAGGTCTCGAAAAGCAATGAAATTAGTGATCTTTAAAACACTTATTTCTATCTGCTTTGGGCATTTTTCAAGCTACAGACGTTTTTTTTAACATATCAATTTATATCTTTGATTAGTTGTTGTTTGTCTGGTCGTAGGTTCGAAATTTAGTTCATAAATATCTTATCCTGAGCAAACACGACATAAAAAGAATAAACGATATCGGTCCAGCCGTTCAGGTCGAAATAAATAACGTTAAACGTGAAAACTGTTAACGTTCCGAACGTTAACGTTTACCAAATTGAAAATGGTTTCCAAACAAAAAAAAATGCGTTTCGTCTTCAATATAATAGCAGCGTCATAATACTTCCAAAAATTTTGAGGTAACGTTTAACGTTAATTTTGAATAACTGACAGAATTATTTTTTTGACTCGGAATTTGGAACAGCATTGTTTAACGCACGTTGAACAACAGTTTTTACGTTATCTCTATGGAAATAACAACAAATTGTTAACGTTGGAGCTGTCGTTAAGATTTCGACTTGGCCTCCAGGCGTGATGCGATGACCACGTAAAGTAGGTCTCCATTTTTATAATAACGTAATATTCTCCCTTTTAAGCCCCCCCGCTCACCGCAAGCCAGCCCGGAGGAAACTAAAGCGCAGCAAACCCGATCCGCACAAAGCCAAACCCTAGCCCGATTGCCAAAAAGCCAGCCGCACACAAATCAAGCCCGTGGCGGTTCCCCCCAAACCACCCCATAATACGAGAGGCCTTGGACCCACTCAGGAGAATAGGTTAGGCATAAAGAACTCTCCATTGCGCTCGAAGTCGTCCGAGGCTCATTGTGCCTTTTCTAACCGGTTGAGTTTAAAGGAAGTGAGGTGGTCAACCTCAGTATTCTAATGGTATAAGTAATTGGCGTTCGACTTTAAACGAATTTTCGACAATGTAGAGTAGGAAGAAAATTAACTGTCCACTGTTTATATTTTTTATTAAATGAAACGGATATCGGCAACTATCCGATATCCGGTCTATCCGGCGGCGTAAATAATATCCGGATACCGAATAGTAAAAAGAGACATGTTTGGATAACTCATTGATTTGTTTATTAAAGTATCACTTAAGAAATACACCTTATAATCACAAAATAAATTCTACAACTTAGAAAATTGATTATCAAGCATAAGGTAAATTATGGAGAGTAATTCTATATAATATTTCGTTATATAGACTATTAGACTATATAGAGGAAAACAGCAGCTTTGCTGGTCTTCGTAAGTAAGGGAAGTTTAATAAAACGACGTTTCGTCATATATCATCCTGGCTGAAGATGCAGATAGTTTCCGCGATTTTTGGAACAATAACGTTCCGGCAACGGAGTCAGTCCGATTTGTTTATACCGCCTACGTAAGCGTAATTCATGCGTTGTACCCATGGTAATTTACGCACTGGCCGGGCTCTAGTAAGGACTTCTTTAGCATTCTACGAATTGTATAAATTTTTGAAAATAAAAACACCGATATTTTAAGGGGAGCGCTTTTCTTCCTCCCGCAAGGGTTCCGAAGACAAAGAAGATCTTCTCATACCGAGAGGGTCTTCCTCGTGTTCTGCTCCTTCGAAGCAGAGCTGAGGGATCTGGAAATGGTGTGTGAGGAGGTCATAATATCCGGCTAACTGCTATCCCTTTCGTCTCTATTTTTTATATGTTCCAGTGGACAGTTAATTTTTTCGCACTATACAGTGACGAAATGATATGGTCATTGACTTTCCAGTGTTTTCAAAACAATTATTTACGATCTATCCTAAAATGATGTGAGGATTTTGTAGATAATTTTAAAATTTAATATTTTGCACTTTTACTACATTTGATATAAAATAATTTACCTATTGACTTCATAATACTATTTACCTTTTTTCAACATAATATTATATCAACTTGCTATTCATGGTTTACGCAATAAATTCAAAGCAAGATTACTCACATAGTTTTTTTTTTTTTGCTAGTGTTTTTATGAAATGGCTTCAAATATTTTGACAGATCAAGACATAAAGAATTGCAATACAATCCAGATTCTTTTCGTGAACTTACCGTAAATTATTTTAGTAGAGATAATAAATTACTAAAATAGGTAGGTACCTACATAATGATTTTAATGTCGATCGTAAAAAAAAACAATTCAGAATCGCTGTACAGGATGCATGGTACGAAAAATATATTGAAGTAGGTACTAAAGTGTTTGTCTGAATTCACGGAAAGTGAATTTCGTGGATCTCTTATATAAAAATGGAACGCTAATTTGCGCGGTCATCGTATGGGTAAGAACACGTTGAAAGCCGATTACGATCCGCGCCGACCAGCTCAAAGATTGTTGTCTATGGTTTCCATGCATTTAAATGGGCATGTCGGAAAGCGGGTTCCTGCTTTTTCTGTGGGTTTCCCCATTCAAATGCATAGTAACATTCTTTGCGCCGGTTGGCGCTAGTCAGAATCGGCATTCTACGTGTTTCTTACCCTATGAGAACAGCTGAACTTATATCGCCCATTTTTTGTCGTGTTTGCTTTTGTCTGAAGGGTCTTATGAAAGAAAAAAGTTGCACGAATAAAAATAAAAATCCATATTATTATTAGATTTTTTCTAATTTTGAAATTAAATCAGGCGTTTGACAGGAATCAGTTGTTTGATGAATGATACGATTCACGGAATGCTGATAGTAAATAATAAAATGATATGTTTTATAACAGATGCAGCGGTTACAGTAGTTAAAAAGGTAATAATGAATTGTATCATTATACTAATTCAAGTTCAATAATATAAGGACCACGTCGTCGTCTGTGTTAAATAACTTTAAACTGAAATCAACTTAAAGTTATGCATAAAATCTCGAACATATTATTTATATTCCAAGGCGGGACGAAGTTTGACGGGTCGGCTAGTTCAAAACTATATTATTATTATAGATTACGCAATAGTTTCGTCACGTGTATTGGAGAAAGTAGGTTGGGTTGGGTATACCTACCTACGTATATATAATTATTCATACACGCTGCACCGGACCACCTCGCGGTGTATGTATGTTTATTGTATGAAACGATGTCGTCAATAAATTAAATTTTTACAAAAATTGTTAAGAAAAGTTTGAGATGTACTGCTATGATGTATGTATTTTTTATAGAAAAATAAATTATCTAGTTGTAGCGTTTCGGCGTTTTTCGATATTTTTATAAAATTCTGAAATATAGGCACTGAAACTCGTAAATTTGTCATAAAAAAAATATTTTTCTTTATAAAAAAAGTTTGAGAAATCCTGGAACTTTTTCATTAAATTATATTTTAGATATTGTATTTTTCTATATACATACACAATTTTAGGGTTCTAGATTTTATGGTTTTCGAGATATATGGAAAAATTAAATAAAATTCAAAGGTTGATAACCCCTGACTGAAAAAAAAATTCAAAATTCTGAGTATACAAATTTTGTATGCTTAAAATATTCAATAGTTTCTGAAATTTTAGGATCTGTGCATCAAGCGAATCAAAAGTTACAAAGAGGGGACGGATACACACACATACACGTTGGAAAAGTGCCCCTCACCCCCTACCCTCTAATTAATGATATCTTTTGAAAACGAAATAGTATAATTTGACTCTTTCTGAAGAAATCATTTTTTTGAAATTTCGATAAAACCAGTTTTAAACTTTTTAGGAGGCACTTAAAAATCATCCCTTTTTATATGTGCCCTTTTTCGTCCCTTTTAGTCAAATTTTGGAAAAATTGCCAAATACGCTAACACTCATTTCTATAGAAGAATTCATATGCCAAATCTCAAGTTCGTACCATGTCTAGTTTCCGAGATATTCGCATACTTTGAAAAACATTCAACCCTATTTTTCACCCCCTTAGGGGTGGAATTTCCAAAAATCCTTTCTTAGTGGAAGGTTTTGTATTGAGACCTACCAGATTTCCAAATTTCACTTCTCTACGATTAGCCGTTTGGGCTGTGCGTTGATGAGTCAGTCAGTCAATCAGTCAGTCAATCAATCAGTCAGTCAATCAGTCAGTCAGTCAGGCACTTTCCTTTATTATTATAGATAGTAGTTGTTCATAAACATTCCACTTCAACCATAGCGGTGAAGAATGTTAACGATGCTGTAGGTATTAGGAATCCACCGTCCGTTGAGTCTTATGGGTTGTTTTCCTACGGATACGCCGCTACAATAAACGGCGGTGGATATGTCAGTTGAGAACATTGCCAATATGGTTTCCATAGTAACGAAAAACATTGTCATATAATTTTGAAAGACGCCGTCTTGTCAGATGACGGCCGCTCCCTAGGAACCCAACGCATTACGGAGTTGGCCGTAGATTTTTTCAACCGCTATGAAATCGAATAATCTATCGATCATTTCAGGGGTCATTTTACTGGTTGTTTAATATAATATTATAACCTTTAAAATACACCATTGTTTGTTTTCCCTTTTCCTTTTTGATCCCACTTATGGGTAGGTATTTAATTTATTTACCCGAAATCACATTATAATCATTTCTGCTAACATAATTTATACTAATCAACATTACAAAATAAATTATAAGGAAAATGCTACCTCACTACGTGTAAACCTGTATTTCGAGGCAAACATATTCATCGTTAACCGGAAAACTGTTATTGAACGAAGTTTGAGTGTAGTTTTTAAGCACACAAAGGTTGCTTACTAAAAAAAAAAAATCAAAGGCTATTTCTACAATTGCTCTCAATTACCCGTGGTATCGCGTGACTTTTTGTGGGTACCTGTATTATAATCACCTAGACATTTTTTTATGATTGACGTTAAAATCAATACGGCAGTAAGCAAAACATTAATTTTTTCCTCGAGTCAACATTATGGTTTATACACCCCTTAAAAAAAACAACGGGTTTGATCGTAAAAGAAAAATAATAATATAATACAAAAAAATATTTTTCAAAAAATAAAAATACAATATAAATATTTCATGATATTTATAATATTATGATGAATGTGTATTTTTACTCATTGTTTTTTTTTTTTTTAATTAAATTTGATAAATAAAAGTGGGTACTAATTATTATAATTTATGAGTTTTTTATCCATGGATTTTGTATAGAAAAAGGAAAATGTCATATTTAGTTTGATTGAAGTAATAAAATAAGTAGGTATAAAAAAGTATAGGTTAATGTGGTTTCTAGAATTATTATTGAGTTTTTTGTTTATAATTTATTTCACGTTTGTCGTTTATGTCACAAAGGTACTTATTTGAATTTATGTTTTTTTAGTGTAACTTAGGTATGGTATATTAAGTATGTTCTTTTACTGTTAAACACCAAATTATTTATGAATATAATAAAAGATAAGAGTCGTAAACTTGCAGAGGTTCATATTTGAAAAAAAAAATAGGTACATTAAAATACTTTTAAAAATCATCATTTTTTTTTTGAAATTAATACGTTGATAGCCATGATAATCCAAAAACGTTTAAAATACTTTTAACAGTAAAGTTCAAGTAAAGGCACACGTCCTATATGTACATGGTCACAGGAGACTAAGAAACTACGTGTGCCTACGAAACTATCAGGATAATAAAAAATTGTGGAAAAGTTATAAAATCTTTTATTTGAACTTTATTTTCAAATAAACTCCACCAAGAAATGCATGTTCATCTAGTAAATTTTATACTTTAACAGGTTGAACTGGAGTAGTCTGACAAAACTTCAAAAACACATCATTGGTGAAAAGATATTTTATTTATATTTGAAAGGCTTTTCAATAGACCCTTCAAAAGGGATTGACTAAGGTTATCAGTTCAATCCGTCTGTAGAGATAATGTTAATTGGGTTTGATCTAGAGGTGTGGTGCTGTGACGTCTGAGTAATACTTTCGTCTTGGGGAAGATTCATAGGTACCTACTCCATAATTTGAAAGCATGGAATAACCTTGTGCATTTAATTTTATTCAGACACCTAGTATCTTTCTTGAGACCAGTATACAAGTATATTAGATCAAGTTGGACATTTTTTCGAATAAAAAAGAAAGTTAACAATTCAACGGGACATTTTCTAAGTCGAATTGATTATTTTTCAGTTCAAATCGATTTTTCTCTGATGTGATCAAGGCAGGGAAGCTTACAACCTTATAAATATCAGCGTTTCTTCGAGTTTCTTCGAAGCCTAGGATTCTGAGCCATCTTCTTGTTCTTCTTTGTCAGCCGTCCCTCCACTGCTGGATATAGGCCTCTTCTAAAGTTTTCCACCTTTTTCTGTTTTGTGCTGCTTTTGACCAGTTTTTTTTTTCCACGACCGGAACCACATCATCCAACCATCTTTTTAGGGTCTCCCAATTGGCCTCTTATTTTCATAGGGGCGAGATTTTGCAATTTTGGATGCCCTATTTTCATGTCCTAATCTATTCTGTCTGCGACTCTTGTTCGTCGTCTTATCTCTTCGTTTCTTTTTTGTCTCTAAAGGTAGACTCTCACGCTATGGGAATATCGCCATATTATATTTGTCAATTTTCTATGACCCTAGGACCGAGAGGACGCATGTTTCGAAGACTCCCTTTTTCAGGTTTATTTGGGATGTCTTTTTCTTTAGAGATCTGATTTCTGAGCCATTAATTAGAGTATTTTACACCTGGAGCCTCAATCGTCTTGATAGGGATAAAATAGACGTTCGGAGACTTTTGTTTTCATTCCGCACATAGTATATGTTTCTAATTTCTACCTAATTGAATTAGTGTAGGTATTTATAAATAAGCATATTATTTGTGGGTGTTACGGCTTAACGTACCTAGATATTCTGGAAGTGTCGCGGTGGAGGCATGGCGTGTGATGTATGTTAATTTAAATGGCAAAGGGTTGAGATTAGATTATCCTGAAATATATTTATTATTAATATCTCATTAACCCTCTGAGGGCACGGGTGACTGTGAATGCGGTGTGATGGGAGTGGAGGAGAATTGTCTAGGGATGTCTCGTACATCAAAAGTATCATCTTTTAATTATATCTGTTCAACCCTCCCACGCGAACTTGGGGTATTTTTTTAATAGTAATAATAATTTATAATTAATATGTTACCTAGTAAGATTAATTATTTCACGAAGCGAGAGTTTGCATCAATGTGATCTATTTCTTCTTCTGCGTTTTCAATCACATTGATTGGTTTGCAGCAAGCGTTTCCTTTTCCGCTCTTCCCAGTTCTCCGCCCTTCTCTTCAGTTCGGAGTAGGAACTGCACTCCATGTCCCGGCATATCTGCTGCAAATACTCCTCTACCGATGAACCTAGGAAATGAACCAAATTTCAGATTAGAATCTCACTGTAGCATTAGCTCTTTTATTGCTTCAGGGGGGATTCCATCTAGAACCGGAGATATTCGCGGTTTTATTCTACAAGCAGCATTTTTTACTTCAGTTTCTGTGTTCAAGTGTTTTTTCATTTAAAATTTCTACCCGGAATTGGGCTGTCTCAGATTGGACGGGACCGGTTGACTGTAAAAAATTGCCTCACGCAATAAGTTCCGCCAGCTATATTTTTGTACTGAAATATATAAATACTAGTTTTTTAAAGGCGCCCGTGGCGCCCACCTATGGCCTTTTTTATGCAAACTTTACTTTCTCATAGCATAGCTGTGAGCATTCACATGTGAGACTTCAAAATACTTGGTTGATTCAACTCTTTATGAAAACTCAAATACCTACAACTTAAACTTTTAATTACAAACTGTACATTCAAATAGCTTTTGGCATGTGGGTATTTACCGATTTGATTGATTAAACTTTTTCATGTAAAATTTGCATTCGTATTGCCGAATTCTTATATGAGACTTTAAAACACTTGATTAATTGAATTCTTCATGAAAACTCAAAAAACATCGTGAACTTTTTATAACAAACTTAACATATGTAGGTATGGCTTTTCAACGTTATGAATTCACATGAAAATCTTTAAAAAATTACTTTAGGTGTGTAAACTTTTTATTGAAAACATGACATTCGTATGGTTTTTCTCCGCTATGATCTCGTGTGTGTGGATTAAAGATTCGTGATTTGGTAAACTTTTTCATGGAAACTTTGTTTTCTTATCGCCGAATTCATATGTCAGACTTTAAAGCACTTGATTAATTGAATTCTTCATGAAAACTCAAAAAACAACATGAACTTTTTATAACAAACTTTACATATTATGTATGGCTATTCAACGTTATGAATTCACATGAAAATCTTTAAAAAATTACTCTAGGTGTGTAAACTTTTTATTGAAAACATGACATTCGTATGGTTTTTCTCCGCTATGATCTCGTGTGTGTGGATTAAAGATTCGTGATTTGGTAAACTTTTTCATGGAAACTTTGTTTTCTTATGGCCGAATTCATTTGTGTGACTGTAAAGCACTCGATGATAGATTATAACTATTCATGATAATATAACTATTTATAAAAATGCAAAAAAAAACTTTTTATAACACACATTGCATTAGCAAGGGTTTTTTTGGCAATGAAATCGCGTCTGTGAGTTAAAGATCTGATTTGGTAAACTTTTTCATACAAACTATGCTTCTTTTGTCCGAATTCATATGTCAGACTTTAAACAAATTTTGAACTTTTTCTAACAAAATATGCATTTAAATGGCTTTTATCATTTGATTGATTAAACTTTTTATGGCAATGGTTGCATTCGTATGGCTTTTCTCAGCTATGAGTTTCAAAACTTTTTATTGCACACATTGCATTAGTAAAGCGAAGTCCGGCTGTGCGTAAAAGTTTCCTGATTTGTCAATTTTTTGGCCGAATTCGCAAGTGATACTTTACAGCACACGGTTGATTGAACTATTTATGCAAACTTAAAAATGAAATTAAACTTTTTATTGCAAACTTACCATTCAAATAGCTTTTAGCATGTCATTGGTTGTTTAAATTATTTGATTGATTGAACTTTTTATTGCATTCGTATGGCTTTTCTCCGATATGAGTTCGCATGTCATTCTTTAAATTACTTGAAACCGCAAACTTTTTATTGCACTCATGGCATTAGAAAGGCTTTTCTTCACTATGAAGTCCCGCTGTGCGTAAAAGTTTCCTAATTTGGTATACTTTGCTTTCTTATCGCTGACTTCGCATGTGAGCTTTTTAATAACCCAAAAAATTGTTTTTCTCTACGTCAAGACCTTTAAAAAAAGTGCTCAGCCACCAGGCATAATAATATCATTATGTTACTGTCAGTTGTCACTGCTGTCAGCCATATTGTATTAGAAGAGCAATATTATTTATTTTGTCTTTAGTTGCGAGTGGCGCGCCATCTAGCGGCGTTAATGACATCAGTCAGTCAGGCAGTCAGTCAGTCAGTCAGTCAGTCAGTCAGTGTTCAAGGCAAATATTATATAGATGTTTTTAAGAAAATAAAAAAAATAGGTTTTATACCTTCTCCATTTTTTTTTTGTTTTACCTTTTTATTTATAACATCTTTTCACAATACGCTAACCAAGTATTAGGAATTAGATAGCTTTGTACTTTGTTCATCATCCCTGATTTGATATAGGTACTTACTGAAATTTATAAGAAACATTTCATGATGCAGCAAAGTGAGTGGTCAATCTAAAAATATCGGGGTAAAATTTCACCCACGATGAAGCGAACAGGTTGTAAAATTATGTTTGGATAATAATTTACTGTTTCTCATATTTAACGTTTAAGGGGAAATTACAATCATATCTCATATCGAGTCTGCCGCGGTTGTGAAGGAAATAAATAAGTTTTATTGTTATGTTTACTATCCAAACTAAAATAATATACTCAGATAATAAAATCTCCCAGCCCCTTAGTTATATAAATTGTTGGTTTTATCAGATAATTAGGATCCAAAACACACCTACATGCGAACCGACACGATATACTTAATTATATTTTAATTTCATTCGTGAAGCGAGAGAATGAATAAATTATTTCCTTTTGAAAACATGTAAAAATCACCCACCCTTGTGTTTTTCTAATGAATATTACGAACCTTAAGGCGGTTGATCTTAGTTAGATCTCTATATATAAAGTGTAGCCCTATAACATGTGAGCCGCTGAAACAATATTATGGTAATTCTTTTTTTATTGTTGTTATTATTGTTTGACGTGATGCTTTTTACGTGAATACCCAGACAAACTCTACCAATCTAGGCACCTCTAGTTGGTATAGGTGCTCATTTTTATGATCAATAGTTAGGGCGGGTCGATTTTTTTTCTCTCGATACTGTTAATGTAATAGTTATCTTTTAGTGCTAAATGCTGTTTTAATTACGTATGTAACATATTTTTCAATTTGAAACTTGAACTCCAAATTGAGCTCAAAGTTTCAAAAAAATATGAAATTAATCGTATTTTAAAGCAGGTATAAATAAATAAAAAAGATCTGTAACAAAATAACATCTATAAGGCCGTAATTATATTACATGATTATTATGAAAATATCAGTTAATATGGGATATTTTCGTCCCATACAAAACTTCAAGGCCGATTTGGAGACAGAAGATGTTGTTGTAGTCAAGACTTGTAATTCTCACTATTACATTGATTACAAGCACTTTTTTCTTCCAGTCCGGCGCCGCGGCGCGCGGCGGTCCAGCCTATCAACAGGTCCCATATTATGTTTGAAATAATATGTTACTATGTCTTTGTCTTTCTTTATCTTAGGTGAACTCTATATTTCTTGTGTTCAGATTCTTTGAGGCCGATCTCCTCCATCAAAACAAGACGGATCTTAATGACACTGTTTCAATTTATTATTAACTAAGGCTAGGTTTTAAGTTAACATACCTAGATTTTAAGAGGTAGGTAGGTACCTACTATTTTTCTATAATAGATACACAAATATTTTGAAGTTTCTAAAATAATACGTGTACGTAGAAGGAGAAAAGAAAACCTATGGTTTTATAATAAGATGATTATTTGACTTTATTCGCAGTATCTCAATTTGCAAGAAAAATTATTATTCTCATAATTTTGGCTTTGGAACGAAAAAGCCATGTCAGTGTAAGGTTTGTAATAACAAGTGAATAATTGGTTGAAATATCAAACAGCTATTATAGTTAAAATAAGATCTCACTTTTTGAAATTTTGGTGGTCGGGGTAGGTGAGGAAGGGGACGATTACCCATGAAAAGGTCCAATTTTTTAAATCGGGCAAGGGGGACCACACAACATTGGTCTATAATTCTCTTCACACCTCACTTATGCCCAACGCGTCAATGTGTGGATAAATGTTCTTAATGACTGAAGATCGGGAGGGATGGAGGGAGTTGGTGAGAATGCGTGGCGGTCACGATCTTCGGCACCGAGGTACCGACTGAAAAAAAAAACACACCTAGGTCCTAAAAAATGCTCTTACGAAAGAACGTCTGTCGGGAATGCTAGTTTCAAAATAAAGGTCCAATACTTATTATTTTCCTCTGCTAACTCCATGAAAAATGAGAAGTCATTTTTTTTGTTATTTTATGTAACCGCAAAGGATTACTCTGTAATGGTGAGCAATGCTAATTTTTACAGAAAATCTACTATATAAATGAAAGTGGGGTTAGTGCGAACACTTATAACTCGAGATTGGCTCAACAGATTCTTCTGATGTTTGATTTATTGGATTCTTCTCCACTCCGGATAACAGAATAACTAATAAAAAGTTAAAAAAATGGTTGAGAAGTGATGTAAAATATAACATTTGAGTTTGTATGGAAAGGTTACCTGGGACGCGCCGACGACATCGCGGGTAGTTCCCTCTCATTCTCGCATACGCTCTTACAGTAGCCCATCCCACTTACTCCTCCGATTCGAACGTTATCATAAAAAGTCAACAATATTATCGGCAGTATTGCCACCTTGGCGAATTTGTCGCCAGATCTAGCGACTTTTGGACATGGAAAACGACTTTTCATTTTCATTTAGCGACAAAATATTCTAGCGAATTTTCTAGCGCCTTTTAGGTCCATGGTGCTTTTCGGTTTCGGTTGTAGTATTTTGATAGAAGCCAAAGTGAGCAATATAAAAAAAACGCGGAAACGAAAAAACATAAACTAAAAATGAATATAATATGCTTTTATAAGTGATCCAATGCCACAACCTTCTTCTTCTGCTTCCAATGTACCATAGATTTCTAGAAACATGGATTTATAATGTCATATTAATTTTAATGACTTTCTAATTTTTAAGTAGTAGGTACTTATATCTTTTCATTTTTTTGTTTTTAACAGGAGCACTATTTCTTACTTTAATACAAAAATATCGCCTAAATATATTCTTGGCTCCCCCCGACCAATTTTGGCGACGTCTGGCGACATATGGATGTTTCAGAAATATTTTAATGTTATTATTTTATAAGCTTAACTCTATCGAATTAATTTTGTAATGCTTTACGGGTGCGCAGTGCACATTGTGCACATATTAACGGGCACTTCGGCTGGACCGATTTTCATGGTTTTTGATTTGTTGTATTCGTCTCCATCTCGAATAGGCTACTAGCTAATAAAAAATTGATAAGGAATAAAAATATTAAGAAAATAAAATACCCATACATTTTGTATGGAACGGTTATTCCTTTCTGTGATAAATTTCTTGACAGCGCAATTTTATTTACGTAGGTAAGCAACCATTAAGTTTCGAAACAAACATAGGTACCTTTATCAAGATAGGTACACAATATTCGATAATTGCGTATTAAAACAATATGATATGATCAAGAAAATATTTTTTTGAAAACTTTATCACTTCAGTATGGCAATAATTTGCCTAATTTCACTGAGTAAATTTTAGGTGAGGAAACTAACAAGAGGTTAGCTCGAATATACACGCATACTTTTAGTTTGATAATTCTTAAAAATGCGGACAACTATTTGCTACGATGATCGTCAATCGACGTATCGCATGGAAGAACGTTTTATATGCATACTAAATGTATCGAGAAAAGAGCCTACAAAGATTTTTAGAGATTTCTTTGCGGTCCATTTAAAATTCCACGAAATCTTTCTTACTCTATAAAAATCTAACCGTTTTCTTTGTTACCTAACTCATCTTTTATTACTGGACGGATTTCGATGAAAAAAAATGGAGATGTCGAGGGTTACCCAAGGATGGTTTAGATGAAAACAGGGGCTTTCTAGATACTATATTTCTGTTTTAATTAATGTTTTTAGTTTTTTTACTCCCATTTCAACTTTTATATGTCAAAACAAGATCGAGTAAAACAACTACGTTCGTAAAAAGGGTGATTTTATTTCTAAAAAGCGTACATAATACCTAAGAATCGTTTGAGTTTTGATTAAAACGTCATAAAATTGTCGTTCTTTTTCTAAGCAGGTATTATGTTAAGGTTTTTTCTTTATATTGAGAGAAAGATATAGGTAGGTACGTACAAAGTACGGTTGGCTATTTAGATAAAGTAATACATCGATGCGCGTTGCATTGGAACTATACATCAATGTTATCCGATGCATCGGATAAAAACATCGATGTTTTCTCTATTTTTAACGAGTTTTTTTTTTTAAATATGAATTCTATTTTCGATTCGAGAAAATTTTGGAAATGTAGGTATTTATTTTAACTTGAAATATATATTTATTAGGTATGTTCTACAAATATTTTGTAAACTTACAGAGATTTTGTTAGGTTATAATTTTATTTTATTTTTTATTTATTGATTCCACGCAACAAGGTTGCTTTTACAAAAACATATTAGGTACCTACATAAAAATTTAAACATTGACAATATTTCTGAGAATAACAAAATAATCGCATGTTTGAAGAATCTATCTATTCTAGATATAGGTACGTTAATATTTTAAATGAAATTATGTTTTTTTAGTAACTTAATCCCTATTTTGGCCATCAAAGAGCTAATAAAAACATTTTTTTTTCATTTTCGAATTTATTCTAATAATTTGTGGGATCGATAACATCTCTAATATAAATTAAAGTCGGGTTAGTGCGAACACTTATAACTCGAGATCCGCTAAACAGATTGTTCCAATGTTTGATTTATTGGATTCTTCTCCGCTCCGGATAACGGTTGGTAGACCAGTGGTTACGACGCCGGCTTTCGCACTGTTTCGTGCGGAGGTCGTGGGTTCAAATCCCGGCCGTGCCGACCATTTTCCACTTTCACGACACAAGCATTTGCTTAGTGTGAAAGATGTCAAAAGTGTATTTGTGTTCACTTTGAGTGAGCACAGATTCATTTAAAAAAAAAGTTGAATAAATTGATAAGAACTTATGTAAAATACAATATTAAAGTTTGTATGGAACGGGTTCGGTATCGGTACCGCCACCGACATCTGTTGAGGGAAATAGGGAGATGTCTGGTGGATTAATATTTTGATAGAAACTTTCAATGTTTTCCCTATTTTTCTACAGATGGTGGTATAATAATGATTGAAATTAAAAATATCGTTTTTGATGGTACTTTTCAAGCTTTTTTATAATTTTTGTTCACATCTATAATTTAAAAAAAGTGGTGTTAAAGCGAACACTTATAACTCGAGATCGGCTGAACAGATTTTTATCGTGTTTAGTTTATTAGATTCTTCTTCGCTACGGATAACATATTATTATAACAACTATTAAAAAATCTAAAAATGGATGGAAAATAGTATGAAATAATATAATATTAAAGTTAGTATGGAACAGGGGAGTTTTGGTGATTTTGAAATAACTGATTCATAATTACCACATAACTTTTGATTTTTTTTACAAATTGTAGTAATGTATGTTAGCTATGTTATGTTACCCAGCAATATTTTATTGACTTTTGATTGAAGGCGAGACGAAGTTCGATGGGTCAGCTAGTAAATAAATAAAAAAAAAAAATCCTTCATAAGGTACCTACAAATTTAATAATAAGGAATGTTCAATCCGAATTAAAAGTTCGTCAATAAAATAATATCTATGAATTCGTTGAAAAAAATGTTCAGGTAACTAATATCTGCCTTCTAAATTCATGAAAATACGTGGGTTTTTGCGAAGGCGTTCACCTCAATTATCTTTTTATTAATTAGAATAATCTTTCTATTTTTCTTTTTGCCTTGATAGTGTTTTTTTCTGGGATGGGTCACAAGAAATCAAAATAAATTTTCATTTTGAAAGGAACTTGATTTGATTGACACAAGAATGGCTATAATGGTGTACCCACTGGAAATTAAAAAAAAAAAAACTTTGAAGTCTGCATGTAACATAATAATATTATGTCACATGCAATATTTAAGGTTATCGACTCTATACCGCGCTTGATGCTGTGCTTAAACACAACGTTTCAGATTTTTACATATACCTATGTACTTAGATGTTGATGAAAATGTTTTATTACTGGACAACAATATATTATAAAACTAAATTAATTTACTAAGGGTTTCTCTTTAAAAATACATTTTTACAGATTCTTGTCCAAACAAATTAACGCGCAAAATTACGATGCTTAAAACACTAAATTGGATCCATGAATGAGAAAATAATTGAATTATATGGATTTTTGTACGCTTAAAATAATAATATCTGGTCTCGCGTTAAATCTTTCAAGGTCTTTGGGATCCAGTAGGTACATATTTAAAAGCATTGCTACCCAGAAAAAACAACACTCTGATATTATTCAATAAAAGCAAGGCAAATTCAGTTATTGTCGGCTCTGGATGATGATAGAATAATACGTTGATTTCGAAAAAGCTTGTGATAAACGAAAATATAAAAAATGCAGTCCCTGTACAAAAACCCCGAGTGTAGTGTCAAAACTCATATTATTGATTGTAAAGTAATATTAGAACCTTTTCTGAGTCTGTCTGAGAAAGCATTGTTATGGCTTATTATAACAAACTACTATGAAATGCTTGTACGGAATGCTACCAAAAAAGTTCGGTATTGTTGGAAAATTTGTGTGAATCGCGCATACTAACGGTAGGTATTATTACAGTAATATATTTAGAATATTATGTAGGGGATATACATTTCCGATATAAAATTCATGTAAAAACAAAACAATTATTAACATGAAAAATGTGAATGTAAGTATAGGTAATATTAAGTACCTACCAGCTACCTATCTAAATCTTAGCCGCGAAAATATAAAACATGACATGATGATTTATTAATACAGGCGAAGATATACATTACAGATTAATCTAATGGTTTAGATATACATTTGCAGGTTACAAACCATAATGATTGTTTTGTGAAGGTAAGGCGGTGTAATTAATTAAAATCATAATTAGATAAGAGTGGGGGGTGGAGAGGAGGGTGTTCCTATCACAGGGCGGTTCTTGTTAATGCGTGTTTTGTTTCGGGATCATTAACTTCCAAATACAAATTCTTTGGAAAAGAAATTAAATTACAAACCATAATAAAAAGGTACCTGAGTTTTTTGTCTAAGGAGATAATAAAATCGATATTTTTTTCACAGATACGACTGTGACAATGACATTAATAACAAAAGAATACTGAAAAATTTGTCAATCAGTGCTCTCAGAGCTGAGGGATTTGAACATAGTGTGGGAGCAGGTCATTGAAGCCGCGCAAATCAGGCGCGGTTGAGGGCTCTTGTTACCTCCCTATGTCCCTGATTGGGTTCAGACAGGAAGTATTGATTGAATAATATATAATACGCCGCATATTCACACAGGGCCAAAAAGACATAGAAAAGTATTTGTTTTGGAGTTAAGACAATAAGTTGGCTCCCAGTTACAGATTTTTTTACACATCACGCTATGTCGTGTAAGGGGTAGGCAGAGAGAACGGACCTCCACTCTTTTCTATCTACACACACACTTCTTTCGTTTATTCTAAAGACATACCTAACATTTGTCATAAAACCTCTCCTATTTCTATTACTTCTGACCTGGCCTTCCTTGAGAACGCAATCGTTGTGTTCGATCCACGTCGTTCTCGGTCGGTCACGCTTTCTCACACCTTTCCTTATAACAGTTAAATATTTATATATAATATATGTAACGGAATAGTTTTTCTTCCTTTTTTTTTAAACTAATTCAATTGAATTGAAACAGATAAGACCTTGATCAGGAATTGAATTTTGAATTTCTTGTTTAGATCCTCACGGATTGAAAACTGGATTTTTCCTAGTAACATAGGTAATATTTTTTCGTTATCTGACGAGGATTTATTTTCCGACACGTGGTGGTTATGAAAGCAACTATCTTTTTGTGTTTCCTAGGAGTAGAAAGCGCTTTTAACCTGGCCTAGGAGGTTGTTAGCCCTCAGCTCTGTTGTCCAAGATCTGATAGACTCATTGTCTGTTGAGATTGTTTTCCAATACATTGGTTTTGATTACCTATGTTACTAGGAAAAATCCAGTTTTCAATCCGTGAGGATATAAACAAGAAATGTTTATAGACTGGTGATAATCTGTGGTTAGCTAAAATGGATTAATAATCCTGGCGCTATCTACCTTCAAAATATTTGATCGAAAGATTATTTGAGGGATTAATAAAGAGATAGTTGCTTTCATAACCACCACGTGTCGGAAAATAAATCCTCGTCAGATAACGAAAAAATATCAAGTACATTCAACAACACCCATTGAAAAAAATAGAAACAAAAATTGGATTCTCAGTTGACGACTTGTTTCCACTACATTACAACAGATGGCATTCAGATAGAACTCCAGTTAGTAAATAAACCTTATAGAATCAGTCCAAGTATTGTATTAATCCACCAGTAGATGTCACTAGCCTCGAAAATCGTTAAAAATTGAAATATTTCCTCACCCACTGTATATATACAAGTTTCAACGAAATGACAATTGTCAACAGAGAACAGCGAATGTTTCCTAGGAGTAGAAAGCGCTTTTAACCTGGCCTAGGAGGTTGTTAGCCCTCAGCTCTGTTGTCCAAGATCTGATAGACTCATTGTCTGTTGAGATTGTTTTCCAATACATTGGTTTTGAATTTTGAACTTTGTGTTGAAAAAGCGGGGCGTCTAGACTTAGTTATTTTTTTAAAATCGCGATCGTTAACGCTAATGTTAAACTACTTAGCGTCTAATTATAATGGTTAAAAGCCAATTAACAAGTGGCCATAACTCTAAAAGAAAAACTCGTTGGTGTTTCATTATAAAATGGCATGTTTTAGCGCTGCCTAGATAATAACACACCAGTTTTTTTTTTAATGTTCATAAGTGTTTCTCGTTAGCCACTTCAATAATATGAAATATGGTGGGGTAATCATAATATTGAGAGATCATATCAAATTAATTGGATAGCCTTTGTATAATATAGTGTTACCTGTTTTAATACGTGAACCTTTTATATCTATACAACTCAAGTAGGTACCTAATTACTGCAACACGATAGGCGAAGGTTGATGGCGTTATGAAAAATAGCGTTCCTGAAAATTATCCAGGTAGTTTACTTTTATATTTCCTATATTTTTGCCAATTCATTTCCAAACTGGGGAATAATTTGTGAGGTGGCCTCTGACGGGGTTGTTTTAAAAATTGATTAAACCCTTGTAAGAAATTAAGGTAATTATTGTTGAAAAAAATATGGTACAAAATTATAGGTTAGTAGGTTGGACCAGAACCTTCTTTGCGGTCTAAGTAACAGATTCTTCCAAGATGAGATAAGAAGGAAGGGAAGAAACAGAAGAACAGTGGAACAACCTTCCCGGACTTAGGCAATCCAAGGATCTTCTTGGTGGGTTTGACTCCAGAAGAACCAAAATATGTTTAAGCCTAAGTAAAATAGGTATTAAAACCCTAACAGGCTTCATAACGGGTCACTGCAGACTTTAACACCTGAGGAAGCTGGGACTCGAAGATGATGGAACCTGTAGATTCTGTGAAGAAGGGGTGAAATCGCCTCACCACCTACTTAAGACTCCGATGCAGTAGTTTATGCGAGAGCAAGAAGTTTTGGTAAACAAGGATAGAGGTGGAGGACCTGCGATCGCCACCTTGGATCTCCTCCTAATGCTGGACTTCCTGAAGCGTCTGGGATTAGTGGGGAAGCTCTAATTGGGTAAAACCATGAGCAAGTAGGGGAAGCACAATAGACCACTAAAGGTCGGAGCGCAAAACATCCCCTGAAGAAAAAAAAATAGGTCGGTAGGTACGTAAGTTGGTTTGTAAAAAGAAGCTTGCTAGTAGTGTATTGAAAATTTCTAAAAAATGTGATTTAGCGAGTCAGAAAGTAAAAATCAATCTAATTCAGGCAAAAATAAATACTTGGTGGTGGTTGTTGGTTGGAAGTGATTGGTATACTAGCGTTCTGTAGGCTTAAGGTTCGATCTCCAGCACTGACCATGACCAATGACCATCTTCCATCTTCCTCTTTTACACCACATGCTTTGATTAAAGATATCAAAAAAGTGCATTTGTGTTCTATTAGGGTGAGTCTAGATTCAATTTATTAAAAGCAAAAATGTTGTCTTTCGCAGAGAACAAATTTTTGGAATATAAGTCGACTTAAAAAATCAATAAAAAGAAGTTCGTTTAAAAAAGCTTAAACTAAAAGGGAAATGGTGCCGTTAAAACGTATTTGGTTTTTATAAGGCATAAAATTTAACAGCTGAACAAC
The DNA here is from genome assembly GCA_963576905.1 of Mystacides longicornis. Classification (NCBI taxonomy): domain Eukaryota; kingdom Metazoa; phylum Arthropoda; class Insecta; order Trichoptera; family Leptoceridae; genus Mystacides; species Mystacides longicornis. The sequence goes on along the minus strand of OY756427.1, from coordinate 11,385,458 downwards.
CATCACGCACATGCGACCTTACAGTTGGAAATGTCTACTAGAGTTTGTTTACTCGAATTCAAACGTTTACTTAAACAAAATTACATTTGAGTCAATAGAGGCGAAAGAGGGCATGTTTTGGAATATCTTACACCTTCCTATATACGTTGTACTGCGAAATAATTGTTGGTACATCGTCACCTTTCCAAACCTGCCTTCTAGGTATCAACTTGGTAATAATAATATTAATGTTATTTGCTTTTATATTTCATTAGGGATGCAAATGATTATAAGATTATATTTTTTACTTTAATCGATGATTTGTTTTCTTCTCATCCATGAAGCTGAGTCTTCAAAGCAAGACTCAGCTTCATGGATGGCTGTTACCGATGAATGTTACTCTTTGTTTAACACGTTCCTATCAACTTTACCTTACTCATTTTCTACAGTAGGTATGTATTTTTTTTTTTTTTGAAAAATTAATCTGTGTTCACTCAAAGTGAACACAAATACACTCCTTGACTCTTTCACAGTAAGCTACTTAATGCTTGTGTCGTGAAAGAGGAAGATGGTCGGCAGCTGGGATGTAAAGGGTTCCTTTAGTACCATGTCAAAGTGTGAAAAATTACATAATATAGGTATGTATTGCAATGGGATCATAAGGCCCCGTCCGCACTGCGAAATTTGACCGCACGTATTTTTTATTCGCAATTCTGTAGCATATTGAATATTATGGGAGTATTCACACTTGCGGTAAAAAATCGTGCGGAAAAAATTCTGAGATTTTTTTGCAAATTGAACGCGATGCGGTGCGAATTATTTGCATACGAATATTTTGTACAGTATGCAGTAGGTAGGTATGGCTATGTCCACACTGTGAAATAAAATTCGCAAACTTCTCTCAGTCGTGCACTGGTAGTACTTTCGATAAGATATTAAAAAACCGTGCGAAATTTTATTCGCAGTGTGTACCTACTAGGTGAAATTTCGATCACGGAAAATCGCAGTGCGGACAGGGCTGAAGAACAAGGCTATTTCACAAGAACAATAAAAGTTTAGTTAGTTGCTTCATAAGTGCGATGGCCGATGATACAACTCGAAGCATCGATGAATAGATTAACATCTCTTTAAGGTGTGTAAATAGTGGTGTGCGTTATTTAAATTACTGTATGATGTTTCCTTTACACACGCTAGGAATACACCTCGGTTTCTCTATTACTTTCCCGCTTACTCACCCTATATTCATGATACAATACAAGGCCACACTTTAAAACACTTAGGTACTGTTCCATAGCGTTAAAGGAAGTCAAGTTTTGCTAGTTTATATTGCCGGAAAGTTTCCCAAACTTTCCGGTGGTTCTCGTATCGATGTTTTTGAACACATGTCATTTATTAGAATATACTATTATAACTTGGACATATGTTTATTTGAAGTCAAGCAAGCATTCTTCCTTGAATATTTTTTGAAATGTCTTATCCTCTTCGGTGTGAAGATTTGTCAAGATTTTCAAGGCATTTTAAATTATTATTTTTTTTAATTTTACCATTTTAGTCCTGGCACCTGAACAAGGTCCAGGCATAAAATCTATCTTCATTTGAAACGAAGTGCCTCAGGATAATCTTGGGAGTTGATGTCATGGTACCACCGCATCACGAACGATGCTATACGCCAGCGCACCCAGCGTAGGCCCATCACTTTCACCATTGTGGAGAGGAGATGGACATGGCTTGGACAAATGTTAAGAATGCCGAATGACAGTTGCCGAGGGGAGCGCTGATTTTCCTCCCATCAGGGTCTCGAAGACGTGGAAGATCCTCTTATACATACCGTTATTCGTTCCTTCGAGGCAGAGCTGATGGAGTTGGACATGGTGTGGGAGGAGGTCATAAGTATTGTGCAAGATGAGCGCAATGGAGATCTTGTTTCCTCCATATGCCCCTAAGTGGGGTTAAAAGGGAGTTTTGGTTGGATTTTGATTGATTATCATTTTAAAACATTTTATCAGATTCGTTTTTGATTCACTGATTGTAGAGCGGCTTTTGTCCAGCTGTTTCTGTACCAGGATCCATTCCACATTCTCATTGAATATGGCACCCAGAGATTTGAACTGTTTTTGACTTTCATCATTGATGGCTTTAAGTTGGAGACTTGAGAGTTTTGAATCTTTCAACGATCATTAATTTTGGTCTTGATTTATGAAAACTAAGTCCATACTCCATTCAGGTGGACTTTACCTAATCTTGAAGATCTCAACGGAGTCATCTACGTATCTAATTATTTCTGATCATCATTGATCTTTTTTCTAAATTTAAAGTTTAAGTCTTGATGTCGAGATGCTTATGATATGTACCAATAAAAATATTTGGAAGATCTTTGAGACTAGTAATTTTACAGCACGCATAAATACTAATAATAATATAAGGACAATTTATAGAGCGCCATTTAGTGACAACAATAGTCACCTCAAGGGCGCTTGTAGTTTGCAAATGAAAAAGAAAACTATAGGTACATAGGCTTATACAGCTTAACATTAAAAAGAACTAAAATTAAATTAAGTATTAAAAGAAAAGTAAATAGAGGTCAACAGCATAACATACCATTTACCTAGATATAACGTAGTACAAGTTATAATGATGTTTCAAGTAAATATATTACAGTTTGAAAATAAACAAAGAAAAAAATTAAATAAAAGAAAAGGAAAATTAAATACCTAGAGGTCAACAGTATAACATACCATTTAGGTAGATATTATTACCGCATTATCAGTAATAATAATATATTTAAAATTAATTTAAATATTGAATCGGCAGTTTTTTCCCTTCCAATTGACGCAATTATAAGGTAGATAAATAAACCTATAGGTACACGTGACCAGAAATTCTGCTAATGACACATTGATTGATGGATGACGCTGCCTTTCTTTCGTCTGAAGATATTTCTAAGGTTCATTTAAGTTATTATCCAGTTCAATGATTTCTCATTAATTCAAACAAATATTTTGGTTTTATTTTTTTTTCAATATTTTTAATTTGCGCATCTCATGGGTCAATAGTAAAAAAAAGCTCCACTGTCAAGAGACATAAGGCCGCATAATTTGGCCACAAATTCCGTGGTGAAAAAAATATTCCCATCTACAACTTATGACTCAAGAAAAAATAGAGAGAAGAAGGGGTATGGGACGAAAGAGAGTCTCTTGGCTTAAAAATCTTTGGTAGTGGTTTGGAATACCGGAGCCAGCTTCGTTGATAAGGCTTGCTCAAGACCGCGAGGAGTTCAAAGTGATGGTCGCCAATATCTTTTAGGAGAAGCACATGATGAAGAAGATTTTTTTATTTACAGGACCGTCTACGTCAAAGAAGTCTCTAATACAATGAAATAAAAAAATCCTATGTGTGTTTTTCGGACTGTATGTTATACTATTATCTTCTATATGTTAAAAAAATAGAGACCTATTTTGCGTGGTCATCGCATAACGCCTGAACTGCTGGACCGATTTCTCTAATTCTTTTTTTGTCATGTTTGTTTTTATCAGGAGAAGGTTTTTATGAAAGAAAAAATTGAGAACGTTGCGCGAATCATTAAACAATTAAAGAAAACTCAAAGAAGGTAACCTTCTCCTTTTTACAGTTGTAACGATCAGTTTTTGGGATTGTTTTTATTGAAGTTTAAATCAAATTCGCGGGCTCTGTTTGAATAGAAATCTCGCCGTATTGTCGGTAGGTACCCTCCGCGCGGGACATTATCAACGCAGCTCGTGGGTACGTTGGATGCTAATGTTTTTATCCAATGAAACGGCGGCCGTGTTAGCGCCAAGCTATCGTGGGGTTTGACGTTTGCAAACGTCAAAATTTTTCTAACTATATATTGAGTCCACGAATACGTTGAGGTGGACATTCTGTGCTGAATTTGGTTAAGGGTTAAACTACCCTTCCTGAGTGATTTGTTAATAATTGAGTCGAATATATTTATTGGAATTTAATTTTGTAAAGTCGTCTAAGTGAAGTGTCGTTTGTGAACTAAATTTAGCCCCGCAAGTAAAACAGGTGAGAATCTTACGTTTATTATGTCTGTCGTGAATTCTATTTCTTTTTGTGGGTATTTTTCTAATCCCTAATTGTAACGCATTTCTTTATCGTATTACAGAAGTGCGGGAACTACCCTTCGGGTTACAAACGTAATTCTTGATCTTGGAATGAGATGTTAATCTGGGGACATTTTATGTATTACCTACGTCGATGTACTGAAACGTCTGTATCGAGCCATCTGAAGCCAATTCTTGTTCTGAGAAGTCCATTTGTACGTGAGAACTCCGGCTAAGGATTCTTTGAAACTATTCGACATTCGTGGAGCCAAGTTATTTCTTGAAGAGATCAGCGCGAGATAGATTAGGGGATCGAATCTTAAGTTAAGTGATATATCAAATCATACGTTTCATTCTGTGAGACCTACCGCCGACACCTTTTCATTCTTCTTTCGTGGAGAGCAAATGCACCAACCTTAATTTGACCTTCGACCCTGTTTTATACAAAACCTGAATTTAATGTTTTCTCATTTCGATATGTAATCTATAAAGGGAAAAATCTCGTCCATATTAATTGAAGCCTATTTGATATATTTGTATGTTTACCTAAGAAGTTTGGAATAGAGGCTCAAAAATTGTTGTAAAACACCTGACGAGAGTTTAAGAAGTAAAATATTTTTTTGATTATTAAGAACAATATAAATGGCCTTATACTTTGAATACTGATATATATTTTTTAATGATTGAAATTTTAAATTTTATTTTTCCCATTTTTAGGTTATTTTTTTATGTTTATTTATTTGGAGCTATCAAAGATCTACAATTAGTTTTATAATTTGTTCAACGAAGGATCTATTTATTTGTGTTTTGGTTCAATAAATTTTATTCGTTTTAATTCTAAATTCTTTCTTTAAAAATCTCTTGATAATTCCCCACTTGATGAGAGGACATTTTGGGCTATTGAACCACGACCTGAGTAGAGTCTGAAGTTGAGTATAGCTGGGCTGATTAACGATTTATTTTTCTTTTGTTGGATGAGACCAACAACTCTGTTTAAAGCCTTCCAGGGGGTGTGACCACAGAGGTTCGTTTGCCTTGGAGTCGGTGACTCTTGGCAGACGGTCCTCAGTGTGTGGGTTCGGCTCATCTCATCTGAGATCAGTAGAATCCGTCACACAGTATAACGTAATTCAAAATATATTGAAATTAGTTCAAGTTTGACACAAAATGTTTGTTTGATAGTTCGATTGACAGAACGCGGATGGAATGGCTTAAATCAGATGCATCTGTCAGAATTACATGGGCTAGGAGGTAATCAATTTCTCAATATATTATGTCATCATCATTATCATCATTGGCACTACAGCCCATCGTGAGCCTCGGCCCCCTCCAGAATTATCTGTCATTCTCCCCTGTCCGTCGCCCGCCTCCTCCAGTTAGTCAGCAATATACCTATTATAATATCATCAATATTATGTAGGTACCTACAAATTAGAATTCAATATTCTTCTTCTTTACGATATGGCAATTCACTCTCGAGAGAGTCATCTATGCCAATATCCACAATTCTATAGGTATACCCTCCAGTAAAAATTCTCCTCTGAATTTTACAAAATAAACGACTATAAGAATTTAATATATATATATATATATATATATATATGTATATATATATAACCTTTATATATATATATATATATATATATATATATATATATATATATATATATATATATATGTAGATTGTTATTTCGGGTACTGTCGCGTTGTGAGTTGTTCCCGATGTTATTTGGAACATTATTAAAGGTGTTGGTTTGTTGGTTAGATGGTGGTATATATTTCGGAGCCATCAGAGACTCCATCTTCAGCCTTTCGTCGTATTACAGAAGTAATAACGCCGAAATTAATCTGCAGTGACGAGACAAGGGTGTTATTCGTTGGCTCGTTGAGCAGATTATGAGGTATTTTGTCTCGTGAAACGCGGACTATTACGAGATGTGTTCGTAGCTATACTGTCTGTTGGGGTAGGTGTATAGGAATGTGAGGCAGTGGTGTAGTCTCTAGTTGAGATCGAGTTTGTGTTATTTGATTGGAGCTGTGTTTGTGGGGTGTGGGCGGTAGTATTTGTGTGTGTGGGGTGGGTGGGTGGAATTTGGTCTATGATGTGGAGGTACGGGGGGTAAATTTTTAAAGTTTCATCACGTTCATTAAGTGTGTGTGGTCTTTTTGCGATATTAATTGCTTCGTATAGTATGCGGTGAGATTCACGGTTTGTTTTGTGTAGTGTTGTTGTGTTTTCGAAGTCTATTTTGTGGCCTTCGGTCATTGTGTGTAGCGCTAGGGTGGAGGAAGGTTTTTTGTTTTTGACGTCATTTTTGTGTTCTTCGGTTCTGACCGAGACTTTCCTGTTTGTTTTGCCTATGTACACTTTGGGACAATCTTTGCAAGGGATTTGGTATACACCTTGGTGTTCGTTAGGGATCTTATCAGTAGGTAGAGGTAAGGTTGTGCAAACTTTTTTGTTTGCTGAGAAGACAGGGCGAATATGTTTTTTCTTGAGTATTCGGCCAATCTTTTCAGATACGCCTCTGACATAAGGGATATTGCAAGTGCCGAGGTACCTGTCGTTAGGTGGTGTTGACAGATAAGGGGTGGATGCGTGTGATTTAGCTGCACTCAGCTGTTTGTTAGAGTACCCATTTTGTTTTAGGATTTTGGTAAGAGCGCGTTCTTCATCTTCTCTATGTGTATTATCTGTCAGTGACACAGTCCTGTGGAACAAAGATGTGGCGACCGCTTGTAGTTGGGAGGGGTGATGATGAGAATCTGCTTGGAGGTATCTCGAAGTGGAGGTTGATTTTCGGTAGATTTTATGTCCTAGTGTGCCGTCAGGGTTTCTGCGGATGAGTGTGTCGAGGAAGGGCAGTTGGCAATCGGTTTCTATTTCCATCGTGAATTTGATGGTTGGATGTAGATTGTTTAGGTAGGTTAAAAATTCATCTAGTTTTTCTTTTCCGTGGGGCCAGATGACAAATGTGTCATCTACGTATCGTTTGTATAGGGTGGGCTTGTATTGAGCTTGGCTTAGTGCGCGTTCTTCGAAATCTAGTAAGAACAAGTCGGCAAGTATTGGGGATAGGGATGAACCCATACTAGCACCTGATACCTGTTTGTATATTGTGCTTTTGTATGAGAAGAAAGTATTGGACATGCAATGGGCTATCATGTTAATAAACATTTTAGGTATTTTGAAGCGATCTTTTAAGATTGTAAGTGTTTCATCTATGGGAATGTTGGTGAAGAGGGATACGATGTCAAAGCTTACTAGCAGGTCTGTTGCGTTGGTTTTTATTGTTTTGATCAACTCTATGAAGTCGAAGGAGTTTTTTATGTATGAGTCGCGTTGTATGGAATCGGGATAAAGAAAGTTTGATAGGTATTTAGAGAGGTTGTATGTTGGGGTGCTTAGTTGCGAGACAATGGGTCTTAGAGTTAATGGGTTTTTGTGGATTTTGGGAAGTGCGTAGAACTTGGCTATCGCCGAGGATTTTTCTCTCGGAATTAGGCGTTTCTTTACTTCATTAGAAAGGGTAGATTTAGTGATGATTGCTTTCGTGGTTTTTTCTAGGTATGTGATGGGGTTTGTCGGATGGACTTTGTACACGGAGTCATCTTGCAACAGGACTTGAACCATGTTGTCGTATTCAGTCGAGTTCATTACCACGGTGGCGTTGCCTTTATCGGCTGGGAGGATGACAATGTTGGGGTTTTGTTTAAGTTTTTTGAGGGCTTCACGCTCAGCGTGCGTGGTGTTGGACTTGGGGGCCTTGGATTTACGTAATATAGTGCAGACTTCCTGTCTGATTTCTTCAGCTGTCTTGTCTGGGACAGTTAGCAAGGAGGTTTCTAGGTTGACTATGAATTTCTCTTTCGGTATGTGTGAGGGGGATATGGCAAAGTTGAAGCCTTTCGACAGGATTGAGAGGGCATTTTCGTCGAGGGTTTCGTTGGATAAGTTGTGTACTGTATGTGCGAGTGTAGGGAGGGGGTTTTGGTTGTTGCTGTTTGGTGTCTGTGATCGTGGTTGTAGGTGTTTAGTGAGATTATTGAGCTTCCTGATGTGTGTATTTTTGATGGTTGTGTTTTCTGTGTCAAGTCGTTCTTGTATTATGTCATCGAACTGATTCCATAATAGAGGGTGAATGAGGGAAGACAGTTTAAGATGTTGGTAATATAAGTTTTCACTTATCTGGTCTAGTAGGCGGCGTTTCTCAGCAATCTCGGCTCGCACCAGTCCTAGGCTTGCTTTGTGTAGAATACGGTTGGTGTGTGTATTCTGCTTGTAGTACCTGAGACGGAACGATGTCGGTATCACCTTGTTATCACGGCACCTCACTAAGAATGTAATATCGTTCAAACACTTCACTCGTTTTAGCTTGCACTTCTCGAAACGGTCAAGATCTTGTTTGACGCCACTCCCGTAAAGTGATATTATGTTAATATAAAGCTTTTCGCGACGCGGAATATGTAGATTGTTATTTCGGGTACTGTCGCGTTGTGAGTTGTTCCCGATGTTATTTGGAACATTATTAAAGGTGTTGGTTTGTTGGTTAGATGGTGGTATATATTTCGGAGCCATCAGAGACTCCATCTTCAGCCTTTCGTCGTATTACAGAAGTAATAACGCCGAAATTAATCTGCAGTGACGAGACAAGGGTGTTATTCGTTGGCTCGTTGAGCAGATTATGAGGTATTTTGTCTCGTGAAACGCGGACTATTACGAGATGTGTTCGTAGCTATACTGTCTGTTGGGGTAGGTGTATAGGAATGTGAGGCAGTGGTGTAGTCTCTAGTTGAGATCGAGTTTGTGTTATTTGATTGGAGCTGTGTTTGTGGGGTGTGGGCGGTAGTATTTGTGTGTGTGGGGTGGGTGGGTGGAATTTGGTCTATGATGTGGAGGTACGGGGGGTAAATTTTTGAAGTTTCATCACGTTCATTAAGTGTGTGTGGTCTTTTTGCGATATTAATTGCTTCGTATAGTATGCGGTGAGATTCACGGTTTGTTTTGTGTAGTGTTGTTGTGTTTTCGACTGAATACGACAACATGGTTCAAGTCCTGTTGCAAGATGACTCCGTGTACAAAGTCCATCCGACAAACCCCATCACATACCTAGAAAAAACCACGAAAGCAATCATCACTAAATCTACCCTTTCTAATGAAGTAAAGAAACGCCTAATTCCGAGAGAAAAATCCTCGGCGATAGCCAAGTTCTACGCACTTCCCAAAATCCACAAAAACCCATTAACTCTAAGACCCATTGTCTCGCAACTAAGCACCCCAACATACAACCTCTCTAAATACCTATCAAACTTTCTTTATCCCGATTCCATACAACGCGACTCATACATAAAAAACTCCTTCGACTTCATAGAGTTGATCAAAACAATAAAAACCAACGCAACAGACCTGCTAGTAAGCTTTGACATCGTATCCCTCTTCACCAACATTCCCATAGATGAAACACTTACAATCTTAAAAGATCGCTTCAAAATACCTAAAATGTTTATTAACATGATAGCCCATTGCATGTCCAATACTTTCTTCTCATACAAAAGCACAATATACAAACAGGTATCAGGTGCTAGTATGGGTTCATCCCTATCCCCAATACTTGCCGACTTGTTCTTACTAGATTTCGAAGAACGCGCACTAAGCCAAGCTCAATACAAGCCCACCCTATACAAACGATACGTAGATGACACATTTGTCATCTGGCCCCACGGAAAAGAAAAACTAGATGAATTTTTAACCTACCTAAACAATCTACATCCAACCATCAAATTCACGATGGAAATAGAAACCGATTGCCAACTGCCCTTCCTCGACACACTCATCCGCAGAAACCCTGACGGCACACTAGGACATAAAATCTACCGAAAATCAACCTCCACTTCGAGATACCTCCAAGCAGATTCTCATCATCACCCCTCCCAACTACAAGCGGTCGCCACATCTTTGTTCCACAGGACTGTGTCACTGACAGATAATACACATAGAGAAGATGAAGAACGCGCTCTTACCAAAATCCTAAAACAAAATGGGTACTCTAACAAACAGCTGAGTGCAGCTAAATCACACGCATCCACCCCTTATCTGTCAACACCACCTAACGACAGGTACCTCGGCACTTGCAATATCCCTTATGTCAGAGGCGTATCTGAAAAGATTGGCCGAATACTCAAGAAAAAACATATTCGCCCTGTCTTCTCAGCAAACAAAAAAGTTTGCACAACCTTACCTCTACCTACTGATAAGATCCCTAACGAACACCAAGGTGTATACCAAATCCCTTGCAAAGATTGTCCCAAAGTGTACATAGGCAAAACAAACAGGAAAGTCTCGGTCAGAACCGAAGAACACAAAAATGACGTCAAAAACAAAAAACCTTCCTCCACCCTAGCGCTACACACAATGACCGAAGGCCACAAAATAGACTTCGAAAACACAACAACACTACACAAAACAAACCGTGAATCTCACCGCATACTATACGAAGCAATTAATATCGCAAAAAGACCACACACACTTAATGAACGTGATGAAACTTTAAAAATTTACCCCCCGTACCTCCACATCATAGACCAAATTCCACCCACCCACCCCACACACACAAATACTACCGCCCACACCCCACAAACACAGCTCCAATCAAATAACACAAACTCGATCTCAACTAGAGACTACACCACTGCCTCACATTCCTATACACCTACCCCAACAGACAGTATAGCTACGAACACATCTCGTAATAGTCCGCGTTTCACGAGACAAAATACCTCATAATCTGCTCAACGAGCCAACGAATAACACCCTTGTCTCGTCACTGCAGATTAATTTCGGCGTTATTACTTCTGTAATACGACGAAAGGCTGAAGATGGAGTCTCTGATGGCTCCGAAATATATACCACCATCTAACCAACAAACCAACACCTTTAATAATGTTCCAAATAACATCGGGAACAACTCACAACGCGACAGTACCCGAAATAACAATCTACATATTCCGCGTCGCGAAAAGCTTTATATTAACATAATATCACTTTACGGGAGTGGCGTCAAACAAGATCTTGACCGTTTCGAGAAGTGCAAGCTAAAACGAGTGAAGTGTTTGAACGATATTACATTCTTAGTGAGGTGCCGTGATAACAAGGTGATACCGACATCGTTCCGTCTCAGGTACTACAAGCAGAATACACACACCAACCGTATTCTACACAAAGCAAGCCTAGGACTGGTGCGAGCCGAGATTGCTGAGAAACGCCGCCTACTAGACCAGATAAGTGAAAACTTATATTACCAACATCTTAAACTGTCTTCCCTCATTCACCCTCTATTATGGAATCAGTTCGATGACATAATACAAGAACGACTTGACACAGAAAACACAACCATCAAAAATACACACATCAGGAAGCTCAATAATCTCACTAAACACCTACAACCACGATCACAGACACCAAACAGCAACAACCAAAACCCCCTCCCTACACTCGCACATACAGTACACAACTTATCCAACGAAACCCTCGACGAAAATGCCCTCTCAATCCTGTCGAAAGGCTTCAACTTTGCCATATCCCCCTCACACATACCGAAAGAGAAATTCATAGTCAACCTAGAAACCTCCTTGCTAACTGTCCCAGACAAGACAGCTGAAGAAATCAGACAGGAAGTCTGCACTATATTACGTAAATCCAAGGCCCCCAAGTCCAACACCACGCACGCTGAGCGTGAAGCCCTCAAAAAACTTAAACAAAACCCCAACATTGTCATCCTCCCAGCCGATAAAGGCAACGCCACCGTGGTAATGAACTCGACTGAATACGACAACATGGTTCAAGTCCTGTTGCAAGATGACTCCGTGTACAAAGTCCATCCGACAAACCCCATCACATACCTAGAAAAAACCACGAAAGCAATCATCACTAAATCTACCCTTTCTAATGAAGTAAAGAAACGCCTAATTCCGAGAGAAAAATCCTCGGCGATAGCCAAGTTCTACGCACTTCCCAAAATCCACAAAAACCCATTAACTCTAAGACCCATTGTCTCGCAACTAAGCACCCCAACATACAACCTCTCTAAATACCTATCAAACTTTCTTTATCCCGATTCCATACAACGCGACTCATACATAAAAAACTCCTTCGACTTCATAGAGTTGATCAAAACAATAAAAACCAACGCAACAGACCTGCTAGTAAGCTTTGACATCGTATCCCTCTTCACCAACATTCCCATAGATGAAACACTTACAATCTTAAAAGATCGCTTCAAAATACCTAAAATGTTTATTAACATGATAGCCCATTGCATGTCCAATACTTTCTTCTCATACAAAAGCACAATATACAAACAGGTATCAGGTGCTAGTATGGGTTCATCCCTATCCCCAATACTTGCCGACTTGTTCTTACTAGATTTCGAAGAACGCGCACTAAGCCAAGCTCAATACAAGCCCACCCTATACAAACGATACGTAGATGACACATTTGTCATCTGGCCCCACGGAAAAGAAAAACTAGATGAATTTTTAACCTACCTAAACAATCTACATCCAACCATCAAATTCACGATGGAAATAGAAACCGATTGCCAACTGCCCTTCCTCGACACACTCATCCGCAGAAACCCTGACGGCACACTAGGACATAAAATCTACCGAAAATCAACCTCCACTTCGAGATACCTCCAAGCAGATTCTCATCATCACCCCTCCCAACTACAAGCGGTCGCCACATCTTTGTTCCACAGGACTGTGTCACTGACAGATAATACACATAGAGAAGATGAAGAACGCGCTCTTACCAAAATCCTAAAACAAAATGGGTACTCTAACAAACAGCTGAGTGCAGCTAAATCACACGCATCCACCCCTTATCTGTCAACACCACCTAACGACAGGTACCTCGGCACTTGCAATATCCCTTATGTCAGAGGCGTATCTGAAAAGATTGGCCGAATACTCAAGAAAAAACATATTCGCCCTGTCTTCTCAGCAAACAAAAAAGTTTGCACAACCTTACCTCTACCTACTGATAAGATCCCTAACGAACACCAAGGTGTATACCAAATCCCTTGCAAAGATTGTCCCAAAGTGTACATAGGCAAAACAAACAGGAAAGTCTCGGTCAGAACCGAAGAACACAAAAATGACGTCAAAAACAAAAAACCTTCCTCCACCCTAGCGCTACACACAATGACCGAAGGCCACAAAATAGACTTCGAAAACACAACAACACTACACAAAACAAACCGTGAATCTCACCGCATACTATACGAAGCAATTAATATCGCAAAAAGACCACACACACTTAATGAACGTGATGAAACTTCAAAAATTTACCCCCCGTACCTCCACATCATAGACCAAATTCCACCCACCCACCCCACACACACAAATACTACCGCCCACACCCCACAAACACAGCTCCAATCAAATAACACAAACTCGATCTCAACTAGAGACTACACCACTGCCTCACATTCCTATACACCTACCCCAACAGACAGTATAGCTACGAACACATCTCGTAATAGTCCGCGTTTCACGAGACAAAATACCTCATAATCTGCTCAACGAGCCAACGAATAACACCCTTGTCTCGTCACTGCAGATTAATTTCGGCGTTATTACTTCTGTAATACGACGAAAGGCTGAAGATGGAGTCTCTGATGGCTCCGAAATATATACCACCATCTAACCAACAAACCAACACCTTTAATAATGTTCCAAATAACATCGGGAACAACTCACAACGCGACAGTACCCGAAATAACAATCTACATATTCCGCGTCGCGAAAAGCTTTATATTAACATATATATATATATATATATATATATATATATATATATATATATATATATATATATATATATATATATATATATATATATATATATATATATATGTTAATATAAAGCTTTTCGCGACGCGGAATATGTAGATTGTTATTTCGGGTACTGTCGCGTTGTGAGTTGTTCCCGATGTTAATATAAAGCTTTTCGCGACGCGGAATATGTAGATTGTTATTTCGGGTACTGTCGCGTTGTGAGTTGTTCCCGATGTTATTTGGAACATTATTAAAGGTGTTGGTTTGTTGGTTAGATGGTGGTATATATTTCGGAGCCATCAGAGACTCCATCTTCAGCCTTTCATATATATATATGACTGAAAGTGATGACCTAGGATTTGTCACGAACTGCATGTGTAAAACATGCACCTCGATAGACAAAAAAGGTCATCAGCTTTTCACAGGAAGAAATATTTAGATGTAAGTTTTACTCCATTTCACTGTGATCAGTTAGGCAGAGACTATGCTACTGCACTTGCATATGGGACGAGACTGTGCTCATCACCAGAATATGCGTTGGATTCGTCAAAAAGGTGTAGTGTTTCGACATTGTGCGCATGTGTCTCGTCAGGACCATCTCACAAAATGGCCGACACACATCGTGAAATCCGATGAAAGCGGGGAGCGCCGCATAACATGACTGAAAGTGATGACCTAGGATTTGTCACGAACTGCATGTGTAAAACATGCGACATAATAAGCGAACAAAAAGAAACGGCTCTAAAATTATGAGACGCGGACAAGCCATATTATAATGTTAAGACAGTTATATAGAATTCAATATTCATAGTCATTTATTCATTAGTTTTGTTCAGATGCATTAAATCTCTACGCTTCTTCAGATACATACTACCTACCATAACATTCATATATCTTTTTGAGAATGAAATTGATTTTGTTGTTGATAGAACGTTAGATAAATAATGCTAAAAGAAAATACTCATTTTAACGAACAAGGCTTATTCAAACAGTTTAGATATTGACATATTTTTTGCACTAACCATAACCCAAAGATTCCACTTTTAACGTTCTCATCTGCACTGATACCTTTGAAATTACATTTTATGATCAAACTTTTCTTTTGTTCTCTATAGACAATTATATCTATTATTTCATTAGAAAACACGTTTAGTTTTGCAAAAATAAGGCATTTTATACTACCTCTCGGGAATTGATTTTTTTCCCGCTCAAAGGTTGTCCAAATTTTGGAAAAAGTAATAATCGATAGGTGTACTTAAGTTCTGGTGAGTATGGTGGATGAGGGAAAGTCTCCAACCACAACTTTCGCAGCTTGGAGGCTGTCTGTTGTGCAGTATGGGGTTGCAAGTTGCAACTTGTTGTGAAGGAGCAGCGGGGACGACCGATTGACGTGCGAGCTTTTCCATCATTGTCTTCAGTTCTTCACAATACACATCTGCAGTAATGCTCATCCATTTTGTAAGAAACTGTGATGAATCACACAGGCACTAGACCACCAAACAGTGACCATCGTCTTTCTAGGGGTCATTTTTCGTATTGCTTTGGTGCTGAACCAGGCTCTAACAAAATTGCTGACCTCTTTTGATTGTTCAACAGAATCCAATTTTCGTCCCACATAACAATTCGATTCAAAATTTCTTCATTTTTGCGTTAATATCAAAAGTTGCTGCTAGTTCAGCTACTGATTGAGTATCATTAGCTTCCACCATCGCCTTCAATTCACCTTCCTTGACCAAAGCGTATGGACGACCACGTGGTTCATTTCTCAAGTCAAAATTTCCAGAACGGAACCTGGAAAACCAATAACGGGTTGTGCGTTCGTTTTTCAGGTCATTTCCGTAAGCCTTGTTGATGGTACGTGCCGTTTGTGCCGCGTTGGTGCCACGATGGAACTCATATTCCATAATTACACTAGTTATTAATGTATCCATTATGACGAAAAATGTTCAAATGCAATGAAAATATATCACTTACCAATAAACAAAAGACTGATTTTGCAAAAAGAATGTTACCTTTTTAACACAAAATAAATTTGAATTTAGAATTCACAGCCAATCAAAACTTTTTTTGTTTGAAAAATGATCAGTACCTACTGAAAAACGACAATTTCATAGGTAAAGACCTAATAATATGAAAGTAGGTACCTACGCTCCATATATGTAAGTACCTAATATCGTTTAATTATTTTTCTATTATCTTTAAAGCATGCAATTATGAAAGTAAGTACCTACCTACTCATATCGTTTTCCACTCATTTGTTCGTAAAGCAAGTAAGTGCTTTTTTAAGCGAAATGGATAGTTAATAGTTACGAAGCCAATAGCTTTTAAGCCTGCGCATACCAGTTGTTTCGGAATGAAAAGAACTATTGGTTTCCTATTTACTGTAGGTACTTATACATATACGAGTTGTTTTGAGTTTGAAGCAATAGCTTTTTATAACTCTTATATTGGAAAAGTTATCAACTTAGTTCCACATTTAAGCTAACAATAGGTACGTACCACAAGCTATGCTACAGTCCCTGAAAATAATAAAAGGGCCTCCAATTTTACGACTCGATATTTATTTGAAAGCTAGAGTGATGACTCATTTTAAAAGGTGCTTGCTGCCATTAACAGACTTATTTTCAATTTGTTTAGTAGTACGCGTACAATATTTTGCTTGTTATTATGCAGGCTAATTATTTATATGAAATCCCTGCGAATTGTATAAAAAGGCCTCCCACAAGGGTCTGTTTTAAGCCCAGTATTATTTAATATTTACACTTTATGCAGATAATACTACCTACGAGTAGCAAGAGATCTTGATATAAGAAATATTTCTTACGTCTTTTTTTTCATGAACCATAATAATATCTCAGGTCGGCCTAACGTTGGTGATAACTTAGAAAGTTTTGGAGAAAGTTTCTCCATCTTGCATGTCTTACGACTTTACAAAATTTTATGATATAAAATATTTACACGAGTTTAATCAGATATTTAAGTTTATTACAAAATATTCAACTATAGATGTTTGTTAGGCAGATCTTGGCAATTATTTTTTAACAATTGACAGTATAAAAACCCCTTTTTCAAAGATATTTATAATAAAACAGCAAGACCTTTTTATTCAAGTTTTGTCTGGCTTCTTTGGTAAGGCGGAGAGACTATTTTTTTATTATTTAAATTATGTAAATTTATAGGTAAATTTGTAACTAATAATTGTAAACAATCCAACAAAAATCGACTGTCAATAATTTGTTGTCAAAGTTTGTGTAAATTTCTGGTGTTGCCATTTTTTTTATTGGCATTTAGGTGTAGGTATATGCATGTTTTATTTCAGCAAATGAAAATCATTCATGTGCTCAAAATTCAGAAGACAGTTATTCGAAAAAATAGTGTTTAGATTTCGACCCCCGCAACATATTTTATGTAGGTACCTACTTCTGTTTTATTTTTATTGATTTAGATATTTGAAATAGGTACCTACCTACGTCATTTATTTTCCAAGGTTGTGTTTAAAATTTAGAACTCTTCACTAAATCGTAATCTACAATTTAAAGCAATAACGTACAATTTTGACAATAATAACGTTTCAATAGAATAATAATAAGAAAATATTTTTTTAACCAAAGTTCATAGATGCCAAAATAATACATAAGGACGCGATGAAGAGGTGGTTATATTCGGGTCATTTACTGTAATATTTATCGTATCCGATAAGTACCAATATCATATTGTACAGAAATGATCGAGCCATATTTTTTGACTACGGTGGAAGTGCTTTGTTTGTTTTTTTCTGCTGAAAGTTCTTCACAATATGTGGCATAATATTTGAAAATTATTGGACGGTTTGAGTCAACATTTTCATTCAAAATTTCAAACCTACTCTGAAATAAGCTTTAAATTTTATTTCGCCTTCGAGCGCAATGGAGAGCTCTTGATGCCTCCCAATGCTCCTGAGTGGGGCTTAGGCCTTCCGCATTGTAGGCTGGTTTGGGGGGGATCCGCGGCGGGCTTGATTTGTATGGGGCCGGCTTTTCGATTTGGTTGCTTTGATCGAGCTGGGGGGTCGGTTCATGCGGATCGGGTTTGCTGCGGATTGGTCTCTTCCGGACTGACTTGCGTAGAGTGGGGGACCTTAACGGGAGTATGTATGTATGTATGTATTTTAGATGATACTTTAAAATGAGATTGTTGGGGGTGTTTATAGATTCATTGCCGACTTTAGAAAGGGTGAAATGACGAAATGACAAGTTTTTCAAGATTGTTTAATGGTTGATTTTTAAAACAAGTAGTTATTTCATAATTTTTCTTTACAGATGAAAGCAAACGGACCACATGTTTCATGGGATAACGTGGTTTCATTCCGCAATGGCAAACATTTTTCCTCTTTCACAGTGCAAACTTTGCTTTTTGCTTTCTTTGGTGATAGCTTTTATAACCTCCCAATATCCCTCAGCGAGGTACAAAAACACAGTATAGCTACAAAAACCTTTGTAAATAAAGGTAACTAAGTTATAAAAAAACAATTTTATATGTAAAAAGGGGTGTGTCTTATAACACCATGTGAGAAATACTAGACTTACATAAATATTGTACACTCAAACAGTGTTATTAAAAATCTTGGTATAAAGTTATACAATGGTTTATACCATGGTCTCAGAATTTTTTTATTAAAAATCCAAGTAGGGTTGGGTGGGGTGAAAAGTGCCGTGGGTAAAAAGTGCCAACTATCAAATTTCTGACAAAGCAGAATTTTACAACTACGTAGGTAATCTCTATTGGTAGCTAAGCGCTCTTCGACATGTGTGTACAAATGAAGTCGGCGTGTGACAGTCGTAGCGGTTGTGAGTATCATTTGATTTTTTTTCGCCTCAAAACTATTTTTTTTCGTTTGAGTTCTTTTTTGAGTGGTGAACATACGTATTGAGATAAGTCGTTGAAGTCTGGATTATTTCCTAATTATTTTTGTTCTTTTTGAAATGCTCATTGCTAAACATGTTAATTGTTTGTATTAAATAATAAATGTGATATGTTTTTATTGATAGGTAGGGGTGGGGTAAAAAGTGACGTCCTAGAACACATTAATTTTCTTCGAGTTCAAATGATGAAAAATATTTTTACTTAATATGCTGCGAATCTTATGCAGAAAGTGTACCTGGATAAGAGTGGGTGAAATGCATTACATGTAAAAACTGGATTCATGAGAAATGTATTTCACAAAGGTTATCAAGTTTTGTTTGTAATAATTGTGATTCAGACGAAGACTAACTTCAACATTATTATTTTTTTATTAAAATTTTGTAGGTACTTTCCAATCATTGTTTTTTCTATTAATAAAGTCCCTTAATTTTGTTAACAAATATATTGTGTATGAATTATCCTTGTTGGAACTTTCGACCCCGTACCCGGAACTTTTCACCCCGTTGGTGGGGTAAAAAGTTCTAGTCGACAAGGGTCAAAAAAATGCATAATATCTTTTTTGTGTTTGGAGTTGTTAAAATCTTTTCTACCGAAAAACATAGAGGAATAATGCATCTCTGCATATATTAAAAGAAAATCAATTTTACATGTCGTATTTTCAAGTTATTTGACTAAAAGTGAAAAATGGCACTTTTCTCCCCACCCTCTCCTATACCACAGATCTTAAGTATAAATCATGTAATAAGCCTATAACATCCACATAATACCACGGTTTTAGAGATTATACCAGGTTTAGTAATTCTATGGTTTATACCAGTAAAAATATGTTTTTTTTTAAAACACTGTTACTGCATAATAATTTAAGGATGTAAATGTAATCTTTCAAGTCTAAAACGCTGCGTAGGGACGCTTTTTGAAAGGATTTGGTTGCTGTTCTATGTTCCTAAATCAGATGCGCATTGTTTGTACATATTATATAGAGGATATTTATAATTTTGTTTGGATAAAAAGACAAAAACAATTTGGGTGTTAGTACATTAAATTTTGGCGATCGGTTTAAATTGTATCCGAAGCGACCGCAGCGCCATTACTCAGAGAGTTAGTTCATAAAAGAGAATATATGGAATGACATTTTTATGACCAATAAAGCTTCCTGAAACGAGAGTCCCTATATTATTACCTTTAGACGGTTATAAACATCCGATATAGGCATGTATGTATGTATATGAGTGTTAAGTTAGGTACCTAGTTGGAAAGCGAATCGAATTTATATCGACAGTTAACCAATATAATATTATTCTGTTTGATTTGTTGTTAAACTTTGTTTGGGGAGTCGTGTCGTGTTTTGGTATTGTTAATGACGGTGGGGAACTTCACACTACGTATTTTATATATATAGATTCCTATACCGTATATTTTATTCTCCCATTCATTACATACATTTACATACAAAGGAACTCGTATATTACAATATTATTGATCTTACTTACTTCTTGTTGAGCTGATTTACATTGTTATATATTCACGTGGTTCCACAACAAAGCAACGATCAAACAAGTAGTCAGACACTTTTCATGGTGTTCATTCATCCATAATGATAATATTAATATGTAGATAAGTTACTTATGACAGTTCGTTATGATATTTGAAAAAAAAAATGTCTCAAAATCAGACGTCATGCACAGAGTACTGACTGATGATCATGACCAAGTGACAAGCTCAATTCACCAGTGACACATATCTACAGAGAATGGCAAAAAAATTATGCAGGTACCTTCTCATTTACTCACAAAAAATAGACGAAATAACATAAAACACATCATTAGGTACTTTTCCAATTTTGGGAAAAAAAAATTCTGCAACTTATTGGTTATGGTTTTTGAGTAATGGCTACATCATCACCACATTGTGTTGAAGTTGGCTGCAGATCATAGTTTTGCTCGTGCTAGTTTTAGATAAAAATACCTGAATTTTTGGACATAAGAAAGAAACTAATAAAACGATACTAAAAAAACTTTGAAAATATAGGTATACTCCAAAGCTAGAGAGGTAACAAAAAAATGCATTTTGAGCATGCCAACAATACTTTTTTTTACCCATCACACCGTTTCCCGAAGGGGGTATGCAAAGACTACGGACTTCCATTCTTTCCTATCCAAACAAACCTCTTTTGCTTCTTCCAAACGCATGATATTCCGCATACGTCATGCTCTTCTATTCCTTTTGCTCCTGACTTGGCCTGATGATATCTACAAAGAGTGGATTAAAATGAAATATGTAGATACGAATTTAATATACCTACGGTATTTCTTCTATAAAATAGGTAGGTATTATTATAAATAAGGAGTTTCTACGAAAATCTACCAACCTTTTTCATTTATTTCTTAGTGCTTTTGACAAAATAAACTTTTATATTTTTAATGTAGGTACCTAAGTTAATTGACGTTTGACATAATAAGTAACTGTCAGTTGTTGTATGATATTTGGTGCGACTTAAAGAGTGTTCTCTGCAAACATCATTTAAATAGATGCATCAATCAGAATTATATTGGTTAAAATACTACCTAGGTATCATTATAAAAATTGGAATTCCATAGTATTCATGTTAGAAGAAGACAACGTATGCCGGGAGAGCAAGTTAAAAGATATAAAAAAAGTCTCCCAAATAACATTTTTAGGTGCATTATGTGTACCTATAATTGAATTCTTATTTTTTTCCTAAACCTTGTAACTTAATCTGCAAAAAATGCATTTTTATAGACGTCAGAAGACTCTGACAATAAGTTCTTTGCGGATACAGATGGGTATAGGTATAATAAAAGTAATCACTTGATAAATTAATCCTAACTTTCAGTCAAAAGTTGTAGATTTTACGTTGTGTAAGTTCCCTCAAGAAGTGGATTTAAACAACTCCAAACTTTTAGTCTAATTATTCATCGAGTTAAATGGAAAGTTTAAAGTAAACGCGCAGTTTTAATTTTTCCTAAAACAATATGCTTTAAATTCACTGGATTGTTTTAGGTAATTTATTTTTTATTATAAAATAAAATAATTTTGATTTAGAGAAATATTTACCAGTGTGACGGAATACCTGC
Organism: Mystacides longicornis; assembly: GCA_963576905.1. NCBI lineage: Eukaryota > Metazoa > Arthropoda > Insecta > Trichoptera > Leptoceridae > Mystacides > Mystacides longicornis. The sequence goes on along the minus strand of OY756427.1, from coordinate 11,363,563 downwards.
GAAACTTTCAACACACACGTTGAAAATATTTTTTTTTTCAGCGAACTCGTAATTTTATTCCTTTCCAGAATTTTTTTTAAGCGGCTTAGTATAATGGGAAGTTTTCTGGGGAGCTTCCGACAATACACACTAGGTGGCAGAACTTCTAATCAGGTCTATTGTCAAATTCAGTGCTGCCAACGTAGAGATGTTTTTTTCAGTGATGCCAACGTTGGGAAGTTTGTTTTCCATTGTGTTGCTAAGAAGTTGTTGATTGAGTTGCTAAGAAGTTGTTGATTTTGTTGCGCATAAATGTGAGAATAAATCTCAGGGGTGCTGTTCTGTATTTTTTTAATTTGTATTTAGGTAGGTATATAAAAAAATATGAACAATTTTATTTGTAATAGTATGTAAAAATGTACAATGATTACTCTAAACCTATTGTAAGTTATCATGTATAATAATATATAAGTTGTTTAATTTGAAATAAACTAGAATGATATTTTGGAGGTTAGATTGTGAGCGACCATAAGAAGAAGAAGAAGTAAATCGCCCCCGTTGGCAACACTGAATTTGACAACAGACCGGATTAGCAAGGGCGCCTCTAGCGGCACAAAAAGGAAAAAAAACATCCCATTCTAAATTAATTCAATTCATTTTTCAAATTTGGAGCTCTTGTTATATCGTCAAAAACTTTGTATTTATGTTATATTTAGTTTAGGTTGCCTCCCTAGTAAATGATTTACTCCCGCACCATGTACAAATCCCTCAATTCTATATATTATTAAGAAGGAGCGGAACATAGTATGAGAGGGTCTTCCTCGTCTTCAGAACCCTGATGGGAGGAAGAACAGCGCTCTCCTCGGCCAACTGTCATTCGGCATCCTTAACACATGTCCCAGCCAAGTTCATCTCCTCCACATAATAGTAGAGGTGCATGATGGTCTCACGCTGGGTGCGCCGGCGTATAGCGTCGTTCGTGATGCAGTGATACCATCTTATACCCAAAATTCTCCTGAGGCACTAAACGCCGACGCCTTCCATATCTTGGTCATGTTGTTGAAGGCGCTACTTGCCATACCGATACGTATCGGGAGCTCAGCCCCGAGGTCACCAGTGGTGGTAATGGTAAAGTCCCAACCATGAGCTCCGTCTTATTGGCATCCGATCGAAGGTGTGCTGTTTCGTCGCAGTCTTCAAGCATTGCGCTATAATTATTATTTTTTACAGAGTAGTCATGTGTGTTATGTTACCCAGCAATTAATATTTTATTGACATTAAGGCGAGACGAAGTTCGATGGGTCAGCTAGTAAATAAATAAATAATATTTGTACGAGAGCCGTCGTTTAGGTAGATACGTAACAACAAAATTAAACTATAGGTACCTAAATAGAACCAATTTGCACTGTACACGCCCGTACGTGCGACTTCCGATAAATTCGAACAAATTCGGATTCCACGGTTGGACGTCCGGCCAGTGTAGCCGCCCACCCGTACGTTAACGTACGTTGCCGGACAATTACTGACGTGTTCGTGTTCTCGGTATCTTTATTTAAAAGTGTTCGATCTTTCGTATGTTGACGTACGTTGCCGTACGGCAACGTGCGTTAACGTACCGTTGAATATCGGATGTAGTGTAAGCGAACCGTTAGGCTAGGTCGGTCAATATATCCTATACCTACCTAAATAATAATATCACTAGAGAAGTAAGTGAATAAAATTTGTGATTATAATAAATAAAAAAAAAAATGCAGATTTAAAAACGTCGACAAATAGAACAAATATGATACCGTCTTGACAATAGAGTTTCTAGGTGTTTGCGCCCTTTTTTCCCTATTCCTGTATTGTTTTTTGTCCTGGCAACACAATCCCAAAAATACTTTTATCCAAAATTTATCCTACCTACAACCTACAGTTCAAATAGAATCGCTACCCGCGCAACAAGTACTCTTACGCAAAATTCGCTGTAAAAATAACCAAATTATCTCAAATCAAAATAAACCTTATACAAAAGCATATAAAAATATTGTGAATTCACAAGTGTCAATATAGACGAGGATTAAAATCAACGCGGGAAGGTCAAAGCAGGAGATCAACATCGAGGTAGGTTTCCTATTTTTCCTTTCCAATTAAAATTTACCGCAAATCCAGCAACCAACGCAAACATAAATGGTCCTTCAACGCCGATAATTATTCCAAGGGGTTTTTTACAGTTGTTTTCATATAATAATTGTATTTAATCTTTAAATCCTTTCTATATTTGCATTTCATAATATTTTGTATATACCTATATATCTCCGCAATTATTTCGCTATTACAACAATACTACAACATTCTTGTACATTTCTATTTCATTGCCATACGAAAATAATTTTCTTCAGTTGATTCTAAATATTAAAATCGCACCGAAATAATTTGTCTATGATCAATAATCGCATCTGCAGCTCTTGTCTGTGGTCTATCTGTCAGATTCTGTCATTCTCTGCGGTTTGACATTGACATTGTCAAAGCGTCGCAAACAAAGTCATTTTTCATTGCGAGAAAGAACTTTGAATATTATTTTATGTTTTTCAGATATTATTAAATTGTTTTATTTATTAATTGATACGTTTATCCATAACAATGCCGTTCTCAATCCAGGAAAGAAACGTTAAATTGTTCGAAAGTAAGTTGACGAGCTATTTGGATAAGATCAAAAGCATTCTTAATAAAGTGAGTCAGGCCGATAAATTAGGTTGTGTTGTGTTTATGGAGGAAGCAGAAAGCTTAAAGAATTTGTACTATGCAACTATGGATAAATATCAAGAAGTCAAACTTGAGTTGGACGAGACATATATTCCTAATTTTGCACAGGATGAGTTTGACGTAACCTATCAATCGATCAAATATATTTATTTCAAAAGTAAAACTACAAATGAAATCAAGGTGGAGCAAACAACGCAAATTAAGACTAGCCTTCCTAAACTGCCACCCCTCAAATTACCTGTGTTTAGTGGGAAAGTATCAGAATGGATTTTATTCTACGAGACATTCTCCAGGGTGATAGATAAAAATGATGAATTGTCTGACGCGGAAAGGGTACAATATCTGGTAGGACAACTCTCAGGTAAAGCTCTCAAAACGATAGAAGGAGTTCCCCCAACCCCAGACAATTATTCTGTCATTTGGGAAATGTTAACGGATAAATACCAAGATGACAGAGTTATGGCTACATATTACATTGATCAATTGTTGACTCTTAGCAAAGTCAATGGTCCAAGTGATTTGGAAGTTTTTATGGATAAATTTCTGTCCTCAGTATCTGCGTTAAAGCAACTTAAATTGGAAAATTTGTTAGAGTTTTTCCTTATAAGACTAGGTACAAGTAAGCTGGACAAGCAAACCATTAATGGATTTGAGACATCACTGATGGGACAAAAAGGCATTCCTTCATTTGATGATTTTTCATCTTATATTAGCGAACGTGTAAAGTTATTAAGTAGAACATCCCAATCGGTAGATGTTTCAAATCAACGTAGGACAGGCAGCAAAAATTATACGCAAGCATTTGTAAATTTAAATAATAATCCCAAATTTCACACAAAATGTGTTAATTGCAATAATGATGATCACTTCTTAATATACAAATGTCCAGAATTTTTGAAATTGCAACCAAAAGCTCGATTAGATCTAGCAAGAAATAAAAAGCTTTGTATAAACTGTCTAAGTTCGTTTCACATGAAACAAAATTGTAGATCAAATTCTACTTGTCATATCTGCAAATTAAGCCACCACACTTTATTACACATACAATCGAATAAAACGCCTTCTGCAGTTGAACAAATTGCAGATGTATCATTATGCAGTGTTGATGACCCTTCGCAATACTGTCATAAACGCACCATTTTACTAAGTACAGCTGTACTTAAAGTTCGCAATGCTTCAGGTAGATGGGTAGCTGTAAGAGCATTAATTGATAGTGGCTCGCAAAATGATTTTATATCTAAGGCTTGCAGTGAACGTCTAGGTTGCAACATATTTTCAAACACAGCTCAAGCCTCTGTACGAGGTATTGGCAACGCTACACACCCAGTATTAGGGGTGTCTAAGCTGCGACTCTATTCAAGACATTCATCTTATTCTATAGAGGTACGGCCTCTGGTGGTTGATAAAATCACTGATAAATTACCAACGACACAGGTAGATAGAAATGTCTTATCATACTTACAACATGTACCACTCGCTGATAGTCAATTTCAAATACCAAAGACTATTGATTTGGTATTGGGAGCTCAATGGTTCCCTGTGATTTTGAAACAAGGACGGGTAGACGGGCCGCCTGGATGTCCACACGCTTTAGAAACTTCATTGGGATTCATCGTAATGGGAACCGCCCCCGCAGCTGAAATTAGTGATTTGGGGAGAACATTTTGTGCAATCACTAATGAGCCTAGTATTGAAATGCTTATTGCTAAATTTTGGGAATTAGAAAAGATTCAAGATAAGCAATTTTTATCACCCGATGAACAAAAATGTGAAAATATTTATAATGATTCAACAACGCGCGACTCATGTGGTCGATACACAGTATCATTACCCTTTAATAAGGACCCTAAGTTATTAGGAGATTCATATTCATCTGCGGAACACAGATTTTACGCATTGGAGAAACGCATTCTATCCACGCCTTCTATAAAGCAGGAGTACGATAATGTTATTATTGAATACCTTGATAAAGGTTATTTAACGCAGGTTACGGAAAGTACTCATTCTGGGTATTATATTCCACATCACGCAGTTGTCCGAGAGGATAAATCCACTACTAAGGTACGCATTGTATTAGACGCAAGTGCTAAATCTAAATCAGGATTCGCACTTAACGACATTTTATTTTCTGGGAAAAATTTACAATTTGAATTGTCAAATATTTTACTAAATTTACGATTTTATCCTATTATTCTATCAGCTGACGTCAAGCAGATGTATCTTCAGGTGATGGTTAAAGAAGAACATAGATGTTACCAACGTATTCTATATAGATTTAAACCACACGAAGAACTAAAAACATATGAATTTACTCGCGTATGTTTTGGTTTAAAATGTAGCCCATTTTTGGCACTACGTACAATCCGTCAACTAGCATCTGATGAACTTCACAAATTTCCAAAGGCTTCAGAAATTGTCAACCGAGACATCTATATGGACGATATTGCTACAAGTGTGTCTACGGTAAGCGAAGCAGTAACATTATCAAAACAGTTAATTGATTTGTTCAAGGCAGGTGGTTTCGATTTGATGAAGTTTACCAGCAATTCACCAGAGGTGCTCAAAGAAATACCAGAATCTTCACGATTGTCGCATACTGTGCAGTTTGGAGAGAGTGATCTATTAAAGATTTTAGGTTTATGTTGGGATCCGATACAAGACATATTTACATTCCAAGTAAATGTGGAGTCACACAAATGTACAAAACGTAATATGCTATCCACTATAGCAAGATTATGGGATATAATGGGATTTGTAGCCCCGGTAATTTTGTACGCTAAGCTTTTGGTAAAACAGTTATGGCTGCTAAAAATAGACTGGGATGATTCCCCCCCGCAAGACATTCAATCAGCATGGGAACAATTTGTATCAGAGCTACCCATGTTGGAGCGTATCAGGATTCCGCGTCATGTTGGTGTTTTTCAAAGGAATTGCATATTGACAGTTGTGGGCTTTTCAGATGCAAGTGAAGCTGCTTATGGAGGAGTGGTGTATATACATGTTGAAAACAAGGATAATGATTCAATTTCAGTGAAGTTATTATGTGCAAAATCAAAGGTGGCTCCGGTGCAATCGGTAAGCCTCGCAAGACTGGAATTGTGCGCTGCGTTACTACTGTCGAATCTCATTCGAGCAGTGTATGAACTATATTCTAAACGGCATGAAATTAATAAAACTGTTGCATTTTCAGACTCAACAGTGACTCTAGGGTGGATACATTCTTCCCCGCATCGATGGCAAACATTTGTGGCTAATAGGGTAGCAAAAATCCAGGAAAATATGAATCCGGAGGATTTCTTTCACATCAGCGGAAAGCAAAATCCAGCGGATTGTTTGTCTCGCGGACTTACACCGTCGCAATTTCTTAGCCATCCATTGTGGATGGAGGGTCCACTGTGGCTCAAGCAAAGGGTACAAGATTGGCCGATGCAACAATTTAAGCAGGGAATAGAAAATCCACCGGAGGAGAAACCTGTTTGTTTTCTTGTGTCGCAATCAAAACCCTTCCCTTTTCTTTATGATTTGGCATTGCGAGTGTCTTCGTGGCCAAAACTCTTGCGCATCGTGATATATGTATTGAAGTTCATTCGCAAATTACCTCGGTCTCACAAGATTGAGGTGGCTGATATGGAATTCGCTGAAAGTGAAATCATTAAAGCATTACAACATGTTCACTTCCAGGAATTTTTACACAAGGGAAAATCATCCTCAGCAGCCTTTCGCAATTTGTCTCCATTTATTCAAGATGGATTGATTCGTGTTGGAGGCAGACTTTCAAACGCAAACATAGATTACGACAGTCAACACCCCATACTTTTGCCTGGAAAAGATTATGTCACTAATCTTATTATCGATTATTATCATCACAAGTACTTACATACTGGGCCACAATTATTGATGTCGCTACTGCGACAGAAATTTTGGATTTTGTCAGCCAGAGGAGTGGTGAGATCACGAATACACAAATGTGTCACGTGTTTTAAAGTTTCTCCCAAACCAACATTTCCATCAATGGCAGATTTGCCAAAATGTCGTGTGAACGAGTCGAAACCATTTGTACATACTGGTGTCGATTATGCTGGACACTTTTTTATAACTGCCAGCAGATATCGTGGTACGAGAAAGATGAAAGTCTATCTTTGCTTATTCGTGTGTATGGTAACACGAGCAGTACACATTGAGTTAGCTGTGGATCTTTCTACGCAATCATTCTTAAATGCATTTAAGCGATTTATAGCACGCCGCGGTCCATGTCTGAATTTATATTCAGATTGTGGAACCAATTTTTTAGGAGCCAAGGCTCATCTTGATGCATTATATGAATTCCTAGCTTCAAATGAATTTAATAGTTCATTAAGACATGAACTACTGGAACACCGAATTAATTGGAGGATGAATTCTCCTGCCGCGCCACATTTCGGAGGAATTTGGGAGGGAAACATAAAAAGTTTCAAGACCCATATTTACAAAATAGTAGGCACTCAATTGTTGACTTACGAAGAGTTCAATACATTGTTAATACAAATTGAAGCCTTACTCAACTCGCGACCTATGTCAGCTCTTAGTTCTTCTCCTGAAGAACCTTTAGCTTTGACTCCTGCACATTTTTTGACATATACGCCTCTTAAAACTTTGCCAGCCATAGATACAACTGGTGAATCGCTTACTGCCGTTGGAAGAAAGTATCTATTGGATCATATGGTACAGTCATTCTGGAAACGATGGCGAATTGAGTATTTATCGACACTCCAGGCCCGAGGAAAATGGACTTCTCCTAGTAATCCAGTAAAGGTGGGAATGGTGGTCGTAGTGGTAGAGGAGAACACTCCTCCATTACAGTGGCCACTCGGACGGATAGAGGAAGTTTTTCCAGGAAAGGACGGTATTGTTCGAGTGGTCCAAGTAAGGACAAAAACTGGACTTTACAAGCGTCCAGTAGTCAAGATATGTCCACTACCTGTGGACTATTAATTCCTTTTTTTTTTTTTTGTTTAAATTTTGTTAGTTTTTCACATTTTTAATCTTTAATTTTTTAACATTGTGTTATTTTTCGCAATGAAAGACATACAGCGCTTTCTCCTTTTGATTTCGATTATTATTTTTTTTTTTTTTTTGTTGAATCGCAGAGAATTGATGTGCCTTTCGCAGGCGATGTGTATTAAGTTATATTGATCATACTCTATTTTATTTTTTTTGTTTTCTTGTGGGTCACTCCATCTGTGACGCACTCAACTTTTCTTTTTTTTTTGTTGACAGTGGTCTGTCAAGGCGGGGGCCATGTTTGCGCCCTTTTTTCCCTATTCCTGTATTGTTTTTTGTCCTGGCAACACAATCCCAAAAATACTTTTATCCAAAATTTATCCTACCTACAACCTACAGTTCAAATAGAATCGCTACCCGCGCAACAAGTACTCTTACGCAAAATTCGCTGTAAAAATAACCAAATTATCTCAAATCAAAATAAACCTTATACAAAAGCATATAAAAATATTGTGAATTCACAAGTGTCAATATAGACGAGGATTAAAATCAACGCGGGAAGGTCAAAGCAGGAGATCAACATCGAGGTAGGTTTCCTATTTTTCCTTTCCAATTAAAATTTACCGCAAATCCAGCAACCAACGCAAACACTAGGTTTGTTTTCAAAATATCTAAATGTGGAAGAACTTTGGTAATAATATCATGAAGTTTCTCTTCGGGAATCAGATGGTGACATTGGGGAACTTTTAAAATAACCACGTATGTGCTGCTGACAATATATTAGGTACATATTATTATTTTTTCTTTACTATGCGCTTTCTCAGTTTTGCATCCGGTAGCAGGTCTCACCCCTCTCCATAAAACTTTCTTGCAATTCAACCCTCATCTACACCTGTGTTTCTTTCTTTAGTTTTATGCAAGTCGCGGTAAATTTTTAACAATACAAAAACTTCTAGGTTGATTATTTAGTTTTTTTTTTCAGAACAGTTATATTTTTTCGTTTATTACTTTCAAAGTTCTTGAATGCTTAGTCCGAAGAAATTTCCTGGAAGACGGTGCAATAACCCATAAATATTTGTAAGTTAATAAGAGAATCAAATAAGATTTCTAAGTTTATCTAGATTTTTACGTCCATTTTTCAGGACTAGATCTTAACGATATATCAACAACTATTGATGACCTACTAAAACTGTTCTATTTTAAATGGCATGATGAACAAACCAATTAAAATCGAACAGTATTAGGTCATCAGTGTTGATGATAATACAGGGTTACAGGTAAGTCGTATGGAATATTAAAGGACGTTATTATTTAGGTCATTTCTGATGGATTTGATTCTGTAATATGGTGTCCGAAACTTAACCGTTATGGAGATATTGAACTTTAAAGATTTTGAAAAAAAATCCTTTTTTTTGCCTTTTTATCGATTTATTCGGATTAGACCTTGGATCCAGTTTTTTTAATGTGTCTAGTGATAGGACATGTCAATTAATAAAAATGATTAACAAAAACTGAACCTTCTATGTCTTTTTAACTATTCATAAAGGTAGAACACTTGCTATAAAATAGGCAAAACAATGACCAAATAACAGTTAAGGTAGTAGAGGGTTAATTTCGTTTGTTACACAACGTTCTACATAAGTATGTCTAGATTCTTGTGTCCATTTTGAGGACCAGACCTAAACGAATAGAGGTTTAATAACTGTGTTGCTTTAAAAATACAACGATATACAAAAAAAAACAAAGTTAATAACAATTGCAAGTAACCAACTCGAAAAAATTAAGTAAAAACAGCAGAAATAATTTCTGCATGGTAATACACAAATAATTAATGTACATTACTTGAAAACATCTCTTCCAAATTTAGTACCGCTTTTCATTCTCGTTCATATTAAATTATTACGCCATTGTCTTAAGTATTACACGTCCTTCGGATATTAACATCTCGCATGGGGTCGTGCAATGTGTTTCAGGTTACAAATCAAAAATGTATCTCTTCTAAAAACCTACTCATAAAACCATTGGTTGAGGTTTTTCATTCTAAAATACACATAAGAGTTATTGAAAAAAATTATCCTAACAAAATCAATCATTTGCATAGGCATTAACTTACACGAAAGCGACAACATCGGGTAGTAAAATATTGGATAAGGGATGATAACGTCAAACTCTGGTAAAATGTATTAGGTAGGTACATAAAGTTATCTACCGCATACACAAAGTTTCATATAATTTTAAAATAATTACTAGGAGCCTGGTTGTATGGAAACGATTTCTTACAGGAATGCTCGTGCAATAGATGAAAGTCAATAAGTTGAGATGGTTTGGGCATGTGGAATGAATGAATGTAAACAGTGTGACAAAGAAAAGTCATAAGGTGTGAGAAAGCGAGGACGACCGCGATTGAAGTGGATGGAATATGTCAATTTCGACCTCAAGGAAGGCCTGGTCAGAAGTGGGAGACATTGTATGAGAAAATAATGTATGTCGGTGGAAGAAGATAAAAAAGTGTGCTTGGATAGAAAGAAGAGTGTGGAGGTCCGCTCTCTGCCTACCCCTTACGGGACACGGCGTTATGGGTAAAATAAAATTGTGTGTATCTATTGTCATCACCTACCGATGTATAATTTTTATCAGTAAGTAAGTACTTAATGACCATCTTATGCTGATAATTTAAAGGCTGGCTATAGCTACTTTACGTGGACAAGATTCGCTTGTTATACCTCTATGTTGTTAATCTATGTATATACTTACTTAAAAGACTTGTTGTTATTTTTCCACAAACCACCATATAAGTAACTAAGTAGGGGAAAGTTTTGTAACTTAAATACGTTTTACCTTGGAACACTATCCCAGGTTCTGAGAAGTGTTCAGAAAAACAACACAATACCTATACATTTTAATATATTATTTGCCACCAGGAAGCCTATCAATTATATTTTTCAACCACGGGATTCAAACAAACTGTTATCAACTTTCTCCACCCTAGAGGATGAATCACGCATACACGCAACACACAACAAATCTTTTTGCCGCCAAATATAGACGAGTATTCGTCAATATGTTGCTTGTTTTCAGGAACATTTTTTAAAATTCTCAATTTGTTAACCAGTATGGACCAAGAATAAGGGTTACCTAACGCCCTGACACACGAACAAACCAACATTCAGCGGCGAGAATAAGGGGTCAAAATATATCAGCCATGACTGTCACTAACACGTGACGGTATCCGCCCCCTACTCAAGAGATGGAATATTTTTTCCATTGTGTCAAGTTGTTGGAATTTTCTTTTACTTTAGGCAAAACAACGCAAACAATCCTAATCAATAATTGAGTGCCTTAATAACATAATTGTTCATTAACTTTGTAAAAAATTACTTGGGCTTTGATGCGCCAATCAAAATTATTCATGTCACTTTACGTTAACTATAAATTCCCGTTATATTATTTTGTCCGTGGATTTATCTTTTATTTATATTTTTTGAAAATAATTTCAACTGTCAAGTAGTATAATCAACATTTTGGAAATAAAAAAGGGCACGTATCTGATAACTACAACACTGTCGTAAAAGTTCCCGTTCATAATATGTACAAAATGTGCACTGCGACCCCATAAAAAAATACATAATTAATTCGATTGAGTTAAGCTAATAAAATATCAACATTAAAATATTTCCAAAACATCCATATTTCATTCGTATTTAAAACTCAGGCGGGAACAACGCGAGAATATAATATGCGCGCGCAGACATTCTACCTCTGTGTGCCCGATGTTGACTTTGTATGAAAATAATAATTGGAGTAAATGGGATGGGCTACTGTAAGAGCGGCAATTACGTTTGCAAGAATGAGAGGGAACTACCATCATAATTTATTTTGTTATGGTGTCGCGTCGTAGGAAAACGGTTCCGTACAAACTTTTATATTATATTTTATACTATCCATTATGCATTTTTTTTTCAACTTTTTATTAGTTATTCTGTTATCCGGAGCGGAGAAGAATCCAATAAACCAAACATCAGAAGAATCTGTTGAGCCGATCTCGAGTTTAAGTGTTCGCACTAACCCGACTTTAATTTGTATTAGATATTTTAATTGAAAAACCAAACACAAAGTTACCTTAAATTTTTGCACTGGCTTTAAAAAAAGATTTGAATTCTGTACGAATTTTATTATTTTGTATAGATAATCTTTGGTAAAAATGGTCTTTGGATTTCATTAAAATAAATTCATTAGCCGTTATTAGACCAATTATATCTTTTAAACGATTTTAAACAGTACATTGTGAAAATCGCACCAACTATAAAAAAAACTGACAGATGTCAAACGCCGAATAAAATTCAAAAATAGAAACGTGTAGGTATATTGCCAAATGTTCTTAGAAGGTTATCCACGTAAGGTTTTCATATATTTTCTAATGTGCCACTCAATTTAGGTAATTATTTTTTTCCTTCATAAGAACCTTCTCCATATTTGAAAACACGACAAAAACAGAATAAGCAAAATCTGGTTAGCCGTTCAAGCGTGATGCGACGACCAATGGATTTTTATATAAAGATTCAAATTGTAGGTAGATATTCACGTTTTTTTTTTTGAATTTATGTTTAAACTTTTAAATAATAAAGAGTTTGTATGGTAAAATCCTGTCCAAATCAATCAACATCCTGGCAATAATAACGAGCCACTGTTTATACTTCAAAAATAACGTGCTTTCACAGATACATTACATGGAGCGGTAACACGATATCCCTAAATGGATTCTTCACAGGGAACACAATTTCTCTCCCTTTTTCTCTTTCGAATAATTTATTTACGTTTCTAAAATATAGTACACAGGTGGGTTTCGTTGCCGTTAACCTAATTGTGTTTATTTAATATTGGGCTGTGTTAAAAAATTTCTCCACAATTTAGCCTCACGCAAAATTTCCTGAAGTATCCAACTTCATACGTACCTTATAAACTAGGTAGGTACGTATTTTATTTTATCAAAACAAATATTTTTTTAAGTATATTTAACTAGCTTTCCCGACAGACGTTGTCCTGTGTTCTGACAATGAATAAGAATTTAATGATAAAAAGACTTTTAACCGATGTCATTCCGATCAATGCGTCTGTTTTAAAACACATATTTTCCATCCGAATTCTGTCAACCGCACCAACTATCGAACAACTGACAGTTTGTGTCAAACGATAATAATTACTTAGACTTCAAAATAATAATTATTCACTTTTCGCGTTTTAATGTATTAAAAAATGCGCTTCAGTGGTGACAAGTTAGAAAAAAGATTGAAAATAATTCCATCAAAAATCTGCGTGCCAATATTTTTATGTGAATGGTTTTCAGTAGAATTTATACTTGCTTCTGTCAGAAAAAAAGAAAAACATACTTGCTTCTGACACCTTGGCTTTCACTACTACCTGACTACCTGCTCTACTGGACCTGGCGGACTCACGGAACTTTGGACATCTCTTGGATTGCAGACAACTATTCTCATTGACTTCTCTTGGCTGCCGATATTTTATAACAACGTTTCGCTGATACCTACTGAGGCGGAGACATCGTCATCGGCTGTGGACCACACACACAGTAGCTTCAGCATCTACATTCTACACGCTACATTAACTATTTTTTGTTATAACATCAGTTAAAATCATTTCACGCCGAACTCTTCTTTGAAAAATTTATCTTTAAAAAGACTTCTAACTATTAAAATTAATTTTATAACTATAGACTTTTTTCTTATTACTTAAATTATTATAATTTATTTGTAACAAAATGATGAAAGATACCTTTTTACTTATAAAAAAAAAAGTTTTTTTTTTCAACAACGGAACATTCGCTTCGTATTTTTCCGCCAAGACACACACTCTGAGCCTTATTGAAAAGTTTCGAGTAAAAAATTATGTACAACATTTCGAAGTTCACGGGTTTACTTTCTTATGGAAAAACTTTGGAACAAGCCAAACACTATGGCTTCCTATTTTGCTATTCTCACATTTCAAGATGAAAAGTATTTTATTGCTGTTATAAAACTGATACTAAGGATAAAATATCTTCAACATAAAATGTAACGAAAGTAAGTAGTGTTTCAAACGAGAAAGTTGTTGAAAATATTATGGAATCAAAACAATTTCAAAATCATATGATAATATGATTTTAACGTACCTACACAATTTTGAGCAAACAATATTTTGTAGATATTTGTATGTCTTATGTTAGACTCTTTGCCTTATCTACAAAAACACATTTTCGTCAAAAAAAAAAGGCAGAATGATTAAGATATTTACTTTGCTATTCCAAGTTGTAAATATGCAAGTTTATTTTTCTTCTCCTGTCCCATCCATTCTGAACGGATATCCACAGCTCGTTTCCCTGTCAAACACATCCATTCACCCCCAGCATAAAGAACTAAGTGAATAAGAAACACAAAAGTTTTAGTAGTTTTTAAATTAGGTTTAAATATTATTATATTTTGTCTTTTCTTAAATATTTTTTTAAGGATTGGCGTCTGTACTACAAGGGGATAACGAGAGTCGCAATTTTTTGGAAAATACATTCTACATACCCTCAAATTTACACCTTGTATAGACTAAAGACGCCGTAAGTGTTAATAAAATCCTTGAATTGTGTAACACATAGGAATATAACGATTTGAAAAAAAGTAATAAAAAAGAACAGTTTTTTCAACAAGCTCGTCTTCGAAACCCTGCTTAGAGGAAGAACAGCATTCGGCATCCTTAATACATCTCCCAGCCATTTCCATCTCCTCTCCACAACGGTTGAAGTGATAGGCCTGCGCTTTGTCTAGTGATGCGTTGGTATCATCTTATACCCAAGATTTTTCTAAGGCACTTCGTTTTAATTGAAGTTAATTTATGTGCCTGGACATTGGTCAGATGCCAGGATTCACACCTATTTACAGGGCAATAAAATAAAATAAGGAAATTATCAGAAAGAAATTATAGGACAGAAACAAATGAATTGTCATCACAACATTTACTTAAAGGATAATTGGTAGGTATTCGTACTGTTTCGTGCGGAGGTCGTGGGTTCGATCCCAGGTGCCGAGCTTCTTCCTCTTTCACGACCCAAAAGTAGCTGACTGTGAAACAATGTATTTGTGTTCATTTTGAGTGAGCACAGATTCCTTTATAAAAAAAAGTGAAATACATTATATCATCATCATCATCATCTTCAGCGTTACAACCCGTGGTGGGTCTTAGCTGCCTCCAAAAAGCTTCTCCATCCCGATCTGTCACTGGCTGCCACCCTCCAGTTTTGCTGCCCCAGAGCCCGACAGTCCGCGACAACGCCATCCAGCCATCTTAGTTTTGGTCTTCCAACGCTTCTTCTACCGATTAGGTTATTAAACAACACCCTTTTTGGGAGCTCCAGATCCTCCATACGGTGCAAATGACCTAGCCAGCGCAGTCTGTTGTTCTTAATGAACCTGACTACGCTGATATCCTGGTAGAGATCATAGAGCTCCGTGTTGTATCTTCTGCGCCAAGTTTGACCATCATTTATAGGGCCGTATATTCTGCGTAGGATTTTTAGGAAATACATTATATCAAACGGTAAATATTAATATTTTCAATCTGCCAAAAACATGGCAACATTGGCAACTCTCGTACATTTAAAATACGCTAACAACAAATTTTGGATGTAAGAAATTCTCGTCTTATTTTTTTGTTTAAAAATCTTTGATATGGCATACCTATGACCTTTTTTAAATTAATAAAGTAGGAACCTAATTGAATGATATAAGAATAATTTAAAAAGGTAGGTACCTTCTTATTTCATAGGAATCCCTACATGGCATTCTTTCCTTTATTGTACGGATATTTCCTTCAATGTAGGTACCTACCAACATTAACAGTAATATAATGGACTTAATGAGGCTTGTTTTTATTCGTACGAATATAAACATTGAAAAAGCTAATACTCGTACAATATCTTATATCTATATACCTATGCTGGTTCGTAAAGTAGAATAAGAAAATGGGAATTCAAATTTCGTACACAACATACAAAATAATTGAAAATGTTATTGGAAAATAGAGAACATGGTAATTTCGTGAAACGTTCCCTCTTGACTACTCCGTCTCCCGTACGACTGGTACCCAAATTGTTTCATGACTATTTTGATTGCTTATTTCGAATAAACAAGCAAGACAAACAATAATAATAATTGGAAGATTATAAGACAAAGTTCCATCTTTCTATCCTCATGCGATGTAAATCTCTCTATAATCAAAAATGAAGCCTTGGTTATCGCATCACGCGAAAACTGTTGAACCAATTTCGTTGATTCTTTTTTTTTTGTTAGATTAATTGCTTATATGCGGTATGGCAAGAGGCGCCTTAAACAACATGACCAAGATTTGGAAAGCGTTGGCGTTTAGTGTCGAGACGAAATGTAAGCTGTTTGATGCGTGTGTGTTTCCCATTCTCCTATATGGATGTGAGTCCTGGCACATGACCAAAGCCCAGGCACAAAAAGTCTCAGATTTTGAAATGAAGCGGCTAAGGAGAATTCTGGACGTAAGGTGGTACCACCGCATCACGAACGACGCTATACGCGGACGCACCCCGCGTGAGCCCATCACCACTACCATTGTAGGGAGGAGATGGAACGGCTGGGACATGTGTTAAGGATGCCGAATGACAGTTGGCCGAGGAGAGCGCTGTTCTTCCTCCCAACAGGGTCCCGAAGACGAGGAAGACCCTCTCACACTGTGTTCCGCTCCTTCGAAGTAAAGCTGAGGGATTTGAACATGGTGTGGGAGGAGGTCATAAACATTGCGCAAGATTGAGCGCAATGGAGAGCTCTTGTTGCCCCGCTGTGCCCCTGAATGGGGTGTAAAAGGGAGTATTGATTGATTGGTTGATTGAATGGCTATTAATAAAAATCCTCAGTCACAAAATGGAATTTAATTTGAATATTTCTAAAGACCCACTTTTGTGAAATTTCTACGTGCGCTTTTTCATCCCTCTTAGCATTTTTTTGGAAAAAGGATCGTTTGTAATCGATTTGGGAATATTCTGCTTTTCATGTCTACAGAAGAATTATTTATAGGTATGCCTAATCTCAAGTTCGTACCATGTCTAGTTTCCGATTGATTCTTATATTTTTAAAAACATCCAACTCTATTTTTCACCCACTTAGGGGTAGAATTTCCAAAAATACTCTCTTAGCTAAGGTTTTGTATTAAAAACTACCTGGTTTTTTTTTTCACATTTAACTTATCTGCAAATAGCCGTTTGGACTATGCGTTGATGAGTGAATACTGAATATTATGTCAATCAGTCAAGACACTTTGCTTTATATTAATAAATAATAATGTTACAATAATTTTTTTATGCACTTGATCATCCAACTAACTGGGCGCTAAAGCCCGTTTTAATGTACACTTTTATCTGGAGAAGGTTTATATAAGAAAAAATTGAAAAAATTGCGCGGCGAACATTTAAAAAATTTATGAAAACTTAGGTTAGAAAACGTAGGTTTGTATCCTTACTTGTGCATTTGATAGCATCATAAAATGTTCTATTTTTGAATTTCTGATTGGCGTTTGACTGTCAAATAATGTTAAGAGTTTATTTAATGTTTATTTAACACTGTCAAATAATGTTAAGAGTTTATTTAATTCAATATTCACAGTTAAGTCAGTACAACGTCTGTCGGGAAAGCTAGTAGGAATATACCTATGAGTATAATATTCGGATATTAGGTATATTGAGTTGCTAGGCTGTCACTTTGCTGTCATCGAAGGTTGTTATTGAACATAATTGAATCGCTCGATGAGTTTTCATTCTCTCAATGTTATGCCTACTTACTTCAAATTCGAGACTATAATAATTATAATTATATTCATAACTAGCTTTCCCGACAGACGTTGTCCTGTGTAGTCCTTACTATGAATAATATTGATTTCGATTTTGTAATTTAGGTATACAAACATACGTTTAATATAATATGTTTGAATGTTAAAAATATTACTGAAAGTTCAAAAAAAAAATCGTGCCGATATTTTCAATGTTAATGGTTGTCAGGTAAACAATTATTTTGTTTTTATAGAATTTTTCATAGATGGCGTTGGCGTCGCAGGAAATCCGTTCCATACTTACTTTGATATTATATTATTTTATATTATTTACTATGAATTTTTCAACTTTTTAATTGTTACTATATTATCCGGAGCGGAGGAGAATCCAATATATCAAACATCGGAAGAATCTGTTCAGCCGATCTCGAGTTATAAGTGTTCGCACTAACCCGACTTTCTTTTATATTAAAATATTATCAGAAAGAAGATTGCTCATTCCAGTTTGTTACTAACATTACATTTTGAAAGATGTGCGTTTGAAATTTTCTCTGAAATCTTTTTACGAAAGTCATCAAAATGTTTGGAATGACATATTAAGTATAGGTACTTTACTCTTTGTAACAGTTTGCAATTATTTTTAAACGTAATGGAATTTTTTAAGAGGCACTCGGCTTTATCCTCGAAAATAATTAATTAATGGAAAAATTTCATATATTTTCGTTTTACTTTCAAATAAAATTATGAGGTATTTCCAACGCTTTTTCAAAATATTAAATAGGCATGAATACGAAATAAAAGGAATGGGTATTGTTGGCTTAAACTTTGAGAACCTATTTTTGCATTTTTATTTATGTAGATCATAATTGAGTACGTACTTCAAACTTTGTAAATAGCTTGTAAAATTCAACGTTTTAGCCTGTTTTCAAATACCACTCACAAAGCACAAAGTTTTACAGAACATTTACTGCACTACAAAGATTTTAAACCATTCATGTGTTTTATAATTATATTTTCAAAAATTTTTTTTAAAATATCCAACATTTAAAAAAAGTTTTGAATTCTTGCAAATATTTGACAGACGTTAGTAGTTTTCTCAAACGATATTGGAACGTCAAAGAATCCCTTGTTAATGATATTTTCTTCTATAAAAATGTTGACAAAATGCAATGCCATAAGAGAAGCTGAGAACGAATCCTGTGAAGCTAGTATGAGTTTAATAATAAGTACTTTTTTAATTAGTGAAACAGAATTAACAGCTTCAAAAAGCTGATGTAAAAGATTATACAAAACGCTTATTAGCGGACAATTATTATTCTAACGTCAAACTATGGAATAGTTCGATCGTTTTGTAAAAGAAATTTTTTCGAAGATCGTTTCCATATTCGATCATCGAGATTTTACATACATTGATTCTGTGCTCATTCAAAGTGAACACAAATAATATACTTACTCTTTGACTCTTACAGTAAGCCACTCAAAACTTATGACAAAACAAGATTTGAAAACCGACAGTACTGAAAATAAAAGTTTGAGTACAAAATATTGTAGGATCAGCAAATGCCTGATCAGTTGGGTGATAAAAATTCATTCAGCGCACAAATTATTATTAAATTATTCAGCTCTTTATTGCAGTGTTGATTGGTTAATTATTGCATTGACTATATTTTTTTTTATTATTTATCACATTGACTATGTATTCTAAATTATTTGTCGCATGGACTGTATATTTTAATTATTTACCAAATTGTCTATGTATGTCTTTTTTTTTTCTTTGATCAATTTTCGCAATTTTTGACTGTATGTTGCTATGTTTGACATGAATTTGGTTGTTTTATGTGTATTTTATTGATATTGAAATCTGTATTTCTTTCTGTTTGTTGTTGTGAATTATTTTTTGTTGTTTAAATCTTTAATGCCATTTTCGCCGTGTATGATGTATAAATAAATAAATAAAATCTATAATATATATATACGTGAATCAAAAACATTATCACCATTTTACGAAAATTGCGCGGACGGAGCAGAATGAAATTTCGCATATTTATAGTTTATATTGAGAAGGAGTGGTGAATGGTACCTAATTATTTTTTTAAATTTTGTAGTTATAAAAAAAGATTAAATCAATAAAAAAAACATTACAAACACTACTGTAATATTGTTACTTATTTGATACTTACACTTATTTCGATGTATTTGAGGCGCATATTATATTCATTTGTTTATCTGTGGTCATATTGAGAATAGATTAATATTGTTTGTCTTTAATAATAAAAGAAAAAACTTATCAACATTTAAAATTTGACGTTTCCTTGTCATGGTTTTTGAAAGAAAATTATGAAATAGCGCTCGCTGAGTCTTTGACAATGGAAGCTTAATAATTTTAAAACTTAGGTATAATCTTTATTAGTTCTGGTCGAATTTCGAACCACTAGTTTCAATAATTAAATGTCATCAATTAAAAAATGAATAAAAACCCTTACGTAACGTGCTACTTGAACAAAATTATCATTATTCAAAAACACAGTATACTATTTTTTATGAAAAGAAAAAAAAAACAGACAATGCGATACAATTCGTCCCTTGAGTATTATTACCGCCATGGGTAGGTTCTCGCTAAAAAAATACAATAAGTTTGCCTCCAAATTGGCCCTAAACAACGCTTATTTTTGCGACAAAAAATGCACACGTGGGAGTTGGAAGTGAGACGGAAAAAATTTAAAAAAAAACAAATGAATACAATTCATAATAATAATTGTTTCATGTCATTCCGCTTTCATTTATAACAATGTAGGTACCTACCTTTTTAAACATACCTATGCTTATTTTGTTGTACTTTTTTACAATTAAAAAAAAATACTTTTGAATTTTATTGGTTAATTTGTTAATGATTGTTTTTTATTTCGATAATAAAAGCACCTCTGGTTGACTAATGACCATCTCACGTCCTTAAACCCCAAAAGGTCAGAAAAGGCGAAATAACTATGTCTCATGGTGACTTTCACTAACGGTTCCTTACTTTTAGGTAGCTCTTAGCGTACCTACTGTTTTTTATGGTATGGAGAACGCTAAGAGTAAGAAAGTCACACTCTTTGACTCTTTCACAGTAAGCTACTTAAAGCTTGTCTAGTGAAAGAGGAAGATGGTCGGCACCTGGGATCGAACCCACGACCTCCGAACGAAACAGTACAAAAGCCGGTGTCGTAATCGCTAGTCTTTCAACCACTTTAATGTTTATTGTGTATATTTATATTTTAAAGGGTACAGGAGGTAGGTAAGTAGATATATGTTAAATCCAAAGTTCCAAAGATGTCTACCGGAAATCGTAAACAATATAACAACAACAATAATATAGTTTAAATAACACTAATAAATTTAAAGGTTTATTGCTTTGTTCCAAAATTACATATGAAAATTTCAAAAGGAATGTTTCCCTTTTATATCTACAGATGGCGGAATAATTTATGGGGCAGGGGTAGGGGACGACGCTCTAAATCATTTTGTCCAGTTGTTATTGTTACCCGGTGCGTTTCCAACTTTCTATCTGTTTTGTTGATATCTATAAGTACCTACTAGGGTAGAAGATAATAATATATCAACTAATGTTCTTGTTATACACAATCACTCCTAAATAATATAATATTAATAATATCATTGTTGTATCCCATTGTATCGGTTTGGTTTGACAAAGAAAATTCGCCAGTTCCAATATTTACCTACGCTTTATGTAAATAGCAGCGATGTATTGAATAATAAATGATTAACGAATTGGACGTGCATTCTTGTTGGAATTATTTAAATAAACAGATGTACATACATCATTTACATAAATGAAACAATAATAATTAATTTGTTATTCCACAAATTATTTATTTTATTACCCTAACTAGTTTCGCAGGTGCTGCATGGTAAGGTACATGCGACAAAGAAACTATGAGTAATAAGTTTTAATAAAATTAACGAATTGAACGTGCATTCTTGGTGGAATTATTTAAATAAAACAATTGATTTGTTATTCCACTATATTTATTTACCTGACTAGTTTCGCAGGAACAGGTCCTGCATGGTCACAGGTGACTTAGAAACGTAGAAAGTTTCTAAGTCACCTGTGACCATGCAGTACCTGTTCCTGCGAAACTAGTCAGGTAAATAAATATAGTGGAATAACAAATCAATTGTTTTATTTAAATTATTTTAATAAGTTTTACTCTTAGTTTCTTTGTCACCTATGAACCTGTGCCTGCGAAACTAGTCAAGTTAATAAAGCAAAAAATAATTTGGGAATAACAAATTAATTGTTTCATTTAAATCACCTTAACTAATTTGATGTTAGTTTTTACTTTATTGTCAAACTGCAATACTTACCTACTTATATGTTTTAAGCGTAACTATTCACTTATTTTTTGATAATAATTAAAACCGTTTTATTAAACTTTTTATTATATCAAAGAATGCTAAGTACCTACATATCTTCAATCTTGCCATCATCTTGGTCAGTTTGTTTGTCACCTTTGCCCCTAAGTGGGTTTACATGTTTCGTTATTTTAATATGAGGTCAACGTCTAATATCCTGGTTGACTAGTAGAAAGTTCAAGTCCACACTGCTAAAAAAGTTACCTACCTACATATTTCTAATGTTTAAAGACGATCATCACATTTCCTGGACAAAATTGGTCAAACCTGGCTTTATCAGACAAAAACAAACTGGGAATAGATAATAATAATATGGTTCATGGTGTGTAGTGAATTAGAGACAGTGGAAAATCTATTTTTCATTTTATTATTAAATTTCTACTTGTTGCATACATGAGATTTTTCGACATGTTGAACATGTTGAGAATTCTCATGATTAGGAGTTTCGGAGACAAACATTACCACCTAATGGCGAACGTTGTTAACGTAAAGTGATCACACTAAGCCAGCCTTCGAAATAACAGTAGAAGACGGTCGTAAGCCCGTAGTGGTTTGTTCCATTTAAAAATCGAACATTAGTAATAAATTGTTAGAGTCATTAGTTGTTATTTTTTCTAGTGGAAAATCTTCCTTTAGATGAGGTTACTTCTGGAAAAATAGGAAAATGTATGTGCCAGGAGAGGTTTGGAAAAAGCATCCAGAATTTGATAATGGCAGAGGAAATATGACGCTATAGCTTGCAGTAATGAATCTAATACAACAAACGAGCAATACCTTCATTTATTGTTTAACCCTCTACGATTTTAAAGTGGAGTTTCACGATTAATGTGTATCGTTTATTGCGTACCTATGTACTTACACTGCAAGGTACTTATCTACATAATATTTTAGTCCGTTTATTTATATTTTTGTAAGATCATCAATCATAGAAAACATACATTAAGGTCAGATATTAATATGCCCAGAGCCGTAAAAAATGCTGGAGAAGGTTCTTAAATACAATTTGCTGCATTAACTTTAATATATTTAGAGCTATTTAAAAAACTCTATTTTTTAGGATCTTCATACAAATTTCTCAAAAAGACAGTAAGCCATCTTTTGGAAACAAAATTACTCATGTAAACGTTGAATGGAATCTTGGTATTACAGTATGAAAATGTAATAAAATAATTGTAGATTGATTTGTTATACCTACATATAAATGTTATTCAAATCTTATTATTCTCAACAAATAAAGATTAAATGAAAAAATTTGCAGTTTGATTTTGAAGTTTGACAGATACAAATCACCCTCTATGGGTGGAATGCCTAATTAATTATCACACATGGGTGTAGGGAATGTAGCTAAGATTCAAACCATATAGCTCTCTCTCTATGAAAACTTTCAAATTATGTTGGTAGGTTCGTATAATATTATGAGGTCGGTAAAACAAAAATTGTAAAAGTGTCATTCTTCTTTTTCTGTGCTTATGTCAGTTATAGAGGTCTGTTAAGCAATGGGAAGCAAGACGGGTGTAAGCTAGTTCTTAATAAATTCATTAATTAAAGAAAATAAAGTGTATCAATCAAACTTTGACAATTCAATCAATCAATTCTCCCTTTTACACCCCACTCAGGGGCATAGGGAGGCAACAAGAGCTCTCCATTGCGCTCGATCTTGCGCAATGTTTATGACCTCCTCCCACACCATGTCCATGTCCCTCAGCTCTGCTTCGAAGGAGCGGAACACAGTGTGAGAGGGTCTTCCTCGTCTTCGGGACCCTGATGGGAGGAAGAACAGCGCTCTCCTCGGCCAACTGTCATTCGGCATCCTTAACACATGTCCCAGCCAAGTCCATCTCCTCCCCACAATGGTAGAGGTGATGGGCTCACGCTGGGTGCGCCGGCGTATAGCGTCGTTCGTGATGCGGTGGTACCATCTTACACCCAGAATTCTCCTTAGGCACTTCATTTCAAAAGCTGAAACTTTTTGTGCCTGGGCTTTGGTCAGGTGCCAGGACTCACACCCATAGAGGAGAATGGGCAACACACACGCATCAAACAGTTTACATTTCGTCTCGACACTAAACGCCGACGCTTTCCAAATCTTGGTCATGTTGTTAAAGGCGCCACTTGCCATACCGATACGTATCGGGAGCTCAGCCCCGAGGTCACCAGAGGTGGTAATGGTTGCTCCCAGGTATTTAAATTTATCCACCCGGGAGACCTGGTGACCGTCGATGGTTATCGGTAGCTGTTTATCGGGGCAGGCATTACTCGCCATGAGCTCCGTCTTACTGGCATTGAATCGAAGGCCAAGGCGTGCCGTTTCGTCGCAGAGTCTTGAAACACTGCGCTGTAATTCCTCCACTGTCGTACTGAACAACGCTAGGTCGTCCGCGTACTCCAGATCGCACAGTTCGCCCATTAGACCATCTCTCTGTGTTATCGGTATACCTCTTGCTCCTTGCATGGACTTTCTCAAGAGGAAGTCCATGACAATAATAAATATAAATGGAGCCAGTACGCAGCCCTGTCTGACTCCCGTAGTGATCCTGAAAGCTTCAGTAGGACCACCTGGCGTTTTGACGCTACACTCGGAGTCTTCATACAGGGACTGCACCATTTTTACTATCTTCGGAGGTATACCGTACAGAGCTAAAATTTTCCATATCGATGGTCTATGTGGGCTGTCGAAGGCCTTTTCAAAATCTATGAAGCAACAAGCGACTGGAGAGTTAAACTCTTTGCACTGCTGAAAGATGCACCTGGCACAGAAAATTGGGTCCGTGCAGGACTTGCCAGGTACAAAGCCGCATTGTTGCTCTCCCAGGACAGCCATGATAGGCCCCCGAATGCGGTGTAGTAATATCTGAGATAATACCTTACCGGGAACACTCAGTAGAGTAATTCCACGGTAGTTTCCGCATTCAAGGGGGTCCCCCTTTTTAAATATTGCGACGATGGATCCATTCCGCCAATCTTTTGGGCACCTCTCCTCTTCCCACGCCATTTTAAATATATCAAGAAGTGGTTGGCCAAGGGTGTCTATGCCTTGTTTGAGGAGCTCTGCGTGGATTCCATCGTCTCCTGGCGCTTTGTTGTTTTTCAATCTCATCACGGCCAGCACCATCTCGCTGTGGGTCGGCGGATCTTCACATATCCCAGTCGCCTGAGGTATATTCAGACCCGCCAACTCCTCCTCAAAGTTGTAAGGTGAGGAGGGTTCGGGGCGGTTCAATATTGACTCAAAGTACTCCCTCCATCTCCCTTTAATCAGTTCGGGGGCAGTGACAGTGGCTCCACGAGAGTCTCGTATTGCCGTCACGGGTCTTTTTTGACCCCTGCCCCCGACCTCCCGGGTGATTTCGAAGAGTGTCCTCGAGTCATTACCGAGTGCAGCAGACTGTGCTCGCCGTATCTGAGAGTCCAGGTGTCTTCTTTTATCTGTTCGTACAGAGTGCTTCACCTTGCGGCTCAGCTCCCTGTACTCAGACACCAAAGCGGCCAGTTTTTGAGGGTCTTTTTCGCTGTCTCTGAGGGTCTTAGCCTTCTGGCGATCTTCGATGAGACTCCAGGACCCATCGGACATCCATATTGGCCTCTTTTTATTCTTGTAGCCAACAGAAGAACGTGCGGATTCCATAACCGCGTCACGAAAGCTAGTCCAGGCTGACTCAATTGGGGCAGCTCCGGGTGAATCCTGCAAGGGGGCAAACCTTGTGCGTAACTCAGTCTCGTACGTGTGGCGACACTGAGCACTCTCTAACCTGCGTATGTCCAGCGGGCGAGGAGCAGACGATCTTGGCTGGAAATGGTGAAATTTGAATCTGAACGAACCCACAAGGAGTTCGTGATCCGTGTCCATGTCTGCTCCCCGGCAGGTGCGGACATCCCGCAGGTCAGTTCGGCTGCTAGCCCTTACCAGGAGATGGTCTATCTGGTTTTTCGTTCTTCTGTCGGGCGAGGTCCAGGTGTATTTATGGATATCCTTGTGGGGGAAGAGAGTTCCCCCTATTAAGAGTCCATGGAGCGTGGCGAAACCAATGAGACGGCTTCCGTTATCATTCATCACTCCTAAGCCATGCTTACCCATGACGCCTGGTCCATTCTGGGGGTCGTTGCCAACCTTGGCATTAAAGTCCCCCAGAACTATTAGGCGATGGCGCCTCGGAACATGGGACACAACTGCATCCAGACTGTCATAGAAACAGTCCTTAGCAGCCGCGTCCCCATCCTCAGTGGGAGCATAGCATAGAAGGACCGTCAGTGTTTCGCCACTCATCTTAAAGGACGCACTCATCAGGCGGTCAGAAACAGGTTCCCAACCAAGAAGGCGAGAGAAGGCATATTTACTTAAAAGTAGAGCGACGCCACGCATCCGTGCAGTCCGGTGGCCAGAGTGAAGCATGACATAATTGCCAGCGTCACTCTGCCCCGAGCCTGGGATGCGTGCCTCACTCAGCCCCAGGATATCTAGTCCATAATCTCCCGCCAACTTGGCAGCAACAAGCTCCCCGCCCGCCCTCAGAGTGCGGACATTCAGAGTCCCGATTTTTAAGCTCTTGTTCCTTAATCGAGCCGTGGTCAATACAGGGGGGACACCAGCTGCCTGAACCCCCCCCTGATGGGGTCCAGGCGTCCGAGGCTTAATTCTGTTGCCTTTTCTGACCGATTGTTTTAAGAACGTGAGGTGGTCAACCCCACGGTCCCGATCTGATTTTTCGATTTCCTGCCTCTCACAGGATGCTCGAAAAACCAGCAAAAAGAGCAGAGGTGCTATTCTAAGCCGGCAACCCCACGGCTAACTTTGACAGAATCAGTTAAATATACATTAAGCAATAAGAATGAGTTATATTATGTGAATGATATTTTGGTTAGGTCTCTATCGTTGCAATAGATTTTGACAGGATGAGGTATGCAAAGTCAGCTAGTGTGGTTAGTAGGTACCTACACAAATATGTACTAGTATTGAATATAACAATAATCCAATACAATAGGAGAAGGTACCTATCTTATAATATTATACGATCATTATGGGAAAACGCATTTCATATAAAGTTTAGACACTATGGGGTATGGTCAAGTATTTTACGATGCCTTAATGAGGGGGAAAATCGGGTTATTCAAGCAAAATGCTATTAAAATAAACTATGCGGAGGTTATCTCCGAATGATTCACTGAAGCATATATTAGGTATAATTCTCAACGTTTGCGACACATTTTTGAAGGGAAAATCTCGGAATTCTCGAGGTCTTTTAGAACGACCCTTTCCGCCGCATTGCGAATACATAGGTTCGTAGGCGGGTATCTAAGGCGGCCCTTTTTAGAAATTTTAGAGGAAATTATTTAATGAAAATCTCAAAAATGTTTATGTACCTACGTTGGTATTCATTAATGAATCTGGTTAATTTACATAGAATGTAACTAAGTTTGTAGGAAAAAACTTTAAAGCACTATTTTTTACATATTGCACCTATTTATTCATAGCGTTCACATTTCCTACACTGCCAGGAAATCCCAATGAATATTTTGTGTAATTACATATGTCTAATGCATAATATTTTCTTGCTCAATTTTAGGCGTTTATTTCCTTCTAGAGCAATTGATATAGTATCTTTCCCTCTGTCATCCATAGATCATTGATCATTTATATTTTATATATCATTGCTTATAAACAATTTTCACTGTCGTGTATTCTTCTTATTAGTACCTATCTGGGAACAAACTCTACTACAATAATAATTAATCGTGATCTTTGTCACGTCTTTAGTAGATAAAATCATATATATTATCCCAAGTTTTGTCTCTCCAAAATCTCTTACTTGTATTGTGGTCTCCCACTAAAAATGTCTCGAACTTTGGGCAGTTCGCATCAGGAATGTCTGACTTTTAATACCCGTTGAAGAGCCAAACCGATGTCTTACGATTTTATTTTCGTTTCTTTGTTTGAAAACTTCATGCCAAATACATCAAACATTTTATATAACTTATAACTACTTTAACATAATTATGCGGATTTATTCCAGCTTAATGCTTCATAAAATGTTCGGTATTACTTAAACTTAAAACACAAATAATACAGTTGTATAGGGGATGCACGTAGGCCTGATGGAACATTTCATTGCCACAAGACAGAGTCTATAAAATGTTTTACAACATGATATTGTCTGAGCACACCAATGTTACGTCTCATACATGTTACTTAGTAACACATTCCGGAGTTAATTTCATGTAAACGATCTTTGAATTTCTTCCCACGATGGTAATAAAACATGTATGAATAATAAATAGTTCTTGACTCGTAGAATGTAAATCACTAACAAGGAACGTTCATACACATACAATGTTTAATCGAATCCTCAAAACGACGAAATAAGATTAAGTACAACACACCAATTTTATAATGTGTCATTTTTTAAACCAGTCAATCTAGTCTATTCAAAAAGATTTAAAAAAAATCTCGTCTTTTGTTGAAACAATAATCCTTTGACGCTTTCATATTATGTATCAGAACCGGGCAAATTGTCTTGAAATTTGGCAAATTTCGACGACTGTGAGATTAAAATACGTTGTCAAACGATGCCAAATTAAAAACAAATAAGTTTAAATTTTCAATCAAATTAATCTATACTAATTTAAAAAGAGGAAAGATTTGATTTTTTGTTTGTATATTTGTTTGTTTGCATTGAATAGGCTCCGAAACTACTGAACTGATTTGAAAAATTCTTTCACTTTTGGGAAGCTACATTATCCCCGGTGAACATAGGCTATATTGAATTTTCAAAAATATTTGGGATCCTTACTTAAACTTCAATAATGTAACCCAAGGTGTAAAAAAATTACCTAAAATATTCTTTACATCGCGTGCGCTGTGAAAACTATTGGTGATAGAATAAAATAATGTACTACGACTTTGTGTAGAAGATCAATATTTACAAAAAATATCGCGACAGCATTTGTCTAACGTTTGTAGTTATGCCAAAATAAGTGTTCTTTTATTTTTTTTAAGAATTATTTTTTTTAATATCTATCTACCCGTGCGATGTTGGGACAGACTTCTAGTAGCAAATTTTCAGTGACAAGTTCAAATTGAATTTTTTTTTTTGTTAAAAATTTATCCGTTTTCATGAAGGCACACTGGGTCTTTTCAATAATAATTGAGTCATTCTTTTAATCTCTGAGATACATCTTGATCTATGCATATAAAATACACATTTTCATTTTGTTTCCCGGAGAAAGATTCATACTTCTGAGATAAACACGGTGTTTAGAAAGAGAATAAGTAAGAAGAATAATAGCTGTGAAATATTCGATACTTCAAAAGAAAAATGGGTCAACATAAAAGTATACAATATTTAGTAACATCCTCTATTGTAATACAGGGAATCTTGTTTTTCTTAACTATAGGTATCGGATATTTCTAAGGGATTATAATGTAAGGGATTATAATGTAGAATACATCATATATGTATGTAACTATGCTCATAATTGTTCATCTATAATTTAAAAGAATGTCGGGTTAACTGCGAACACTTATAACTCGAGATCGGCTGAACAAATTTTTATGGTGCTTGCTATATTGGATTCTTCTCCGCTCCAGATAACAGAATAATTAA
The DNA here is from genome assembly GCA_963576905.1 of Mystacides longicornis. NCBI lineage: Eukaryota > Metazoa > Arthropoda > Insecta > Trichoptera > Leptoceridae > Mystacides > Mystacides longicornis. The sequence continues at coordinate 11,334,020 of OY756427.1, read as the reverse complement.
TTAGAAATTCGAAAAATGGATAGCAAATAGTACCTATATAATATAATATTAAAGTTAGTATTGAAAAGATCTACCGACAACAACGCAATCTGTGAAAAATTCCATAACAACACAATTTTTATTTACTTGACAACCATTGAGATTCAAAACATTGGTTCTCAGATTTACGATAGAATTTGTTTCAAGCATTCGGGAAAGCTATGTAATTTTGAAAAAAAAAATCTCAAAAAGAAGACTTGTCTTGTAAAAACTACTTTTGTATTGAAATTTTTTCCTGGAATTTTTTTCAATAAGCTATACCTCCAATCCAATCCAAACTCCCTTTAGACCCCACTTAGGGGCATAGGGAGGCAACAAGAGCTCTCCATTGCGCTCGATCTTGCGCAACGGTGATGACCTCCTCCCTATACTAGCTATACCTATATATTTTATAATATTTTATATACCTATCTATTTTGTTGCTTTCTCAAATTAATAATAATAATAAGTTTATTCATTTTTATAACATTTACAATGAAACAAAATAAAAGCATACAAAGAATATACAAAAATGGTTTTGTTTTGCCATTGATTTTGTTCTCAAGATGTTTTTCAAATTGATTTGAGTTTCGAAAAAAAAAATAAAGTTTAGAAAAAATACACCCTTATGGGAAATTTCAGCAATATAGTTGGGACTTACATTGGTTAGCTTTACATGCAAAACAATACTTTACGAAATTATTGTTATGTAAAAAAAAAATTTCAGACACGCTGAAATTCCAACAGTAAATTATTTATAATTTAAAAAGATCTTGTTGCTTACTTAAAAAGACAGAGCATTTTGATGGAACAATCTACCTGCAAGGCGATCAAGAAAGTTTTGAAAAGTATATTTATATGATTTAACCCCGCTCTCTCCCATCCAGATCTACGGTTTTGTGTTTAGATATTTTAGACATAGCATACATACAAGTTTTCAGCATGCCTCAAATACATACCCAAAATTGTCAAACAGCTCTCCTACAACATTTCAAGAATATAAATTTAATCTCTCTCTTTGTTTGGTTTCAGGTGGGTATCTTAAATATTTTCGATGAACAAGAAGTGTCTGGATGATTATTAACATTTTTAATCCACCTTTGACTTTGGTAAATATTTTTTTATTATCTATACATATAATATGTATCAATACGTGAAAGAAAAACTTTGTGACCATATTATTTACGAAAATTGTGTGGGCGGAGAACTATGAAATTTCGCAGGCTTACTTTTTATAAAAAGAAAATTTTTTTTTTCAAATTATGCATAAAAATGATTTAAATCCATAAAAAAATATAAACACTACTGTATTGTTGATATTCACACACACTTCGATGTATTTGACATTGACACAGACGCATACACTCTTTTTTATCTGTGGTCAAATTGAGAATAGCATAGGAATATTGTGTTTCCATAATAATAGTTGCAAAAACTTTGTAGGTACATCAACATTTCAAATTTGACGAATCTATGTCATTGTTTTTGAAAAAAAAAATAAATAGCGCTCGATCAGTCTTTGATAATGGAACCTTAATAATGTCCAAACCTATAAGTTAAACAAGTTATGGTCAAATTTCGAGCACTGATCGACCACTAGTATCCATGAAAATGGCAGAACTTCAAAATCCGATTCGTCCAAGTAACCATCAATTAATTATTATCGTACGACTATCTTGAACTGGACTTCTCTATAAAATTTACGAAATCATCGCATCACGCGTAAACGTCTTAACCAATTTCGCTAATACTTTATTTGCAGGAGAAGGTTATTATCTTATAGAATATAAATTTCTCATACAACCTCTCCTATTTCTCTTACTTCTGACCTGGTCTTCCTTGAGACGGAGTCGATGTGTTCGATCCACGTCATTTTCTGTCAGCCAAGCTTTCTTACAACAATCCTTTCACCTTTATAAAATTCTCTTTGTCATTGTGTTTGCATACATACTTTCCACATGCGTAATTAAAAAAGTTGTGAAGAAAATGTTTGAAGAAAACTTAACTTAGGTATTCCACAACATGCTTTTCACAATACAAATTTTCCTATTTTTTTATATTTGGCAGCCGTTCAAATATTATTATTTGTTTTCAGAATTCCAGAAATTTGCCTTGTAATTATTAATAATTATTACCTATTTTTGTGTCTTTTCTTCTGAAAATTTCTTCGTTGTTGGTAAGGTGTGATTTTAAATGCTTTATTGTCAAAATATTACATTTAATACATCTATTTTTAAAGCGTTACTTTTCATATCTTTTTTGCCAACTTTAACCGTCCTATTTTTATCCTTAAAAACTGTTGTGCTATCAAAAAATGCTAAAACTCAGTATTGTCATCCGAAACCCTTGACCTGCAGTACGAAAATCTTAACAACAAGGGTATAGACCACTTTAACTATTTTATTGTCAATACAAACTTATGAGTAGTAGATCGTGAAAAAGGTCCTGTATACAGTTCATTATTCACCCACATAAGAGGTCACACATGAAGATAACTAACAAACATCCCCTGGTACCTACCTATGTAGATAATACTATCTTGATACGACTACATAAGTTCTATTCTCACTTGTTTGTATAATAACGGTGATTTGTCATACTTCTCTCGTTGTGTGGGTTAGTATGTTTGTGTGTGTGCAAACACCAGTGAATAACTGAACTAGATTTACAATCCACGGACAAACTTTGACGATCACTCGAATTCGTTCTTTATTCAAACTGAATTGATTGAAACAAACTTGAAATCCGCCATTATTGATGGATATTGGTATTTTTACCTTTGATTTGAATTGTTATGATGCCAACTAGAATCTTTTTAAAATGAATCTCATAATTTTGTATTCAAAGGATTATGTATACTAGGATGGATGAAATAAAATTAAAAATACTTTTGTAATAATATTCATTTTCATAAAATAAACAATTATTCTTAAGAAGTTACTTAAGTATTAAATATCTATTATTCTTTATAAAAAGTAAAAGGTTCTATGTATATATGTAAATGTAGGTTTATGTAGACACTTAAAAAGAGATAGAGCGAGTAGATATTAAAAATCATTCTGAATTTTGGATGTAATCGAATGTTCATTTAAGTACATAATAATCATAAAGTCGGCGAATTTTTCTCTATTCTTTGGGGCTAATACGAGTTTTTTTTTTCAAACCGTGCAAATAGTGTTCTAGCATCAAACGTTTGAATCGTTAGATGATTTTGTATGGAAATTTTTTCGAAACACTTTCGAAGATCGTTTCCATATTTGATTATCGAAAACTTATTCTAGAGATAGTGGACCGCTTGAAATAGTTGTTCCACAGTACGGAAACTCGTCCATTTTTTTATATTCTGCAGCAAAAACTTATGCCTTCTCGTAGCCCGTCTGCGACCCTAGATGTTGCCCTTCAGTACGATGCGGATTAATCAGTACTTCTCCACCCGCATAATATGTCAGCGTTAAGGTACACCAAGAAATTTGAATAACCAAGAAGCGTACTAGAATAATTAGAGTATATTATATTATGTCCTTGCAAGAGATGTTAATCAGTCTGACTTCAAAACTTTGTATGATTTTAGAACTGAAATCATTATATTTGACACTTTACTGCTGTTAAAATCAAACGATCAAGTATTCTTATCGATGTAAAAATTAAAATTTGTTTGTATTAAAACCAAAATGTGCGTTAAGGTCAACGAAAAGACAATTTAGGCATATAATATGTCTAAAAGAAGAAATAAGACATCAATCAAAAATTGTAGTTATTAGAATAGGCCGGACAATCCGGACATGTCGCCAAACAAGTAACAGAGCGATGGACACCCAGAATCTTAAACTGGTGACGGTGGTATAGTAAAAGAAGAGGTATGGGCCGATTATCTCTTTCGTGGGTAGAAAGCGGCAAAGAAATGCCCAAAATGGAGTGGAAGAATATGGAATAGGCCTATATCCAGCAGTGGACAAATGTATTATTTCTATATTATACTAGCTTTCCCGACAGACGTTGTCCTGTAGTCCTTACTATGAATACTAAAATACGTATAAGATACGTTGAATTTTATAAAAATTATTTCTGAAATATCGAAAGAATATCTTTAAAAAATCTGCGTATGTATCAATTTTTTGAAACTCAATGGTTGTCTAGTTAATAAAAATTGTGTTGTTATGGATTTTTTCACGGGTGGCGTTGTTTCAGTATATTTTGCTATCCGTTTATTGAACATTTTAATGTTTCTTATTCTGTTATTCCGGAGCGGAGACGAATCCAATAAACCAAGCATTATAAAAATATGTTCAGCCGATCTCGAGTTATGAGTGTTCGCACCAACCCGACCTTCTTTTATATAATGGAAGATTTATATTGTGGGAATGAAATTGCGGCACACGACTGTCCCAAGGAATATAATAATATCCCAGTCCCGTATATATTATTGTATAAGAACCTGTTTTTCTTGTGTTACTCACTCACAATTTGCCCTCGGGTTGGAATGGGTCTCAATTTCTTTTGATATGAATCTCTTTTGAAAATTGATATTTGGTGGTGGTGGTGGTGGGAAAAGATTCGGGTTTACCAACATATCAAATATGATAATTTTTCATATTGTGTACCCTGTCAATTCCTTCGTTTTTCGCAGTAAGTAATATTTTTTAGCGGCCCTCGTTTCAATAACAAATAATATCCATTGAACTTTATAACCGAACATTTTTTTTTATAAAATCAACTTCGTTTTTTATCGTTTAGGCCTCGTCCTTATTCGATGTAATCGCATAATTGTTCGATGGGATAACATAGTCTTTCAATCTTGTGATGAACATTCAAACTGAGAACAACAATCGCGCTTTTGAATGACCATAACGCATCGAATGTCCGCCCGCGCGATCACTTTCAATTTAGGACGCAACTTTAAAAGGTGATGATGAAGTTTTTTGACAAAGTAGAGATCTGGTTAATAAATTTTGATTGAGATCTAATCATGGCGTAAATACAATTGTGATTTAATTTGAAATCTAGACGGGCTTTCTAATAAATGCTTAAAAGTCAATAAATTTATTCATATTCATCTTATTACAAAAGTATCCAGTCAGGATCCTCAATATCGACCATCACTTGAGAAAGGACCTCCTTATCTCTAGCGGCATGATCGAGTTCCACGATGATTTAAATTTCAGTCAATGCCATTACATTACATATTATAAAGTCTGACATCTGAATTCTATTAATTACAAGCTGACCCGTTAAACTTCGTACGATAATAGAAATAAAGAAGTGGTTGGTGACCCAGCGGTTACAACGCCGGCTTTCGTACTGCGGACGTCGTGGTTCGATCCCAGGTGCCAACCATCTTCCTCTTTCACGACACAAGTACCTAGCTTACTATGAAAGAGTCAAGGAATGTATTTGTGTTCACTTTGAGTGAGCACAGATTCATTTTTATATAAAAAAAAAAAAATCCAAAATATCTGCTTACTTTCTAAAACATCGTGGGAAATAAAAATATTGTGTTAATCAAACAAACAAACAAACAAACAGAATCAAATTAACGATGACAAACGCAATAACCTCTCAACATATAAATCAATCTTAATTCCCCTCTTTTTATTCACTTTTCGCGTTGAAATTTTTAATCAAACTTAAATAATGTCTTTTTATCACATTCTGCTTTTTAAATTATCAGTCGATCTCGAGTTATACATAAGTGTTTGCACTAACCCGACATTATTTATATTTATAAATTTTGCCTTGTCCTCAGTCTTGCTTTCAGGTAGTTATCGCCTCTGTAAATGTGGCTGTTACGTACAATGATTGTATGCAAATATCGCCATACCTAGGACCTCCAACTTACTGCATATTATTATAGGTTTCTATTTCCAAGGAATTAAAAGTTTTTACCAATTTTCCATCCATCAACTGTTCTTAAAGTACTGAGATGTAGGTAGATTTACTTAGTTATTTGTGATGATTAATTTTTTTTTTATAAACCTAACAAGGGAACAGTGGAAGTCATAAAAATTGTATAACAATAAGAATAGTGCAAAAAAACAGTGACACAAAAGCAAAAAATTAAGTCTTTTTTTTCTCTCTAAAAAGGCAGCTCATAAGTTTTTTTTTTAACTAAATACTCAATAAAAAGTGCCCCATTTATACTTCTTAGGTATAACTCCATGATTGAGTGATTTGTTCTCTCAAAAGATATATGGTTAGATAAGTTCTTGAAAATAATATAGAAACCTCGATAAAGTTTGCTGCTTCATAAATGTATTGTGGTTACTAACGATCGATATCAATTAGCTTAGATTTGAACTACTTGAAGTTGTGGCGCAACTAAACGTTAAGTCGTATTACTACTTATCAGTTGAGTAGCAGCTACTGAAGAGCTCTTTGAGTAGAAGTAGTTAGAAATCAAGAAAAATGTATATAGTAATATTTTATTTTCATAAAAAGCATACATACTGTATCTAGAATTTTATACAATGACATATACACTTTATTTTTGATGGCAAGCGTAAATTGACATTGAACTGATCAGACAATTGCAGAGTAAGCATACTAACGTACCTATCTCAGCTTTTTTTTATAAATAAAGTGAATTATCTTGCCTGATATTGGCAATTCTGAAATTTGACAGTTAACACCTACCTACATATTATATTATTCCGAAAGTAAAAATGAAGCCTTTTATGGTGAACAATGCGATTTATATAATTATTGTGAAAACTCACATCAAAAATATAGTAACAGTGAGACTAATGCTGCTTTTAACGCAAGTGTCGCCGAAATTATCAATTCGTCAGCGTTTCCAACAATGCAAAAAAAAAAAAATCTTAGATACTTAATTACACGAAAAAAAATCTCAAATAGGTAGTCGTTTGTAATAAAATAAAATGTACACTCGTACTTTAAACCTATAGAAGTTTTTTCAGGTATTAATAATTGCAGTCTAGGAATTAAATATTTATGTTTTGTAAAGCCTTTGCAATAGATATTTCATAAAACATATCGACACTTTAAAAAGTCTAAAAATACATAGTAACATACACACATTCTCCTCCGCACAAAGCAAGCCAGCCCGGAGGAGACCAATCCGCAGCAAACCCGACCCGCATGAAACGGACTCCCTAGCACGATCGAAGCACACAAATCAAGCCCGCCGCGGATCCCCCCAAACCAAACCGCAATGCGGAGACCCTAAGCCCCAATCAGGAGCAAAGGGAGGCATCAAGAGGCATCGAGGCTCCCTATTGCGCTCGAAGGCGTCCGAGGCTCATTGTGCCTTTTTTGACTGGTTGAGGTTTAAGGACGTGAGGTGGTCAACCTCACGGTCCCGATTTGATTTTTCGATTTCCTGCCTCTTACAGGATGCTCGAAAAACCATAAAAATAAGCACAGGTTCCATTCTTATCTGGCAACCCCACGGCATGGAACTTAAACTACAAGCATATTATATGTATCATAATCATAATATTATAATACAAAAAAACCTTGTATTATGTTTAGTAACATATTATTTCTGGAGGTCAAAAGATTACTTTTTATTTCCTACTGATGTGGTAAATATTTATGTATGTAGGTAAGTGCAAAGCTATCCACAATGTTTTACTGATGTAGTTTGATGGGGTAAGGTCTCACGAATATAATAACAACATACCTCGCAAAAAAACCGCTGTTGCTTGTTACTAAGCCATACATAAAACATTACGGGGATTATTTGTATAGTGTAGTGAAACACGCCAACGAAACCGATATCAATATTCATGATATTGCAGTGATTGTGATTGTATGAAAGCACAACAATCTTTATAAATAAAGTTTTTCAGTTTTTCAAAACATAGAAAATAAATTTCTTCCTCGGTTGCTTTTGAATTGTTGTGTCGCACCTCTTACGAGTAAAACAAGTCTCATAACGCCTGAATGTAGGCAACATTTATAGCACATAAATCAATAAAAAGTTAATTATTTTTATACAATGGTGAGTACTTTTCTTTTTTCCGTGTCGTCTCAGGTCCCCCAACGTTGACTATCGCTCTGAAAAATGCATTCCGGTCCTGTGAGTTCCAAGACCCTCTATTTTTCCCTTACCAATCAAGTGCAGCAAATTCAATTCTGTACATGACCCAAGTTGTACACCTTCCGGTCGTTGATATATGTCAGGAAATCTTAATCAACCCTAGCCCTTTGCAGGATTCTTGTGTTGCTGACCATTTCTGTCCATTGTATTCGGAATATTTTCCGGTGTACCCACATCTGAAATGAGGGTATACCCACATCACAGAAGTAACTCCCAAAATTCAATTTCGTATAAGAGAACAGACCACACTTGACCAATCTCTGACGGAATTTCAAATTTTAATTGTCATCGCGTAAAACTGGTCTCAATTTGTTAAATTCCGTATGAGTTGTCTCTATGCACATATTTTAGTCCAAAAAACTACATTTTACCGAGGTCAACAAGTTCTCTTGTATGCTAAGTTTTTGAAAGACTGTAAGTATTGCAGTTGATAAGCTGGGTAAATCTAGTATAACTAAAACCATAAAAACTGGTCAGGGTTGAATGTTCTTATAATGGTTCTTTTAGGGTAGTTTTATTTTCAACCGTGGATAAAACTATCTCACAATAACAATATTTTGTTTGAAGATACGCTTTTTATAAGGATAATAACGCTGTTTAATGGTTAAATTAAATAAATTGTTAGTACCTACTGAAGTAGTGAATGAATAGATAACATTTCTTATAAGTTTATATTCTAAAAAAAAAATTTATAATGGTTTTTTCCGTTTCTGTAAAGTTTGGTTCCTTTTTGTGTGACACGTGTAGAGTTTTTAATAAGCTAAAAAGGACATTTAGATTGTTTTGAGAATTTTTAACTGATTCATCATTGAATATAACAGGATTGGACATACCAAAAAATGTTTGCCATGTACAAAAATAAATAACATCCAGACCCTTAAAGCAACCCTAAAGATATCGGCTCTATATTAACTGTGTTGTATTCAAGAGAAGAATCCAATAAATCAAATATCAGAAGAATCTGTTGAGCCGATCTCGACTTTAATTTATATTAGTGATCTAGTATACAATAATAATTATTATAAGAGCGTTGATGAGTGGTGTAGGTGGTGAGTTGTATATTATATATAAAACTTACAAAAGCTCTCTCATAAATTTTTATCACTATTGTTAGAAAGCTATAAAGACTCCATCGAAATCATTTCCTCGCCTGGCAGCTATTGTGGCTCCTTATTACGGGGTCGTTTGTATGAAATTTCGACAATATACCTCGGTCGTTTCAGAAATTCTAATTCAGTTCGCATCGGTATTTCGTATTAATCTTCCGAATCGTTCCACGTTCATCGAAATACATTCACCTTTATCGCAACGATAACGGCGTTGTATATCAGTTGATACAGCGCATGTAGTTTCAATTAAATAATTTAGATTGTATTGAAACTTTTAGGTATTATTTTTAAATCCCTCTTATCGTATTAAAATATATCACTTAGGATAGAGTGAACCAACTCTATTCGAAGGGGTAAAATCACCGTACTTTGATAATATTATATAATGTTAAGGAACAATCTTATTGACGTTACTTCAATTGGGTTAGATATTTCTTATTTAGATCTTCGATTTGGGCAGAAGGTCATTGGTGATAGTCCATCTCAAAATAAAAATGAAAGAGTCTTGAATAGTTCTATCACAAAATGTATTGTTCAAACATGAACCGGTTTTCGGAGACTATCGTCTCTCTCGTTAAATTTATATAAATGTGGTTTCAGTAATTAATTATTTATATAAAAAAAAAAAACATTTTTATTCAAACTTTCAAACAAATTCCCTCGCTTCTTCTTCTTCTTCTTCATCAGCTTGTCTCCGTCCAGTGCTAAACATAGTCCTCCTCCTCTCCTTCCGATCATTTCTGTCCTAAGCCTCTCTCATCCATGCGTGGCCTGCAATCTTCGCAATGTCGTCCGTCCATCTGGCTTGGGGCCAGCTGACATTATTTTCTTCTGCCTAGTCAAGGCTGCCACTCCACGACTCTTTTGGTCCATAATATGTCGTCCGTGCATCTGGCCATCTCCACTGCACTTCCCATTCCCTCCCTTAATTTAAAAACGAATTGAGTAGGTTTCTTGAAAATATTTATAACATAGGGATCTTAGGGAAAAATCTCCACATTTATATCTTGCAATTTGAAAAAAAATATTATGTCATGTATCTTTCATAGCTTGAAAACCCAACGCATTTTTTTTACTCATATAGGTGTACTTATTTCACACAGGGATGACTTCAACCTGTCGATGTAATTGAACTAAATATAGCTGTTTATATACATACATACGTTCCAAACGCGTAAGGGTGTGAAATTGAATAGATACGTTTGCACGTCTTTTTAAACACCCACGCAACAGAGAATCCATTCAAAACTCTCCCAAGTAAGTGGGACGAAGTAATGCCACATAAAAGTCTGTCGTTGAATGTAGGTATTATTATTTTTAAATTTTTTGATCTGTTTAAAGGTATTTGACCCTTGAAAACGTTATTTGTACTTAGGTATTTATTTTCAATAGGTATGGCTTAAACTTAGAAAAGGATTCAGTCAATAAATAGGTTTATTCAGTCAATAAATACCTTCAGTCCAAAAATACATTCGGTCAATAAATACATTCGGTCAATAAATACATTCAGTCAGTAAATGCCTCCAGTCAATAAATACCTTCAGTCCAAAAATACATTCGGTCAATAAATACATTCAGTCAATAAATACCTTCAGTCAGTAAATGCCTCCAGTCAATAAATACCTTCAGTCAATAAAAATACAGTTGGCCCAGTGGTTACCGTCTCTACATGGAACGTTGAGGGACGCAAGTTTGAATCATGCCTGGGGCATGTGATATTTTCCACATGTTGAAAATTCTCATTATTATCGGGGATATGAACTTTACCACCTAATGGCGAACGTTTTCAACGTAAAGTGATCGCACTAAGCCAGCCTTCGATATAACATTAGAAGACGCTCGTAAGCCTGTAGTGTTTTGTTCATACCATTTAAAGTCATCAATATTGTTGATATATTCGAAAAAATACCTTGCATATTAGGTAAGTAGGTATCTTATAATCAAATATGTGTTTGTAGCCTAACAATTAAGTCGCAGACTTTCGTTCCTAAAATCTCCGGTTCAATTCTGGTGCAGTCCATTTTCCTCTTTCAAAATCTTTATCCAGGTTAAGACAAACTTCTCTGCAAACTCAGAAAAAATAGTTTGACTATCTATAACACATTATATTATGTAAATATAAAAGGAAATTAAATTATTTAATATTTTTTTTTTATTTTCTAAAAGAATTAAATACCTAATACTTATAAAATTACATTCACCATAAAGTGGATCTGTGAAAAAATTAAAATCATTATATCTAGGCTTAGAAAAATACTCGTATTACACATCATCTGCATTTTTTTCCTTTGCGTTAGAACGACAGAAAATGTGTACGTTTTGTGTGTGAAGAATACTACGCAGGTTTATTGGTAAAGGCGGGACCTCTACGTGATGAGCATTGGCGGTAAACAACTATCTTTTGTGCATGAAATATATCTCATTTTTTATTTTTTTAAATCATGTTTTTTTTTCTCTTTTCATCTATCTTGGACATATTGAATAATTTTATTTTTTTTTAAACATTGAACATCCTGACTCGTACATAGCACTTTTAATTACGAGATATTGCGATAAAATGGTTACATTTTAAAAAGATTTTGAAAAAAAAAATCAATTCAACTTATTGTCTTTGTTTCATGATAGTAATGCGTAAAGTATGTGTAAAAAATATATTGAAATCTCTTTATATTCACATTTTATGCCCATTTTTCAATAAAACTATTTTTATTTACGGTACTTTCATAATTCGGTTAAGAAAGGGTTAAATGAAACTAGGTTTTTATCCAATCCAAATCCAAACTCCCTTTAGACCCCACTTAGGGGCATAGGGAGGCAACAAGAGCTCTCCATTGCGCTCGATCCTGCGCAACGTTAATGACAGAATAAAATTTAATAATAAAGAATACAGAATAAAAAAAATCTGGACCAATGATACACCACTGCCTCTTCGTAGACACTAAATCTTCTTTTCTAGTGATATTTCATATTATCTGTGCGTAGCGGATTATATTTCTATTTTATTTCTTGTAACATTTGAAATCCAAATTTTTTTTTATGTAAAAAGAAGTTGTAAACGTTCGTATTCTTGAATATTTCAGTTTTTTTTTTCCAAAATATATTATTGCTGGAAGCACTTTATTTTTTCTTACACCAACCGGTTTGTAAAAGCATATCTTAAAAATTCACCTTTGTCTGTTTTTTCTTCTTATTATTTATTCTTCTACTTTTTGCGTCCTATTGTGTCCCCCAACTGTTGACACTCATGGCGAACTTGTCCCGCACAAATGGCTTCACCAAAGTTCGAATGCCGGTCTACTATTTTGTACTCGCAGTACGTGGCAAAGATATATTTATAGAATCTTGATAACAAAAAGTTTATTTGTCAACCCTAGCTTGCATCTGGACATCAGTATTGGTGACCATGGCTGTCCAGGGAATTTTAAGCATTCGACGATGGTGCCACGTTTCTAATGCTTTCAGTCTGTTGATTGAGTTGACTTTCAAGGTTCAAAATATTTAAAATCTGTTTCCCCTAACTGGACTCAAAAACCTCTATATCTTTTTATCGACTTCATTATAATTTATTATATGCTTGGCACATAATCAATCACCCATTGCTAATTCGTTTATTGAAGGGTAAGTTGAAGCTTCTGAGAACCTTCAAGCAAACAAATGTACGAGCAATGTTGCCAGGATATAATGTATATCCGTTTTTAGTCATCTATGTTTATGACCTATCGGCTTAGTTGAACACAATATTCAAAATGTAACAGTAAGAGAGGTCAGTAGCCCATCAGCGTTTAAGTCTATGGCTCGAATCTCGATGCCGACTATTTCCACACTCGCAGTACAAGTTTTGCGTAGTATTTAAGGTGTTCGAAGTGTAATAATGTATTCATTTTGAGCTAGCCCACATAAATATCTATTAAAAATACGGACGCAACACAAATCGAAATAAATACAAACCTAATTTGTTTAGATTTTTTTCTAGATTAAACAATAGAGCATTTAAAATAGCAATGCTTTTTTTTATTTTACACTCAATAATCTAGTACAAAACCAGTACGTAATTTGCTCTATGAAAATAAGCATGTAAACGGCCATCTGATACCCACTAACGTTGTCCTATATAAAATTCATCATAACGATATCTCATGAATTTCACAATGTGCTGTAAACACTCTCTTTGAAGACAACTAGGAGATGGACTTGGCTGGGACATGTGTTAAGGATGCCGAATGACAGTTGGCCGAGGAGAGCGCTGTTCTTCCTCCCATCAGGGTCCCGAGGACGAGGAAGACCCTCTCATACTGTGATCCGCTCCTTCTAAGCAGAGCTGAGGAATCTGGACATGGTGTGGGAGGAGGTCATTAACGTTGCGCAAGATCGAGCGTAATGGAGAGCTCTTGTTGCCTCCCTATGCCCCTGAGTGGGGTCTTAAGAGAGTTTGGATTGGATTGGATATAGGTACTTAATAGTGATATCCAATAGTAATCCTGTGTTGATGTTGTCATTTTTGATATAGTCCCGTGTGTGGGAATTTATGGGTGATGACAGTGCAGTATTGAATGTTTTGTCAACTCATGCAGATACCCTCCCTTTACACAAGCTTATACAAGCTTTAAGAGAGAGGAAACTTTGCATATTATATTGTTGTTGTTGAATTTTATTGTAACTATTTTTAACTCTGTAAATGATCTGGAGGAAATAAAATAAATAAATAAATAATCTACTTAAACTATGAAAACAATGGTGGTAATATTAAATCGCAAAAAGACTTTTATACTGAATACTACCCGTTTTTGTAAGAATGAAAATCTTTTAATAATAATAAAAATATCCATGTATTAAAGGCATACAGAATGTTTATTTTTCGAAGAAATCTGGAAGCTTTTTGTTGAATATTTTGGTTCTTAGCAAACAGAATACAAAACAGGATAAAGTGATTATTGCGCATCAAAACACATGAATTTAGGGATTAATTGGGATAAACGAATAACACATCCTTCTAAGGCTTATAGGGTAGAGAAGCCTTCTATACCTCATAACAACAATATTTACCTTACAAACATGCCGACAAATTACTTTCGCGAAAATGCTTCATATTATATATTCATGAAAGTATCAGATACTACTTGATGAATTTTAAATTAATGGTGTGAAAAATACCATCAACTGAGGATTTTCAAATTGGTAGGTAATTTATTATAAGGCTGAATTGTAAAAATTCGTCTTAAATCAGATGCTCAGGAAATAAAAAAAACGAATGCTCACCTACTTTATACAAAAGTAGCTACCACATGAAAAACCGACACCAGCTATATAAGAAGGCCTTAGCTTTGGGACGGCTACGTCACATTGTAAGGCCCTGTATGCACTTGCCTATATCTGTATGTACCTACTTACCTGTTTTCTATGATATCTGTCATACAGCGACCACGGATGTGACGTTAGAGGCAAAATGGCCGCCAGCGATTAGGCCTTCGTATATAGATGGTGAAAAACCGCACAAATCTGACGCAAACAAATGACATAATATTTCAATGAAATTTGAGAAAAAGAGTGCATGTTAAAATGAACGTACTATCTGCGCATTGATATTTCTTTATAGATATAGGTAGGTACTAACCCAGGTATTTTTTTCAAAGAAAATAAAGTGAGGTGGCCATTTAGGTAGTGTTAATGGCTAGTTACTTTACTGCTTAGTGCTTACCCATAACTTAATTTTGTTTAAAAAAAAACTTTTTATATAAAACCAATATGTTAATAACGTTCAATTTTAAATAGTCTTACCGACTTGAAATTGAACCAATTTATATATTTTTTTTCAACTTTACCTACAATACTCGAATGAAATTCTGAACAACGCAATTCAAAATTCTGAGCAAGTATTGTGTCATATTTTGTGTGCAAAGAATTTATGTAAGTAGGTATTTATTTGTTTATAGGTAGATATATAGATTTTTGAAGTCTGATAAAGTCATTATTTTGAATTGGAAATGACTATGTAAAGTCAATCAATCAATTCTCCCTTTTCCACCCCACTCAGGGGCATAGGGAGGCAACAAGATCTCTCCATTGCGCTCGATCTTGCGCAATGTTTATGACCTCCTCCTACACCATGTCCATGTCCCTCAGCTCTGCTTCGAAGGAGTGGAACACAGTGTGAGAGGGTCTTCCTCGTCTTCGGGACCCTGATGGGAGGAAGAACAGCGCTCTCCTCGGCCAACTGTCATTCGGCATCCTTAACACATGTCCCAGCCAAGTCCATCTCCTCCCCACAATGGTAGAGGTGATGGGCACTATGTAAAGTAGGTACTTAAATATCAACGATTAATAGTCAGAAAAAAAAAAGTTTATTTTTTTAACCCTTTGCACTCGTTGTCTAGTTTTTGGGTTTAGTTCGGCAAAATCATAATCTTCAAAAAATTAAAGGTTTCAAACTAGATATGTAGTTATTATACCCTCCTGTTGTGGGTCTTAAAGAACCCAAGAAAGTTGTTATCATTTTTTTAGACTCCGTTGACAAGTAAGAGGCTTTTTAAGTTTTTGGGTACTTCCAGTGTTTTTGGGTACATTCACTCTTTATGCATTCGCGAAATTTCGTACCTACATACTTAAAAACTGTGCATAAAAAAAACATGAGTTTGGGCATCTCCGCCATCCCACTCAAACGCGATGTTAGTATGCCGATTCTAGCCAGATGAGGTGCATGAAGACAATGCGCCATTCTCATCCAAGAAATAAGCGAAACTCTAGTTTTAGAAAGTCGAATACTCTTTACCATAGAAAAACCGGTAGGTACATATCAACGTCTGGACTACCTTTTAATGTGATCCAGTTGTGGAGATTTTGCCAGATTCTGGACCATTCTTTCCTTGATGTTTCAATCACTCGGTATGTTATCGTTCACTGGAACAGAACACAAATCAGTGAAGACACTGGCATGCCTGTTTGCTAATTTGTCCACTTTCCCACAAAAATAAACTTTTATTTCTCCTTCACGTGCGGAAAACAATAGATTTCTGATTTCTCAAACAAAAAGAACGTTTATGTCTCTTTTATGAGTCTTTAATATATCTAAGAGACCTTCTAAATCTGTTGTAAAATAGTAAAGTTGATATTATTTAAGTTGTGTGTTGCTTTAATTTATTCAATCTTACATAAATACCGTAGTACGAGTATAATATACAGATACAGAGAAATGACATGGCATTGGCGATTGGTTTTTTTTTTATACCTCATGAAAGAAATAAGTTCTTGCTTTATGTCTCGTGAAGAGAGTTGTGCCGAAATATAATAATATGTCCTGTATTATATGAAGGGGTAAAATATATGATGGACTGAATTGCCCATCGTCGGGACATACCTACCAATAAAAAGATCCCATCACGGACACCAAACCATCGATCATATTGTAACAAAGTGATTATACTTCAAGGCACATCGGACCTTGGATGGGAAATATGAAAATATCTCTCTCATCCACCTACGTAGATAATATTATTATTATATTTTCATAATAAATTTTCACAAGTTTCGGTGGAGTTATTAAGCCCGCAAAAACCTTTCTCTCTCTCCCTTATATCAAGCGTCACATAAAGAAAATTCTTTGCGGAGTTTCCCAAAAGCCTATCTTGTCGTATCCCCACACCAGTGTCTTACAATTTCATAAGAATTACTACAGTTAAAGTATGTAATAGTCCTCGCATTAATCAGACTGGTTTGTTTTGACGCTTCTTTCTTCCTCACCACATTTTCTGATATAAAACGAGGTATCCAGCCTACATCCTGTTTTCCGATTCTTATTTCCTGAAATTTGTTAGACAAACAATAATATTGTTGCAGAAGATAATAAATCTATATGAAATAAAATCAAACAATCTTCAAAAATGCAAGACGTTCAGCGGTCCCTCCATATTTTTGATGGGCGTCCAGGGGGTCTGCTGGTTGATGGAATTTCTTCTGCCGCCATCTTCACCAATCTCATCGAATCTGCTCTGTTAATGTGGTCTCTCCAGTAGCGTCTTCTGTTTCTTCCCCATCACACGACATCGCAGATTACCCGAAAATCTGAGTTATTCTAACTCTGTTATTATTTATTTTTATTAAACTCTGTCTCGAATGGTTAATCCTAAGATGGGGCGGAGAGTCTTTATTTCGGTGGTTCTCATAAGACTCTTCCACACCGTATGCCATGATCGGTATTAGGCAGGTCTTATAAATCATCATTTTACTTTCATTCAACATGACGTGATTTTTTCTCCATACGGTAGTACGCAAGCATCCAGCTACAATGCTAGCTTTAAAACATCGTTATTAATTTTACAGCATGACGATAATTTGTGGAATTTTTGGTGTTTACACGAGCCTATTATTGTTCATTTATTTTGTTATCCCCTTCCACTCATCGGAGAGTGATTTTGGTATATTATTGATTGTTGATAAGTTACTTTAGTTTAAAAGAGATTTTTTTACGAAACGGAAAGATTTTTACAAAAATATCTTCCAAAATTCTGAAACTCAAAAAAAATTGTACATTTCTCGCTTAAGTAACTGCAAAGGCTGAGAAAATCATTAGGCAAAAAATAAATAGGCGCCAACTTAATTTTGATAAAGAATAATAACACATACCATAAATTTATGTTCTTGTAATCACGTGTTATTTATCTCTTTTTCCTTTTCTTATAAGCTAAAACAATTTCTGAAATATATTTTCATTTTGTTTTCTTAACCTCTGTTATATGAGTTACTAAAATATTACCCACACATCCCATAGATTTGGTAATATTATCTCAAACGTTGCTCAAATATTTCTCACTTGTAGGTATACCTACAAGTGAGAAATTTTCGGGTGAGAATATATTCTCACACGAAAATTTCAAAACTAATGTAGGTATTATTTTTGATTGAGAAATTGATGTTTTTTTTATCCAATGGTTAACCTTTTTTTCCTGATACGCCCAAATTCGGATATGCAAAACTGCACTTTACAACAGCTGTGGCTTCTTTTCTTATATTACCCCCAAAATTGAATAGGTTCTTGTTCTTACACCTTTAAGCCTCAACTTTATTGAAGTACCTACTACTTTATATTTTTACATTTTCAGTGATTTGTTTAAGTGATTTGTCTCTTTTTATGCCTTTCAAGGCATCGCTTTATTATTTTTTTTTGAAAGAGGTACCTACATACATTCATACCTCTATTGTCAATAATTATCAAGCACACCTCTTAAGCTTCTTTCATTAACATACCAATAATTCTCATAAAACCTATCCTATTTCTTTTACTTCTGACCTGGGCGGTTACTCTGACACATCACAATACCGATACAATTTCAATCTTAATAGCTACTCATGTCATTATCACAAAACATATTTGTAACCGTCGATCTTTTTTAAATTAGGCATTGCTTAACTAAAAAAACGGTACAAATAAGGATTTATATAACTACTTATTATTTATAGTATCAAAAGTAGGTATAGACGTTCGACATTCAGATCTGGCTTGAGTTTCGAAAGAAACCCACCTGGACTTCCTTGAGGATGGAATATGTTTGCATCCATTTTTTTCACAAATGAGCCTTAACCATCTCAACTAATCATTCCTTTATATCCCACACTTTCCATATATTATGCTTCATAGAGCTCTCATCTTTACTGCATTTTACTACATTATTCGATTTTCGTCCATCTCCACGTTCAAAATCAATTTATTATAAATGGTGGATGGACTAGTTTTTTAGCTTGTAGTGAGACGTTGTTGTTTCTCAAACTATGTCTTGGTACGCCGCCCTCCCTGCTACCAGATAAAATTACCATTATGTGAACTCCAAATTTACTTTCTTATGAGTTATGTTGATTCTGAAAAGTCGATACTCTTTATATTTTCTAAAGAGTATTTTTGTAACTTTTCAGAATCAATATTGAAATATACTTAACATTTTCACATCTTATTCGAAAGTAGATAGAAAAATCTTCCTACAAAATTCGTGCGCCACACCTTCCGACGTACGCAGGTATGCGACCGTATCTTTAATAAAACATTGTAGTTACGGCATTTTAGTATTTCTCCAGCTGTGACTTGAAATTTATGCGCGAAAAATATTAGGCAGTAAATTAAATAACATTTTTTAATATAAATATATATGAACATCCCTTTCTGTTGTGTAAGTATACCTTTGGCGGAAGACAGGGATGGTAATATATTTTATATTCTCAACCAGAACTCACGTCCGCGACATTGCGTGATGTTATCATTATTTTTATTATTACCATTCGACGAGTTGCTACAACGCACACTAACTTTTTTTGACAACCAAATCGATTTTTGTACCTACATGTTAATATTATTTGACTTCCCAAACCGTGGAAAAATTTTTGGGTACCTACCTATTTAAAGTTTTCATTTTTGTGTTTTTCGTTTATTGTCAAATTTTCAAATTTCGTGTGTCGTATCAGGTAACCCCGACGTTAGCGATCACTTCGGCGAAAGTTTATCTATCTTGCGCTATTCAGAACAACTCATCCATGCTTGTTAGATTAACTTTTTTTAACTTGTAGTGGGTTAAGGATGATGATGATCTGACTGATATGCGAGGCTAACGGCGCGGTCCCCATGTGCGTTAGTGTGGGCCGATTTCCTTTTTTCCCTCTATTGCTAACGTAATAGTTATATTTTAGTGCTAAATGCTGTTTTAAATACGTATGCAAAATATTTTTCAATTCGAAAGATATCTTCTGTCTCCGAATTGAGCTCAAAGTTTCAAGAAATTGTTAAATTTGTCCTATTTTGAAGCAGGTATAAAGAAAGTAAAAATATGTTTAACATAATATTTTTTAAGATTGTATGTCATAAAAATGATGGAATAATTAGTTCTGTATGATATAAAGCATAATAATACAATTTAAGATAGCAACAAAGTATATAAAGCGCCGCAATAAACAAGAGAAAATCGCATGAAATGAGAAAAGGGTTAAAAATACCAGTTTTGTATTTTGATGGCCGTAAAGCCAAAGTTTTAGGATAGTGATTAGAAAAAGTGGACAAAAATACAGATGAACAATAATTAAGAGAGTGTTAAAGGAAACTGATTCTAAATTGATGGAAAATTTGGAACACCGAAACCGATAGAGAGATCGATTACAGATTTCTTTTCAAAAAGCAACATTTCATTGGATATTTTACTTATCGTCTGATGTAATGAAAAAAAGTGTAGGTAAATACCGGAAAACATGATTGAATAATTAGTTTGCAGGAGAAAATACTAATAAAACCATTAGAATGAATATTTTGCTTATTGCAAACCACAAATAATCCCAATTGAATGAGTCTCCGATAATCTAGAAAAAAACTGCAAGTAACAATATATTTAGGTTTTTGTATAATAATGTGTTGATCTGGTTGATAGTGCTTTCTCAAGTCATCATACGCATTCTGACCAAATTGGAAAACAACTGGAAAAATAAAATAAAAAACAATTGATATGTTCCAGGTGATTACAAGAGAAACTACTATTTTATAATTTCAAGATCTACGAAAAGATCAATTATATTTATTCCAAATTGGTATAGTCATACCAACAGGAACATTTTCTAATGATTTAGGCAACTGAGCTCCAGGAAAAATAATCCATGTAATAATCGCTAAACTAAGCTCATAGGATTCTGCGACTGCGCTTCTTTCAGAAAGTTTGATGACTTTAACTTATCTTTATTGTTAATGTCTCTGCACCAACTTACCTCGAAACTGATCCAGTTACCTATGGAAGTTTAATTTCTTATCCATATATTTATCAGATTATCAAATCTGTTATATAAACTGTAATTACTAAAAG
Organism: Mystacides longicornis; assembly: GCA_963576905.1. Lineage (NCBI taxonomy): Eukaryota > Metazoa > Arthropoda > Insecta > Trichoptera > Leptoceridae > Mystacides > Mystacides longicornis. The sequence continues at coordinate 11,313,015 of OY756427.1, read as the reverse complement.
AAAAAGCTATCTCGCTCAAAATACACTATGAAGTAAGAGAATGAACCGCTCGCTGGATAGTGAAAGCTCGAATCACCCAAAAAAAACGCATTTTTGATCCTTGAAGTATCGAAAGTAAATTTTGAAGCATCCTTTTACAAGAACTAAGTTATAGATAGACAGCAAAATGTAACAGAAACACCAATCTACAAGTATCCGACGAAGATCTTACGGCATTCATTACATACAATGGCGAAGATGAATAAATACAGTTTCCTGAATTTTTCTTGTCATATCCAAGGAGTTTGACGATCTGTGAAATTGTTAAAGAAGCCTCACCAACTTAACGGAGAAATTTATCAATAAAATATTACGTAAAAGCTTAGAAAGCAACGAGTAAAAAAGATATCAAACCCAATTTATCAAAAACAATCACCGCAAAATAACATAATTTCATATACTTGTTTTACATAAAAAATTTGAAAGTTTTATTTATTATTTTTGTGTTATTAAATAAATAGAAGTATGTTCTTGAATTATCTGTGGTATAATAAAAAAAAGTGAATAAAAAAACAAGACCGGAATCATTTTACATGATTATTATAAAAGTATCAGTTAGTATGGGATATTTTCGTCCCATACAAAACTTCAAGGTCGATTCGGAGACAGAAGATCTTATTTTTTTGTCATGAAATTTTGTAGATAGTTATAATGTCACATCATAAGGCAACAAATTATCACTATTACATTAAGATTAGAAGCACTTTTTAAACTTCCATACTAGAACGGCCCAGCCTAATGTGCGTGTTCTTATGGAAACAATGCGCTTCATGAACATTGAACAATTTAATTATATAGGGAACAAAAATGATTCTACAAGAAAAAATATTCCATTGGCATTTCCTGTATGGGTAAGGATGCTGTATGACAGTTGGCCGAGGAGAGCGCTTCCTCGCATCAGGGTCCAAAAGACAAGGAAGAACCTTTCACACGGTGTACCGCTTCTTCGAAGCAGATCTGAAGGATTTGGATATGGGAGGAGGTGATAACCATTGCACAAGATCAAGCGCAATGGAGAGCTCTTGCTGCCTCCCTATGCCCCTGAGTGCGGGGTTCAAAGGGAGAGAATTAGTAAGGGAGTTTATAAAACTATTATAAAACAACAATTAGATGGGATTTCACAAAATTACCACCAAAAACTTGTGTAAATTCACCCTTAAAGAGTTAAGATTTCACTTTCACACGTTTAGAACTGGGGAAATTTTACATGTTTTTCTTCCTGTAGCGACAGTTGTATGGAGAAACAAAATTTCCTCCTTCTGATTGATTGTACCTACATACTATAAACCACCTGTTTACTGATGGATTTCATAATAAAGAAAAAAATCAAGCTGGATTAGTTTTGTCATTATGAAGAATGAAAAATTATAAGTTTGAGTGGTTCTACAAAAATACCAAGTAACGAACGAAATCAACCAATTACCTATTACATTTGAAACATGTACCTAACATCAGAACCGGTATAATTTACTGGTTTATAGGTACCTACCTTCACGTCTTTTATAAAAATCTATAATATACTAGTTTTTTAAAGGCGCCCGTGGCGCCCACCTATGGCCTTTTTTATGCAAACTTTACTTTCTCATAGCATAGCTGTGAGCATTCACATGTGAGACTTCAAAATACTTGGTTGATTCAACTCTTTATGAAAACTCAAATACCTACAACTTAAACTTTTAATTACAAACTGTACATTCAAATAGCTTTTGGCATGTGGGTATTAACCGATTTGATTGATTAAACTTTTTCATGTAAACTTTGCATTCGTATTGCCGAATTCTTATAGATAAAACACTTGATTAATTGAATTCTTCATGAAAACTAAAAAAAAAACAACGTGAACTTTTTATAACAAACTTTACATATGTATGGCTTTTCAACGTTATGAATTCACATGAAAATCTTTAAAAAATTACTCTAGGTGTGTAAACTTTTTATTGAAAACATGGCATTCGTATGGTTTTTCTCCGCTATGATCTCGTGTGTGTGGATTAAAGATTCGTGATCTGGTAAACTTTTTCATGGAAACTTTGTTTTCTTATGGCCGAATTCATCTGTGTGACTGTAAAGTACTCGATGATAGATTATAACTATTCATGATAATATAATTATTATTTATAAAAATGCAAAAAAAAAACTTTTTATTACACACATTGCATTAGTAAGGGTTTTCTTGGCAATGAAATCGCGTCTGTGAGTTAAAGATCTGATTTGGTAAACTTTTTCATACAAACTATGCTTTCTTTTGGCCGAATTCATATGTCAGACTTTAAAGCACTTGATATTTTTTTATAACAAATTTTGAACCTTTTCTAACAAAATATGCATTTAAATGGCTTTTATCATGATTTATCATTTGATTAATTAAACTTTTTATCGCAATGGTTGCATTCGTATGGCTTTTCTCCGCTAGTGTGCAAAATTTTTATTTCAAACATTGCATTAGTAAGGCTTTTTCTCTGCTATGATATCGTGTCTATGGGATAAATTATTTATGATTTAGTAAAATTTTCATGCAAAGTTTGCTTTCTTATGGCCGAATTCATATGTCAGACTTTAAACCACTTGATAATAGAACTCAATGAAAATTTAAAAAAAACTTGTACTTTTTATAACAAACGTTGCATATGAATGGCTTTTCAACGCAACAAATTCACATGAAAATCTCTAAAAAAATTACTCTAGGTGTGTAAACTTTTTATTGAAAACATGGCATTCGTATGGTTTTTCTCCGCTATGATCTCGTGTGTGTGGATTAAAGATTCGTGATTTGGTAAACTTTTTCATGGAAACATTTGTGTGACTGTAAAGCACTCGACGATAGATTATAACTATACATGATACTATAACTATTTATAAAAATGCAAAAAAAAAATTTTTATTACACACATTGCATTAGTAAAGCGAAGTCCGGCTGTGCGTAAAAGTTTCCTGATTTGTCATTTTTTTGGCCGACGCAAGTGAAACTTTACAGCACACGGTTGATTGAACTATTTATGCAAACTTAAAAATGAAATTAAACTTTTTATTGCAAACTTACCATTCAAATAGCTTTTAGCATGTCATTGGTTGTTTAAATTATTTGATTGATTGAACTTTTTATTGCAATTATTGCTTTCGGATGGCTTTTCTCCACTATGAGTTCGCATGTCATACTTTAAATTACTTGAAACCGCAAACTTTTTATTGCACTCATGACATTAGAAAGGCTTTTCTTCACTATGAAGTCCCGCTGTGCGTAAAAGTTTCCTGATTTGTCATTTTTTTGGCCGACGCAAGTGAAACTTTACAGCACACGGTTGATTGAACTATTTATGCAAACTTAAAAATGAAATTAAACTTTTTATTGCAAACTTACCATTCAAATAGCTTTTAGCATGTCATTGGTTGTTTAAATTATTCGATTGATTGAACTTTGTATTGCAATTATTGCATTCGTATGGCTTTTCTCCACTATGAGTTCGCATGTCATTCTTTAAATTACTTGAAACCGCAAACTTTTTATTGCACTCATGACATTAGAAAGGCTTTTCTTCACTATGAAGTCCCGCTGTGCGTAAAAGTTTCCTAATTTGGTACACTTTGTTTTCTTATGGCTGACTTCGCATGTGAGTTTTTTAATAACCCAAAAATTGTTTTCTCTACGTCAAGACCTTTAAAAAAAGTGCTCAGCCACCAGGCATAATAAAAATAATATCATTATGTTACTGTCAGTTGTCACTGCTGTCAGCCATATTGTATTAGAAGAACAATATTATTTTGTCTTTAGTTGCGAGTGGCGCGCCATCTAGCGGCGTTAATGACATCAGTCAGTCAGGCAGTCAGTCAGTCAGTCAGTCAGGCAGTCAGTCAGTCAGTGAGTCAGTGTTCAAGACAAATATTATATAGATAAGTCGGGTTGGTGCGAACTCGAGATCAGCTGAACAGATTCTTCCGATGTTTGATTTATTGGATTCTTCTTCGCTCCGGATAACACAATAAATATTAAAAAGTTGAAAAAAAAATCATAAAAATAAGATAAAATATAATATTAAAGTTAGTATATGGAACGGATTTCCTGCGACGCCAACGCCATTTATGAAAAATTCTTAAACAACAAAATTATTGTAGGTATACCTACTTGACAACCATTGACATTAAAAATATTGGTAAGCAGATTATTGATGGAACTTTAGGTACTCATTGTAGGTATGGAATATACATGAGTCTTGTGATCGGATTTCAAAAAAAAAAATAGACTACAAAAAATAATTATTTTCTCGACGATTTCGTCAAAGACTATTTATTAACTTGATGAAATAGCGATAGCAACAGCTAGTCAACCATGTTTGAATTAGTTTTTGAATAAAATAAACCTATTTAAGTAAATTCTGTAATATTTCGTAGACCGCGAAAACAGCCCCAAAATTGCCGTTTTTGTAAATATTCGAAGTCAAAGCGGGGGCTCTTACCGTTGTATGAGAATTTTTATATTTTTTATGTAGATTATTGATGCCAATAGGCAAGATAATACAACTATTCCAAATCGAAATTTGACAAAAAAAATTTTTTCATACAAAAGTGTTCCACTCTAGTGTATATTCCAAAAATGCATTTTTTTTTAATTACCGCGTACCCGTACGCGTACGCCAAAAATGTGTGCCCACCCATAACTCATAGTAATTCTTATCAGATTTGATTGAAATTTGGTAGAACGGTTAGCCCATTGATGTAGATGAGTCAATAAAATGTTGAGATCTGTACCTTTAGGGGAACCCTCTTAAAGTATCCAAAGAAAATTTCACTTGTTCAAGAAAAAGGGCTAAAAAATAAAAAAATAAATTTCTTCGATTTTCATAAAATTTGGTATACGGGTTGGTCTTATGCTCCTACACAAGCACGTAAAATTTGAGGTCCGTAACTTCAGTGGGTCCCCCTTAAAGTACTGATTAATATTGAATATTATGTAGTTCTAAAGCAGATAATAAAAGCTCCAATAGTCGATATCATTTTAAAGTTTCTATAATAATTCCAAGGATAAATTCATTTTAATCGTAAAATTATGAATTTTTATGCAAATATATGATGTTTTACTTGAAAAGGCTGTTATGATATACTGTGAGTTCTGGGCTACCCTAGGTTAGCAGCTTTTTTTTTTCGAGCTTCAAGAAATATTTTTTTTACATTCAAAATATTTTAAACGTAGGTACATTTGTATAAATTACAAATTTGAAATAAATATTCATAGTAAGGACTACAGGACAACGTCTGTCGGGAAAGCTAGTAAAATATAATTAATAGGTAATTTAGGTAGTTTATGTACTTATTCACGTAGTGAAAGTTCATTTTAACAGATTAAAACGACGTAGTTGCACTTTCACGAAAAAATTATCTGAGCTCGAGAGCTATCATCAAACTCGCTACTAACTGTGATGCTAAGTACGTTGTCGAAACAGGTAGGCCAATATCAACAAGGTTAAAAGAATATCGGCGTTTCGAGGCTTGTCTGGATACTCTGAAATGGCAGACCATTGATGCATAGCACAGGAACACAACTTTGAGCCTATAACAATGCAAAGGTTCTATGTACATTCAGAGCTCTACTAACATAACACTAGGAATATAAGAGCTGCTTAGCGCAACAAAAGCCTAACCCACATTTTAACCATTTTTCATTTTATTTGATTTTTCGACGACTGAAATATCATATTTTATGGTGCAACCAACGACTAACCAATCAGAGGAATATAACAATGATAAATACGAAATATCTTGTACCAATTTAAATCTTTTGTAGAAATTTAAATCATTTAAATATTTTCAAATCATCAAAAACCTAAAGTAGATTAGGCGTTTGTTGCGCTAAACAGCTCGTATGTAAAATAATATTAATTTCTTGTTCTCATACTGCACTAATAGATGTAGGTAACTAAAATTTCTGTAAATCGAGGACCTATTATTAATCTTAGTTTATATTTCTTAGGGTGAATACACAAAGAACGCAGATTCCGACCCGCGCAAAGAATGTAACTGTTCATTTGAATGGGGATACGCACAGCAAAAGCAGGAACCTGCTTTGTGGTATGCCCATTTTAATCCATTGAAACCATAGACAACATTCTTTGCACCGGTCGGCGCGGGACGGAATCGGCGTTCTACGTGTTTTCATCCTTAGGTTAGTCTCTTGATAATGTAATAAAGCTCTCGAGCTCAGATCATTATTTCGTAAAAGTACAACTACATCGTTTTAATCTGTTAAAATATAATCAATATGAGGTATCGTACCGTATCGTAGGATTTACCTTTATGATTATGTGCATAAAATTTATGCTTGAGCTATGAAAAATTTCTCAATTTTTATATTCTGAATCTACATAATATTTTAGAAATGTTTTTTTATTTGCCTTTGACAATACTTTTACCGTATATGTGAACATCACGCTCAAAATACAAATGCTACGTCAGATATTAATATGCCCAGAGCCGTACAAAATGCTGGAGAAGGTTCTTAAATACAATTTGCTGCATTAACTTTAATATATTTAGAGCTAGGTATTTAAAAAAATCTATTTTTTTAGGATCTTCATACAAATTTCTCAAAAAGACTTTTGGAAACAAAATTACTCATGTAAACGTTGAATGGAATCTTGGTATTACGGTATGAAAATGTAATAAAATAATCGTAGATTGATTTGTTATACATATAAATGTTATTCAAATCTTATTCAAATCTTTCAAATCTTTCAAATCTTTATTACATCCCCCATAGGCCCCTCACGAGGCACTCGGGTTCATTAAAATATTTACAATTTAATAGTACATAAAAGACAAATAAATTTCATTATACAAAGACATCAATCAATATTATGTAGAAAGTAAATTCGATGCCAAAGGGGTGTAAAGGGTCCCATTGGCATCTCGTCAATGTACAAGGCCACTTCATGCAGCAGCGACAAGAACAAAGTCGAGAAAAAGAAACAGATAGGTATTACAAATTGTCAACACAGAAGGTAAAATTAATCTACATGTCATTAGTTGAATAAAAAGCATTCTCAACAAGATACCTTTTGACCTCCCTCTGGAAACAAACAGAGTCAGATAATTTGAGTTCGAGAGGGAGGCGATTATAAAGCCTCACGCTCATACAAACGAAGCTCTTTGACAGTTTTGTTAGTCTATGCTCAATAGGCCTATTATTCTCAATAAATAAAGATTTAATGAAAAAATTTGCAGTTTGATTTTGAAGTTTGACAGGTACAAATTGAATAAACACATATTAGATTACAAAATAGTACCAGCATCGCCATCTGTTGAAAAGATAAATAAATGTGTTATGAATTGATATCGATTCGTGTTTTGGCGTTGGTTCCACAGATGGCGGTGGTGACTTGATTGATTGAATTGGTATTATTGTTGTTGTATAATATGAGGTCGGTAAAAAAGTCATTATTCTTTTTCTGTGCTTATGTCAGTTATAGAGGTCTGTTAAGCAATGGGAAGCTAGACTAGAACCTGTTTAATTACCTACCGATCAAGCCTGACAATCGGAATCAAAAACGTAAAGCAAAACGGGTATAAGCTAGTAAGTAATATTTTCGCCCTAAGAACTTTACTTACTTACAATTTATGTGTTATTAGATAAGTGTATTTATAATAATATGTTGTAACATACGAGAAGTGAGGTTACGAATACCCGAAGTGCGTACTTACAAAGGTACCTTCTTAAAATTACAACGCTGATCGTATGCAATATTCTTCTATCTCAATTTCAAATTTTAAATATTTTTTGGAAAATAATACGCGTTCTTTCTTTTTAAGTTTTTTTTTTGTTGCGATATAAGCTGACAGTCCACTTCCGTGAGCTTCACACATCATTGTTGACGGTTGATTGTAGGCAGGTATGTGTGCTTAATCGTGGAGCGGAATGTTAGCACCTACTTTTATGTATTGTTTTTGTTATGGGTACAGAAAAAAGTTTTCGTAGGTAGGGTAACCTAATTTTAACCTATCTTAAAGATCCTTTAGACAGCTCAATGCATAACGTATAAGGAAAAAAATAATCAATAATCATAATCAAATTTTCTACACAACCTTTTAAAAATAGGTTTAAAAAATGAAATAAATAAATAGGCAATGAAATTTTAAAAAAGACAGATAAAATTTAAATTTTTCAAGTAGGTATACAAGTAAGCTTTATATAAGTTAGATTCATTTTTCACGTTTATTTTTCTTCATAATGCATTTAGGAAGCAAATTGTTTATAAATAATTTTCAACTTGTTTTGTTGAATGTTAATTTAAAATACGATCTTCAGATGCAACACTATTGCATCCGGCCGCCTACGTCTAACTTTATAGAACTGCTACGTAACAATATGTGGGTGAGATTTTAAAGTAGCATTGGTGGTTAGGCGCAATTTCCTCTCCTACCCCGAACAAAAAAGTAATTCCGCACAATAAATCCAATGTATTGGGACTTTGCGGAAAGAGCTTTAGGTGGTTTTGGTAAAACTAAAACTTGACCCTTGGAAGAGAGTTTTTACTAAAAATGCAATTATTTATCACGTACCTACATATTTAGCCGCCTTCAGTACCTACCTAGTTCAGTCATCTAGCCACCTTCTGTTCCCCTTTTCCAAATTTTGCTCACTAAAGTCAGTGAGAAATTAACGCGAATATTGTATGGGCTTCATAACTTTACTTTCCAGCGTATTCTAAGGCGGCGCTTTACACGTTTTAATATAAATAATTTGTAGTTTTACGCCAGCTTTATCTGACGTAGATTCAAAATAAGACTTCCCAGAACTTTGTGAAATTTACTATGAGAAGCCCAATATACTCGTACACTATACAGGCCAGCTTCGATCTTTTGTTTATTGGACCATGTAAATATTTCTGACATAAAAAACTAACATTCTAGTTCTCCGAACATTACAAGTACATCATTCATTATTCAATTCAATCCACTGGTCCATTTTCTCCAGTGTTTGGTTACTTACCATGATCATTTTCATCGAAAGTTCGACAGTTGTGGTTTCAATTTGGCTTTTTCGAGTTATATGATCTAGTTTAAGTTAAGTAGATATAAGAACGTACTCTAGAGAATGGAAGATGTTCTCAGCAGCTGTAACTTAGTTAGTGGTCAACATTTCAGAATAGAATACATTGGATTGAATTGTAGAGGGGTTTAACTTCTTAGATAGAATGAAGCTTGAAATTATTACTCAGTATCTGTCTGCGAAACTGAAGTTGTGAGAAACCATAAATAATCTTTTACAAAAAACTATTACCTACCTACTGCTTTAAGTATAAATTCAGAGTGTATAATTAATAGGAAAATTATATTAATTTCCAGTATTTAAGAAAATAGGTTTTCCACATTGATGACTTAGGCTATCCGCACATGGTATCCTCGCGTCGTTCGAGGGGGCGACTCGCGAATGCTAACACCTGCAAAACCTACCCAGGTTGGTTACTCGACGTACCTATATTGCATGATATCCAGGGAAGACCGATGTGGAAGAGAGTTGGAGGTAGGTTTTCGAGATCAAATCGATCCCCGTGTATATAGCATGAACACCAAATAATGGCATTTTATGGTCCACACAAAGAGTTAATATTATGTTCTTCCTTTCTCCCTTATTTTATTATATCCCATAAAAGACACCGCGCCTTGGCTTTGGCTTTCTATATTCTAGTCTCTAACTGCACACTTTATTATCAGCTATTTCGTCTTACCTTCTCAGCCTCGGTCATAATACCCATATCGTTCCACCCGAGAGTCCAGTCAAAATATCTTCAGGACACGTCTATCGGGCATCTTGTGCACATGTCCATTGTCCAACCAACATCAAAAAACGTTTTAAAATATGTAACGTATTGAAACTGATAAAATCAATATAAATAAAGGAGTCCGTTCGTATATATGTATGTAACGTCCTTTATAGACGGCTAAACTAGGGATACCAGAAGTAAAGTAATACCCTCTATAGCGAGTCATAATACCAGTGGACGTTTAAGGCTATGAATATTTGGAAAATGTTATTTATCGATAAAAATATTAGATTTTTTCATAAATCTCCCATACAAATTAAGATTTTCATCCTGCCATTTTGTCAGAATCAGGTATCTTGAAACTGTATTTAAATCTCATTTAGTTACACCGTCGCTACTCATGTACGGTTTTGTTTTCATCTACAGAGTATGGACCTTCTTTTTATTTCAAAACATTTTACTCTGTAGAAGGAAAAACATTGAAACAAAGTAAAACAATTTAGCTTATTTTACTTATGAAATGTCATCATATACCTCCATATTGTGAAAATTTAGGGTTGCCGTTTAAAAAAAAACCTGTGGAATGTAATAATAAGGTCTTCATGAATATGTAGGTAGGTATTAATATTGAAATGCATTGAAGTAGTTAGCTACAAAGAGTATGATTGAGTAGTTTCAGCGTGATGTAGTAACGCATGAAAATAACAACAACATTTCATATTTATAATAATTAGAAGATAATATATAAGTAATAAATCAATTCTTCCTAAGCAGGAATAGCTTTATCATTCTGTTGATAAGTAGAATAATTCTCAGAAGATCAACGCTTTAATGGTAGAATGATCTCTGTGGGCTCCGTTGAAACCAGAATGAAAATGTCAAAGTTTGGACGATAATGGCTTGGAGAATATTCTTTTAGGTGGCATTTTGTGGTCTTCATAATTCAACCTAAAATAAATAAATAACATCAGAATACAATTTTTATAATGATTATGTATGCATGTTTAAGGGGGGAATATTATTTACTTTAATGGAAATTTATCATTTCATTAAAGACCACAGTTAATATACATGTGTAAGTGAAATGAATGATTCATTTAAATTACTATAATAATTATTATTATAAGTATTTAACCTCATATTAAACATTTTTCCTGAAGGTATACTGTATAATGTTTGCAATAAGTATATTGTTATAAAATAAGTCTTTAATAAACATAAACACGAATTATAGGTGAATATTATATTATGGGTGAATTTAAACAAAAATAGTCATGCATTAAGTTAAGTGCCTACCTACCTAATAAAAATAAAATGAAACACAAAACATTAATTAAATTTTGAATAAGGAACAATTATTTTGACGTTTATAAAAAGCTTCGCGTTGACAGTGACAAATGACAACCACCGACAATACAACTGCTAAGGTGAAATTACAGCTATCTTCTGTGTGATGCGAAAAAAAACGAAAACGTTGGTAATGATGGTGTTTTTTAAATATTATTTTTATATTTAGTGTGTATAAAGAAATGCAAATATACAAACACCTATTTTTTATGATCTTTCGGATAATTTCAATAATTTAATAACCTATTCGAAATATCAACATGTTTGCAAAACACTTTCATCTATTGAATATCTTTGGTTGCACGCACACCACAATAGACTTAATATTTATTAGGAAGTGCCTCTAGAGCCGTAGACGGAAACATCAAAAATTTGGTACGGCGTCCGTAGATTTCCATAGACAATATTTTATCATAGACAACTAAAAATTGACACTTGTTTAGCCGACGATTGACATTGACAGATGATATTAAATTGTCGCTGAGCACGGATTTGATTATTAATATTGTTGAACAATAATGTAATTGTATAACAAAATTACAACTATCAGCAATAGTAACAATAGAATACTTATTAATGTAGATGTTTTTATTTTTTAGAAGTATGGTTGCCCCAATATAACATTTTAGAAGTTAAAACGTAAAAAAATATTTGGTAATTATTGAGTTCGCGGGCTGATACGATGATGATGGTCATGATCCTCAGAATTGAGGGACCGATGAAGATGATTATTATATATTGGGTTGGCTGGAAGAGATCCTTCAGGATAAGTCCGCCCTTTGAATCTTTAAAGTGTTTGTATAAAAATTGTTTTTAATTAATTATTTCACAATAAACTTTTATTTATTTATTTATTTAATATTAACACTTCACTATCAACCATGCAAAATTGCCAAGTATTGAGACATAAATTTGGGATTCCTAGAATTAGGTAATCCGCCATATTTTTGATATTTTTTTTATTTTACATAATATAAACGGCTTTCGGCTTTAAACACAAATTCATTTCACGTATCCGCCATATTTTTGATATTTTTTTTATTTTACATAATATAAACGGCTTTCGGCTTTAAACACAAATTCATTTCACGTATTCAAAAAAATATCACTAAAAAAAATTATTAAAAAAAGTCACAAAGAAATAAAATTAAAAATTAGTAAAAAAAGACTAAGCTTTATGTAAAGACATGCAAATAAAAATTCAAATTTTGAATAATATAGATGTTTAATTATTATTTCCGGATACTAATAGTATCCCCAATGAGATTCGCACGAAAATTCAAACTGTCCTTTGGTACTAATACGAAATTCGCGCCAATTCACGCTTTGACATTAACTGTCATTTGAGTGTTACCATAGTATGAACTGTAATAATATGGCAACACACAAATCTACGGACGCGGGTACGGGATCCGGCTACGGCTCTAGAGGCACTTCCTATTTATTAATGTACACAGAAACACGTATCTGTCAAAATCTCTTAAATACACAAAATAATAATGCTGTATTAAAAATGTCAGTAGAATAATATACTGTTATATTATTATAATATATTTTATAATGTGGTTTGCAAACGACCTGGTAAGTGACAATACTGATTTCAATTTACGGCGTAAGCCATTTACATTTTAATTGTGTTTTCAAATTTTTTACGGACAACCGTCCATCTTCAGGAACCTTAACAATACAGTATTAAAACGTTTTAACCAAATGTACATACTCAAGTAGAACTGACAAAGTTTTAGTTATTTTTAATTTATGTTTGTTTATTAATAAGTTCTACAAATTTACTTATGACAAAAAATTTGAAGATTCACTGAATGTTGTCATTTGATTTGGACTTTTAATTGCAATTTATTGTTTTCATCTACAAAGTTAAACAAATATTAATTTAAAAAGTGAAAAATCTGTCACTGTCTTGCATTGATTCGTTAAATATTTACCAGTCTTCAAAACCCAACCAAAAAAGATGTGTTGCTTTGTGTAATTTTTATGAATTCTATGTATATTTTAATTGAATAATATTTTGTTACAGTATTTGTGTCATTGTGCATCAAGATAAATATGAACCTTTCAACTGTTGCCAATGTGAAAGTTGGATAGAAATAATATCTTGAATGTGTAACGTGAGAGATTGGACTGGAATAAGAACAGTGGAGGAGTTGCCAACGTCAGGGAGACCTGATTATCTTCTTTCAACAGGATTGCCAACATCATCGATCAATCAAAGCTTTAACCAATTTCAATTATTGTTTATATAAATAAGTATCAACAGAATCTTTACCCATTTAAAGAAAATTGATCTATTTTACCTAATCATTATTACTGAATTCTTATATTAATTCATAATATAACTTTAAACAGCACACGTTGTACGCTTCTTCGTTAAATTGTTTCAATATGTGTAATTGCATATAATTAGCTATAGTAATTCACAATCCTGCATGTACCATTGTAAATATGTTCAAAGAACAAGGTTTTATTTTTATACATAATATACTTAATAATATAATCTATCAAACGTGACGTCTATTCAACTTATAGACTTGATAGGACCTTACTCACTGACTTCATTTCATTACTTTTATGGATACAAACCTGACACTTCATTGTTCATTTTTACATGATAATATTGCAATAATGAGGTTATGTATGACCTCAACGTAGTTTATGTAATCTTTAAATATTATACATAGCATTGAATTTTCTTTTCACCCCTGTTGTATTTTACTTGTGTCTTTTGATTACATTTATTTATTTATTTATTTCATAGAAACACCAACAGAACACTGAACAACACAAACAAAATAAAAGCATGAAACAAACACATAGAATATCCAGCGCTCCAATAACAGGTATCTCCCGCATAGCTATGCTGTACAAGATAGTGAACAGTATTTTTCATTCCCCTGATCTTTTACATTTGATAAAGTTTCATGTTCCAACAAGATCCACGCGCCAGAGCATATCATTTCAGGTCGAAAGTGTGAGCACTAATTATTTGTATAATGCCACGATACGAAGACTCCATAAATTGGGTAATGACTATGCGTTTTGTGCGGATGTATTTGGTGATTCCTTTATATCATTTAAGCGCTCAATCTCCCACCACTTTAATCCGAACATGTATTGAGATTCTTCTGCTTTGTAAATTCTTTGATATGATGGTTCGCATTTTGTATTGTTGGGGTCTTGTGCTTGCTGGTGTGTGTGCGTTTGTGGTTATGGGTTGAGGGTTGACAATATTATATATGACGTATATTTTTTATTTTTGCTTTTATTTTTACTGACTTTTACTGTTGTATAATTTCTGTCTGCATCAACTGTTTTTTGTACCGACTGATTGTATGATTCTCACTGGCTGACTTTTCTTTTCTTTGGTTTTTTAATGTGTATGTGTTGATTTAGCCTTTTTGTATGTGTTTTCTTTTTGCTTCATATATTGTATATTATGTAATAATGTTAATGGCCTATGGCCGTATATGATTTAATAAATAAATAAATAAATAGCTATTGTTATTATTATATTAAATTATTCATCTTTGATTACTACGGCCCTAATACATCATCATACATCGTAGTAAGGACAATACTTAAGGACAAAATAAGTGCACTTTTTCTAAGAATTATTTGGAATATTATTATACTTCGTCCCAGACATGTTATAATATAGACTTGCAATCCCATACAAATTTTTACCTGCTATCTCTCTCTAAAATGTCACCTGATAACAGAAAACAAAAGTTTACACAATTCATTTTTAATCACAGTTTATAGCCATATTTTTCTGTTACTTTTTGAAAACCATCTCTTTGGGGTATTAAAAATTTAATTCGAGGCGCTCTTATCCTTGAAAGATTCTTCCACCTTCACCTGCGATGGTGATTCATAATCATGATTTGTTCATACTTCTTTACTACATTTGGGAACCTTTTTGAATAATACTATTGAGGTGTTTTGAAGACCAGTGGTATCAGTCAATGACTTCCGTACATACAGTGTAAGATCATAGGTTCGAATTCCGGTGCAAACCATTTTCTTTTTTCACAATACAAGCTATACTTTATGTCAAAGATGTCGAAAGTGTATTTGTGTTCACTTTGAGTGAGTTCAGATTCATTTCTTTAAAGAAAAAATATTTTAAATAAATTTACTTACAGCCCTAATAACATCATAGTAAGGACAATACTGAAGGGGAAAATAGATGGAAGTCGAGGTGTGGGTAGACGGCAGATGTCCTGGCTGAGAAATATCAGACAGTGGACCGGAATCCAGCGAGTGGAGGAACTGTTCCGGTTAGCCCAGGACAGAGAAGCCGACGTCGGGGGGACCTGACATGGCACTTGAAGAAGAAGAAGGACAATACTATTACATAAGGTCTTATGGGCATCTTTCATCTCACTTAACAATAAACTCCCCACCCATCCATTAGAAAAGCAATATTTAAATATAACATCCTTCGAATAGCTTCTAAGAAAATTGTTGCTATGAAGGTTGTGGATTTGTTAATTTCTTAAAAAAATAATATTATTTTTGTAAATGGCTTACATCTTATCATATATTTTTTTTTATTTATATATCATATAACTTTTTTAGTTGTTAATTTTTATGAATTCCTTTTTTAGCGTATATTAGGGTTACATTCTATATATGAACAGTGGAAATGAAATTAATTAATCTTTAAGTATAAAAATTGTAAAATTTTACCAATTAAAAGAAATGTTTTTTTTTATTATTGTTATCATTTTTTTCAACTCCACACATTAGCTTAAAGTTACATAAAACATTTTTTTACTAAATGTTCATATTGTTTTAAATTCTTCCTGTGGCCTCTCTTAACCTTTGCGTCCAGCTTGCTCTGTCCTTGGATTCTTTAAGGTACACCCATTAAGATGGCATTCTCAGAATGTGTCTTGCTAAGTGTACTTGTGTTATCGGTGGTAAATTTGTGAAATACCATCTCTTCGTTGGTAAATTTTATTTATTTTTATATAAAACTTTGTTAATTTCACTTATAAATTTAAATTGCTAAAGGCCTTTAAATAAAGTATTTATGGCACTGAAGATGGTCGTATGACTGAAAGGCCTTTGCCAATTAAAATTTATAAGTGAAATTAACAGTTTTATTTAAAAACAAATAAAATTGACCAACAATATGCCTTACCCAATCTAGCATATTTGAGATCCTGAGAGCTTTGTAAATATTGTAATGCTCTTGGTTAAACCGTATTCTCCAGGATTTTCTATTGTTTGTGGGCTTCAAAATCATACGAAGTGCTCTTCTCTCAATGGATTTCGCATTCATTGCCCATGCTTTGTACCCGTACCTATGTCATAACTGTTCTTATAATATGTAGTTCTATAGGGGGTGAACTTTGTTTACCTGTGGACACTTCTTGATTTGAGCACAGGCAGTAGAGTAGACTCTTATGCAAGGGCGGATCTAGGGGGGTCAGGACCCCCCCCCCCCTTTGGGCTGGGACCAGGCCTTTAATTTGAGTACAGTACTTACATTTATTAATAAAATACCTACTTTTGTATTATAAGTTATTGAGGTTCATGACCCCCCCCCCCTTTTTTAGGAAAAGTTTAGTTTCTAGATACCAAATTTTGGAAATGAACTTTTTTTATTATGTCGTGGTGACCTCCCCCTGGCGTCAATGCTGGCTCTTATGGCTGTCAGGAATCTTCCTACTATGTTGAGTTCATAAGCATATCCGACAATTTGACTACTTCGGAAATAAATATTGGGATTTGTATTGTGGTTTGTTTTATGCATCACATATTCCAGGAATAAACTGAATAATGTGGGGGCCTTGCTTGATTTCTAGGATATCCAGGAGCTCATCTGTTAGTTCCGCGCCGATTTTAAATTTTGTCCTACACATAGTTGCCCTCATCAAACTTAACTTCACATGTATAAATTGAAGTATCGTGCTCATAATCTACGATTCCTGGGCAAAGCACGGGTACTTAAGCTAGTCTGAAATAATATTATCCCACAGTGATTTGTTGGTGATCTTAAAAAAAATATGGCTTTTTGCTTTGAATCTGTAATCCGTGATTTCAGCAAGATTTTATTTTCTTCCCAAAAATATGTAGGTAGGTACAATATCATACACCTACGTAATGCCATAGCGAAGGGTAGATAGGGAGATAATTTCAAGGGTAGAACGAAATGTTGGTAATAATAATATAAAAAGCTGGTTGGATTTAGTGTGTGACAAGATATTCTTATCTCTGTGATGAGGCATTATCTACCTACCGCACAGAAGTCGTGTCCGGGAAAAAGATGGGTCGCACACACCCATTACTGTACATACCCTTAAGGGTGTTTTTCCAGTGTTACCTTAAAAAAATAATATCATCAAGGGGTTGACAACCAAAAATCCATATTTATAAAAGAGAAAAAATATATATATATATTTCTTTGTCAGTAGTTATATAGACTCGGAAACCATTCATCCGATGTGGGCCAAACTGGTCTCTTTAGAAGGCTTATAAAGCAAAGATGGTTAGAGACCACTTTCCTTTATTATAAAACACAAAATAAAGTTTCTGTCCAAAGTAGCGTAATCCCAAAGAAAAAATAAATTTAAATAACATTATATTTTTCCTTCTTGTTCATAATATTCTGAAAATCTTGTAGGTACCTTGTTCTCAAAGTTTTAGACTAACTGCCTTCAGAATTTCCAGCATTGTAGGACCTACGGGTTACCTTAGCTAAAATTACTCTCAGCTCCATAGCTCGATTGAATCTTAATTTTTTTCCTATGTTTCCTTTTGTGGATTTATGAAGAGGAACACCAAACAATTTTGTTCGACAATCGGAGTATTATTTCAACAAACACGTGCCTAAACATGTGTCCTTTAACCTTTTCCCAGCTAAGACTTGTACAAGTAACAATGCGCGTACGCGGCGGACTTAAATTTGACTCTCAAATTTAGGACATGCCTTGATTTATCTGCTATATTTAGTGACAAAACGATACTTTATTTATTGATAGAACATACCATATTAAAGACAAAACTATAACGTTTCTATTTTTTTTTTTTTTTTTTTTTTGGGGGAAATCCCTTATGGACACCCGGCCTTGCTGGTCGGGTAGTGCCGGACTTGCACCGGCTAAAACCCCCCCTCTTCTTTGCAGTCGTGTTCCTGTTTTTAAACCTACCACGATTCTGCAACTTGCCTAAGTGTTCGTCTGTCTGCGGCTCTCATCTGCCTCCTTTCGTCTCATTACTGCCTCCATATAGACCTCCACCGCATTCCAGTGTCTTGGAGACTCCAGCATTACCCCCACCATTGTCTCAGCGTTTACGCCTCTGCTTATATCTGCCTGCAGTGTGGCTCTTTCAACTGTCCATCTGCTGCATACAAAGAGTGTGTGCTCCGCGTCATCAACTGCTGCCCGGCAGTAGAGGCATTCCTCAGTTGGGGCTTTGTTAATTTTTTTGAGAAATTTCCCAAACACCCCGTGTCCGGTTAGGCACTGGGTCATTCTGAAGGTCACCTCTCCGTGCTTTCTTGCGAGCCATGGCTCCAGGTTACTGATGAGTCGGTGGGTCCACCGACCTCTCTGCGAGGAGTCCCAGGCACTCTGCCACCTAGCAATTGAGGTCTCTCTCTCCTGCCGTCTCTCTTCACTTGTTAATTCTCTGGCTTTGTGGTAGATTCTAGCACGTTCCTCCACCAATATATTCAACGGCAGGAGTCCAGATATGACCAACACCGCATCAGCCGATGCCGTTTTGTAGGCTCGACACACTCTAAGGGCAGCTACTCTCTGCGCGCTTATTAGTTTTTGAACTTGTCTTTGGCGGCTCAGAGTTTTTTCCCAAATGGGTGAGGCATACAGTATAACAGATTGTATTGTCATCGCTAGTATTTTTCTTTTCGTCTCGGTTGGGCCCTTCGTGTTAGGCAGTATTGAGTGCATTGCTCTTGCTGTTTTTTGGGCTTTTTCGCACACATATTGTACGTGTTTCCCAAAGTTTAGTTCATTATCAAGTATAACGCCCAGATATTTTGCCTCCTTTGATGTATGAATTTTTTGCCCTGCTATTTCGAAGGTTATGTTTCTAGCACGCCTCCTTCCGCTTAGCATTATCGCCACTGTCTTCTGGGCGGCTATTTTAAGCTTATTGGTCTTCATCCAGAGGTCGATGGCGTGAAGCGCCGTATCAGCTATAGAAACCAGCTCACGTTCGGTCGCGGCGGTCGCAGACACTGCCAGGTCATCTGCATAGCAGACAAGGCGAACTCCATCGGGCACTGCAAGGGACATAACGTCATCATACATGACGTTCCACAGAGTTGGACCGAGAACCGAGCCCTGCGGGACACCTCCACTTATTTCTAAACAGTTTTTTTTTTGCTTAGCTGAATTCGTCTTTCCGTGAAGTAATCCTTTACGACGTTCACCAGGTAGGTGCTTATGTTCTTCCTCTTTAGTTTCTCGATTGTTATCGGCCATGAAGCCATATTAAAGGCATTCTGGACATCTATAAGAATTAGAGCGTTAAGTTTGCCAGACATCCTAGCTTCGGTAGCGATTGAGACGATCTGGTCCACAGCACCAACAGTTGACCTTCCTCGTCGAAAACCATGCTGGTTGTCGTTGAGTGCTTTCTTTGCATCTAGTTCGTTCATGAGCCTTTCATTAACAATGGTTTCGAAGAGCTTGGCCACTGAGTTTAGGAGGCATATTGGCCTGTATTTGGTTTCTTCGTCAGCAGATTTCTTAGGCTTCTCGACAAGAATCAATTTGGCGCACTTCCATGTCTCAGGAAATTTTCCAGTTTTGAGCAGTTCCGTAAAAATGACTTTGAAATAGCCTATGTTCCCAATCGCCAAAGCTTTGAGGGCATCTGGTGGTATGTTATCGGGACGACTTACGTTATAGGATAACGTTTCTATTGCTGTTTATATTATATCTCATCTTACATCCTGGGACATAAAATAATATAAACAAAATTAAAAATTATGACACAACGATTGCATGACAAGTGACCCGGGATCGACTTACATGTATTGGTGAGCGGTCCTCTGTCGGCATTATGTTTGTGGTAGTAAATGTTGGAACCCTGCGTTGTTTTTTAGTTAGTTACACGTACTTGAGATTGATTATGATATTTTATAAGAAATAGGTACACTTTATAAATTATTTTCGTTTTTGTTTTTTTTCATGTTTTCTTTATAAATTATATTTGTTTTTATGATACTATAAAAAATGTACCTACTGCTACTCAAACTATAATATCTTTTGATGCAGAATTTTTAAAAATGTATTTCCTTTTCTGATTTGCAAATTAGTTTCGTAATATTTTCAAGACAATGTCAAGAACATTAAAAACAATTTCTCAACATTCATCATTGCTCGATTCTATTGCTGAATTTCTGTAATATTTTCCTCTGACAAACTTATTATGGGTATTCAAATAAAATATTTTTTTATCAAAAATATAAAAAATAAAATAAAGTTCGCACATTTCCTACAAGATATATCAATAATTTTGAAAAAAAATATAAAAAAGAAAAAAAAATATTATCAGAGAAATTTTCTTAAGAAAATAACGCAATAATACTCGAATTGAAAATTTAAATCGACGCTGTGGTTAAATTGTATAATAAAAGTAGATATATGTACATTCAAATACGATATTAATAAATAAAAAATAATTAGGTACTTTCAAACAAAATAAATAAGACCTCAAATTACAAACACTTCACACAAATATGTGTATTGTTAATAAGATCATCTGCGCACAAGGCCGCATACGCCGTGCTATGACATCATCTCGTTTGGCGGGAAATTTGAATTGAGGATTTCTCGATTGACGCGACAACTCCTTGAAATATTTTTCTAAATAAATTTAGTGAACATTTTGCCGAGTTTGTCACAGAGGTCGCTGCTATACTGATTTCTGCACCAATATAAGGTATATTCATAATAATTCACTGTATAATATAACCGCAATACCCGAGTTTCGGCCGATATGACTTTAGTCAGCTGCCGCGTGGTAGGCACGCCTTTGTAAATGACTTAAGTCAGCTGCCGCTGGGAAGAGGTTAAACTGACTTTTGATTTACCTTGCTTGATGCTTATAAATTATGATCAGTTATGATCAGTCAAAAATTACAAAATGTTATTTTATAGTCTAGGTGAATTTTTGTCAATCTACCAATCAGAATAATCAAAACAATATAAGACGTTCCACAAACCTAAAAAGGTACTACAACTTTCAAACTTTACAAGAATTTGTAAAGAGATACCTTGTGTTCCTGCACAGTGCACAAAAACAATTCTGCGCAATATTTCCACCAGCATCAGATAGCAGACACCGTCTAAACCCGCCCGTCATTCGAAAATGCCGTTTTACAAAAAAATAATTTAGGAACTTTCTCAATAACTCATATTGACCAAAGATTCAATACCCCTGCTTTTTTCATATTATAATATGCGCATATGTCGCAGTTTTAAGCATAATCGGATACTGTGGGACTAGTAGGTACCTACTTAGACCCGTGCCACGGCATCATCATCACCCATGAAAACAGGAATTCTTAACTATCCACCCGCGTACTACAGAAGCGTTACATAATTTCGGTATCTACCTACTGCATCAAAAGGATTTGTATAAATTCCTTGAAATGAGTCAGTCATAAAAAAAATACCTGTAGAAAGTTTTAAAAAGTTTTTTTTATTTAAGGTAGCTGCATTAGCATTCTGGACTATTAGAGCTCTCCCATGCGTTTGATCTTATGCAATGACCTTTTCTACCTACTTCTACTTCGAGTTTTTTTTTTTGGTTTTTATAACAATGAAAGTGTTTGTGAGGTAGATACTTATACGGTTATAGTTTCGGCCGAGGGTGCTTGGTAGAAACCCATTTTTACATTTATTTTTTTATTGTTTGATGTGGTTTTTTGGGTAAGTACTTACAATTTTCATTATGGAAGTAATCATTATAGTCATTTTTTCCCCCATGGGAAACGTGCGCTTCCATCTGAAGAGAACAAATTGAGTTATGACGTAAATAATCTGATGGCCACAATATAATTTATTTGGTAATTTAAAAAACTCGATACAAATTTTCATACCTAATCCAAATATGAAATTGAATTCCATACCCCTTTGTGACCCCACTTAGGGACAGAGGGAGGCAAAAGAATCCTCCATCACTCTCGAGCTTGCACGGTTTCAATAGAATAATGGGCAAAACATACACATCAAACACACCTCTATAGAATAATGGGCAAAACATACACATCAAACAGTTTACATTATAATCATTAAAGTATTACATTAGTATCGACGCCGCCTCGCGACACTTTCCATATCTTGGTCATGCTGTTATAGGCGCCACTTACCATACGGAAGCTCAACCTCGAGGCTACTAGTGCTGTACCTAAAATATACCATTTTAAGTTAATTTGTTGGCTTGCTTTTAAAATACCCTTTAAGGATATTAGGTATTATAATTACCAAAAAAAAATCGATAATGTAATTTCAGACTTTCAAGGAACACAACTGTCTAAATTTTTCAAATAATAATTAATCCTATTTGCTATCAAAATGTATCATTAATCCTTTTCATTCATTATCAAAATATTTTGACGTTTAGGTACAATATAAATAATTTAACGCACCCTTCTTCGTGTCAGCTTTTTTAGAAAATATAGGTATTGTGTCAAATTATTGTAAAAAAAAAAACTGATTAAAACATGTTTCAGGCTACACGTATAACTCATTGGGCTAATAATAATTTTCCATCTGGATAGATACGAGAAATCTCTGCCTTTCATGGTTGGAAGTTTCTCAATAACATAAACCTTCCTTATTTTGTAGGTATTTCATTAAGTTCTTTAATTCTCTCCTTCATTTCAGTTTATGTATCTACCTGTCTAGTCTGAGAAAGGTCCTTCCAATATAAGGTTAAATAAATCTCAGAAGATAAGAATTTGACATAAATGTTTATAAATAAAAATAAATTTGCACTATTACAATAGAAAATTATTTTTATTTATAAACATTTATAATGTCTAAGAATTACAAAGTTGAAAATAATGTGTTTGAAGAAGAATTTAACATATTATGGTTGTCCAAACTATCGGATGAATAAACCAATTCCTTTACAGTATGTAAAAGTATGCATTTTTATCATAAAGATGAATATATTTTTCAAATATGTAACTAAAAAGCAACATGGTACAATCACATACTTGTACATAATATTGCAGTACCTACAATGTACATGATACAATTCCATAACATACATACAAATTCATAACAAAAATACATCATGGTAAAATTCCATTAATACAGTCCGGCCCTACCCAGTTTTGATGATTGGGTGTCCATGATATCCCAATCCCATTCAAGTAAATAAAAAGTTGCCATTATTGTTGAAGCTGCTACATCCCGATGTAAAAAATAGCCTCCTCTTTGAGGCGTCGCCATACTGTTGTTAAAGTAGGCATTGTTCTTGGCCGTACCTTATTGTTGCGGTCATTTTCAGCACACCAAACTTTACATACCAACTTATTCGCAATTTTCGTCTAGAGCACTCTTAAAGAAGGTTGATTAAATTACGATGAAACGTTTACGTCATATCATTCAAAGATTCTTCGTGTACTAACACTAAAAACCTATTTTTATAATAAAAAAATCACATATTATGTATGCTGGTGAAAATGGCTTTTGTCCCAGAACTAAATCAATCAATTATGCATGGACATACCAATCTATCATCCGGATTTTATAGACCCTAGTTCGGCGCAAGGTGTGTAAGGATGTCGAATAACAGTTGTCCGATAGGAGTGAAGTTCTTCCTCCCGTCATCAGGGTTACAAAGACGTGGAAGACCCTCTTACAATGTTTTCCGTTCTTTCGAAGCAGAGCTGAGGGATTTGAACATGGTGTTAGAGGACGTCATCGAATTTGCGAAATATCGAGGGCGGGAAAGGGTTCTTGTTGCTTCTCTTCGCTCCTAGGTGGGGTCAATAGGAATGTAGTTCGGCTGTAGTTAGTTCGGCTCAAGTGCCTTACCGCTAACAACAATGGCTTTTAATACGCGATTTCATTCATGAAGAAAACAAAAATAATGTGCAGTTTTTTCAAACAACTACACTTTTTATATCTTATAATCGATCACTTTCGCCCTGAAAAATGTCAAATACCTGCCTAAAGTTTTGAAATGTTTCCTTTTAATTTTACAACTACAATTTTTGCTTCAGTAAAAATATCTTATGACTTGGAGAAGTTGATATCAGTAAACTTTGTCAAAAATTAAGCAGTTCCCAATAATGGATTACATATAATAAAAAAGAAAGTTTTTAAATGATTAAGCAAAAATGAATCTCAATGAGTCGGTGTTCGATACGATCACAAGATAAAAATAAGCAGGTGGTGTAATATGCGTGTAGTCTGTGTTCGTGAATTTATTAATATTTAAGCCGCAAATACGCTTGAAATTTATAGGATAAAATATTTTCTTTATCACTCTACCACGCCATACTCCAGGATATAACATCATAACCACACAAGCGTGTATTATTATTATTATTATTATGTTTATGGCATCCCATCCCTTGAGGGACGATTTGTGCCAGTTTCAAATATTTGATGTTTGCAAAACAAAAATATTACGCTTTAATTTATTATTTTTCTATTATTTTATATAAAGACTTACTATTAAGCGTGTATTATGTAGGTAGCTACTTACCCAAACTCCTATAATAATACAACAGTCTCATCCTATAGAAATTCGGTAAGGGATGAAACGAGGTGATACCTATGATAGGGTTCACTGAAAATTCGTTTTTCAAAGAAAAATGGAAAGTTTAAGTTCGAAATGTCAGCCTCTATTTATATGATATTATAAGCTTGATAATAAAAGGTCATAGAACAAAAATGTTAAATGTGGTCTGCAAAATGGCAAACCTCATTTAAATTAAAAACAATAGAAAATTATTGAAAGTTTTCAAAATGTAGTTATAACATTGAAACCACTCGAACTTTTTATTCAAAAATTTCAACTTGTTCTATGTTTAATTATTTTACGTCAACAAAAAAATAATAATGGAGGACTTAAAATATTTTAAAATTACTTTGATATGGGGTATTGAGAGTCGAATTAGATAAATTTAAAGATAAAAAAAAGTTTGCTCAGTCTAGTGTATCTGGAATCAATACTTGCATCTTTCTACGCTTTCTCTATTGTCCATTTTAATACAGAATCGCAGATTTTTTGTAGTCTATATCTATGTGGTGTTCTGCGGATTTTTCAAATAATATGTGGAGTGTTTGTAAAATATGATCTGTTGTTTTTAATACCCAAAACCATGGCTGATTGATTCTTAAGATTAGATGTAAAGTGATTTGTAAGGATTTTTCTGTTATAAGATAGCCTCCTTCAACACTAGAATTTGAGCTCGCAACAATCAAAGCCGTGAGGAGCATGTCATTGAAACTTACGCACAGGGCGTTTTAAGTGAGTGTGAAAAAATATTAATGTGGGTGTTTAAGTCGAATTGTTTTTTTTTTTCTATTTTTATTCCTATGGCAGACAGGGAGTAAGGGAGCAATTATTTACTCTTTTATCAAGTACATAGGTTGACAGGTATCTTACTAAATGAATGACACTTGATATAAAAAAGTGTAATGTCCCTCCTACTAAAACAATTTAAAGTTAAATTTATTTTAGACCTAATCCAAATCCAATCCAAACTCCCTTAAGACCCCACTTAGGGGCATAGGGAGGCAACAAGAGCTCTCCATTGCGCTCGATCTTTAGACCTACATGTAGAAATTTAATTGAAATATTTCTTTGTACCTACTTATAAAAGAAAATCATTTAGTCCCCTGAATTTATAAAGAGAAAATTGATACCTCAGGTAGGTAGGTACCTACCCTTTATATTATAGGTATTTTTTTTACCCTTCACGCCGTGTCCCGTAAGGGGTAGGCAGAGAGAACGGACCTCCACTCTTTTCTATCCAGGCATACATATTTCGCTTCCACCGACATTACATTTCTCATACAACCTCTCCTATTTCTCTTACTTCTTACCTGGCCTTCCTTGAGGAGGGAATCGAGGTGTTCGATCCACGTCATTCTCGGTCGGCCACTCTTTCTTACACCTTTCCTTTCAGCCTTATGAATTCTCCTTGTCATTCCGTTTGCATCCATCATTTCCACATGCCCAAACCATCTCAACTTATTAATTTTCATCTTTGTCACAACACTTACTTCCATACCGCATTCCTTCCTAATATTTTCATTCCTTTTCAAATCCCGTAAAGTTTTTCCACATATTCATCGTGGAGATTTCACATTCTTCTTTTTTCGTCCATGTCCACGTTTCACAACCACACATCATCGATGGTAACAGGATTGCGTTATGCACTAGTTTCTTTGCTTGTAGTGAAACGTATGTAGGTATTTTTCAATAATTAAAGTTTTAATGATAATTAAAATTTCGTAAAAACTCAATTTATGAAACATATTTATTTCTAAGTCTTATTTATAGCTGATATTCAGATGATTAAAAACAGGGTTTTCTTTTACTTAAATCAGCTATACGACATTCTATCAAACTTGTCATCCTTTTCAAAGAAACTATTCAAAGAGTTCTCTCTGTCTACCCACATTGATCGTTGAAACTTAATTTATAATGTCCCAACCCACAACCTACTCAGTGAACATCTTTCAAAAGAACTCATTTCTACTTTGATAGCAGTAAAAAAGTAATAAAAAAAAAACCAAGACATTAAAAATTCAAATAAATTGGCGAGATTCTGTATGAAGAATCTTCTATGTTTGATGGGAAGGTATTAGTATTCAGAATCAGTCCAAACCGCAATTTTACAGTCGTACCTACCCACTCAAATACATAAAAAAAGTTATAAGTCTTCCAGTATCAATATTAATATTGCAACCCTGTGATGTGCTTACAACTTGAATATGACCTCGGTGAAAATACTCCGGGAGTTATTCCAAATGCATATTGTTATGAGGTTGGCATATTATTGCATTGTGTTCCGAAACGACCGGATTATACTAGCATCGGGTCGTTTCGTAACTAACACTTAATTTTTAGTGAACTTTTTTTCATTTTTATTTATATTTATCACTTACTGGGTCTCAATCGAAATATTTGGGTTAACATATTATTTAAAATATTATTATATTTTTATTCAATCAATCAATTCCCCCTTTTCGACCCCACTCAGGGGTAAACAAGAGCTCTCCGCTGCGCTCGATCTAACGCAATTTCAATCACCTCCCACAACATGTCCATCTCCTTCAACTTCCCATTATTTTTCTACGCGCTTTGTTTCCATGCGGAGACTTCGGTCAGGTGCCAGGACTCTAACATAAAAAAAGAATAAAAATTCAAAAAATATAACAGAAACAGTTGACAAAGTAAAGAAGAAATGACAACATAAACAATAACAATACAGTAAAAATGAAGTTTTACAAAGTTAAGTACTGCAAAAACCCTAAGTGATAATAACAATCATGTAATAGGTAGGTACTTTAATTTTAGTTTCAACATAGGACGGGAATAGTTTTTCCGGCATACATCGCTTATACCACGCGCTACTAAAAATCAACCTTATACCATGTTATAATTATGCCGCAAAATACTTTGACAACCTCGAATTTTTCAATGTTGTTTGTAGTTCTTTCATACATCGGGGTTGGTTTCTAAGCATTGCGTACGAACCCGATTGGACCCTCGGGAAAGTTCGTACGTGGAATATCACGAGTATGTACGAATTGGTACGAATATTTCCGAAGGTCGATTCGATTCATTGACAGCTCGGACTTGTTGCAACTTCAAGTTTGTTTTTGTATGTTGACTGTCAAAATAATATGAAGAGTGCAGTGGTGGGCTGTCTCATTAAATACCGCTATTCCTTCCTTATACCTCGGGTTAGCTAGGAATAAAGTTAGCATGGAAACTATTCTTTTTATTGATTATTCCTTGTTTTATTAGTAGGGCTTTTGCTTATTCCGTGCATATTCTAAGAATAACGTTCTATTAGGTTTCAAGTTTCCTCTACAGAAATCTCTGGGATTCATATCCATAAGGATTCTAGTGGCATGATTTTGTAGAATGAAAATCTGTTGATGATGACCCAAATCTTTATGTCGAGTCGTTTCGCAGCATACAAAAAATGTTATGGATCGTTTCGTTCTTATTGTATAGGTATATCACTCTCATTATTTTGTAGTTCCCTCTGCTGTAAGTTTTAACCATCTTTTATGATGTGGATTCGTATAGCAATTCGCGTGCTTTGTTGCGGTCATAGAATAATAATGTTATTTACTTTTTATCTGCATACTTACTTAACTTAGTTCATGATGTTTTTTTTTTTTACGTTTCACAATGCTAAGTTTTCTACTCCCGTTTCATTATAAAGAAAATTATGTCATATAAAAACCGACTATAAAACTGCTCGCTTTGAATATTATTCGTTCCAACTCTACATTGTAGGTATTTTGTTATATTGGAGACTAAACAACCATGAAATGTATACCTGTCACATTTATTTTTATTCAGAGTAAAAAAAATTAAAAGATATTTTAATGTGTCAGCTATAACAACTGTCTTTAAAATAGATACTTTAGTAGAACTAGGTATATTCATCATATTCATCTGTTCTTCGATGATGAGAATCGTCACCATCATCAAACATCAGTCTACTCCAGAGACCGGTCTGCTGCCATAATAAACACTGTGCCCCCTGTTTTCTCCCTCACTCGATCACTCCATATCATAGGAGCACTGACTCCTAAAGCCCTCGATCTTCCATGTTCTGAAGAGCCTCTCTATGTTGTCGTATCCGACACAGCGCGCACACACCGTAGACAGCATGTAGATAAAGTTGATTATTTGATTAAATGAATCTGTCCAAAATATAAGTTCTACAGCCGTGCTTATAGAACGCTATTCGGTTGATAGTTTGACATTTCATTTAGGACGCTGTTGTGGAAGGTTAGGTACTAATGATTAACTTTATTTTAAATAACAAATAAACCATGTTCAAGACGAACAAAGGTGTCTGTGGGTAAAGCCGACAAACTGACGCTAACAAAAACAATGTCATTAGTAGGTTCATTTATTTATCAATTTCAAATATCAAGAGTAAAAAACCATTTACCAACATATTATTATAATTTGAAAAATGTTAAACAATCAATTTTTTCTCATAATAATAAAATAAAGCAATTTGCTAAGACAGAACAAAAAATTCATTGAGTAAATAAATTAACCTTGAAAGAAACCTCATATTAAAGGTACCTACTTGGTAGACCAGCGGTATCAGTTGTTGACGGCTTTCGTACTTACAGAGTAGGTATTTATGGTCTTGGGTTCGAATTCCGGTGCCAACCATTACCACTTTTACGACACAACCCTTTGGTTAGTGTGAAATTCTTCAGCGTGTCTCCGTTCATTGCTGAACGTGGGGTTCCCTCTTCTTCCAATCATTCCTGTCCTGAGCCTCTCTCATCCATGTGCGGCCTGCAATCTTTGCGATGTCGTCCGCCATCTGGC
The DNA here is from genome assembly GCA_963576905.1 of Mystacides longicornis. NCBI lineage: Eukaryota > Metazoa > Arthropoda > Insecta > Trichoptera > Leptoceridae > Mystacides > Mystacides longicornis. Next base: position 11,283,307 of record OY756427.1, on the reverse strand, counting down.
CTGGGGTCTGCCGACATTTCTTCTGCCTTGTCTAGGCAGCCACTCCACTACTCTTTTGATCCATCTGTCGTCCGGGCATCTGGCCACATGGTCCACTCATCCCCACTTCAGGGTGGGAACCCTCTCCACCACATCAACAACACGTTGATTCATTCATATATATATAAAAAAAAAATTATTCCTGAGGTATTGTTGTCGATTTTTTTGCTGTAAACTATTTCTCTAATATCACATAAAGACCACAAAAAAAAAGAAAATTTAGCATCGAGAATGTAATTGAAATATGGCAAGTGCGCCTCTGTACTTACGTGGTTCACATGAAGAACAAAAACCATATTCATTCGGTGGCGGTGAGTACCGGATAAATTGTACAACTGGGAAATATGCGAAATGACATATTATTTAGGTTTTCTCTTTACGGTTATTACCGCAATTTTAGACAACGAATGTGCCTTCATATACACGCGCACTTTTAATAATATTTTCAAACAACTAAGTGGAACTTATAATACGTCTACTTATTATTATTTTAATCCCCATCCAAGTAAGTAACTACTTAGAAATTTGAAAAAAGAAAACTTATTTTTCCATTTTTTGTAATACTAGATTTCCCGACTGACTTTGTCTTGTGATCTAACTATGAATATTGAAATCGAATTCAAAAGAATGATAAAAATGACTTTGAACCAATGTCATTCCGACCAATGTCTTAAACCACATATTATTTTCCATCCGAATTCCGTCCACCGCACCAACTATCAAACAACTGACAGTTTGTGTCAAACATACATTAGATTTCATAATTATTATATTAATTCACTTTTCAAAAATGCGCTTCAATGGTAAAAATTAGAAAAGGCTTGAAAAAAATTCCATCAAAAAAATCTGCGTGCCAATTAACTATTGGCTATTAGTTATCCTGATCGGAGAAAAATCTAATTAATTAATCAAACATCGGAATAATCGCTTTTAAAAATCACTTAACGATAAGATTAAGACACGATCGCATGCAGACGTATTCACAAAACTATCGGAATCTAATCTTTAATCCTATCTTGAACTGGATCATTTTCATACTGATATTTCAAACATAACGAATTTTTAAGATATCTACTAGATATCTTGTTTTGTGAATACCAATCCGCCATTTTATGATTGTCAATCAATCAAGACCGCTACGAGATAACCTGGACAGTGTATTAAGACCGCTACGAGAATAAGGGCACTGTTCAGCCGACCTCGAGTTACATAAGTGTTCGCACTAACCCGACTTTCTTTTATATCTTTAGATACCTATTAAATTTATCTTTATTACAAGTGTGTTTCACTGCTCCGTAAAATCTCGCTAAATACTTTTCAACTAACTAGCACATCGATGTTTACTCCATAATAACACCCTTTCAAATCTATCTTGGAGGGAATATATAATATCACTAACGAAGAGGTTCTTGCAAGAGTTCCGCTTGTAACGAAAGCTGATGGAAATATTCGATAATTAAATAATATAAACTCATTCGTTATTCATGGCCGTGGGGTTGCTGGCTAAGAATAGCACATCTGCTCTTTTTGCTAGTTTTTTCGTTTGAAGACACATGAAATAGAAAAATCAGATCCATCTCACGTCTTTAAACCGCAACTGGTCAGAAGAGGCACAAGAAATAATAAGCATCGGATGCCTAGACCCTATCAGGGGGGGTTCATGCATATGGTGTCCTCCCTGTGAAGGCGTATGATTGAGCGCAATGGAGAGCTCTTGATGCTCCGTATGCACCTTAGTGGGGTTTAGGCCATCCGCATTGTGAGTTGGTTTGAGAGAGATGTTCGCGGCGGGCTTGATTCGTTTGGGGCTGAGTCTTTGATTTGGTTGCTTCAAAAAGGCTAGGAGTTTGGATTCATGCGGCTCAGGTTTACTGCGGATTGGTCTCCTCCGATGACCTTTTTTAGGTTTATGAAATAAATAAGCCTTTAAAAATTATGTTCTTTAAAATGAAACTGCTTTAACGTTTTTCAATTTAAGCCGTTATTCCTACTTCTAGCCAAAAGCTCGGTAAGCCTAAAATTTAACAGAATACCACGAAGACGTGTAGACGTCACGAACGATTGATGGAAAAAATCAAAGACTTTATTTTTCTTGAAGTTAAAAACTTTTCATATTGGTATTCATTAAATTCATTTAACCATTCTTTTTAGTTGGATAACATTTTATGCGTAATTATTGATGAAAAAATTATTATCATATTTTTTTAACCTACAAAAAATGTTTTTTATTACTAAGGTAATAATAATTATTATTATAAGTATCTAATGTATGTAACCTAATTGCTATTCAATAAATGTTTTTTTTGGTTCAGCACAAAAAAGCCAGAGAAACGACATAAAAGGTAGTTGCGAGAGATAGAATGGGCTTCCCTCTTGTGATATTCAAGTTCTTAAAAGGAAATTTGACCCTTTGGTTGTTGTCTTAAGGAAGACATTTTCAAGAAAAATATGAAACCTACCTTAGAGGTGCTTAAACAATTTCTTCTGCTTAAAATACATTTACGAGTAGGTACTTGATATATAAGTGCAGAACAATGGCCGACTAACGCTATGACGTCATATCTGCGAGTCTCAGTGCGTTGTTTATGTTGTTTGAAGCGGGTGGATACACACAAAAAGGGAACTTATGCAAGAAATTTGTATACAATATGTACAATAATAAATGTCTCTCCTATTATAATTAGTGTAGAAAAAATCCTTAGGGAATCCATCATTGACCTACTCCTCGAATTGAAAAACAAAAAACTCCCAGCAGGAGTATTTATTAAAACCAGTGGTAGACCATTGCTCGAAATTCGACCATGACTTATTTAAATAATATAAGTTTGAGTAATTATTATTAAGGTTCCATTGTCAAAGACTAAGCCAGAGCTATTTCAAAATTTTCTTACAAAAGCAATGACATGGACAAATTTGAAATGTTGATATTATATACAATTTTTGTTTCTATAATTATTAAAGAAAAGCAATATTACCTAATATAATATTCTCAATTTGACCACAGATAAACAAAAGAATAAATGCGTCTGTGTCAATGTCAAATACATAACATGATATTAGGCGTTTGTTATGTTTTTTTATTGATTTAACGTTTTTTCAGGTATAATGAAAAAAAAATAGCATTCGCCACTCCTCTATATTGACTACAAGTGTGCGAAATTTCATACCCCTCCGTTCGCGCAATTTCCGTAAACGGGTGTAAGTACCTATAAAGCTTTTGCTTCGCGTATAAAAATAAAAATTTACTCATTGTTAACTATAATTACTGTGCAACAGAAAAAACGGACGAAGAGGTCACATGGTGATGGGCAACCCTTAGTACCGACCTTAATAAATAATTATTGTCATAGGAATAAAAGAGATACACAACCTAAGTAAGTACGTAGTGCTCTAACGACATTCTTATCATAATGGAGTGTTGATGTATTAAATTTCTATTACAAGAGCAAGATATTAAATTACTGTAATTTCATATTGTTTACTCAAGGTTGCTGTTTCAGCGTGTAAATTTTGTAACGGTTATAAAAATAATCTAATACACTTGTAAAATGTACCTACTATACTCGTACATAAGGGGCCATCGTATCATAAAAAACGCTATCCTCAGACGTTCCCGATGTAGGTATGCTGCTCATCGCTTTCTGCATAATGCAGAGGAGATGGGTATGATTTGTTCATGTGTTAAGGACGATGATTGACAGTTGGCCGAGGAGAGCTGTTCTTTCTCCCAACAGGGACTCGAATACGAGGAAGACCCTCTTATACTGTATTCCATTACTTCGAAGTAGAGATTTGGTAAATTTGAGATAGGAAGCCGCTGAAACTGCTCAAGATTGAGCGAAGCGGATAGTTTTCGTCCTTTGACCTTAATACATAAGTATTGTGGTCACAAAGGACGAATACCTGTCCATTCATAGTGTTATGAAAAAAAGAATATAGGTACCTATCTAAAAAAAATAAATCCATATATATTTTTTAAGAATTTTGAAATGCTTACATCGAAAAACTCTATAAATTTGACTAGGCATTCAAAAAAGATTAAATCTGATTTTACCAATATTTCAAGTTGACAATAAAAAAATTGCAATATCCGTCAAATACCTAACTTAAAAGCTGTAATAAAAGTTATCAAACCAAAATATTGATGATAATAAGCGGGATTAAAATAATATTTTCGGATAATCATAAAGGAAGGTAAGCACCATAATATTATTTGATAAAAATGCTGACTTTTCTCTATTCAAAATCGCAATTTTGTCCACAACTAAGAAAAGTACTTGAGTTTATATACCATCTTGAGTTTTCCCATTTTTCGTAAAATGCAAACACCCTTCATTTCTGCCGTGTCAACACCTAAGTATTTATTAATCTTTTTGAATGAAATACGTATTCAAAAACATACGGATCCAGACTTTTAATTAAAATCATGATTCAAACACATATTTACACGTCTGCTTTTTTGTTTTGTAAACTTAAACGTCTATGCAAAATGCCATATTATTCAAAAGCATAATAGTGCTTTACTAAAATAATATTATTATGTACCTAGTAGTCCATTCACACAACACAATTAAAAAAATAAACAGTGACCTTATGCGCTGTTTCTAGCTTAACTTAGGATTTCAGGACTTGTATGATAGAAAGGCCCCAAACACCTAGTCAAAATAAAGATAATAATATGGAAGAATGAGAGAATATCCAGAACTATACAAATTCGTTTGGTAAGGTCACTACATTCTTTTTAATATTTTATTGCGAGTGTGAAACATGGAACATAAATGCCCGGGAATGACAAAGAATTATTGGATTCGAGATGGTGCTGGTGACGATCGATTGCTTCGAACGCTCTGGTTGGCAAAAAAAAAACAATGTTTCTATTTTGATAGAGTTGATAAAAGCGGACAGACTTTTCCTTGTGTTTAAAGTGGCTTTTCTATTTTCTGAGACACGTTTCCAGATGAGATGAAGAGAGCCCGGAATAATTGTTAGTCCTTGGTGGTGTTGAAGGATCTAGATAATCTATAGGAAGAGCACACACGAGATGAACACTGGACAGACCAAATCAGTGGTGCTGCAGACACAAGTGTTGTTGAAGAAATGCGGACGGCAATATGTCGGAGGGGTGGAGGACGATTATTCGCGATGTTTTTACGGCGGAGAGAGTGCCAGGTCACGACCCTTAGTAGTGAGCCTTTCACCCGAAATCAAAAATACTATAATATTATTTTAACTCTGTTTTAATAGAAGATGATAAAATTTTATTGTTGCATATTGCGTTAGATAAAATTTTAAATATAAATGTATCCATTAAGTGTCCAGGATGTTTTCCTGTACAAAGAACCACTTAAATAAAAATAATTATAAATAAAAAAAAATACAGAAACAAGATATCAAAACTTTTTTTCTTCATAAATAATTTAACGAAACCAACCGCACTTCATTGAGTGAAAAGTGTGTGTAGACGGGGATGTTGAAGAAGTGGGGTAGGAGAGGGAAAGAAAGTGAGAAACAAAAAAAAGTAGAGGCACGAAAAAAAAAGAAAAAAAAAACTTTGTATGGAGCAATTTACGAAACAAAAGAACTCGAAAATAATAAATGGAAAACGAAGGAGAATAAGAGTGAGTCAGCATAGAAACTACGAGGAGAGAAAATGCTAATATGTTGGAAAGAAAACAGTGCACGGGTACGAGATGTATTAGGGGTTAATTTTTAAGTATATCATATGAGACGGGCAGTAGCAAAGAATCTGAACGTCGGTAGATATTACGTACTAAACTATTGACTCCATTTCAATTTAACTATAACTTGCAAATTATTTAATTAATTCTGCAAGAGACCTATTGATACTGTATCTTAAGGTGGAAGATGGTGCGGCGACCGAGACGCGAGACCGACAGCCGCGAATGAGACAGTTACTTGCCAACAAGGAAACGGAGACGGCGACCGAGACACAAAACGGTCTCAACCCTTGAAAAGTTGTGTCTCTGGTCTCAGTCTCGTATCTCGGTCGCGGTACGAACCTCCACCTCGTGTGTTACAGGAGACTTAGGTGATATAATAAAGAATTAAATATTTTGTAATGATTTGTTAATTTCGTTTGTATCAGAAAACTCTTTGCTCGAATCCTCTTGTTGCTTTGACAATAATGCAAGTCGGGTACCTCAAGTTTTGAATATTATATTCTCGCTAGAAAAATATCCTAAAACAAATGCAGATTCCAAAAACATTGACCCACATTGAAAAAAAAACAGTTTTTATATTTATTTTTATATAAAAAGTTCCTTGAATTTTTATTATTCAATTTATGGCTCAACATACTGGAATATTATGCAATTTTTAGCTTAGACAAGCTTTTCCTCCGTTCTTCGCAGCAGTGGTGTTGAAATTCACAAGCTGTGTGTGGAGTAGGTGCTTGTTATAACAATAACCATTAGGGATATGGTCTCAGTTGGATTTTACTTCAAGTGTTTTGTCGTCTGGTCTATTATTGAGCGTTCTTAAGCTACATACTGTCGTTATTTCTTTGTTTCTTTATACGATTTGACAACGTCGCCTACAAGGGTAAATATTTTTGGCAACATTGTGCTAACAAACAGACAAAAATGTAGTAATGAAAACATAATAATAAATGTTGATAGGAAGTAGTTTTTCCAATACACATTTTAACTGACGTCCTGTACCTATCCAATGTCTAAGTTTTTCGTTTCCCGAAGGGGGTAGGCAGAGAGTACGGACTTCCATTATTTCCTATCCAAACAAACCTCTTCCGCTTGTTCCAATCGCATAACATTCCGAATACACGCTTTTCTATTCCTTGTGCTCCTGACTTGGCCCTTCTGTAAGACGGCACCGATATGGTCGGACCATGTCATTCGAGGTCGGCCTCGTCTGCATGCACCCATGCATTATTTTAGATTTATATATCCTTTTAGTCATTCTCTCCTCGTCCATTCTCTCTACATGCCCAAACCACCTTAATTTATTAACTTTCATTCTAGTCACTACGCTAACATCTACTCCACATTCCTTTCTAATATTATCATTCCTCACCAAAACAGCCAATCTCTTTCCGTTGAACAAAGTTTTCGATGGAAATCCCGTCGTAAAACAATGTATGAGAATCTCATGAAGGAAAATGAAATGGGTGGGCTAGAGAAGAAAAAGAAGAATAAAATCCTGCTTACTAATCAAAATCCACTTTAATCTGGACGCAGTTGTTGTTATTTTTCATAAATTTTGAATACTTAAGGTGGATAACTTCCCTATAAACAAACTTTAAGTGATGCAAATTTTTCCCAATAACAATATTTTACCTAATATTTTAAGCACACAAAAGTATTAAGTACCTATCTACTAGCCCACCGTATTTCGTCTTAAAAATAGAATGAAAAAAGAGTGGATATAAAGTCTTTAGCCAATTTTCTAACATAAATATTGGAATATTAATTCAAAAGTTATGAATTATTACAGCGCTCTTTCATTTTAGAGGGCAATATTGAATTTACCTTTTTATATTGTGCCATTAATCCTTCAAACAGCCTGCCGAAGTATGGGGTGATCCGTTTCGCGAAGGAAAATTATTTTGATGAAATTATTAGAAACATTTTTTTACGTAGGTACCTTCTGTATTATGAAAATATTGGCCGAATTCGACAAACGCTCACTTTAGTTATCGCAAAAGATCGTGTTTAGTAGCCTGACAGAATGCTCATCGACTTTTGAGACACTTTATGATTTCGAATACAATAATTATTTATTCCTGTTCTTCATGTTTCAATCGGTGTGCAAGATGTGCCAAGTTGTAAATATTTGGTTGAGTTCAAATTCGCGTTAAACCTTACCACGTTCGCTCCCAAGGTGGAGCATGTGGTCGCCACTAGGTCCCTCCATGTACTTCTGTCTTACGCCAGCCACTCCGCTTCCTCCCAGGTCAGTCCGATACTCTTCAGGTCCGCAGTGTAGGCTCGTATAATGGTAGCACCCCGTGTTCCTCTTCTTCTTGTGCTGCCCGTATTGTAAAATAGGATGGCCCGGCCTATGCTATTGGAGGACATACGGAGGACGTTCCTGAGCCAATTCACTCTGAAGTAACGAAGGTCTGTAGTGTTCTTTCTCGGAGAGTATCATTGGTTACAAAATCATACCACGCGATTCCCAAAATTTGTCGTAGGAGTAAATATCGCATAGATAAATAAATCTAACTTTATTGCTTATTTGTACAATACTGACTATTAGGGTGCTTCTTATATGGTTGAAAAAAAAATCTATTTTTTTAGGGGTCATCCCTGTATTTTATTCTATGCTATAATTTATTGCCATAGATTATTTTTTAGAATTTTTAAACAACTTTTAGGGATCGCTACCTCTCGAAGAAAATGTCATAGGTCGGTATAAAAAATTAAATTTTTTTATTTTTTTTTATTTTAGAAATTTTATGTAAGGAAATTTACCAATTTAGATTCCGTCTCCGAACATTTTCTATACAAATTTTCAACAGCCGGTAGCAACCCCTAAACTATGTTTTAAAATTCTGAAAAAAATCGGATGTCCATTTTTTACATAGTAGAACTGAATGACAGGGTGACCAGTTGACATTTTCAAATTAAAATTTTAAGAAGCACCCTACTGTCTATGAAGAAAAATATTTGAACAATTTAAAGGGCGGACTATTCTCAATTTTACCACAGATAAACAAAAGATCTGTGTCAAATAATGTCAAATACATCGAAGTGTGCGTAATGTTTTTTATTATTGATTTAATCTATTTTTCTGCATAGCTTTGAAAAAAATATAAGCATTCGCCACTCCTTATCTATATAAACTATAATACTGGGAAATTTCATACTCATCCGTCCGCGCAATTTTCGTAAAAATAGTCACAAAATTTTTCCTTCACGTATTAATATAGATTTAACAACAGATTCACAGTTTTATAAAGACGTCCAAACGCTAAATTACCATGCTTACTTAAAGCGAACACCAAGACATTCTTTGATTCTTTCACAGTAAGTATACAAACTAGCTTAATAAGCTAATATGTCGTGAAATAGGAAGATGATCATCATAAAGGCCAGTACGAAGTTTATCGAAAGCTAATTGCACGCTTACAATCGCTTATTAGCGTACAAACAGTTTTCTAAAATCAAACGATCGAATCGAATATTTTTCAAAACTCCTTCCATGATCGTTTCGATATTCGATCATCGATCATCATACTAGCGGTACTGTAAGCAAATTAGCTTATATCGTGATATAGGAATGTGATCTGGGATCGAACCCACGATCTTTAGAAAATCAGGCAGAAAGGGAAGCGTACTTCAGATTATTACCGAAGTGATTTCTTCCATCTAACTCGCAACTTTTCTTGCCTTAACAGCCAGTTTCACAAAAATCTTTAAAAGAACACTTTAGTTAAAGTTACTTGTAAAATTTAAAGACTCCTTTAAGCTGACTGGTTTCATAAAAAAATATTCCAGCTAAAATTTGAAATGTCACAAAAATATTTTCAAGTTGGTAGCAGTTGGTAGTGTTACCATGGAAATGTATGGAAAACATAGGTTGTTTACTAATATTTTCGCAGAATTTCTGTTGATCTGTCAATTTCATTTCTCAATAGAGCATCAAAGTGTCGTTTTTTGTGTTAATTTATTATCATGGTTAATGAATTAGTAAACGAAATCTGTAAACAATAATATTCTTCACGTTTTGGTCATTTTTGTCCACAGTGTCACAGCATACAAAATGTTTGAAACCGGCCGTTAGTGTTTTAAGGTGAAATAACTTTTTTGTTGTTGAATACGATCCAAATGAAAAACGATATTTTCTCAAAATACAGTTTGTTGTTGTTGGTTGGTTTTTTTTACCATTGGTAGGAACATAACGTCGTAGAAATAGCAATAATTGAAAGGATATATTTTTTTAAAAGTATTATTTTCTTGTTTATGACAACAATATATACGATCTCAATCCAGCCTATTTTATTTCCAATAAACCCACTAATTTGTTTCGGGTAAACGGTTACGAAAAGACGGCAAGTTTTAGTAAACAAAACCAACTTATATATTATTTTCAATATATTATTCTTTTAAAATGTACCTACCTATATGATTAAGGATATTATGATTCAAAAGGATTTTTCAATGAAATGTCAAAGCAAAATATAAAATGGTCCAAATAAAAATTTTAAATCGTGATTTACATCCAAAAGTGGGAAACCGATCTATGAACTATAAAAGTATATAATTTTTATAAAAATATAAAATATATAGTTTTTAAATTAAACTTTTTTATATGCACTCCGCAAAGCGAATACAATATTATATTTATGAGGTTTGGTTTTTATCCACTTCGATTATTAAATACCTAATTGATATCAATTATTTTGCATTTTAATATCTAACTTGCTTTCCTGATTAATAGATTAAAACGACGTAAGTAGTTGCGTTGTCACGAAAAATTATCTGAGGTCGAGCGCTTTCGTCAAGAGTCTCTTGATAATGTCAACGCGAGGTTGACGAAAGCGCTCGAGCTCGGATAATTTTTCGTGAAAGTGCAACTACGTCGTTTTAATCTGTTGAAATGAACTTTTACTACTTCAATTATTTTCTGATTAACGTTGTCTTGTCCTAACTTTGACTATTGAATTCAAATTTGTATACCTAATGATAAATCAATTACTACGAGTATATAATTCCGTCCGATGCATCTGTTTTATTGCATGTTTACAAGTCACATTCTGTCAAACGAACCAACTATCAGATTTACTAACAGTTATTTCAATCGTCAGTAAAAATTCAATAATGAAAAAGTTTAAACCGTCAAAAGCTCTAAGAAAGTTACTTGTGTTAAGTTTTCTGCTTCACCAAACTACTTTTAATGTTTTTATTCATAAGAACCTTCTTCTTACGAGAGCAAACACAACAAAAACGATTTTGTGACTTAAATCCAGCAGTTTACGCGTGATACCCTGACCAAGAGAACAAGGGATCCATTATTATAATAATTTTCAATTCCATTATTATAATTAATTTTATGCTCGATTCAGTGGCGTACCGAGGGGGGGGCGGAGGGGCGGACCGCCCCGGGCGCCTCTATTAGCAGGGCGGCAAAATATGCTCGCGCTATACTATAGTCCGGTTTTCGAAATAGGCATGTACCAAATTTACCAAATTATAGAAATGACCTTTTTTTTTTAGGAAATGTCATGTGTCCAGATACCAAATTTTAGAAATGATTTTTTTTTTTTAGGAAAAGTTATGTGGGGGCGCCAAAGGGTGTGGTTCCCGCCCCGGGCGCCAATAACCCACGGAACGCCACTGGCTCGATTCATAATTCCGAGAGAAAGAAGAAATTTTTACAAAAATGAAGGTTTAAAACTGCATTTTTTAAAGATGGCTTACATTTTTATCATATTTCAAAATATTTACTTCCATTGAAGGATAAATTTTAAACCTAGAAAATATTATAAAAAAAGTTCCTGCGTCATAAAACATTTGAAATCCATTAAAAATAACGTTCTCGATCATTTTTCTTTAAAAGCCTACAGCATTATTCGTAATGCAACTGTCATTATTTTCCTACCTTTCTTACCCGAACCTTAAGTTAAGACAGTACCTACATATTATTATTATGTATGTACTGTCTTGAATTAAACATCTTTTAAATATCAAGAAAATCTTCTCATTCTCAGTGCCTACCTTATATGTTATTTCACTCAATACTCAAACGTTTTATAAACATTATTGAAAAATTATTCGATAGTAAACAAATTTATGAGATAGATTTGTGAGGTTTTTATAATAATTTTACCCATTTGTTTGAAATTTTTGAGAACAACCAAATTTAAAGACAGCGACTGCTGTCATGTGTTTGTTGCCAGGATATGAATTTTTCAATTTTGTTTCATCTTAATTGCCTATTGGCTTTGCTGGTACACAACATTCTAATTATGTCTAGATTCTTGAGCTCATTTTTAGGACCAGATCTTAGCGAATATGCCTATTATAACTCATACAATTCATTATTAATGTTCGATTTTTAAATCGAACAAACCACTACGGGCTTACGACCGTTTTCTACTGTTTTTATCATTCAATGATTATTTTGTATTTGTTTGGGAAATTCCAAGCATCATTGAAGATAGCTCGAATTTTGGAAATGGATAATAATATTATTACAGCATCACTGAAGGGTGGAAATACTGGAAATAGTAGTGATTCAGCCCCGTTCACCGTAAGAGAGAAGTGTATCTAGTTGGTACTGACACACACACACATACGGTTATTATGAATAAATCATTCTGTAGGTCTAATATCGGGATTTGTTACCATGTTATACACGCCGACCCCCAATTCCTGGAACATCTGTCGTCGACTTTGAAATATGAACGTATTTTTTTCACCTTTCATTTTGAAAACGAAGTATGTACCACTCCTCATCTATATATTAATACGTGAAGCAAAACTTTAAACACCTTTTAAGGAAAATTATGCGGACAGAAGAGTATAAAATTTCGCACACTTATAGTTAAGATAGAGAAAGAGTGGCGAATTTTAATATTTTTTTTAAATTATGCGTAAAAAATACTTTAAATCAATAAAAAAAACGTTACAAACCCTTCAAGGGTTGCTCTCTTGTTCTCGACAATTTCCAACTTTTATCTCTATTTTCATTGTATTATTAAATGTCTACTTGTTGCATACATGAGATTTTTCGACATGTTGAACATGTTGAGAATTCTCATGATTAGGAGTTTCGGAGACAAACATAACCACCTAATGGCGAACGTCGTTAACGTAAAGTGATCACACTAAGCCAGCCTTCGAAATAACAGTAGAAGATGGTCGTAAGCCCGTAGTGGTTTGTTCCATTAAAAATCGAACATTAGTAATTAATTATTAAAGTAATTAGTTGTTATTTTTTCATTTCAAACCCTTCTGTAATGTTATGTATTTGATACTCACACACACTTAGATGTATTTGACATTGACACATACGGATATATTCATTTGTTTATCAGTGTTCAACCTGAGATAGAAATTGTAATTTATAATAATATAAAAAAAAATGTAGATAGGTACATATCAACATTTCAAATTTGACGTATCCGTGACATTGCTTTTGAAAGAAATAGTTAAACAGCACTCGCTCAATATATCTAACGAATATAAAATCTCATGATCTTAATAGGTATTACATTATTTATAGTCGAATAATGGCCTCTGGGCGACCACTAGTACCTTATAAAAAAAAACTGTTATATGTTAAGCTTTTGTTACTGAAGGATTTACAAATAATGATTTAAATTATATTAAATATCACAAAACATTTGGATAACTTAATAAAATTTTATTTTTTTATGAAAAGATAATACGAAAGCTTTACGCAGACGTGAAGGCGTTAGTTGGCACGGAAGCCTCTTTACAAAATAGAAATAAATGAGAGTTTTCGGAAAGAATTATTATGAATAGAAACGATGGTTGTATATTCTTTGTATGCTTTTATTTTGTTTCATTGTAAATGTTATAAAAATGAATAAACTATTATTATTATTAAACCCAAATTTTACCGAATTCTTAAGTTAAGATTTACGGTTTTTTATGCAATGTACCTACCTACATATTTAACGTTAATATGTTCAGAATAAAGAACACCCGTATCTCAATAATATCTGCACCGCTAATAATTATACAGGGTACATATCCTGAATATTTTTAACCCATTTTTTTCGATTACAATGTCAGTAGGTAATTAATAATATTTTTTGTCTTGTTTCAGACTATATGGACCCGTCAACAGAATAAGAAATATGTAACAGAAAAAAAAACAGTGTCGTTTAGTGTTTGTGAAATAAATATGCAACCAAAGTAAGAAAATATTAATAATAATAAAAATATGTTCTGTCAATACTTTATAATAAAGCAAATCCTACGCATAACTTCTTCGAATCGGGATAAAATATAAACGATTATTCGAACGACGCTGTTCCCATTCGCATATTATATACGAGAGAGGATATGAAGACGAAACGGAAAGAAAATGTGAGAGAGTGAGTGAAAATTGATAACTTTCTCACTGAGTCGGCAGAGTAAATAATAAGAAATTATTTGCAGACTAAGGAAGAACTGTTGAACAAAGAAAACTCATGTTGAAATACTTCAAGTCTGTTTTAAGTACCTAGGTATAATGTTGAATTCTAACATTGAAACTTTCGTACTAAAGATTTCATAATGATACATAACAAAAGGTTTTGTTTTATTGAAAAGCATTTTTGATGCTGCTTTTAAAAGCATGACTGTAAACTCGAACAAAAACAATAATATAATATTATCTCAAGTGATAGTTGTGTTATAATGAACCGCAGCTGAAAGCAATCCTGAGATGGAGAAGGTTCTATTTCTTCTTCTCCTCTGTCTGCACTCTGTCTTACTGGCTTCTCCCAAACACTCAGGTGAGTCTTTTATTTCAATACTTTGTTTTGAATATTGATTTCTCTCAATGCGCTCTTAATAAACTGAAATGCATAAAAAAAGCTGCTAACCTAGGGTAGCCCAGAACTCATAGTAGGTATATTATAACAGCCTTTTCGTGTAAAACATATCTTTGCATAAAAATTCATAATTTTACGATTAACCCGTTTTTTACCAAATTTTATTTTTCATTTTTTCTGCCATATTGTGTTAGGTTTTAGGACAAAAATAAAAAGTTAACCAGAAATTTTTCGAATTCAAAAAGAAAAACCAGCATTTTATTGAAAATTTTCATGATCCCCACATGGGGCCGACGGCTAATGGCGTGTTATAATTTACTCCATACAATTATTATTGCAATATTTCTTGTGTTCATATTCAAACAAAATTTAACAATTATTTGATAAATAAATGCAATTTACATACTAGGTATGTCACATTCAACATGTCACCCTTCACATTTTATAAAAGAATATCTGATATTTTTTTAACGAATCACACATTTTCATTGCTTTTGTCCTTTCTAAATACGTATTTCCCTGTTCTCTCTCAGTCTCAGAGCATCAGAAACAATATGCTTTTCTGCACTGGTGCTATAAAGGAGACACCAAACTGCATAAAATCGGTATTTAGTGCATCAATTTTGCAAGCCGAACTTTGAAATGTTTATCTCTTTGATATCTTATCTAATGGGTAGGTATTCCTATTAGTATTATTTGGGAAGTGTAAATTTCGTTTTATTTCCATATATGTATCATCGGTATATAAGTACTTGACAATTCTACAGACAGATCTTTCTTTTCTGACCGATAGGTACATTTGAAAGTGGCAGAGAATGGTATCCTATCTGCAAAACAATACCTACCTAAAATCTTTTTCAGGACTTCTTGGTGATAATAAATAATTGATACTGTTTATTTTTGGGAACTTCGTTTGATGGAGTGGCATGTACCTACACACGGCCGTAGCAAAAGCTATCGCACGGAGGGGGTACGTCACACCCCCCCCCCCTCAACATAACAATAATTGTTCCAAATGATTTTGCCATACTATACTCACCTGAAAAATCATTTGCTCCAAATTATTTGCGAGTTTCAATTGCATCGGATACTTAGAGGGGGGGGGGGGTTGACCCCAGATCCCCCTCTACTTATGTATGCTCATTTAGGTACCTATGTTTTTCAAAAGCCCTTGCACCATTGGTAAAATATTTTCCATTAGGTATTGTTTCGTCAAAACTTTTTCAATGGACAAACCATCCACATCACTATAGGCGGCAACAAAACCAAGTGCACACCTTCTCTTAACTCTTCAATATCATAAAAATAACTTTTATCCATATAATTCTCAAGATTCTTCAATAAAAAGTGCAATGCTGCCCAAAATAGCAATAAAATCAAAACGAAAATTTTGTTACCAATACCCATACTAAGTACACGCTATTTACCGTGAGCCCCATTTGGGGATAGTTCTATTTTTTGTACATAAAAAGTCTCACATATTATTTTAAATTAAAAATATGAATATTCTACTTAAAATACATGTTTCTATCACGTTAAAATGAAAAAAGTAAAAATTTAATTTATTTAACCTTTCAAAATCAGATGTGAATTGGTTCAATGATATATCGGAAAAATTTTCGATAAAATTAAGCTTCGATGATTATGTTTTTACTAAAAATACTAACAAAAAGTTATAAAATGTTTTCCTATGTAAAGAAGCACTCTTTCTCGATGATATCTAACTTTAAAATATACTAAAAACTCCTAGATGGTGTTGTTGGCAGGATTTAAAGAAACGATCCCCAAATGGGGCCCACGGTATAAAACGGGTTAAAATGAATTTATCCTTGGAATTATTATAGAAACTTTAAAATGATATCGACTATTGGAGCTTTTTATTATCTGCTTTAGATCTACATATTCAATATTAATCGGTACCTTAAGGGGGACCCACTGAAGTTACGGACCTCAAATTTTACGTGCTTGACGTGCTTGTGTAGGAGCATAAGACCAACCCGTGTACCAAATTTTATGAAAATCGAAGAAATTTTTTTTTTCATTTTTAGCCCTTTTTCAAGAACAAGTGAAATTTTCTTTGGATACTTTAAGAGGGTTCCCCTGAAGGTACAGATCTCAACATTTTACTGACTCATCTACATCGAGGGGCTAACCGTTCTACCAAATTTCAATCAAATCGGATAAGAATTACTATGAGTTATGGGTGCGCACACATTTTTTGCGTACCTACGCGTACGGGTACGCGGAAATTTAAAAAAATATTTTTATTGCATTTTTGGAATCTACACCCTCGAAAACGTCGAGAAAATTAATTTCAGCCAAATCTTTTTTTTTTTATATCCGATCAAAAGACTCGTGTATATTCCATATACTATGAGTAAAATTGAAATCGTAAGGTTTCTATTAAAAGTGTGCATTTTTACATCCTATTATAATTATTATTATTGTTGTGTAATACCTATGTGCAATATGAAATTGTCAAATTAGTTAGTATGCAGGTACCTGATGGATAAGAAGTGATTAAGTTTGTATTATTAGATATATATAAATTTAGCTCTCTTGTTCTGAGTGACAGTTGGCAGGATGTATTCCCATTAATTAACAATTGAAAGACTTATTTCAAAAAAACGCTTGCAAATGATGCAACTCATTGTTCAATTGGACGAACATACCGTCCCTAGATCCATTGACGTAATCGACCATCCGAGCAAGTTACTCAGAAGGTCTTGGGTCCTCCACGATCGTGTTATCTCTATACCTATTTTGAGAAAGGTGACGTCAAAATGATTATGCAGATAAACGACAGACGTTGCATCACTTAGAAGCCAACATTCGCCGGGTTTAATTCATTGGATTCTTCTCCGCTGCGGATAACAGTTTAACCATTAAAAAGTTGAAAATACGTAAGAAATAATATGAAATACTGAACTAAACAGCGTATCTAAAAGCGAATTAATATTCTGAAATTTGCATACTATAACGTTAGATGCTTATTCCACATTACAATGTACAAAGTGGGTATGTTTATTTAAATATCTTAGTCCAGAATGAAATATAAAAAACTCAAAACCTAAAGTCAACATCATTTTTTTAGTATAACACTAAAATGATGTTTACATTGAGAAAATAACAAAGTACCTAGGTACTTTGTTATTGCCACAAAATCTAAGGATATGAAAGAAAGTCGGGTTAGTTCGAACACTTTTAACTCGAGATCGGCTAAACAACTTTTTATGATGAATGGTTTATCAGATTCTTCTCAGCTCCGGGTAACAGAATAACCAATTAAAAATAAAAAAAATGGATCCCAAATAATATAAAATACCTATTATATAAGTAAGTTAGTATGGAACGAATTTACTTACAATTTTGGCAAGCAGATTTTTTAATGATTTTTATTCAAACTTTTCTTCTAATTTGTTAACATTTTTATAAATTAAATCGCCAAAAGTGAATGAATGTGAACACGACAATAAAATTTATTTTTACACTCTGAAAAACACTCTTTAACACTCAACTCTTTCCTTCAAAAAACGTGCCACTTTATTATTTTGATCAACCGATCCTATTTTAATGACAAGTTGCAAACCCTGGGTAGAAATTGAATAAAAATTCTTGCCCGAATAGAAATCAAGGACCACTCGATAATGAGTCTGGTGCGTTTAAGCCCATCAGGTTTCGATTAATGCGAGTAACAGTGATTGGTTCAACTGTGTAGTGCAAGTAGTTTTCATTGGACTACCACTGCAGGTTGCGCTTAATTCAAAAAAGCTGACAGGGGCTGCCTACATACATACAACGTTCATATTATCTGTGAATAAAAACTTTAAACTAAATATGAAGCGGTCCGTGCAATAAAAACGCAAATTGGTAGATATTTTTGAATAAAGATAAAAATTGAAATTTAAATATTGTTTTGTTGAATTAGCCGAGTAAAAAAAAAATAATTGACTTTTAAAATTAGAAAAAAGACGTTGGTATAGGAATATTACAAGCGTTTTGGATTTTTTTCAAGCTTTTGGAAATGCGAGTAAAATTTAAAACTTAAATACCTTGTTTCTTTAATTTAATCATACTTTTTATAAATAGGTTTCGTTTAAAAAAATTTGGTCTGGAAAATTTAACCTCTCGTTTTATTTTTTGTAACGTATTTTTGCCGCTGTATAGTTTGGTTTCATGGATATTCTTAAAATTTCTATTATTATTTCGTATTATTTCCCGTCTTGAATTTTTTTCACCTGAAACCGAATAGCATTCTAGCATGGTTCTTTTAAACGTGTATAATTGTTATTTTTTATTCTAAGAAAACTATATTCGTAAAATTAAATAAAAAAAACTTTTTTTATGTAGGTTGATTAATACCTTAATGAGAATAAAATAATATGAGTACCTCGAGTACGATATTATGATTGAAAATTGTCATAGAAACTTGTTTATACAAAGGCGTCAGTAGGTACCTATTGCTGACGGAACTTATTGCCTGAGGCGATATTTTCAGTTAACCAGTCGCGTTCAATCTGAGACAGGCCTATACAGTTAGAAATTTCAAGTGAATAAACACTCTTAAAAAAACTATGACCTGACCGGGAATCGAGCCTGGGACCTCTTGATCTAAAGTCCAAGCCTACCACTAGGCTATCAAGGTCTCTTAGTACCTACCATTTTGTACCACCATTAAATAAATAGAATAGAATCCCAAATGAGGAAATCCGCAGGACCTGCAACATCCAAGATTTTGTAGATTGGGGTAGAGAGAGGAGACGCCACTGGAGATACCACGTTGGCAGAATAGGTCCAGAGAGACTCCCAAAAACAATAACGGAGGAAATACTACAAGACCACCAAAGATATGGAGGGAGAGCTGGTCATCGGCATCCCAAGAACCGGGCAGATTAAAAAAAAAACAAATCCTAGATCTAGATTAAGAGGATGAAGATGAAGAATAATAAATAAATAAATGTTCTTTTAACACCTTCATCTAAATTTTCTGTAAAATTGTGACAAAACCCCTTCATCTATTGGAAAGATTGCGTTTCAGCTACTTTTTTAACACTGTTGTTGGTTTCATTCGAAAGAGTGGTACCTATGTCCGTAAAATCTTTATGTTTGTCAGTAGTTATGCGTAAAAAAGTAGAAATATGTAATTTTGCAATATAACACCTTCGTCCACTTGCGTTCTCAATAATTATTTCTTCTTCTGAACGGGTTATCATTTTGTATTTTGTACGGAGTAGTACTAAATTAATTTAAATAATAATAATAATATAACACTTTTCTATACAAAGGTGTCAGTATAGCCGGCATAATTTACTACTTTAAACACTTTGAAAAACAAAAAACTAAAATAAGTCAACATAGTTTATTAAATAAATGGGCAGTTTACTATTGACCAACAACGTATGTCTTCCTTTCTTAGATAAAAATAGTATTCATTTGAGATAATAGTGTTCCTTACTGAAATATATCCCACTCATTCCACCAAGCCGCTTTCACAGACAATGCACACAAAAGACACAGAAAGGAAATTAATATTCTTCTTTTGTGTCACCAGATCCGATCGTGCGCGCCCCCATTCGTCGATTTATGAACTAATGTCGTGTAATTTACCAACTTACATAAGTTTATTGGGTAACCATACGATCATCTATTATTTTTTTTAGAAATAAAATATGTTAGTGTTCATTCTGTGAATTGATCATGTTTGAACCGTCAGATTAAGTTGTGGCTTTGAGAAAGCTTTGATGGGTGACAATACGTATTATGACTGAATAAAAATTTTGTAGATTACTAGCTGACCCATCGAACCCAAGTCAATAAAATATTGCTGGGTAACATAAGATAGCTAACATACATGACTACTACAAACACGATAAAACTCTTTTCAACCGATCTCGAGTTATAAATGTTCGCATTGACCCTATTTTCTTTTACATTATAGCTAGTGCTAGATGTTAACAAATTATTGTAAAAAAGCTTGAAAAAAGTAGGTACCATCAAAAAATGTTCGTACGTATCAATATTTTTAATTTCAATGGTGGTCACATTACCGCCATCTGTTGGGGAAATAGGGAATAACTAACTTTAATATTATATTTCATATCATTTTTTGCCATTTAGTCAACTTTTTATTAGTTATTCTGTTATCCGGAGTGGAGAAGAATCCAATAAATCAAACATCGGAAGAATCATTGCAACATAAAAAATCACGCAAAGATTTTTAGGTTTCATAGGACCTCGCGTTATATAAAACTATAAGTGGATTTCTGAATGCAGGGTTGAATAGGTCAAAATATTCTAGCATACTTGGTCGATATTGGAATGTACGAATCTGAGAGATTACTGACGGCTGTTTTGGTCTAGGGCTTTCTTTTGTCTTATTACCTACTTTTGACACATTGAATGAATTAACTTCATTTATTTTGAAAACACGTTCAATATCTGTTGCAAACATCACATTTGTATGAGTGCTATTTCAATGTTAGTATGTGTACCATTAGGGCTTACGACCTTCATCAATCATGATGGCTGGTTTAGTTGTGATCACCTTTACGTATACAACGTTCACCATTTAAGTACACTGATTCGAATATTTTCTCCCAGTGCCACGCTGGGGATTCGAACGTAAGCCCTAATGGTACACATACTAACATTGAAATAGCACTCATACAAATGTGATGTTTGCAACAGATATTGAACGTGTTTTCATAAGAATCGCGTCCACCATGTGGTCTAAAAAGTTGATAGCATGCGCTAATATTGTACATTTATTTTATTTCTACGAACAGTTAAAAGTCATCGTAATAATTAACAAAATTTTATAATTCTTTTACTAGATTTAACCTTTTGATGATGTATTAAGAATCGATTTCACTCCCCGATACAGGCTATTGCCTAGTGAGGATGCTAATTTGAATTTTTCTCCTTTTTTATAGAAAATGACTGACTGAGTAGGTAGGTGAATAAACTGAAAAACAGCTTACCTATCTTTGAAATTGTGCGCTGTTAAGATTTTCAAACTAACAGCAGTGTCCGCCAGTAGCTGGTATACTTAGGTACATACTTTTCGTAATGCAAGTTTTTAAACAGTGTGTCTTGCCAGTCTCAGTTTTTCCAATTACTTGTAGCTGCGAGTAGCTCAATGAAAAATGGAGAGAATTTTTTTTTTTTTTTTTTTTATAACCTTTTCGGCAATTCATCCATTAGGATGTTTTGTGCCAAAAACACCATTTATTTAATACAACCTTTATAATAATAAAAAAAATCAATATAAAAATCCTTACAAAACAACAAAATTCTTATATATTAAACCAATTATGGTTTTATTAATTGACGAAGATTTTAAAGATAACAGATATTGAACATTAATTGGGTACTCAACGTCCTCGAACGAGAAGTACTCCTGGCAATCGGCTTCCCTTATCGGACATGCAAAAAGAGCGTGTTCCGCGGACTCTTCATCCATACCACACTCGCAATATGGAGAGTCCGCCAATCCAATTCGAAACAGGTGTTTATTCAATCTGTAGTGACCAAATTTTAATCTACATATATTTTTAATCTGATTGCCAGTTAATTTTTCCAAATGATACCAGGGTTTTGTAGGAATTGTTTGTTGTATGTTTCTGTACTGGAGGCCCTTATAATTAAGATTCCAGTATGCCGTCCACTTGGAGTGACTAAACCGTGTTATTTCACCCAGCATATCGTCCTCTGTTGGGACGAAATCCTTAGGAAGAAAACCAGCTATACATGCTCTTTTTGCCAATTCATCGGCGTTCTCATTCCCACTGATGCCGCAATGGGATGGAATCCACACAAATGCTATTTCAGTTCCGTCACCTTCCAGCTCATATACTATGGATCTAATGTTTCTTATAATGTGATTTTTTGAGTCTGATGAAAGCGGAGGAGATAAACATTTTATTGCAGATAAGGAATCGGTGAAAATTATTGCTTTATTCATATTGAGTTTCTTGACTTGCAGGAGTGCTTCCTTTATTGCCAAACATTCTGCTGTGTACACAGATGAATTTGTAGGTAGTTTGTACATAATTTTGGTGTTGTATCCTGGAATATATACTGCTGCTCCGCAGGCATTATCGTTAGTTTTTGAGCCATCTGTATATATCCTGACATGAGTTGGCCATTTGTTGTTGACCATATTTAAGAAGATTTGATTATTTTGGAATGGTGAGTTTTGATTATTTTTATCCAATTCTATATTATCTATTATTGGAGAGAATTATGTTGGGCATTAAATTGCAATGAATGGATATGCGCAACCAGACTAAAAAAGCTAATGTGGTTGAGATGATAGTTGTGGAGATGAGTGAGGCACATTGCTAGAATGGATGATAACAGATGGACTGGTGATGTGGAGACCAAGGGGCAATAAAAGCCAACAGGGGCGGCCATCTACCAGATGGATGGATTACATTTAAATAGGTTCGCTGGATCCCAGTGGATAGGTATTTCGCAAAGACAGGAAGAGTGAAAGAGAGGTATGCCTTTGTCCTATAATAGGCAAACGTAGACTGATGATGAAAAAGCAGAGAATTTTTTTGTAAAAGCTAATTTTAAATAATATTATTATACCCACCTTAAAACCTTCAAATTATTTTCAAAAATGAAAATCTCGTCACCCTATTCTTCGTATCACTCGCTCGTTTCCCATTTATTCTGAGAACAATAATGATTTATACCTTTCACAAAATAACGTGAAGACTTATAAGTTATTATTTAAAGTTCATTCATAGAGATGTAGTCACATTAACTTTTAAACAACACTTTCTTCATTTAATTTAAATTATGTAGGTAAATATGAAAGCATAAAGTAAAAGTAAAGTAAAAATGTAAAAAAACGTCTCAAAACCAATGAAATTTGTTATTGTTTCTAATAATGAAGATTTACAACAGGTTAGGTTAATTTCTAGTAGTTATGTTCTTGAAGAAGAACCAGCCAAAATATACCAAAAAGTAGGAAGAATAATAATATATTGAATGGCACATCCGTGGCGCTACAACCCTGTGTGGGTCTTGGCCTCCTCCAGAAGATTTCTAAACGCCACCCTGTCTTCTGCCATGCTCCGCCAATCGTCCACCCCTAGCAGTCCGAGGTCTCTCTCTCTTCTCCGTCCAGCCATATACTGAGATATGATATTGAATAAAGTTTTATTATTTTAACACAAGATAGAAAAGAAGTTTTAAAAGAAGATCAAGTAGATCCAGGACTCAAACAGATGGCTTGAGACTTATTAGTTGTCACTGACAGTGAAGATAACACAGTACTACTTTCAGTAAATACATATATTATGTAGGTACCTACCTAGTTACGAACATAAACATTTGAGCTTATAATATCTATTCAAAGTCCATTACCTATGTCGTGACAAATAAATTTTATGATTTTTACCTATTGGCCACACAAAGGATATTTCGGGACACCGACTCTTACGAGAAAAGTACCCACCTACATACCTCGTAATAATATCCGGGAATTTATATGAAAAAAGTTTTATACGAAAAAAATGACTGGTAATTGAATAGCTACGTAATGCTTTTTATCCTTAATGGGTTGAGTTAAATTAGGAAGCACGAAGGTAAGCCGGAATATTTCCAGGTATGAAGGATTGACTTTGTCAATCCCAGTTCTTAATCCTGAGTTCTTAGAAGCAGCACATTCGTCTCTCCCTTTGCGTGCCAAGTTGTTTTATCTGCCACTTCTGTATGATTTTATTCAAATAAAACGTAGAGCTTGACAGAGCTTGTTTTTAAGGTTAAAAACAATCCTTGTTCCAATACTTCGTTGACTTCCTGTTGCTTCTTTGCGATACTAAGGTATTTAAGTCTGAGAGACAGGAAGCGAAATAAATGCATGGATTAGGCTGATTAGACAAAAAAGCCTAAAGTTACCGATGTTACTCACAGAATAGGCTGACTAAAGTGGAACTGTGCCAGCCATACAGAAAGAACAACAGATAACAGATAGACCGAGAAAGCCCTGAAGTGGAGATCAATAAAAGGTCATAGAAACCCAGGTAGGCCACAGCTGTTGATTTGGACTGAGCATATTAGGAGAGTGGCCGTAAATCAGAAGAGTATGTGATACAGATAATCGTGGAAGTCGGGAGGGGAGGCCTTTATCCAATACTGGACGAGTGACAGTTGCATCAAAAAGATAATAAGATAGACCTCTTGCGGATTGCACTGACACTCTGCAAGAGGCCTTTAGAGTCGGGGTCGCTCACAATAGAACTTATTTGGTTATGGTGACAAAAGGGGCACATGATCCCATGACCACCTTAGTAAACAAAAAATAGTGGACAGCCAGAGAAAGAAAGTAGGTACTTGAGTAAATATGAGGAAACCTATGTCCTGTACATCACTCAAGTGTTGGGGATGCATACAAACTATCACAAAAGTATGCCCCTATGTCAATACTTTTTGTATGCTATAGGTAGGTATATTCGACTTATTTCTATACAAATCACTCTCATAGAGTGAGTTGCCTTTAAAAATAATAAAAAAAAATCAACTTCTAACGATTCAACATTAAATCTTATTTTCCAACGCAAGCGTTGTATTTAACCCATTTAACTAACTTTGGTGCGAAAATAATCTTTTGAACGCTTGCCAAATGTTCTTTCAAGACTGCAATAACTCATTTTTGTCACTAACGCCTACTATTGTACGGGTGTCTATATACCTAGAAGATCAATTAGATTTTCAGTTTTACAAATAAAGCAGAAAATACTAAAAAATCACAAAAAAGAAATTTGGGCAGATATGGGTTAACATAGAAAATTTCACATGTCGCCCCATGGGTACTTTTAAATTTATCTGAAGTCAACGATCGAATCATATTATAGAGCTGCCATCCAGCCAGCATGGTCTGCAATACCAAAAGAAAAAATCGGAAAAATTGCTGAAAGTCTTTTTTTTCATTTGCAGATTTTAATTAAAATTTCTCATTCCGCGAACTAAACAGCGTATCTAAAAGCGAATTAATATTCTGAAATTTGCATACTATAACGTTGGATGCTTATTCCACATTACAATGTACAAAGTGAGTATGTTTATTTAGATATCTTCTAGAATGATATTTCAAAAACACGAAACCCACTAGTCTCATTATAACACTTAAATGATGTTTGCTTCTAACTTTACATTAGTAAATAACAAAGTGCTTAGTTTGTTATTGACACAAAATCTAAAGATATAAAAGAAAGTCGTGTTAATTCGAACACTTCTAACTAAATATCGGATGAACAACTTTTTATGATGATTGGTTTATTTGATTCTTCTTCGGTCCGGGTAACATAATAACTAATAAAAAATCGAAAAATGGAGAACAAATTATATAAAATACCTATTTTATTAAAGTAAGTTTGGAACGAATTTCATTACAACAACGCCATCTCTGAAAAAAATCTACAGCAACACAATTTTTATTTACCTGACAATCATTGAGTTCCAAAACATAGGTAGGTACGTAGAATTTAATAGAATTTCTTTCAAACTTTCGGAAATATTTTTTTAAACAGGTAATCAATTTATAGGTATTCATTATACCATTTCGAATTCAGTTTTCGTAGTAAAGCGTTTGTCAGGAAAGCTAGTATGAATATAAGAGTATAAAGAAGAGCCTAATACGTTTGTTTGTTTTTTTAAATTTACTTTTCGCAGCGTTATTTTTCGTACTCCCATTTCTCAATTAAATTTAAAATAATAACTAAATAATATTTGCCTTGAACACTGACTCACTGACTGACTGACTGATGTCATTAACGCCGCTAGGTGGCGCGCCACTCGCAACTAAAGACAAATTTTGTTCTACTAATACGGCTGACAGTAACATAATAATATTATTATTAGGTATGCCTGGTGGCTGAGCACTTTTTTTAAAGGTCTTGACGTAGAGAAAAACAATTTTTCGGGTTATTTAAAAACTGACATGCGAAGTCAGCCATAAGAAAGCAAAGTGTACCAAATTAGGAAACTTTTACGAACAGCGGGACTTCATAGTGAAGAAATGCCTTACTAATGCAACGTATGCAATAAAAAGTTTGCGGTCTAATATGGCTGAGAGCTGTGACAGCTGACACCTGGTGGCTGAGCACTTTTTTTAAAGGTTTTGATGTAGAAATAAACATTTTTTCGGGTTATTTCAAAACTCCCATGCGAAGTCAGCCAGAAGAAAGCAAAGTTTGTATGAAAAAGTTTACCAAATCAGAAAACTAACGTACACACGCGACTTAATAGCGGAAAAAGCCTTACGAATGCAATGTTTAAAATAAAAAGTTTAATCAATCATATACTAAAACACACATCCTAAAGCCATTTGAATACAAAGTTTCTTGTAAAAAGATAACGTTGTTTTATGAGTTTTCATGAAGAGTTCAATTAATCAAGTGCTTTAAAGTCGCACATATGAATTCGGCTATAAGAAAAAAAAGTTTGCATGAAAAAGTTTATCAAATCACGAATCTTTAATCCACACACGCGACATCATACCAGAGAAAAGCCTTACTTATGCAATGTTTGCAATAAAAAGTTTACATACTGAAGTAATTTTTTAAAGATTTTCATGTGAATTCATAGCGTAGAAAAGCCATACATATGCAGTTGGTTATAAAAAGTTCAAGTTTTTTTTTAATTTTCATAGAGTTCTATTATCAAGTGCTTTAAAGTCTGACATATGAATTCGGCCATAAGAAAGCAAATTTTGCATGAAAAAGTTTACCAAATCATAACTTACACACAGTGGGACAACTTAAAGAAGAAAAGCCTTACTAATGCAATGTGTGCAATAAAAAGTAGCGGAGAAAAGCCATATGAATGCAACAATTGCGATAAACAGTTTAATTAATCAAATAATAGCTCATCATGATAAAAGCCATTTGAATGCAAAGTTTGTTATAAAAAGTTCAAGTTTTTTTTTAATTTTCATAGAGTTCTATTTTCAACTGCTAATAGCGGAGAAAAGCCATACGAATGCAATGTTTGCAATAAAAAGTTTACACATTAAAGTATTTTTTTAAAGATTCTCATGTGAATTAATAGCGTAGAAAATATATAAATGCAAAGTTTGCATGAAAAAGTTTACCAAATCAGAAAACTAACGCACACACGCGATCAAATAGTTAAATACCCACATGCTAAAAGCTATTTGAATGGAAAGTTTGTAATTAAAAGTTTAAGTTGTTTTTGAGTTTTCATAAAGAGTTAAAACAACCAAGTATTTTGAAGTCTCACATGTGAATTCAGATATGAGAATGCAATGTTTGCAGGAAAAGGCTATAGGTGGGCGCCACGGGCGCCTTTAAAAAACTAGTAACTACCTAAATAATACCACTCTAGCGTTTTGTATGCAATGCATACCTTTTGTTGGTTTCTGACTTTACTCTAGACTCTATTACTAGTGTAAAATGTATGTTAATTTATGTACATAAGTATTAATTGTCTAGCTGTGGCATACGAAACAACATACATAATTACATATTGCAACCTCAAACGTGGAATTTTGTTAAAATAATTAATCTACGTACAGTTGTTAGATGTTGGTCCAGCAGGTAATAGAATCTAAAAGTTACGTAGGGGAGAGAGCTCGTATGTTATTGTTAAAATCAACACAAATTTGTTATTCTTGTACGTGAATGGGAGTTTCACATTCGTTGGATGGAAGGTCGAGCAATACAATACAAGTTATATTATTTTGTTTAATGAATACACAACCTACACGCAGGGTTGCCAGGTGTTCGGTATTTTAGCACCGTGTTCCGTGTTCGGTAAAATCCTCCATAAACCAGTACCAAATTTTCGGAATGATATTTTTCATTTTTTTAGTGAATTTAGGTATAAACTTTCCGGATATCAAATTTTGAAAATGACCTTTTTTTTTTAGTGTAATTTCCACTTTTCGAATACCAAATTTTGAGAAAGACTGTTTTTAGTGTAATTTCCACTTTTCGATTAGGTACTAAATTTGGAGAAAGACTTTTTTTAGTGTAATTTCCACTTTCCGGATACCAAATTTTGAGAATGACCTTTTTTATTGTAATTTCCACTTTCCGGATACCAATTTCGGAGAAAGACTTTTTTTGGTGAACTTTGACCTTTTCAGATACCAAGTGGGAACACTGGTTCGGTAGTTTTTTGGAAAAGACTTAGCGACCCTGCCTACACATTGTTCTATTTGTTATGTTCAGAAATTATACCTAGGTTACTTAATGAAGCTTTTTAGACTCTTTGTATCATTGAGTAGTTTTATCTAGTTTTTTTTTTAATCTATTTGATATGTGTGTGATACCCCTTATTTTATACGGTTGTGATTCCTGGCGCCCGACCAAACACATGTTACCAAAAAATCACTGCCTTTGAAAGTAGTTGCATCAGTTTTTTTTTTTTTTAAATTTAACCCCAAGACATGCTTGTCAATGAATATTGTAGCAAAGAACTTCAATTATTGTCTGTAGGTACCTATCCAGTCTTGTGTGTATCGACTCAATATCAATACACATCTATATGTATTATTATTAATACGTGAAGGAAAAAATGTGACTATTTTTACTCAAATTGTGCGGACGGAGGAGTTTGTAATTTCGCACACTTACTGCTTTATTTAAAAACACTGATCAGTGGAATAAAAAGTTCAGCGGTAGAAAATTTACGATCAAGCCGTCGTCGAGGTACTCGTAGTTTAACCCATATCGATTGATTGCGAGCGATCTCTGTAGATTTTAGCCCGCCATGTTGGATTTTATGTCAACTGACAATGGTTTCGAGTGTACAACAACACTGTTTTTAAGTTTTTTTCCCGTCCAATTATGTAGGTGCTCCCTTCATATTTTGCTCCATTTTGTTTTGGTTTATCATTTTGATAATAGAAATTTTAAACTAATAAAGCAGTAAGTGCATTCCCATAATCATCGAGGTCTTACAACCACGATGCACCAACTAAATTTATAATAAATATAATGACGTTTTGAAGAAAATATTCAGAATACTTTTAAAGTAGGTACAAATATTAAAATTGAAGTGATCAAACATAAAATTAGTTCATTTTGGCCAAAACATAAAGGTTTCGTGTGATTTTATAAGGACTTAAAGGAATTTTATATAAAATAAAAAATCTAAAAATAAGGTCTGGCACCTATTCTGCACCTACTCGAAATCATTCAAATCTGACATAGCGCATCTCAGTTGTAAGCACTCGCGTTGCCGGGCTATTATTTTGTTTGTTTACAAAATTTTGTATGAAATGTCATCTTCATACATAATAAACTCGGATATATTTTTATAAATCAAGTAAAAACTGATCGGTGAGTTATACGTAATCTTACGATTAACGA
Organism: Mystacides longicornis; assembly: GCA_963576905.1. Classification (NCBI taxonomy): domain Eukaryota; kingdom Metazoa; phylum Arthropoda; class Insecta; order Trichoptera; family Leptoceridae; genus Mystacides; species Mystacides longicornis. The sequence goes on along the minus strand of OY756427.1, from coordinate 11,253,430 downwards.
TTTTTTAAAAAGTAAGATGGTTTAAGCTCATATAGAGAAGGAGTGGCGAATGCTAATGTTTTTTTTTAATTATGCATAAATGTTTAAACTTAATATGATTGTGTTTAATTCTGGGTTATATACTTCCCAAGATACCTCATAATGAACGTACATATCTACAAACAGATGGAAATTGGCACCTTTCAATCAAACAGGTATACGTACATACTTATTATACGCTTGTTTCTATTCTTTTGAACCCATGTCAAAAACATCACATTTTTCATGTTATCATGCCCATATTATTTCCAAATAACACGTTTCATTTCAATTTCCATCAAATAACACCTATATCATATGAAAACTACGATATGGATGCTACTCATAGATACTAAGGCCATACCTACCTACTAAAAATAGTGTAAGATTTCGGTAGGTAGGCTATTACATGGTTTTTGATTGATATCATTATCATTGACGGATTGCATGGTAAAACGACGAATTTTATATTTACATTGGGATTGTTTTTTTTTATATCAATATACATATAAATAAATAATAATAAATAAATAATGCTTTATTGTTACAAAAAATGCAGTCCTGATACAATCCATTCACGAGAGTCAAAGGGCGGACTTATCCCGCAGGATCTCTTCCAGCCAACTCAAATAATATACTTTCCTTGCAGCATCTGCAAAATATTAAACGCTGTAACTCATGGGTTAATTCACCGACTTTGGTAGTTCTATGTTTACCCAATTATTTTGGGTTTCAAGTGTTTCAATGTAGGTAAGTAAACTCAAATAAATCCTCTAGAGCAGAATGCGTCAATTTTTTCTGGTCTAGGGACAATCATAATAATATTATGTTCCCCAATTATCCCTCGGACTACGGACCAGTCAGAGATGGAGAACACTGGCGCCTTCGGTATATCCGCGAACTTTATGAAATATATGATGATGTCAACGTCTCAAAATTCATAAAGCTCAGCCGACTCCGCTGGCTGGGCCATGTTCAAAGATCGAGTGAATCGTCCGTCCTCAAGGAAGTTTTCCGTGGGAGACCTGCTGGAAGGAGGAGCATAGGGAGACCCAGACTGAGATGGCTGGACGGAGCAGAGAGAGACCTCGGACTGATGGGGGTGGACGATTGGCGGAGCATGGCGGAGGACAGGGTGGCATGGATGTGTCTTCTGGAGGAGGCCAAGACCCACACAGGGTTGTAGCGCCACGGATGTATCTATGTATGTAATTATCCCTCAAAAATTTTCAATAATGGGCAATTCCATTATCGCGGGTGCAACATTTAGAAGGATATAACGTTCCCCCAGCGCTAAAATAAAAATATTTTTTTATTAAACAATATTGGAAGACTTACATTTTAACATTATATATTTGTTACCAAGATTTTTAATTTAACATTTATATAGTCAGAAATAAGGTTCAAAGTGCTATCGCGGGTGCAATGAAATCGGCCCTACCTTTCCGGATCGTAAGTAAAAAACACAAAAGTCTGTTAATTGTGAAACGTTTATTAAATTATGCTGTATTATTTAAAAAGGAGATAAACTGATCGATTAAAAAAACATAGTAGCATAATAGAAAATAAAAATCATCATCATCATCAGCACGACAGTCCTGGGTGGACCCTGGCTGAGTCAAGAGATTTTTTCCACTCCGTCCTTCTGAGTGCCGCCGTCCTCCAGCTCCTCAGTCCAATGACACCTGCATCCGTGTTAACACCGTCCATCCACCGTAGCTTGGGTCTTCCTGCTCTTCTACGACCTTCGGGATGTGTGAGGGTTAATCGTCTGGTCTGGGCTTCTTCGTTCATTCGTATTATGTATGTGCCCAGCCCAGCGTAATCTTGCTATTTTGATTACTTGTATGACATCGGGATCCTTGTAGAGATCATACAGTTCTTGGTTGTATCGCCGACGCCATACTCCTCCCTCATTTATTGGCCCGTAGATTTTTCGGAGAATCCTCCTCTCAAAGACCGCAAGCTGTTGCTCATTCATTTTAGTGAGCACCCAGGTTTCAGAGGCGTATGTCAGCACTGGTCTTATGAGTGTTTTGTACAGCACTGTTTTAGTATTTCTACTGAGGTTCCTTGACTGGAGTTGTTTGATCAGTCCATAGTAACATCGACTGGCAGCCATTATGCGTTTTTGGATTTCCTCAGTAGTGTTGTTATGTGTGTTGACAAGAGACCCGAGGTATACAAAGGAGTTGACTATTTCAAAATTATAGTTAGCGGCGAATTATAGTAGAAAATAAAAATAAACCCTGGTTTTTTCACGTTTGAGTAAATCGCGGGTGCAACCATCAAATATCGCGGGTGCAACCCGTCTTATTTTAGTGAATACAATAATCAATAATAACGTATTTAAGAACAAAAAAAAGAATTCAACCAATATTAATACTAATTAACACCTTTTTCTGTGGGTTTTGTTAATTATTTATTCTCAATTAATTAAAATACGTCAATATTCAACGAAAATCTATGAACATATATATTTCCATTAGCCTTTTACTCTGGTGCTTCCAACTTTGCGATAAGGTGTTTCTCATATCTCCATCTTCACAACGTTTCATATATTTATGGATTCTTGTGTCCTTTTTCAGAACAAGGTAGATTTTAACGTATTAACTACCCAAAAATTTGATAATTTAGTTAATTAATGTGTGATTTTAATAGGTAATTTTGTTTGAAAATTTGAACCACTACGGGCTTACGACAGTCTTCTACTACTATTTCCAACGATATCTTAATGTGATCACTTTACGTAAGAAACTTTTGCCATTTGAGTGGTTAAATTTGTCAAAATCTTCGAATTTCTGAAACATGCCTCACCCCAGTTTGCAGGGGCATGGGATTTTTGACCACCTAAATGGCGCACATTGCTAACGTAGAATGATCACATTAAGATAGCCTTCGAAACAGCAGTAGAAGACGGTCGTAAGGCCGTAGTCAAGTTTGCAAAAAAATTAGCCCTTAAAGTAAAAAATAATTAATTTTAAGATATTGTCAAATCAAATTGTTGGTTTATTGATTTCCATCTTTTTACATATCGATTTGATTCTCGCCAAAATTTTCATATATTCTTCAGGAACTTGTTCTTTTTTTTCATTATATCTCTCCGTTTTGAATCAAACGCCCTTTTAAGACAGATATGGTCTGCAAAAAGTTCAGAATTTTCATTCAACTGTCGTCTATATCTCTGCGAAGCTGTTGCTCTTTAGCCATTTTATCCGATATCTCTGTAAAAAGCTAAATAATAGCTAAAACGAAATTATATATCTATTTTTAAACATTAACAACATATATTATCATACAAAGCACGCCAGAATAATAAAAAATAGTATAAATCACATAAGAAGAGTGTCTAAAACGAATGGTTGCACTCGCGATTTTAATAACGATCGCGGGTGCAACCAATTTGAGTTGACTTTTATTTCAATTCTATTTACACTACACTAATAAAAACGATTTATTTAAGTTTGATGTGACATTTTCTTACTTTTACAAAGTTTCAAAAGATAAGTACCTAAATTCTCTGAAAAAAAAATAAACTTTTGTATCTTTATCATCGCGGGTGCAACAAGCTAACTCCATTTTATTGCAGTCAACATTGCTCGAAAAATATATACAAATACTTAAATTTTTTGTAAATAAGAGTAAATTGATAACTGTCACTACACATATAGGTAACTGGTAAAACATAACAAAAAACTCTCAGAAACAGTATTTTCGCGCCAGTTTTTCCAGGTATGATTTTGCAAGGGTATACCAATTTTTCGCAAGGTGATATTTCGAAGCGCGTCAAAACTATAAAAATGAATAAAATTTTGAAAAAAATGTTTTAATATTAAATTTAGACTTTCTTCTTATCACTGTTATGAAGAAAACAAAGAAATTCTATGATTTAAAATTTCATTTCGAAAATCGTCTATACTGGAATTGCCCTAATGCCATTGCAAATTGAAATTCGGTGGAAGAAGCGAAAGTAGTGTGCTTGGATAGAAAAGAGCGGAGTTCCGTTCTCTCTGTCTACCTCTTACAGGACATGGTGTTATTGTAAAAAAAATGAAATCATTTCATATTAAAACATAAACAATGCCACAATATACGAAATTCCTATTTCCCTCGTGTGATCGTGTGAACTCTGCTAATACTTATTTTGTTGCACTTGCTATTGTCAGGAGAAGGTCCTTACTTCTATCGAAATAAATTTTAGAAAATTCCTTGGAACAGCATAAAATGTAAAATAACTTAACGTAGGTTACATACCTTTTTAGTACTTTTACAATTTAGGTAACCTTTTTTTATTTTTGAATTTTAATTGTCGCTTGACGAACTGTCAGTTGATTGATTGATCGAGTTGGTGAGATTGTCAGAATTTGTTATTTATACATATACATTGCTTAGAACAGATGCATCGATCGAAATTATATTGGTAAATAATAAATTAATTATGTACTAACGTAATTAATTCATCATTACACAAATTCGAATTCCACAATTATATTAAGCACCGGACAATGGCTGTCGGAAAAACTAGTTTGAAAGAAATATGAATCGAATCTTTGTTATATTAGGTATAATAATAATATGAAAATATTTTATGAGAATTTGAAAATAACAATTTTATGCAAATCACTTAATCAAGAGGGAAAATGATTTTAAACTCTGATATTAGGTATATGCTGGATAAAAGTTAATAACATCACTCTCCGTCCAATACAATTACGGATATTATTACCCAACCCACCCCATATTGTACTATATTGCTTTCCGCTACAATCACAGAAAGTAGGTATAGGTACTTTATAAACAAAGCGTTATATGTACAGTAGAGAATTATTTCAATATTGTCGTATTTATTTATAAATTTAACTTTTAGTAGTTGTCACACGTAGTATTCGCAATAAGTTGCTACATCGATAGATTAGAAAGGGTTCAGAACCAATTATCTTAATAATTACTTGTGGTCGACAAATGCTCGAAATTCGACCATAACTAATTTTAAACCATAAAAGTTTAAACATTATTGAGGTTCCACTGTCAAAGACTGAGCGAGCGTTATTTCACAATTTTCTTTCCAAAACAATGACATGGATACGTAAAATGTTGATATTATGTACAAAGCTTTTTCTATTATTATCATCAAAGAAAACGATATTAAATGTCTTTGAATATCCCGCTATTTCCCGCTACACCTTCCATTTGAATATACAGTCTTCAAAAAGCTTTCAGAGCCCTTTATGAGGCTCTTTTCATTTTACATATTTTGTTTCTATGATCTTTATAAGTAGTCTGTGGTAGTGTGCGCGAGTATCAAACACACAACATTACAGTAGTCTGCGTAATGTTTTTTTTATTTTTATGCATAACTTGATTTCCCGATAGACATTGTCCTGTAGTCCTGACCAGAGGCGGCCCGTTCATATGTGCACTGCGCCCCCAGAAACAAAAATACATAATTAATCTGATCAAGTTACTAATAAAATAATAATGATAAAATATTTCTTAAACATGCATAATAATTATATCATTCGTATTCAAAGCTCAGGCGGGAACAACGTGAGAATATATGCGCGCGCACACATTCTACCTCGTCTATGAAGTACCGAAACGAATGTGCCCGACATAAATTTCGTCGACTTTGTATGAAAATTTTCTAAAACGCTCGAAACGGTGCGGTGGAGTAAGTGGTATGGGCCACTGTAAGAGCGGCTATCACGTATGCTAGAATGAGAGGGAACTACCCGCGATGGCGCGTCGCCGGTGATCCGTTCTATACTAACTTATATATTACATATCTATGTTTTATATCATTTCTTACCCATTTTTTTTTCAACTTTTTATTAGTTTGATACACCTTCATTTTCTCAGCCCCTTTGCTGCAGAAAATCGAGAGGGCGCGAGGGACTTTTCGTCATCCGGCTAGCTCACCGATGTTGGTATAGTCCGCTCGCTGAATCAACGAACAATATAATCTCTCTCTCTCTGTCTATGGCTCCTCGGCTTTGTGACTTGTATGGGAAGGAACATGCATGATTTTTAAAACCCAAATTTAGAAAATAATAAACTTTATTCATTTGAAACATAATTTAGGGCAAATTCTAATACGGGCAAGGGCGAAGTTCAAATAATTAGAATTTATACAAGAAAAAAACTATAAATCATTAATTGGCATGTCGTGTACGGAAAGATGGATATTAATTAATCTTAATCTACATTACAAAAATAAAAATACAACATATCTTAAAATAAAAATACCTATAGCTTAGAGTTCTGGGATGGCGGGTGGCACTGAACCCTGTTTTTTTATTAGGCACTCACAGTCCATAGAGTCCATACACTTATTATATTGTCTGTTCACTTTGTCCTCACTTTGTTCTCGTTCCAAGTCCTATCTTCCGCATCCACTTCCTGATTATCTCCACTTGCCGCAGCCGCGCAGGCAAGGAGTCCTCTCGTCCATTCTTCCCGGAGACCCTCTGTCCGGTTATGTGCGGTCCCATCTCTGCATTCGCTTTGTCGGCGCCCTCCATACCTCTGGCGAGACGCTCTCTCGTTGCTCCCCAGGCAGACTCTCACTTCACATCCATCGTCTGGCCTTCCGGCACTGTCAGATGTGGGGCAGCGCGCCGAGACGCTGCCCTTTAGGCGAACGCGTCACTTGACCGTTACATACGATGTTTCCGAAAACCAAACACTTAGATTCTGACAATCTTCTCTTTTTTTGTTTTCCTCTCGTGACACCTCTCTCTTCACACACCGGCGGCCGTCGAGTACCTGCTTTTATAGCAGGGTCTCTTGACCACTTCTCCGTCCTGCTAGGGCGGACCGTTCACATCCCTTACTAGTTCGCATCCCTTCGTTGGGCCACGCCTCCTTCCTTTGACTTATGTATCTACCATCCCACCATCCCCAAGGAATGATAATACAATAATAATTATTGTTTAAATTCTGTACCTACTAAACTAAACAATCATCCTTAATGAATCCACCATTGTTTAATCCGTACACGTTGCCTTTTACATAATTTACTAACAATTAATTTGTCCATATTTTTATAGACAATATAGTATGGTTCACCTTAAATCAATCCGTACACGGTTGTAGGTACATGCCTTTACAAAAATCTTTTTTTTGAGGATTACAGAAATTTATAGTTTGAAAATAATAATTAATTACATCAATGTTACATAGTTACCTGTTATCATAATTTGCAAATGTCATTTTAATTCGATTTTCCAATTTAAAAACATAATTCTGATAGTCTCTACATATTTATGTACCTACCTACATTTCATATTGAGTAGCAATAACTATAATCATTTTTTTTTTGCAATTACATTTGTGGGTACCTACCGACTCCATCAAATATCGGCAAATTATTGTGAAAGAAAATATACCTATCATTGCTGTTTTTAAAAAAAAATCATGTCCGACGTCTCAAAGTGAGAGCCGCTTTCTAAACATCTATATTTTTATGTGACTTCTTTAGTTAACAATACATTTTTTTTAGTTATAAAACAAGGATACGCTACACAACCAAATTTACACATGTTGATATTTGGACGCACGTGTCAAATATCTGCGCCAAGATTCCTTCCCGTTATTTTATTTTTTTATAACCCCGGACCTTTTGAAGAAAGGACTCTATTCAAAATAATATTCGTTTCATTTATTTATTTATTTTTTTACAGAAAACAAAGAGCGTCCCTTGCCATTATTCGTAAAACATAATTTTTCAAGGCCCACTATAAGTCAAAGCATCCAAATACTCTGAATTTAACAAAAAAAAACTAACAATTACTTCTTTTCTCAGACTAAGGACTTAAGGAGTTTTGCCGCCTAAATATCGACTATATCAAGTTATTCTGTTATCCGGAGAAGAATCCAATAAATCAAACATTGAAAGAATCTGTTCAGCCGATCTCGAGTTATAAGTATTCGCACTAACCCGACTTTCATTTATATTAGAGATTTTAAGAAAATATTAGCATTCTCCACTCCTCTATAATATACCTACTCGCAAACTATAAGTGTGCGTTATTTCATACTCCTCCGTCAGCGAAATTATCTTAAAAATAATCACAAAGTTTTTCCTTCGCATACAGATAGATGTAGAGAGAGTTGCAATGTCTTGCAGTCTGCACACTACCACGATATTATTTGGAAAACAGAAGGACTTTCGCTGACATGTCTTTCTTATTTCAACTGGTTAACGGGTTTGTAGACTCGAGACATCTTCTTGGAGAAATATATTTTCGGTGTGATGTGAGGTTGAGATCATAAACCACATTTGGGATGCCTAAATGTAGAACTGATTATATGCACAGACACAACACACAACACATTCTCTAACCGTTTTTCGGGTATTTTTAATTAATTCATCAATAATATTGACCTTTATAACTCATCTCTTTTGGTGTTCCGGCAAAATGTTAGAATAAAGTAGGTAATTTGTTTTTTCCACAAATTAATCAATAAATTAGAGGTAATTTGTCGAATAACAAATTATTTGTTGAATTGACCTAAATTATATTTTTCAAATAATTCCAATGCATTCAATACGTTAATTTTATTAAAATGTAAGAACACACCTGATGTCAAAGCATTAAATTATTTTGTCCTCACGTTTCTTCCTTTTCTCGTGCTCCTTCCATATCCCCTTTTTTCCTGTCCCTCACCCTTGTCCTTCATCCATCTACCCCCAGCTGACCCTGAATATACATAAATATTGTTGCATATGTTTTGTCTGTGGTTTGTCTTACTTCTGTCCTACTCGCTGTTAGGCCAAGTCCGCACTGGTTTTCGCTAAGGGTCTAGCCAGCCACCTGGTGAATAATTTTACTAAAACAAACGTTCTAAAATGTTCACAACCGACCGTATAAGCACTTGGGGTCTATCCTCCAAGGATCGAATCCTTGCACCCTTGTTGGTACTTATCATTTTTTTAAGTTTCTAAAAGAATTCACTAACATATTTTGATTTTACTCATGAGTTAATATTTTGTTTATTAAATACTTACATAGGTATAATTTTGTAAACGTTTTTATACCCGTGATTTGTAATGTTGTTCAGCTTTACGTAAGTACCTATACTATACTTGTAGTATCAGAACGTTAATTCAAAATATTGGGGCCGTATGAAAATTATAAGGGTTGGGCTTAAACAAGTACCGGGGTGGGTTTTGTTAGAGTTAAGGGTTCTGGGTTTGGACTAATTAGAGAGGATCACATTCTAGAGAACCTACCGACCAAAATGTAGCCCAATTTATGTCATACAAACCTATTCAAGCAATTATAATATTATATTCTAGGATATTATAGATGCCTATAATGTTTCATGTAACTATCAGGGACATGAAATTGATAATTTGGTAGATCCTGAAGGAAAACATTCTTTATAAAACAATTGCTACCTACTTTCTGTTTTGTATATACCTACGAATAAATACGCGTCACTGGCAAGGCATTTAATAAAATAATAACCAGTTTTCTGTGATGACAATCGTAATTTGAAGTGTTACTTGTGGTCTGTTCTCTTATAGGTACCTACAGAGATAAGTACCTATTGGATACTCTAAATCAGTAACATCAGTATACAGATATAGACGAAAGAGATATGTTTTAGTCATTGTTGTACATAAACCGAATATTTGATATACCTACTTAAACCTACCAATGAAAAACAATGACTGATTTCATTTTTCATTCTGAAAGTTTTTGTTATTCTTTTTTGTATTAAACCAAACATCATGTTATTTTTCTCATACACCTATCTTTAACTATCAGAGAACAATGGTCTTCCCCTTCCATCCCCCTCTATCCTGTTAGTGCATCTCGTATAAGATTTGCTGACTCCTCTTTCAATAGTCTTCTCTTTAATATAATAAACCAATTTGTTTGAAGTTTATTTAACACCCTGTTGAGCACTTTTACGTGGTTTAAAACTTTTAAAACTAAGCTAGAAGTAAAATTGTTAAACTTTACTTAGAAAATTAAGTAAAAATTAACACGAATGACATTCAAAGACTTCTTATTTTCTTCCAGATTCCCGCAACAAAGACAGGATATGGAGATACGAGTGGCATAGCAACCACAAAGGCTTCAATAAGATAGATAAGCCTTTAGAGAATAATACCATGACCAATGTTACCATTCAACTCGGGACCACAGCCTTCTTGCACTGTCCTGTGAGGCACACTAGCGACAGAGGGGTAAGTAACCTATATATTCTACACACTTCTCTAAAATAATGTCCTTTCATCCTGAAGAATCTCCGAGTATCTGTTGCTTTGTCTCGAATTGCATCGGGTAGATTGTCTTAAATATAATAATTAACGCTGATGGCTTCTCTATTATCTTTTGATAAAATGAAATTATTTATTTAGATGTTAGATTTTGCACAATACTACGTCCTACGTTAACCGGCTTGTCTCCATAAGCTAACAAAATTATATAAACTTATTTATTTTCCGCTCTTCCTCTAGGGAACGACTCCCTTTTTTTTATTAAATAATAACAAGAATAATAATACTTAAGAAGACGTAATATCGTCAGAAACAGAAAGCTAAGAGAGAAAGGAGATCTTAATTAATATGAGCACATAATAATAATATTATATATATACGGTGTATGTTAGTATTCGTGTTAACTACTAATATAAAAATACGGAAAGCTTACATGGTTTTTCTTCTAAGCGAAGATGAATTACTTATGTCGTTATGTCTTGTATTAAACAACCTCTGCCATTTTCACAAAATTTCTCAGATATTTAAAATATATATATATATATATATATATATATATATATATATATATATTTTTATTGTAGTTTATATCATGTTTTTTTTTCATAGTTAAAAGTTACTTTTAATTAACAACTTATATGGATCATTTTCCTACCAGTTCTGCTAAAATTAGGAAGTCCGTGGGGTACCTATTGATCCAATTTAATATTATTATCTGCATGTCAAAATGGATTCGACAAAAATAAAATTTATAAAAAAGTAATTTACTTAAATGAAAACATTGATTCGTTATTCCACAAATTATTTAATATCCTGACAAGTTCCGCAGGCACAGATCCTGTATGGTCACAGGCGACAAACAAACATGTTAAATTAGGTACTTTGTTTTTTTTTTTAATAAAAATGCACGTTCAGTTCGTTAATTTAAGATCCAATAAGACTGAATATAAATGAAATAACATAGATGTATAACATCGAAGAATGTTTGGCAACACCGCATCACGGAGGACGCCAGCAAATAATGCGGAATAACCATCAGTTTATACGTAACGTAACATAATACTTGCATATTTGAGCTTCCGGGAAAGTGCCGCTAGCTTTAATCATTTGAGAAAGAGATTATTATGTTATTGAATTGTTTTATAATACCATAAACATTCATTTGTACCACCATAAAAATATTTTGATTTCCTCTAACTGTAAATTCCTGATTGTAAGATATAGTTTCAAGAAATTGTGTAACAATGCATCTAGATGATAAAATAAATCAATAAAACTCTAAATCTTTTGTATAAATTTTCCAGGGAATCAAACCGATATTGTTTATAGATTTTATATAAAATATAAATCTATAAAGTCCCAACAATATATCTGATACTTGCTATATTTTTATTAAAGTCGTATAAAATTTATATCCTTGTATTTTCACGTCCATAAATCTAAAAGCGTCGCACGTCCTTGATGCAATTATGTTGACACGTTCAATCTTGTATAATTTTCCGAATTGAATCGCTCAATTTTATTTGATCTAACTTATAAATTGTGTTTATTTTATTACTTCCCTACTATCTGACACATTTCTCGACACCTCGATTTTTATACAGAAGCTACTTACCTACATTTACAGAATAAATTATCGGAATAACGAACGTTCTTAGCTCAGAATATAAAATAATAAAATGTTCAATAGTAAAATACGGAAGCGAGTTTGTTGAGAAGATAAAATTCTACCGGTAAATTTCATTCTGTCAAGAAAAGTATGGCAGTCGTTTAAATTTGAGCATTTTTTCATTTCAACAACTGCGTAATTACTAGCTTGACGCGATATATGGAAATAACGCTGAATATTAAACATTTTTGGTTTGCATATTCAACGTTTTTCCATGCGAAGCGTCACTTGTTTTACTCATATTATGTAAGAGTGTAGATAACTTCTGAAATTCTTTTTCAAACTCTTTTATTGCTTACTTACATACTGAAAATATTCCTCCAATTAGTTAACAATCAGCGGGGGGAGGGGGGCTCAGCGATAAAAGTTATAAACAGAATTAATATATTATGCCAAAGTGGGTTTTGTCATGTTTCTTCCAATATGAAAAAAAACCTACCTACCTATTTAGGATTTTTTTTAAGTATTTGTAAATTTCATCTAAAATATCCAGTTTCGGCCGAAAAACATGATAATATCTACTTAGGTATATCCTTCCAATTTTAGTATACCTATTACAAGTCCAAAATCTAAACTTACTTTAAAATAAGAACATTAATCAATATTTCAAATAGGAACTTACTTACCTATTCGTATGAAATTAAACAGATAGGTAGGTATATATTTATCGTGTGTATAAATTCATATAATCACTCTTTGAGGGTGGAATGCCTATGTAATAATAAAAAAAAAATTCATATAATATTTTGCTAATAATATCTACTTTTTAAGATAAAGTATTCACAATTGTACGATCTTATTTCTACACTTTATTAAAAAAGTTATCCTTTAGATGAGTTCACTCATATACCACAGTTTGGTGAAAACTATTTTTTCTGTAGACAAACAAGGCGTTGCCCCGCTGAACAACCTGGCGATACTTTTTAATTAATGATTTCTATAGAGGCGCTCATTTAAAAAGTTATAAAATCAATAATTAAAAAAGAAACAGTGGGGCTAGTACGAGTTTTATCGAAAGCTAATTGCACGCAAATAAGCGCTTATTAGCGTGCAAATAGTGTTCTTAAATCAAACGATCGAACCATTCGATCGTTTTAGTATGAAAATTTTTCGAAACTCTTTCGATGATCGTTTCGATATTCGATCATCGAAAACTTATACTAGGGCTACAGGGCGTCTAAAAATCTGATTCCGCCTCAAACTCATCCTCGGATAACTATTAATACACACAAAGAGTTTTGTCAAGGTCTGTTCAGTTTTGAAGGTGGAGATCGGCCTGAAAGAATCCGTACACAAGAAAATGATACATGATAAGATGATTAGATGTTCTGCCGAAGCAAGTAATGCCTATCATATGATTTTTCAAATTCTTATGGGGGTTTTTTTTCGACCGCGTTAAGGTATATAAATGATAAAATATTAAAGGTAGGTATAAAAAAATATTAAACATTGTACCTAAATTAAAAAGGTTGGATGTAGTACAATACCGCAAAGATAAAAATAACAAGTTAATCGTGTGGAAAATTATCAAAAAAGAACTTTCCCCTAGAATCAAACTTTAATTACTTTCGTTTTAAATTTTTTACACTCAATGGAGAATAATGCCAAGGCTTAAATTAGGTATTCACATAGCCGGTAAGTTGGTACATAAAGTGTTGGTAGGTAGGTACCTAAGTTTAAAACTGCTCGCACCTGACAGTCGGCGGAAACCGTAGGTATAATAGAGAAAAAAAAACTTTTTAATTTCATGCCCGTTTCGGGTGGTAAATATTTTGGTTCATAAATAAAACCAACTGGTTTCAGTTTAATTCAAATTAAAATATTTTGAAAAAGTTTTCATAATCCTACTTCTCTACATATATTATTATAGATTATGTACTTGATTATTCCGAATAAAGAATTTCTAGAACAGAAATTTTTTAACCATGTTGATATAAACGAAATCGGTAGTCTGGCCTCTCACTTCAAAACAGCAGCTTCCAGGTTCGATGTCTCAAAAATTTTCCATTATCATTCAGGGAATCTTTCAGCTATTCTGCCGCCTCGATCTTATTCTTTAACATTTTCTTAACTTTATAAAAACTTAGAACAGGGGGCGTAGCAAAAATTGCACTCAACGACTATCTACAGACAGACAGACGACAGAAAACTCGTAGCTAATTTAGCTTTTTCTGTCACACAGAATTCTATCGGCGTCTCTCTGGGGGCGGATTTTATAAAGAAAATTTACTTTATCTGTTCAACATTTATCTATGACTACTAGTGCTCGAAATTCGCCCATAACTTTTATTTAAATTAACATTTTTGTTGTTACATTTTCAAAGACTAAGCGAGCGATTTTCAAATTAATATTACTATAAATCTATTTTGTAAGCATTTTGACACATTATTCTAACAAACAAATTCTGTCACCTGTCACTTTGCTCCGCCTACCAAACAAACGAACGAAACGACAAGTCGTTGACAACTCTAATTTGTGTTAAAATGCCTACGAAACCGCCAATTTTTTGATAAAATGTTGATAGAGTAGTCATAGAATGCAAAAAATCGCTTGGCTTACTTGTTAATAGCTTAGCTCGATAGTAGTTATTTACATCCAGTAATATTTTGTGTGTTGTCGTCATTAGGAACCTTCTACGACAAGAACAATAAAAACTCTATTAAACTTTTGTTTCTCATTGGTAATCTACATAATATTTCAGAAATGTTTGTTTTTTTATTTGCCTTTGACAATACTTTTACCTTATATGTGAACATCACGCTCAAAATACAAATGCTACGTCAGATATTAATATGCCCAGAGCCGTACAAAATGCTGGAGAAGGTTCTTAAATACAATTTGCTGCATTAACTTTAATATATTTAGAGCTATTTAAAAAAATCCATTTTTTAGGATCTTCATACAAATTTCTCAAAAAGACAGTAAGTCATCTTTTGGAAACAAAATTACTTATATGTAAACGTTGAATGGAATCTTGGTATTACGGTATGAAAATGTAATAAAATAATTGTAGATTGATTTGTTATACATATAAACGTTATTCAAATCTTATTATTCTCAATAAATAAAGATTTAATGAAAAAAATTGCAGTTTGATTTTGAAGTTTGACAGGTACAAATCACCCTCTATGGGTGGAATGCCCAATTAATTATCAAAGTAGGGAATGTAGCTAAGATTCAAACCACAGAGCTCTCTATGAAAACTTTCAAATTATGTCGGTAGGTTCGTATAATATTACGAGGTCAGTAAAAAAGTCATTCTTCTTTTTCTGTGCTTATGTCAGTTATAGAGGTCTGTTAAGCAATGGGAAGCTAGACTAGAACCTGTTTAATTACCTACCGATCAAGCCTGACAATCGGAATCAAAAACGTAAAGCAAAACGGGTATAAGCTAGTTGATAATAATTTATAACCTTCTCAAAGTGATGAAGGAGCACTAAGACTGACCTACATTGTTTTCCACGCTATTGTTGTCTCTATAAATTGAGAAAAAACTCACCCATCTAGAACATTGCTCTTGAGAGGAAACTACTTTTAGAGAATAGCGTCTTAAATGTGATAATTAAGAATCTAATCGAGTTAACATCTACTAGCCTGACGAAGAAGACGTACGGTCTTCGAAAACCGGTTAGCTGAATAAAATTGTGGAAAAAACTAAATATTTTGTTTCTTTAAAATAATTAAGAATCGTTCTTGAAAATAAAATTAATACACGGATGAATAAAAATATTTTTTATTAATACTACCTACCTACATACATACATTTAATTTAAGTTTATGTGCATGAGAATTTTGCTGCCTGCAATCAATTAATTACTTAGAAAAAAACATTTTGCTGCCTGCAATCAATTAATTACTTAGAAAAAAACATTGATTTCGATTACATGAATACCTACCATTGTCTTCATAATTTGATGACACATTCTACTCAAGATACTTATTAAGAAAAGAAAAAAGGTAGTAGACATTTTTTAAATTCTACGTCAGATTTGAACCATTTTTCATTGTAATGATGGACAAAATATGTCAGTAATAATAAAATAAATAGAATAATGTAGAAGGTTCTACATAATAACGAAGATATCTGGCTGTTTTTATGAGGAAGATAATCTAATTTATTAACGTTTCGCTCCCAGTAACTTCTCCTCTACGAAGATTGTCAATACTTTGGTAGCATCAAAGATACGCCGCATGCCATGGAAGGGAAAAAACTATAAATACGTTGTTCGGTTGGAGGAGAAAGGGGGATCATATTAACTCTTTTTGTGGAGCATAAGATGCCATTTTTTGAGATTTTGATCATGAGTACATTTTTTAAATGAATCTGTGCTCACTCGAAGTGAACACAAATACACTCTTTGACATCTTTCACACTAAGCAAAGTCTTGTGTCGTGAAAGTGGAAATGGTCGGCACGGCCGGGATTCGAACCTACGACCTCCGCACGAAACAGTGCGAAAGCCGGCGTCGTAACCGCTAGTCTACCAACCACATTATTATCCACAACTTTTTGACATTCTCTGCAATAGGCGTAATATTTAACGTCGAGTCACCAGATCTGTGGACACATCATGGGCCAGCGTGGAACGATAAACTTGCCAATCCATTTGGTATGCGAGGCGTTATAATGCCAACAACCCCTTGCATACACGAAATGTGTAAAATTATTTTATGAACCCGCGAATTCTTTGAAATCTAAAAACTTACTTAAATCCTTAAGTTTTAATAATCTGTAGTCTAATAGAGTAATTCGTGCCTTTCTTATGCTAAGAGTTTAATTCGATTAGGTACATTTATATTGTATTTGGAGCTTTGTCCGCCTTAATTACTTCAACAAAGTCAATAATAATTAGATGTTTATTTACAGAAAAATCCAATTATAGCGGTACGAATCAACGCAGCATTGCTTTTATTTAGTCTTTTATATTCCCTCCTAAGACCAATAAAATCTTGACACGCTGATCACTGGGTTAATTAGATCGAGCCTTCAAGTAAAAAAAATAATTGACAAACGAAATACTGAGAACGTTTCTTTTTTTTGGTTTTTCTTAATGAGTATTCTGTGTTTTCTGACAGGAAAAGTTTCATCCCAAAATCCCATTGGCAACAATAAGAACCGCTTTATTTTAATATCGCAATACACTAACATACATTTTTTTCCATTTTCAAGAGTTGTTAGGGGAGAGCGGGGTCTAAAGTAACGCGGGTCGGAAGTAACAACGTCCATATTTTCTACCCTTTACATGGGAACTAAAACTGAACCAGCTCTACCAAACCGCTACACACGTTCCCTATCCATGCAGGATCACGGAAACCGTCGTGCAGTCAGGGTGAGTGCGCTGTCATCTTTTGTGTTTTTTGACATCACAAGTATTTTTTTAGTGTTGAACTATTTTTGTGAAAACATACTCAAAATTCGTATAACTAGTCTACGTAAGTATTTATTTTTTATCAGCTTAGTTGTTATTTTCGATATCTATATTTAGATTCGACTTAAACGGAGCAGTTTATAAATAATTTGGTATTAATTCTAAAAAATATGTTTGGGGTCCAAAGTAACAAAAATCACGGGGTCCAATGTAACTGTTACTTTGGACCCCAATATATTTTCTTACTACAAAAACTAGCCAATATGGTCATAAGCGAATTCGCCTGTTAAGCAAAGGTTCGATGCCTGCTGCTGGCTATTACTTCAAAGTACCAGTTTTTTGTAGTACCTCTAAATTTTGGTTATCACTCAACTTTATTAGGTTTTAAATTATTTGAATTATGGCAGCTGATTTTGTGATAATTACACAATAAATATAAAGGTAAACATATTTATATTACATTTGTGATTATTTATTTTAGAATGCCTAGGAATAAACCCAGAAAATCTACGTTGCTGATCAATCAGTGTACGAATTCGCCACTTTAGATCACCTCGATAATAAAATAAGCGTAAGAGGAGTGGCAAAGAATGTGCATTATGCCACGTCAGTTTGGGTAGATATGCCCATGCTCGTTTCAAGTCCCTCTGATCGAAAAGCTTCTGAATCATGCTCAATGCCCGTACTCATTTCAAGTCCATCTGATTAACAAGCTCATTCTTCGGCCATCTCAAAGCAAATCGATACTTCCAATAAATACGTTAGACGAATCAGGACCAAGTGGACTATAATAATTTTCGCCTGTGCTGGTTCTTGCCCAAAAGCAAGCCCTAAACTTCAAGCAAATAGTGTAAGGAAGTAGAGAAAATCCGCGATCACACCCATGAAAAACTGACTATTGATCAAGAAAGTTTGAATATCAAATCTAAAAGACAAGTGTTGGAGTTTAAAACGACACAGAAACGATAAAAATTAAACAAATATAAAAATCTAAAATAAACAAGCCCCAAGAGGGTTCTACTGACGATATTGAAGATGAATGGTTGTGCATAGTGTGCATGGAGTCATTCACATCATGTTGATCAGGAAAGCAATGGGTTCAATACTTCAATGTCATGATTGTTAACATTGGGCCCATGAGCAATGTACCCCAGTATTATGATAATGGTTTTCATAGATTTTAAGTGTTTTTTTATAATCAAAATGGTTTCAAATCCTGGTGTTCTATCCATTTGTACAACTGTTACTTTCGACCCCAATAGGTGTTACAACCGACCCTGCTAGCGGGGTCGGAAGTAACAGTTGAGGCATCTTTGTAAATCCTCCATAATTCTTAAATATGTATTATTGAACACACAAAACTTATCTGGAATTATGGGCAAATATGTAAGCTAATTCATGAAATAAAAATATGTATCATTACGCTGTTGATTTTCTCACAATGAACTCAAATGTAAAAATTGTTACTTTGGACCCCGCTCTCCCCTACTTGAAAATGTCAACATGAAATTAACAGAATTTCTCACACCTCGTTTCATCTTGTCATTTGCAAACACAAATCTACCTATAACCGACGTGTATACATAAAATGAAGCTTTTTTTCCCAATTCCGACAAAACACCTACTTATTTAGGTACTGAAGTAGATGGAACCATAGAAGATTATTATGAATTTCGTCTCCAGAAACACGAAAATTACTTTTAAATCTCTACCATACTTATAATAATCCATGTACCTTTCTATCACATCATCAATTTCTAGAGATGCCGATGATGAATTCATCATAAAAACAAAATCAATAGTATAGATCACATTTTTAAATTATTGAAATTCTACTATCATTTCACTACCTAAGTACCTACCCCCTTCATAACCTTCTTGATTTCAAATGAAAAATAGAGCTTAATCTCCTTTTGTATGGTACATATTTTTACCCCACATTCTCTGAAATGGCTCGACGAATTCGATATTGTTTTGTGACCCCCTGGTGGTGTAATGTAAAACTTTTTTTTGAATTTTTATTTTTTTTTATATTTTGACATTTTATTATTTTTAACTATTTTATCCTTTGATGACGCTGCTGACTCGCAGCTTATTTTCAATGCTATATGTACGGTTGTTTCGTAAAGGGGTAGATGGGAAGGATCGCACCTACCTTGTTTTACTGGCTGTCCTTTTATGTCCTTGCTACTAAATCCAGTCCCCATTTTCTGGTTGATCTGAAGAGGAGATTCTTTACTTCTGGAGAGAAAGAAGTGTCGGCATCTAATGCTGACTGCCACGCGGCACCTTTCAAAATTGCATCTACAGCTTTATCGAAGTGTTCCAAAATACACGGTTTCATATATTGGTCGCTCAACCTGATTGATGTCATACTTCTGTCTGCGTGGATCATAACAATATCGCTTGGGATCAAAGTGTGAAAGAATCGAAAAGCGGCTGTTGCAAACGAATTTATGACACCTCCGTTTACATTAGGATCGTAATCATATGCAAACGTTGCACCTGGTGAAATGTTGTGTTTCTTTATGTAGTCTCGTCCCAGGATCAGTGGCAGCCATTCCGTGTAGGTGATGTGCTGGATTTGGGCTATAAGAATCCTTCTTGCTTCCTGGAATATCCTTTCGTCATCCCAGTGGAGATTGACGGCCGATAGGAGTCTGGCCAACCTGTTGTGCTCTCTTATCAGCAACGTCTGTAGTGCTGTGAGTCCTGGTGTTTGGTTTACTCTGGAATCTCCAGTGAGATAACACGGACACTGGCCTTTGGAAGTATCACACAAAAAACTGGCATTCCTCACAGACGGTGGGTAATTATTTTCGGTCGTCTTCAGCTCCCCTCCTGTGAAAGTTCGCAGTTGGTTGGACAGTCTCAGATCGACCCCATACACTGGAGAACAATCAATAAATGAAGAGACGGCGTTCATCTGTTCGGCTGGTCCCAAAGTGTTCTTGGCGTTTGAAACTGTCAGAGATCTCACGAAATTCAAATAAAGAACGCCATGTTGGGAGTAAAAGTTGTCATCGGGTGAAATATAAATTGGCGCACAAGAAGGATGTAAAGCATTTCCTGTCAGGAGTCTGGAACCGTCTGTGGAGCAGCATTGAATAGCGCCTCCAAATGCTAAAAGAATACATGTTGCTCCATTACTCTCATTGACATATCGTGTGCAATTAACTGTCCCCAATATACGCTCATAGCCGAAAGGACTTTGTTTTCTATCGGCTGGCCGTCAAAAACTTTGGTGGAAATGAATCGGGGTGATGGCAGAGCCCGACCACTTTTTGATATAAGCATAGAGTAAATCCCAAAATGTCTTCTTATTATACATGATTCTTGTGGCCAACAGATTTGCTTTGGAGGCAGTCGAAGATGATTTTACATCGGGAGGCATTTGTGATGAAAAAAAATGTTGTAATGCCAATGATGGGAATGGTTCTTTTTCTGAAGACTGATCTATTTCTTCCATCGACTTCACCAGACGATGACCTTGTCTAACAAAAGCAAAAGATTCAGCCTGACTCGCGAATGGAGTAATAATGATTTTTATTCATTTTCGCAACGCTTTAAAGGGAAATGTGATAAATGGTTAGCATATCACCATCATCGTTCGGCTAGATGGCCATTTTTTCTTCCCAAGTTGACAAACAGGTTAATTAACCGAATTTGGTGAGTTGTGCAGAAGTTACTCGATGCAATTGCGATCTTTTTGAAAAAAATCTAGTGAATAAATATCTTTAAAACACTCGCAAATAAGTGAAAAACATCTTACAGTTTTGTTTGGCAACAGTGTTTGCGGTGCACTAAAACCTATTGTAAGGTTATCAAACAATCGAATTATTTTTGTATTTTGTAATAATAATGGAAAGAACCTGTTGACAAGGCTTGTAAAAGCCTACTAACATCAACAATATTTCTTTGTCGGTGAAGTGGTTGGTAGACTGGCGGTTACAACGCCGGATTTCGTACTGTTTGGTGCGGACGTCGTGGTTCGATCCCAGGTGCCGACCATCTTCCTATTTCACGACACAAGCTTTAAGTAGCTTACTGTGAAAGAGTCAAGGAGTGTATTTGTGTTCACTTTGAGTGAGCACAGATTCATTAAAAAAAAAAAAAGTTGGTGATAAAATAGAGGAATGCGTACCTAGTATTCTTTAAAAAAAATCATCAGAGAATATATGGAAAATGGAAAGGAATGTATTTAATATGGAATAAAGTGTCGTTTCAAAGATGAAAGTTAATTACTTTAGAAGCTTTGAATATTATGTAAGCAATAGACGCATATTATAATCTATATATTAATACGTGAAGGAAAAACTTTGTTACTATACCTACTTTTTACGGAAATTGCGCGAACGGAGGAGTATGAAATTTCGCACAATTATTATAGTTTATATAGAGAAGGGGTGGCGAATGCTAATATTTTCTTAAAATTATACACAAAAATAGATCATAAAAAAACATTACAAACACTAGATGCCGTAATTTTATGTACTTGATACTCACATTCACTTCCACAGACTGCTTATAAAGAACATCAACTTCATAAAATAAGTAAAATGAAAAGCGCCGCATAATGGGCGCAGAAAGAATATTTTTGAAGGTGTTATATTCAAATGGAAAGTGGAGCTGGAAATAGCGGGATATTCAAACTCACTGCGTCAAATTGAGAATACCTAGATTAATATTGTTTTCTTTAATAATAATAATAACACCTAGCAACAGTTTGACATTGTCTATACATAAAAATATCTCTGAAATAAAAAATCAATTTTAATAGTAATTCATATTCGTTTTATATAAAATTATATCAAAAATATATTTTTAATTATTTATTAACGTTTGTACTATAAATTTGGTGAATATCTTTTATTGGAAGAGCATAAAATGAATTTTATTTGAAGAAATCAATTTATGACAGCCGGCTGACAACAAGAAAACCAAAAAAAACAACAAGAAATATAAATCAAGATTATTTTGGCATGTGCATAATGTTTACAGTATTTGAAGAAATCTCAGATATATCAGCTGTTGCAATAATAATTGTTTATGATGGAAGCTAACCCACCACCATCATCGACACCTGCATGCTTGGGCCGAGTGAACCTTCGTGGTTCAACAGGCCCCGCTGCAGGTGGTCAAGTACGCCGCAGGATGAGATGGACGACACTAATCAACCAAAATGTCATGCGGGCGTACTTCCGAGCTACAGAGGGGGGAAGTTTCTTGACTGGCTACAGACAAAGGCAGTCCCAGGAATGGCTTCTTCTGGAGCCCACGATAGACGTAAGTACCCAAAGATTGTCCGATCAGGTTCGGGTAATAATTAGAAACAAATTATTATCGGAATCTGAACTAGACGTTCTTAGATCGGAATATTTAAGTTCTCCGATGAATCATCATAACACAATTTTGGAAAGTTCAGATGATAACCATACAAATGTTACAAATAATTCTAATGATGCTTCAAACGAGAACTTTGAATATTTTAATATCCCTGATTATGACACTATTAAGAGCAAATATGAAGAGATGCTTCTGTTGTTTCGTAATCAAGAACCCTTTCTTCGACCTTTATTGCCAAAATTTAAAAGTTTTCCAATTATTGAAAAAATTATTTGTCGGGTTAATAATATTATTTTAGATGATTTAAACTCCTGTCAAAATTTACAAGATGTTCATTCTATTCTTTATTGTGCAGCGGCTACTTGCGTAACTATGGCAAAAATTAAATTTAATCGAAATCAAAACATCATTGAGCATTCAAGTACCCCCCGTTGGCAAAAAAGAATAGAAAATAGAATTACTAAATTTCGCTCAATAATTGGAAAACTTACATCATTTAATTCTGGAAACCATAGACCAAGATTAAAATTATTTGTTGAGAAAATTTTTGATATCGAAAATATATATTCAATTGATAACTTTAATTTAAAAATAATAGAAAAAATTGACTTTTTTAAACAACGAGTCTTGGCGTTAGCTAAACGGATTAGAAGATTTAAAGAAAGGGTTCAAAGGGAAAAACAGAACCATCTCTTCTCCTTTAATCAAAAAAAATGTTTTACAAATCTGGAAGATTTTAATTTCAAAACAGATAATTTACCTAATAAAGATGATATGGAAACTTTTTGGAAAAATCTTTGGTCGAATTCTATAACCCATAATACTAATAGTGATTGGTTAGAAGAAATTAATTCTGAATATTATCCAGAAATGCAAAATTTTAATATAAATTTGATTGACGTTAAAACTGCATTAAAAAAAATACAAAATTGGAAATCTCCGGGAAAAGATGGTCTACAAAACTTTTGGATTAAAAAATTTACAAATTCACATATAATTTTGGCCAGACAGTTTCAATCTGCAATTGAGAATTTGGACCTTCCAGAATTTTTAACAGAAGGTATATCCCACGTTATCCCAAAAATCAATAATGCTTCAACTCCAAATAATTTTAGACCAATTACATGCTTACCAACAATTTATAAACTTTTGACATCTATAATTTCAAACAAAATACATTCTTACTTAATCGAAAATGATATTTTATCCGTCAGACAAAATGGATGTAAAATGGGATCTCGTGGCACAAAAGAATTGCTCTTAATAGATAGTATTATTTGTGAGCAGGTGAAACACAAAAAGAAAAATATCTCTATGGCATGGATTGATTACAAAAAAGCATATGATTCAGTCCCACATTCTTGGCTAATAAAAGTATTGGAAATATATAAATATATAACGAACTCATAGAATTTCTAAAATTTTTGATGTCAAAATGGAAAACAAAAATATCTGTTTCTCAACCATCTGGAAAATATATTACTGAATCAATCCATATCAAAAGAGGTATTTTTCAAGGAGATAGTCTTAGTCCGCTTTGGTTCTGCTTAGCTCTAAATCCGCTGAGTAAATTATTGGAATCCTCAAATTGTGGCTATGAATTAAAAAGGTCTGGTATTAAATTTAGTCATTTACTTTATATGGACGATTTAAAATTATTTGGTAAAAATTTAGTTGAATTAGAAAAATTAATCAAAATTACAAAAAAATTTAGTGATGATATAAAAATGGAATTTGGCTTAGAAAAATGTGCAAAAATTAATGTTCAAAAAGGAATAATCCGAAACAATCTTCAAAATAGTTCTTCATCTGTTACAAACATTCCTCTTTTAGATAATCAAAATTACAAATATCTTGGCTTTCAACAAAATCTAGTTTTTGACCACAAAATTATTAAAAATAACATTAAAAATGAATTTATTAAACGATTAAAAAAAGTTTTGAAAAGTTTTCTCTCCGGGAGAAATAAAATTATGGCCATTAATTCATGGGTTGTACCGAAAATTTTGTATTCTTTTGGAATCATTAAGTGGAACCAAACGGAACTAGACAAGATGGATTTAAAGGTACGTAGTTTGTTCACACAATATAGGATGCATCATCCAAGATGTTCCTTGATGAGATTATATTTACCAAGGAAGATTGGTGGTAGAGGCATGTTAAACATCAAAAACATGAATAACAAAGAGATAAACCTCCTCCAATCTTACTTTATCTCATCAAGGAATAAATTGGGTTATGAAGACCTCATTGCGTGTGATTTGAAGTACACGCCCTTAAATTTATCAAATCCTGTTTCACCACCGATAATTGGGGTACAAGATCGGGTTGATATATGGAAAGGCAAGTCTCTCCACGGTCGATTCTTCGAAACTTTAAATTCATCACATGTAAGTCTTGAAGATTCGACTGGATGGTTGAGGTTTGGTGAACTATTTAGCGAAACAGAAGGTTTTGTCTGTGCAATACAAGACCAGGTCATCGTCACTAATAATTATAAAAAATATATTATTAAAGCACCTGATATAATTGATAAATGTCGTGCATGTGGCCAAACAGGAGAAACACTCAGACATATTTTGTCTGGGTGTTCTCTCCTGTGTGGTTCTGAGTATCTGCACAGACATAACGATGTGGCTAAAATAGTTCATCAAAAACTTGCCTTGAAATATGGTTTGCTCGATCTTGAAGTACCTTATTATAGGTACACCCCAATTTCGGTAATGCAAAACAGTAATACAAAGTTGTATTGGGATATACCAATACAAACTGACCGAACGATTAACGCAAATCGTCCGGACATTGTATTGGTTGATCGTAGGAACGGGATAACGTATCTCGTGGATATCACTATACCATATGACGAAAATTTGAAAAAAGCCGAGCAAGATAAGATAATTAAATATCTTGATCTTGCTCACGAAATCAAGGATATGTGGCATACACCAACCACGCACATAATACCTATAGTGATATCGACGAATGGAGTTATTCCTAAGTCTCTTAAAGACAATCTAGGGAAACTTGGCATCTGTTGTGGTCTCAGATATGCCATCCAAAAGGCAGTTCTGTTGTCCTCATGTAGGATGTTAAGAAGGTTCCTTTCTCTATAGTTCGAAGATCTCTCATGATTACATTACATCGTGATGTATCATGAGAGATAATACCGATATTTTTATATTTAGTATATAGCATTGTATTTAATTTTAATTTATTTTTATTAATTTTTTTTTACAATGATGTATACTTCATATGATATATTGTGATTTGATGAATAAATGATTTGAAATAATAATACAAAAAAACTTTATATAATATCAACATTTAAATTTGACGTAGGTAGGTACCTATTCATGTATTTTTTTGAAATGAAATTGGTAAAATAGCGCTCGCTCAGTTTTTGACAATGGAACCACAATAATGTTCAATCTTATAATTTAAATTCGTTATGGTCGATTTTCAAGCACTGGTCGAAAACTAGTAGGTTTAAAAGCCCGAGGATAATTATTATTCATAATGCTGTAGGGAAGGTGTAAGAAGGCGTTATCGACCTAGAATGACGTGGATCGAACACATCGACTACGTCCTAAATGAAAGTTAAAGAGAGGTTAGGTATATGAGAAATATAATGTGGATGGAAAAAGTGTGCTTGGACAGCAAAAAAAGGAAGTCTTTTCATTCTACCTATCGTGATACGGTGTGATTGGTGAAATTGTTTCAATAATTGACAAAACTCGATGCTTTTAATCAACCATAGAGTTGAGGGAACACCCTTTAATATTTAGCACCATGAGGTAAGTACCTACTTTCAAAAAGATTTTTATTTTGCAAAGTTGAATAGTCATACCGAAAATTACTCAAAATATAATATGTCAAAAGATGGTAGGTAGGTACGTCTTTATGGCGAAATTTTCAAAACGATAACGCGTTTTGTCCATTCAATCGTATTTTGCGGAACTTGTAATTCGAGGGCTGCTAGATTATTTTATGGTACCTAGGTTTTCATAGTAAAAATATCAAGAAAGTTAAAGAATTTGGAGGTTAAGGTATGGATATGTTTTGAAGATATAACTGACCCTATTAAAATAAATATTATAGCCTTAATGGAATTTAAATTTGCATAGAGTGCTCATTAGGTTTTCCCTCATGGTATATCATACAACATTGGTCAAATAAGACCCACTAGAGTCATTAGACATTCGGTGTTCTAGAAAAGGAAAAAAAATACCAAAAGGGAAGCACTTATAGAAGAGATAAACAACCAGACGGCATGAAAAAAAATATTTGAGAAATGCCTCAAATCACCCTTATTTACCCATAACTAATCTATTTATAGCAAAAATTAGTTGCTCTTTTTGAATCATTGCAATTTTCTATGATAGGATAGGTATTCTGATCAAAAGTTAAAATAAGACTTATATAAGATATTTTCTTGCACAAATTTCTTCTTAAGATCTTAAAAACGTTTCCGCCTTTATCCAACATTACAAATACAACCTTCTTAGTTTAGATCTGTTAAATAATAACCTTGATGAATTATTAATGCTTGTCTGTGTTATATTATTATTAATGGGAATTTATTCGGTTGTTTAGTGGAGCCCCATCACAAAACTTTTACCCCACGATGTTAAGGGTTGTTAAAACTATGTGAGTTGGGAGAACCTTGCTACACAACACACCCACAAGGTTTCTTCAAGAAAACATTATCCAAATTTATTACACCAACATTTTTATTTCTCATTTGAGGAACTATAATAATTATTTATTTTATCCATCTAATCTACATAATAATTCAGAAATGTTTGTGTGCTTTCTATCGTATATGTGAACATCACGCTCAAAATACAAAATGCTACGTCAGATATGAATCTGCGCAGAGCGGTGCAATTTGCTTGAGAAGGTTCTTAAATACAATTTGCTGCATTAACTTTAATATATTTAGAGCTATTTAAAAAACTCTATTTTTTAGGATCTTCATACAAATTTTTCAAAAAAGATAGTAAGCCATCTTTTGGAAACAAAATTACTCATGTAAACGTTGAATGGAATCTTGGTATTTACGGTATGAAAATGTAATAAAATAATTGGAGATTGATTTGTTATACATATAAATGTTATTCAAATCTTATTATTCTCAATAAATAAAGATTTAATGAAAAAATTTGCAAAATGATTCCTCCATTTTGAAGTTTGACAGATAGCGCAAATCACCCTCTATGGGTGGAGAGCCTAATTAATTATTACACATTAGGGAATGTAGCTAAGATTCAAACCACAGAGCTATCTCTCTCTCTATGAAAACTTGCAAATTATGTCGGTAGGTTCGTATAATATTATGAGGTCGGTGAAACAAAAATTTTAAAAGTGTCATTCTTCTTTTCCTGTGCTTATGTCAGTTATAGAGGTCTGTTAAGCAATGGGAAGCTAGACTAGAACCTGTTTAATTACCTACCGATCAAGCCTGACAATCGGAATCAAAAACGTAAAGCAAGACGGGTATAAGCTAGTAACCTTATATAAAAAAGTATAAAATGCGCGCCTAGACTAAGATTTTTGGTAGCTTACCATGAAACTACTTCCGCGATTTGTCTATTTTGAATCCGGTATTAATTATTTTGCTAAATTCTTTTTTGGCAAAAAGGATTTTAACAAAATAAATACCTATCTACTTTTCTTAGTAAGTATTTTATTTATATTCTTTCATGAATTTTATAAATATACCTACACTCAAAATAAAAAGAAATACCTTTTCAATTAATTTGAAAAAAAAATGATCAATTCATTTGTGTTCACTCTCATGAGCACAGATCGACTAAAAATATAATACGGTTAATAATTATTATTGTAACCAATATTGGTGTGTGAAAGTGTGCGCAATGCGCATTGCGCATGCTCTCCCATAATTTAATCGTCCGAACGCAGTAGGTACGTAGATAAAGAAAAAAGTTGTCAATGTTGTCAAATGAAACGTCAGAAAATATGGATGAATCAAATATTTATTCCGAATAATAATTATTTGAATAAGTTGATGCACGACCTTCATTGTATGATAAAAAAAATTTAGAAACCGCTAATTTAGATAAAATAATTGTGGTTGGAGATAAGCGAAATTTTAAAGACTGGTTGAAGACAAGAGCACAAACTCGATATGTTAAAGAAAAAATAACAACTAATGACTCTAAAAATTCATTACTAATGTTCGATTTTTAAATGGAACAAAACACTACGGGCTTACGACCGTCTTCTACTGTTATTTCGAAGGCTGGCTTAGTGTGATCACTTTACGTTAACAACGTTCGCCATTAGGTGGTAATGTTTGTCTCCGAAACTCCTAATCATGAGAATTCTCAACATGTTCAACAAGGAATCATTAACGGTTGTTAAAATTCAAATTAAACTTAAAATTTCCGCAATTTAATTTAATTATAATTGTCAACTCAATCTGAAGTTTTTCTTTAATTTACACTTAAATTAATTATTTGTTGCAAGGATCTTTTTCTTTGCTTTCTTCTTTGCGCGTCAGATGAAGTCCTTCCGACTTTATTCTGAAACCTTGCACTTTTTGTCTACTTTTTTTGGCTTATAAAGTCTGGATGAAATGAGAACTTAGGTTCCTGAAACATCCAGGGGTATGGGAGGGCGCAACCCTTAATGAATGAATGTTCAACAAGTAGATATTTAATAATTAATGAAATATTATAGAGATAAAAGTTGGAAATTATTGAGAACAAGAGAGCAACTAAATTTAAAGACTGCGACTGCTGTCATGTACTTGGCGCCCTTTGATCTTTGATAGCGGCCATATTTCGCATGACGACATCATCCACCAATAGCGTTTCTCCATGATGTCGACACCCGGTTAGCAGCCTGCCATATCTTACTTCTCTGGAGATGTCATTAACAGCTGGACACTTCGCTTCCGAATTGGTCCACTTGTTCTATTTTGAATGGAATGGAATGGCATTAGTTTTTATATTGGTATGTAAATAGTAGGTAGGTATAATTATAATTTTTAAATTTTTGTGAGCATTCTTGTAGATTTTGATAGAATTGAGGCTTTTATACCTACCTACAAAATATATTATAATTAATATTATTTTGCATAGGTAATTTAAAATACCACCTAAGAATGTTAGGAAAAAAATGCATTATATTGGTAAAAATAACAGTGGCCTTCCAGGTGGATAAAGGTGGAACCTGGGACAACTCCCACCACTGGTGGCCTCGTTACTAAGTTCCCGAAACGTGTCGGTATGGTAAGTGGTGCCGTTAACAAAGTGGCCAATGGCCATAATGGAAAGCGTCGGCGTTGAGTGTCTAGTTTAGACGAAATGTATACCTACTGTTTGATGCGTGTGTGTTGCCCATTCTCCTGTATGGGTGTGAGTCCTGGCACCTTACCAAAGCCCTATGAGATGGTACCATAATTGTTTTTGTATCTGGTAGGTATACTATAGAAATAAAATTATTTATGTATCTCATGGAATTTGGACATGCGTGGGAGGAGGTCATAAACATTGCTCAAGATCGAGCGCAATGGAGAGCTCTTGTTGCCTCCCTATGCCCCTGAGTGGGGTGTAAAAGGGAGTTATGTGTGTGTGGTTTGAAAGTAAGTGTTGTAACAAACATGAAAGTTAAAAAGTTGAGATGTTATGGGCACGTGGAAAGAATGGATGCAAACAGAATGTCAAAGAGAATTCATATGGCTGAAAGGAAAGGTGTAAGGAGGCGTGACCGACTAAGAATGATGTGGATCGAACACATTCATTCCGCACTCAAAGAAGGCAATTGGAAATGTTGTATGAGAAATGGTATGTCGATGGAAGAAGCGAAAGAAGCGTACTTGGATAGAAAGGAATGAAGGTCCGTTCTCTCTGTCTACCCCTTACGGGACACAGCGTGATGGATAAAAAAAATAATAGAATTTTTCTTAACATAAAGATAGTATGTACTTACAAATAATGATACTCTAACGTGGGACATTAAATCAGTAAAATGTCTATGATAACGCGTTTTTAGTATACTCCGGCAAGTGCCTTTAATTTAGGTTTCAAGCGATCTAAACATACTTGTACATCAGTTGTTCTGCTTGCAAATCTTCCATCTAAGCGTTCTCCAACTTGAAATTTTTCAAGAGCTGCTACGTAATTATCTTCAGCGACTTGATAACTGGCAGCAGCATCATAAAAGTTTGAAATATTGACCAATTTATCTCCTTTTTTATCATTTTTGTCCCCCAAATTTTTATTTGTTTCTCCGGCTATTTTTATATTGATCATTTGATAAAGATGATTTTCCTCGATTTTTTCTAACTTATTTTGCTTTGAGTGTGTGTCCAAATAAATGAGTGCCATGCTTAAAGGATCTTTGGTTTGTGTAGTTGTGCTCCAAGAATCGTTGTATAATTCCCTTGCCATATCTTCGTAAACTTTGGATTTGATCCTATCGAAATGTTCTACTAAATATGCGGGAAGTTCTTCAGGAGAATGTTTTTCCATAAGATGAATGGCTTCCGAAAATTTCCCCTCACTGTATAACCCATCCAATTCGGTAAGTACAATAAAAAAACGATCAAATGAAACTTCCAAAAAAAACCCTGAAGGTATATCTTGGCCGATTTGAACATAACATCTTGTTATGACATACGGCATGGTGTTTGTTGTTTGAAAAACAGGATCGCCTTCCAAGGTAAGAGATATAACGTTTTTATATTTGTTCTCAATAGTAATCGGGATTTTCAATTTCGGTTTTGTCTCCTTTTTGATTTCTACAACATCTTCTGTGGATCCGTGTGGTGGCAAAATCCGTCCATCAAAAATACTTATATTATCTTCTCCCCACTCACTTGCATCAAATGTGGGATATTCAATCTTTATAGAAAAACTCGAATTATTCCTTATGATGAACAAAAAGTTTCCCATGCTTGCAATGTAGGTTTTCTATCTGATGCCAACGATTTGATTCTAACAATTTAGTAATTTGATACTGAACAATTAAAATAATATTCACTATTTATACTTACCAGAACTCTCATAAACAATATTAATCAGGTAGTTATGTACCTATCTAATTATTTTACTTTTAAAAGACTCTCTATATTATTAGCTATGTACCACCACAAAAAAAAATAATGTGGTTTTACAAAATACAGAATCAACACAAGATAAAAAACAAATCGTGGGTAGGTAAATGAAAAAATATCTGTGCGGTTTACGAGACTATTTTTATTTTCAATAAATAAGTAATTATCAGTAAATTTTTGAACATACTAGGTACGTACCTAGGTATACTATTGTTTTGAGATTGTCTAAATAAAAAAATGTATAATTATATGATTAAGGTAGGTACATATTGTATCCGTAAATTCGGGTTAGTGCGAACACTTATAGGTAGGTATAACTCGAGATCGGCTGGACAGATTCTGTATGATGCTCGGTTTATTGGATCCTTCTCCGCTCCGGATAACAGAATAATTAATAAAAATCGAAAAATGAATGAAAAATAACATACATAGGTATCTATACGAAAAATATAAATGCAAAAAAGCTACAGTCCTTCCCTAGTTAAAAGAACCGTTTGCGAAAAAAATAAACTTAATTTTTAAGTCAGTTTTAAAAGTATACAGAAATAAAATAATTTTATCGTAAAAACTTTCCTAAAGTAATAATATGTTTCAAATGGTATACAACATATTGTGTGTAAACCAATAGCGTTATGGAGGTTATCCGCGTATACCAGATCACACATTTCGCCCATTTGACCATCACTGTGTTATTGATAAGGTACCTATTATTGCTCTTTGCATAGAATTTCTCAAGAAGAGGATCATGACAATAATAAATATAAATGGATCCAATACACAGCCCGACTCCCATGTTGAACTTTAAAGCCTCAGTATAGGACCACCTTGCGTTTTGACGCTAAACACGGGGTCTTCATAATTTAAAGATTGCATTATTTTAACTATCTTCGGAGGACATAATACCGTACAGATCTAATATTTTCCATATCCATTGGTCCATGTGAGCTGTTGAATCTATGAACTCTTTTATCTGTTGAAAGATGCACCTGGCACAGAAAATTGGTTCCGTGCAGAACTTGCCAGGTACAAAGCCACATTGTTCAGTACAGCCATGACAGACCGCCCGAATTCGGCTAATCTTACCGAGTATACTCAATATGGTAATTCAACGATAGTTTCCGCAATCCGCATTCAAGAAGATCCCCCTTCTTCATATTGCGACGATGGATCCATTCCGCTAACCTTTCGGGCACCTCTTCTCTTTCCACGTCATTTAAAATGTTAGGTGATTTCTAAGCCGACAACCCCACAGCAAGAATCAAACAGGCCTAGGACGAGCTTTGTATTATCAATTATGGCCTGCACGGACCTATATAATACGCATGAAAAATAATTGAAGTTGAAATACTTACCTTAAGTACCTACATAATTTAGGTATTTTATTTTCGCAAACGTTAATTTTTCGATTTAAACGTAGGTAGGTACCTAGTCTTTCCCTGCGTTTATAAAGCGTGGTCCGCTGATTGAGAAAACTTAATTGAAGTCTTCTATCTAATGTAATTATTTCCAACCCCTCTTTTTCCGAGGTTCGTTGCGACTAAAGAAAGGGTAGTTTAACTGTGAGTGACGGTTTTTCAGGTGATGACGTCAATTATTATAAATTGGATTCCTAACTTTTAATTTTTTTTCCTAGAGTTTAACTGAGGAACGAAAATAATGATTATTTTAACGTTCATTTTTCACTCGTATTTTCTCTTTATAGAAGAAAGGGAATGTGAAGTTACCTGATTCTGTTTCAAAAGTTGGAACAATATTAAATAAAAAAATAGAAAAATATATCCCTGTTTCCGATTGACTAAGTGTGATCGTCTGGATCAATAATTTATCTACTTCTTTTACGTTGCCTTTATCGTTGTCAAGAGAAGGTACTTTTTAGTTGCCTTTATCGTTGTCAAGAGAAGGTACTTTTTAGTTGCCTTTATCGTTGTCAAGAGAAGGTACTTTTTAGTTGCCTTTATCGTTGTCAAGAGAAGGTACTTTTTAGTTGCCTTTATCGTTGTCAAGAGAAGGTACTTTTTAGTTGCCTTTATCGTTGTCAAGAGAAGGTATTTTTTAGTTGCCTTTATCGTTGTCAAGAGAAGGTACTTTTTAGTTGCCTTTATCGTTGCCAAGAAAACTTTTGAAAGAAAAATTGAGAATATGCGCGGAACATCAGAAAATTTATAAAAACTTAACCCTTACATTATTTGAACAAATATTTATTAAAGAATAATAATATGTAACAACTAATGACTCTAACAATTCATTACTGATGTTCGATTTTTAAAATGGAACAAACCACTACGGGCTTACGACCGTCTTCTACTGTTATTTCGAAGGCTGGCTTAGTGTGATCACTTTACGTCAACAACGATCGCCATTAGGTGGTAATGTTTAAGTCTCCGAAACTCCTAATCATGAGAATTCTCAACAACATGTCGAGAATTCCCATGTATGCAACAAGTAGATATTTAATAATCAATGAAATTATAGAGATAAAAGTTGGAAATTATTGAGAACATTATTTATTACTTACCTTTGTATTTTAATAAAAAATCATTGCATATAAAAAACCAGTAAAGGTATAATAAATAAAACTTTATTGCTGTCTATTACAATATTAGGAAAAAGGCTTGTACAATACAAAGGGCGAACTTATCTCTAAGATCTCTGCCAGCCAACCCAGGTTTAACAACCATTCATACATATGTATGTAAGTAACCCTTTTAGTGATTTGACATTATAAAGTTGTCTATTTTTTAATTTGAATTGGCGTTTTTCATAACAACTGTCATCAGTTTTGTCTGATAGTTATGTAAAGTGATTGACAGAACATGCCCTCCAAAGATCCTTTTAATCAGATGCATTGGTCGGAATAATATGGGTTTATTAATTAACATTGTAAAAATTGAACAGGATAAATGCTGCCAGGAAATAATTGGAAAGATTTTTTTTTAAATAATATTGATATAGGTACCTTTTTTCGAGGAGGGGAAAATCCTCATCGGAGGTTCTGCCGGACTCAGACCTACCGATTAAAAACCCCTCCTCTTCACGTCTTCTCTGCAGTAGGTAGGTACCTACTCTCTTCTTTATACCTACTCTCTTCCTTGATACAGGTACCTACACTCTTCCTTCTATACATATCTACAGTAATACACGATTTCTAAATGTCTCATCAGCACGGTGGCAGAGGGATCTCAAATTTCCCTAAAAAAATATTACGTAATTCATCTTCAAACCTAAGGGTCTAACCTAATTGGCCATTGCATAATTTAATACGAAGACATAAAAAAAAAAAGATTTATGTACCAAAATGTGACCAAATTTGAAATTTTCATCGTAAAGATAAAGGTAAAAATTATTTTAAAATAAAAACATTATTTTCATAACAATCGGATTCCTTAACTCAAAAGGATGTTGTAAGGTTTAAGTAAATGGGTACCTTTCTGTTTAAAATCAGAGTCCGTGAGTATAAAATAATATTATATTGACAATTATTCGAGTCACGTCTTTCTGAAGTCCTTCAACTTCGCTAATGAATACCTGTGAGGTGTAATTTAACCATTTATCTCAATTTTTATTGTCAGAATAAAATGAGAATTATTTGACCTTCATTCAAGTATTTGCTTTCCTTTATACCTAATAATTTTAACCATAAGAATTACCTACGGAACTTCTTTTCCTAGAACTCCTTCCAATAAAAAAAAATGTTAATAGATAGGCCGAAAGTGTTAGTGATCTTCAAGACCTTCTAAACCTTATTGATGAGTCCGGTGAGGAATTGGGCCTTACAATCAATGTCAGCAAAACTAAGTGGATGACGTTCGGGCGACAGGATTATGCTGGCACGATGATACATTTGAGGGGACGAAATGTCGAGAGAGTAGAAAAGTTCAGGCACCTCGGCAGTATGCTTACACAGAGCCTTGATCCGGAGGTGGAAATCAGGTGTAGAATAGAGGCAGCAAGAGCTGCATATAACAAAATGAGAACCCTATTCTGCAATCATAACATAAATCTGAAACTCCGACAAAGAATGGTCAAGTGTTATGTGTGGTCTGTTCTGGTCAATGCCATGAACAGATTGGAGGCATTCGAAATGTGGATCCATCGCAGGATGTTCAAAATACCCTGGACAGACATGATAACGAATGCCGAAGTCCTAAGGCGAGCTGGAGTAAGCAGAGAGTTGCTGTCAACTATCAAGGTTCGCAAAATCTCATACTTGGACCATGTACTGCGAGGGGAAAAATATCATCTTCTGCACCTGATATTGAAGGGCAAAATTGAGGGACGCCGAGGGCCTGGCCGGAGACAGACATCATGGCTGCGCAACATTAGAGACTGGACCGGCATCCGAAGTGTGGAGGAGCTCTTCCAGACGGCGCAGGGTGGAGAAAGATTCGCCAAAGTGATCGCCAACGTTGGGGAGACCCGACAGGGCACTTGAAGAAGAATAGATAGGAGATATGTTACTGACGTTGTCCTATCATTACTATAATGAATTCGAATTTGCCGTTATAAATTAATTACCTACCTATTCACCCCAGATAATTTAGACAAATTCATCTGTTTTGGTTTGACGATGTTTGCAGGACAAATTCTGACAATCGCTTCAACTGTAAACATTTCACAGATGTCAAACGCCAATTCAAATTCAAAACTGGATATGTTTATACTGTCAAAAGCACTAACAAGGTTAGTAAGGGTCTGTACACTTCTGGAGACGCGCGGTAACGTAACCAATGCAACGTTTCACGCAATACAGGCCATTACATTATGTTTTCTGATTTTTCAAATGTTTCACGCAACTTCATTAATTTTTACACAACAAAAAAAAAGAATTGGTCCAGCCATTCACGCGTATTGCGATGACTAAGAGAAAAAGGGCTCCATTTGCTAAAGAAGTTCTTAAGTTTATTCGTGAATGCCTATGATGATACGTACATACTGATACAATATCTAAAGATCTACTTTAATAATAATAAGAGTGCGCTTGTATAAAAACAATAGTTATCAAGGTAGGTACCTTTGTACATAGTGGGTGTAAAAGGGTTGAATTTTCACACAAAACCTTTAGCATAGAATATTATTTTCTAAGAAGGGCTTGATAAAGGGCGTGAAAAAACATAATTAACGGCTTGGTAATGCGAAAAGAAAATGTTGAATTAAAGAGTGTTGAAAAAAAATTACACAAAAAAATAACAAAGGATTCCGTAAACAAATGAACCTGATAATTATTTTACCTCAGACTCCTTTTATTTTAAGCCTTGAGATTTTCTCTGGTGTTTAGTTCCCTTTTGAATAAGATAAAAAAATAGCAACTATAGGTACCTTTTCACACGATATATTTTGATAAGTTTTCATCAAGTAATCTTCCCGTTGTTTAATGTTCCCATATTTATGTTGTTTAAAGGGTTCAGTTGTAGCAATAATATTTATTAGTTTTTTATAACTAAAGTTTTCAAAACCTGCATAAGACCAATCCTGACATAATAATATGGTATAGAGTTAAGACGAAGTGCGATACAACAAGGATGATGATCCTTCTATGTACAACAAAGATGAAGACTCACCCCCCCCCCCCCCCGCCCCCCTTGTACGCGTAGGAACAACACTCTGGGACTAATAATCCAAAAACAATGAGAATGTTGATCGTTCGAATATATCGCTGATCTTTTATTATACCTACTCGCGTTGAAAGGTAAAAGTGACCGTCATCTATATCTATATTTCTTCACCTGTTACCATGTCCCTCACCAATTTTGAAGCGCCTTAATTGTATATGGTAAGAATGGTATCCCATCAAGTGACGCGGTCCGCTTTTTAAGCGTCAGTCAAATTCTGTGGGATCCAACGCGAGCACAGCTTTTTCACACCCAAATGTTTGTGTAGGATTGATTGTATTTGACTCATGCCTATATCAAAAGATGCCCGAATCTCATAGTATATCACATGCCTGTCTGTTTCGATTATACGGCGTACAGCATCGATGTTCTTGTTGTTCACAACGGTGAACGGGCGACCATCACGAAATTCGTCATTGAGGTTGACACGACCTCGCTTGAATTCTGAAAACTAACTCTAAATAGTCGTCTTGCATGGTTCTTCATTGCCAAAAGCATTTTGAAGCCGAAAGAGGCTCTGCTGAGCTGTCAATTTACATTTAAAATCGTAGAAAATCATACTACGAAAATTTTCCCACGTTAAATCCATATTAACGTAGACAGCGAATTTTTAAAATGGCGTCACAGTGTAAAAACAATAATTGACACTCAGATGGAATAAACTGCATTCTACATCCAAAGAGTTCAATTTTCACATGCTGTAATTTTTTTTTAAATATTGTTTATGTAAGTGGTCAATTCCAGAAACTTTTAGTGCGACCTTTGTATTTGTACCTACATAAAAAGTACCTATTCTTTGAATATTTTCTTCAAAACTTCATTATATTTCTTTTAAATTTAGTTGGCGCATCATGGTTGTAAGCCCTCGAATGATTACACGAATGCATATTCGCTTTATTTGTTTAAATTTCGGAAGATAAAGTCCGATTTACGAATGTGATGAATTGAAAAAATTAGAACAAAACAACTTAAAAGAATGGTATACATGCTGGCAAAGTAGCCCAAAGGGAGCACATTATAAAAAAATACAGTTATCCATACCTTCTCATCCTTGGTTCCATGGGAGAAAATTATCGAGTGAACATATTGTCTGCATTTCTAGACTGCGGCTTGGCCACATGCGTTTGGATGCACATCTATTTAAAATTGGTCTCGTTGAATCTCCCTACTGCGAATGCGGTTGGGACGAGGAGACTCCAGACCATGTCATCCTGGGTTGCCCAATAAGAGACGCAATTGATATTTATTTCTTGCTAGAGAATGTAGAATACCCAATAAGTATTGTCTATCTCCTTGGACTGAACTCTCATCAGGTCAACGAACTTATATTCCAAAGTGTCCAGATGAACATGATCCTAATATAGTCATATATTTTAGTGTTTGTTAAATTTAATTTTGTTTCATTGTCCGTTTTTTACTTTTCTTATGAATGTATGATTTTCGTGATTTAATAGGGCAATAACATCCAGTTGGATGAGCCGCCAAAAAAAAAAAAAAAAGTCCGATTTATATTAATATTTTTTTTGTTTTTCTAGTATTTACCAATCGCAACTTTTCCGCGCTATAGCGAATCGATATCATTCACTTGACTTTTTTCGCACCACCCTATTGTGCAATCTCTGTAAATTGGTAGGTACCTACTTATATTAAGATTTTCAAATACCGTTGTTACAAATAAAAATTAATCGGGGCTCATCCAAAAAGAACACAAAGACACATTCGACATCACGTTTAATTTTTTTTTCATGAGTGTTTTCAAATATTGAACCATGCTGCCAGTTGAGATTCGAACCTACAATCCAAGCAACGCGATGCCGAGGTGGTATCTTCCAGGCTATCAGATAGCTGTACGAATCTGCCTCATTTAAATTTAAACTGCTAAATTTTGACAGTACCTACCTATAAAAAGTTGAAGACCTGTCAGGTTACATAATGGGTATCATATTTTATAAATTCCGTCTGTCATGATTATTTACAAATAATAAGCTTTCAAAATAATCATAGAATTTAATAAGGTTGAGTTACTTCAAGTATTACCTAGGTACATTTAATGATGTATAATATATTTCATTAAAAAAATATTTCGTTATAAGAATTATTATCATCGTCAAAAGGTTGTTATTTCGTTATAATCCATAGACATCATTATTAATATTATTGTCATAGAACGAGATTGTACACGAGTAGATAAGTACACGCGACAAAAGAAAGAATGGCGGGAAAATAACGTGATTTCGAGTCAGCAACTGTTTTTTTTTTATTCGTTTTCTTTTTTTTTTTTTGTTTTTCGTCTTCTTCTTCATAAAAGATTCATGTCTCGTTTCGAGCAATAGCGAATCGCCTCATATCTCCTGTTAGCGAACGCCGTCCCCTCTTACAGCTCGAGAGTGTATTATCCCTTTTTTTATTTACAGCAAACATGTGAACATTAAAGCAAATTGAATTTCTTTTCTTTTTTTTTCCGCCGTACTTATAAAGGTAGCGCGAAGTTAACAAAACACGGCCAACAGTAGTAGATATAATAATAATATATAGGTAGTGTTTCTCCAGCAATTGTTCAGGTTTTTTGTTCACGTATTTCAACCATTGTAATGGTTCCATCAACATTGTCGTGCCTATTTCAGTAATTTAAGGTTTTTTCAGTAACAAACTAGCTTTCCCAGCAGACGTTGTCCTGTGGTCCTTACTATGGATATTTAATTAGAATTTGTATAACGATAAATTAATTACCTTTTAACCAAAATAATTCCGACCGATGCATCTGTTTTAAGCCATATATTTTTCATTCGTATTCTGTCAATCGCATCAACTTTCAAACAACTGACAGTTTCTGCCAAACACCAATTAATTAACTTTCAAAGTTAGAATTAAATTGTTTTGTAAAAAGTAATAAGAAGGTTACCTAAGTACCTACTTTGAGTTTTCTTTAATTTTCTAATTTTCTGCACATTTCTTATTTTTTTTTTCTTTCATAAAAACCTTTTTGTGATAAAAGCAAACACGACAAAAAAAAAGAATTAGCAAAATCGGTCCAGTCGCTTAGGCGTGATGCGATGACAATGCAAATCGGGTCTCCATTTTTATAATATAAATTCCTACTGAGGGGTAACCATTAACCACGCGAATTGGGCGATGGTTTTTAAACAATTGCACATGGATAGTAAACCTCTATCCATATTTTTTTACATTAAATTGGACAATATATTTTATTTTATACTTCTCTAAGGTGTCAATATAGCCGGCTGAATGTAAGTATTGCCTGTGGCAATCTCATCCAGTCCCGTCCGATCCGAGACAGTCCAGCACCGGGTACAAATTCCAAGAAAATAATAGCACCTTGAAAAACTCTGATCCGACCGGGAATCGAACTCATGAACTCTTGATCTGAAGTCCAAGCCTCTACGCTGGTTTTTAAAAAACAATTTTGTTATGGTTCAAAATGAATGATCAAACAACTTTGTTTTGATTCAAAATGAATGATCTGAACTTTATAAAAAAAAAACCAAAATTAAAGTTCCTTTAAAGCTTATAAATTTGACAACGTACTAAGAAAAACAAAACCAAATGAAATGAAACAAAATATCCAAGATTGTAGGTAGGTACTTTCCAATATTTGAAGCGAATATTTGATTCAGATATCAAATAAAATGGTTTGATTGCAATGATTGTGGCAAACACTGACAAAAAACCTTTTCTTAAAAAAACATTTACTTACAAAACTCTTAACGACGAAAAAAATTTGCAAATATAAAATATCAAAATTGTCCCAACAAAACGTTCTCTAAATGTCTAAAACACAAAATAATAATGATTATTATTATTCTCTTCATTTATGATAATTTCTGTTTTGTTCCTAGGGAGCTGATAAGAATTCCATAGCACAATCAGGATATTGTCTATTCATTCTCATTTAGGGTTCATAACCTACTGGATCAAGGGTTTAACAATGAACTTGTTATTGTGACTAGCATATCGTTAACTCTCAGTTTAGGGAATATCCTACAAATAATCTTTATAACATTATATGAAAATGGATCTCTAAGTTTTTCTGCGATCATTGCATCGCGCGTCAACAGCTGACGTATTATTTTTTGTCGTGTTTGCTTTCATCTTTTACTCTTTAACTAAAAGTACATAGGCAACTTTCTTAGTGATTTTTACAATATGGTTTAATTATAGAAACCTTTTTTTGAAATTGGCGTTTGACAGAAACTGTCAGTTGTTTGATAGTTGGTGCGATTTAAAGAATGGAACAAATGCATCGGTCAGAATAACATTAGTCAAGCGGTGATTAATGTATCATTAAGTACCTACCTATACAAATTCGACTTCAATATTTGTATATTAAGGATAACAGGACAATGTCTGTCGAGAAAACTGGTAATTCAATAAAATTAAAAGAAGAATAAATAAATAAAAATAAAGTTGATGTAGATGTTTATCCTTAAGTTTGTTATATTATGGATTTTAGGTTACACACACAGTTCACATAAAACCTCATCATTATAAAATAACAAAATATAGGACTCTGGTAGGTTGTACTTTTTTTTATAAAAAGGACTATTGTGGACTCAAATAAAGTGTTGATAAAAATACACTTAGGTACTTGATATCTCCAGCACATCGAACTCATGACTTTCCATGAGAAAATCATCGATTTTACCCTCAGGTTGCGTCTGGTTTACACGGGCTTCATAGCTATGTAAGTGCTTAGTACTTGTCACCAATACTAAGCCTCAATATGACAAGGGAGAAGAAGTAACCGTTTACACGTTGGAGTCAGTAGAAGTTATTAGTGACCAGACATTCGAATTGGAACGACCGTGTACAGCTTGTCGAGTTGTTTACACAAGGTCAACAAGCGACAACACGCGGGTCAGTTATCGACTTATCGCTCAGTAAATCGGTAAATTGATTTCTATTCACTTCCAATACTCACAAACACAAATACTTACCACTAATCTCACAGTTCACACATTGAGGTTTAGTATTAGCGACAAGTACTAAGCACCAAAAGTACTAAACCAAGCTACGAAGCCCGTGTAAACCAGCCATTTAGGGTACCAACTACATACATGCATTGTTAAAATCCTTGAAAGTTGGTGACGAAAGACGGTGGAAGTCACAGTGGGAGGCCTATATTCATTAATGAACATACGAGAGGGCTGAAAAAAGAATGAAAGAACCTACTTTCATGGGGTAGATATGTAACGTAATGATTTTTCAAGTGCTTGTTGCCGGTTTAATATTTTGTGAAATAAATCAGGTGTTCCTGAGAAATAAGAACAAACGTGCAAAATTCTTGTACCACAATAATTTACACTATTAGATAGTACTTAATAAACCATTTTATTAATAGATTCTCGTAGAGGGAAAGAGAAGCTTGTTTCTACTAAGATATTATGTACTCTGCTCAGTCACCTGAACCCTTCAGTGGGGCCAATCGGGACGTACCTACTTTCCCTGAAAACGGAATATTTGCATAATACAAATCCCGAGATATTACACAGAAATATCTAACACGAAGGTAAGACGATCCGTACTAAGTCTTCTTAGCACTTGAAACTGAGATTATCTTTCATTGGGTAAATTCTTTTACCTGGAATATTTTGTACTTAAGTCGATATGTTTTTCGTAAGATAGAACTCCGGCGAGAGGTGACTGTTCACCTTTACACATACATCAGTACTATTCGATATATAGTATATAGATATGTAAAGCAATGGCACGAATCAGCTGGTTGTCCACTCCATAGATTGATAAAACCTTCCATAATTTACCCCTATCTACTATAATATCATATTTTCTTTTTGCTTTTCAA
Organism: Mystacides longicornis; assembly: GCA_963576905.1. Classification (NCBI taxonomy): domain Eukaryota; kingdom Metazoa; phylum Arthropoda; class Insecta; order Trichoptera; family Leptoceridae; genus Mystacides; species Mystacides longicornis. The sequence continues at coordinate 11,210,282 of OY756427.1, read as the reverse complement.
TTGTTGACCTCCCTCGCATATTATATCCAGACATTTCTGAATTGAATTTGATAGGTATGTATATGCAAGGGGAAGATGGCAATACTGCACCACGTTTGCCAAGCAGGTTGGCGAGGACGTACTTTCACGTTGGCCCATGGTTGGCCCATTCACTAGGGTTGATGGCAGCTTATGTTCCATACGAAGAGTCAATAAATAATCCCCGTTTCTCTCCCTAATGATATGCCTTTTCAAAATCCACGAATGCACAGGAAAGTTTCTATTGTTCACACTCTTACATTGGTGACGCCATTCATTAGAAGGCCTTGGAGCAATAGTGTGACCAGCCTTATTTTTTACAAAAACGACTTATAAATAAGGATTTTTTTACGACGCATTATTTTGTTTACCCAAAAACATTGTCAAAATATTACCTAAATATTTTCATATTGGTTACCTACAATGATTTTGAAAACATTGTATTACTCAAGGAGTATTTTTTTAGAATGAACGTGATAAGCCATTTTAAATCTTCTTTTGTTTGAGTAAGAATATAATATCTTCACAATACATTAAATTAGTTATTGCTTGAGAACAAAAATAGTGTGTGATGTCAAAAAAAATATTTTTATGTGCATGACAAGCCACAAAAACTTGTGGTGATATGGTTATTATTTAGTGTAAATATTATTTTAAATCTGTTTTTACCATTAATAAAGACACACAATATTGTGTTATTTTGGTTTCTTGTTACATTTGTGGCTTGACATACTGTTGGTCCGCGGCCTTCTTATGTAAACTATATGACTCGAGGGGCATCGGATATTGTTACCGAAATACATAGATTACAATAATATAATGCTAATATTATTAATCTTGTTTACCACAAGGAGTGGCTAAACTATAAAATTGTGTATGTATCATCCTGATTGGGTCAAAAATATATCTACACTTAGATGGATATTAGGGTCTAAAATTCGATGTAAATTGACCCTTTAGTGTACTTTATTATATCACACGCCTCGTGGTTATAAACGAAGATGATTACCATATTATTCAAGAGTTATTTTTACAGAAATTAACTCTACAATGGCGTAGTTTTCAATGTGAAAAATTGCTTAATAATGTGTAATGTAAAAATGTAACTTTTTTTTTTTTTTTTTTTTATTTATTTATTTATTTAAACAATTATTTTATGCACATACAAAAATCTCTTAAAATAATTTACATTCACTTTAATATATACTTACGTAATTATTCTCCCACTAAAGCTATAAGCTTGTGTGTAGGAGAAGGCTTCAATTATACCCATGACAATGCAAGAGAAAAAAAAACATACAGCAACTAGTTATCCCCAAAAACATTAAAAATACAAACACCTGTTTTATTACAGTACTCTATCAAAGTCTTACAGGCATATACATATTTACATTTCTTCATCATTAGTACACCGCCGCCCGGTAGTCACCCAGAAATCAAAGACACGCCCACAATGCAAACATAATACTATCGTTAACATACCTAGGTACCTGTGTGCGTGGCTTCTACAAAAATACATTGAATTGCAATTAATAGTGTCGCGATTCTCGCGAATCCGTCCAGATAATTCAACTGAACCGCAGCAAATATTTTTTAACTTTATTGTTGAAAGTATACTTGTTTCGTTCTGATTTTATGTCCGGTGGCAAAGAATTATACGTCTTTACGCAGGCAAAGTCATAGTGGTGCTGTGCGGCAGATGTTTTCAGCTTCGCTCTAACTATGTTGCCATGTGTACGGGGTCGACCACTTATTTCATACTTGTTTTTTGCTAGTTCTTTTTTTATTTGTTTCAGTCCACAGTATGCGAATAACATACCGATATTCATCACCGGGAATAACCTAAACAATTCTAACGTTGCAAAGTCTGAGGGCTTTTTAAGGATTATTTTTATAATTAATCTTTGTGCAACTGCTAGTGGTTCGAGATTCGTCCTGTAGGTCCCTCCCCATCCAATTATTCCGTATTGTAGGATTGATTGCACCAAAGCAAAATATACCGTTCTCACTATTTTTAAGTCGACAATCTCTCTTAATCTAATAAGTATATATATAGTTTTTCTAATTCTCTTGATCGTATTTTCAATTTGTTTTCTCCATTTCATGTTTCCTTCGATATGTATCCCCAAATACTTGACACTTTCAGCTCTCCGTAGCTGAGTACAACCACATGCGGACTCCCCGCATTCGGCGTCACATACTCTGATATTTATACTATGAGAATCATTAGTAGGGGTTTTAAGGGAAAATAAAATGTAATTAGTTTTTTCTGTATTCAACGAAAGCAAACTCTTTTCAAACCATCGCTTTAATAAAGCGACGTCCCCGTTAGCTGCTAAATTCAGTTCGCTCCATGAGGGCTTACTGACGATGGCAACCGTGTCATCGGCGTATGATACTATTTCTCCTTCCATATTAAGTCTAAACATATCGTTAACATATAGAACAAATAATACCGGTCCAATCACCGTTCCCTGGGGGATACCATATTCTGATACTCTTGGTTCACTCAATGTACCACATATTTTTACACTCTGGGGTCTAGATGTCAAATAGCTGCGAAACCATTCTAAAATCCTACCCGATATACCAAAATATCGTAGTTTCTTAATTAATTTCCAATGAGATACACTATCAAAAGCCTTGCATAAATCTATAAATATGCCCAAGCATTTATGCCCTCTGTCTAGATTTTTCATTACAATTGATGTGACCTTTGCGATAGCATCCTCTGTCCCTATATTCGGTCTAAAACCATATTGATTTTCTGCTAGTAGTGCGTGCGTCTCTAGATATTGAACCAATTGTTTCTTCACTATTTTTTAGTATATTTTAGCGATGAAGGAGACCAAGGATATTGGTCTATAGTTATTTATATTTTCAGCCTCGCCCGCCTTATAAATAGGAGTGATTATGGTCTGTTTGTATATTGAGGGGAACTTACCTGTCTTAAAGCTAGCATTTATGATATGAGCAATAGGTATACTCAGTAATTCTCTGCAGCTCTTAAGCAGTTTATCATCGATCCCATCGTAGCCCGGGGATGAACCGCTTTTTAGCTCTATGATAGTTTTTGAAACTTCATTTTCATTTGTTAATTTGAAATCGCAAAAAGCATACTCGCCATTCGCATCATCAGCAGAATCATACTCGCCATTCGCATCATCATCAGAATCCAAATCGTGCATCATCTGATTCTGTATTTCCCCCGCCATTTGTTTACCAATGTTAACAAAAAAATTACAAAACATATTAGCACACCTAAGCGGTTCATTTTTTGCATCTATTCTTTCGGTTCCATCGCGCAACGCAGCTATTGCAGAATAAGTTTTATTTCTACCCATAATCTGATTCAATGTATTCCATACTAATTTGGGATTGTTACCATCTTTCAATAGTTTATCAGAATAATATTTATTTTTTGTTGTTCGTATGAGTGAGTTTAAGTTATTTCTGTATAATATATAATATCTTTTCAGATGTTCGTTATTTGGGAATTTCTTTGTTTCAATAAACAATTTATGTTTTTTGCGAGCAGCTATTAATATCCCGGTGGTAATCCATGGTTTGACCTTTTTAGTGCGTGAATTATTATGTATTTCTCTAGTTGTTGTACAAAAATTTATATGTTGCGTTAAAGTACCTTCAAAATTTTGGGCACAAATATCGCTGTCGTTATTTGACAGAGTACTCGTCCAGGATTCATCTTGGAGTCTCTGTTTTAGGAGTTCATAGTCAATCTTCCGTACCGTAATAGGGTTACATGGTGATGCCTGGACATTGGACTTTTTGTCTTGATACACCATTACACACATATAATGATCTGTGATGTCAGATTGCACTATACACGACATTATATTTTCTGTTTGGTTTGTATTAACCCATATATGATCAATGCAGGATGGCCTTTGATTATATACATCACGCGTGTATCCGTTAATACAAGATTTATAATTAAATTCAGTCATCATATTAATATAATCTTCTTTGACGCTTGATGCATTATTATCGCTGATATCAATGTTTATGTCACCTACAACCACCGAAAAATAACGTCTAGTACCACTCAAAACACCCCTCAATTCACTAAGAAAAACGCTAGGAATCGATGAGTGTGTTCTGTATATACTCACCAATTGGTATATTCTATTTTTTTGAGAAATTATAATTTTTAGGCAATTAGCTCCTTGCATTGGTAGCTCATCTGTATTTAAGTAATGGTAATCTTCACGAAGAAATATCGCTATACCCGAACATACGTTAATAAATCTATTCGTAACAATGCAGGTGTGATAATTGGGTATAACATAGCTAGTATCACTGTTCGAATGCGTTTCTGTCAACATTATGACTACCGGGCGGTGTGTTATTTTATTCAAATAAATTAAAAACTCGTCAAAATTCTTATTTAGGCTGCGGATATTCATAGTAAGAACACTTAGTCCAGTCACAGAGTCAGTCAAAATATTATTACAACTTTCAAATGTTGCACATATAGTTTCCGTTATCTGGCAAGTTTGATCTATATTGGCTGCTATGAAATCATTCATTTAGGTCATCGTACTGTATGTTCTGCCTGGCCATATGCAACATTCGTATTCTAATTTTACATACCTCGCTGTTAGCTTGGTGGTCGGTTTTTACTTGCGAATCCGAGTATGAGTTACTCCTCCTGCAGTTGGCGCACTGCGGAGTCTCCTCCAGCTTCTTGCAGTCAGCCGTTCTGTGCTCTCCAGCGCAATGACGGCATGTTGGTGGGTTCATTGTTGAGGCACATCTCTTTGTAGTATGCCCATATTTCAAACAGTGATAACATTGCATCAATGGACAGCAGTCATTCACCCTGACCTGATGATAGCCCAAATTGATTCTTCCCTCATTTAATAATATCGTTCTTATCTTTGGATTTACTGCCACTATAAAATTCTTTTCTCCTTTTTTTGTTTTGATAACTGCCTTTACATCGAGCGAGCCGGCTCCGTCCCGCTCATATTGTATTGCCAGATCCTCATTTTGAAGAATAAGATCCTCCTTAAATTGTTCATTTGTATATGTCGATTCGACATTCATAAAGATCATGCAGGGTTGTCTTTTTTTAATCTCCTCTGCCGTGATGTCACATGACAATTCATTTATTTCTTTCTTCAATGTTTCCATATGTTTTTTTTCGTTACAAGTAATTATTATTTTGTTTTCCTTAATTTTTCTTATACCGTTGACACCTATTCCCAATTTTGCAATGTTGATGTTCTTTTGTATTTGTTCTTTGACTCTATCGTCATCCTTGGTGCTTTTGACTATAATCTTGTAGTTGTTGATAGGCTTCACGTCCGGTACACTCGTGTTCTTAAGCACTGCTGCATAAGATACTGGTTTTTTAATTTCTCGTTCACACTTTTCCAGCCTGAGTTTCAAATCCACAATGGCTTCGTCCTTGTTCTTTACAGCTTCAAGCAGCCTGGTCATCTCCACCGATGTGTGGGATATTAATCCCATGAATTTACTGATTTTTTTCATCATTCTACCTTGACTCTCTTTGTTAATTTTTGTTGTATTTTCATCGATTAAGGTGAGGAGAGCGTTCACTTCTATCTCCGCCTGTTTTATATAGTTGTGGGGGTCTACTGGAGACCCCATTGTAAATTATTAAGCTAGGTCTCGCAGGTGTTTATAGACTCACGACACTCAACACAAATTGTACGTGCAGCATTGTCAACAGACAAACTGAAACTCAAAATTTTTTAACTAAACTTTTAAAATTTCAGTTGCTGTTACGATAATATTTGATTCTTCACATAATATTTACTTTAACAGAGCTACCAAATATGAATAATGTAATAGAAGGTAGTTTGTAAATCAAGATATGAGCAAAATTATGTGAATTGTTGGACAATTTTGGATAGGCAATCCTACTCGTTAAATATGTACCTTAAAACGTAAAATCGTAGATCTGACTAACAGAGAGCGGGGCAAAATCAACGTAGGTATATTATGCTTTTCAAAAGTCTTTTTCCCCATCAACACTTTAGAGTGACATTTCCAAATTTTGAATACCCTTAGTCTAAATATTAAGATTCCAGATCAATATGTTAGGACTTTAGCTCTTCCAGGCTCCCACAAAGTTGTTATGGCAAAAAAATTCAAAGGAATAATACCTAGGCGGAAATTTTTATTTAATTTTAAAACAGATTTAGTTAAAAATACGGATGCCTTTTGATGGGACACTCTTCATGCCATGCGATCAAGAAAATTTTGAAAAGCATTAACTTGAGGACAGCGCTGTTCTTCCTCCCATCAGGGTCCCGAAGGCGAGGAAGACCCTTTCTGCTCTCATACCGTGTTCCGATCCTTCGAAGCAGAGCTGAGGAATCTGGACATAGTGTGGGAGGAAGTCATAAACATTGCGTAAGATCGTTCGCAATGAATGGAGAGCTCTTGTTGCCTCCCTATGCGCCTAAGTGGGGCGTAAAGGGAGTTTGGATTGGATTGGATTAACTTGATTTGGCGCCGTTCTCCCTTAGCAAAGTCTTTAGTTCTGTGTTGTTGTATATTAGGAAAAGTATTATAGGTATGGTATTTATCACCCCGCTAGACAAAGGCCCGTACTGAGATGATACTAAGTAGGTATTTATACCTACTGCGCATTAGTTTTTATTCTGAATATTAGAGTATTTGATGATTTTGATGTATAAATAATTGTAGTTTTTTGCAAGCAAACTTAAACAAAGTGCTAACAACATACTCAAAGTACCTTCGTAGTCCTTTTCCATCATTCAACGTAATGCAACAACGCCAACTCCGAAATGTCAAACAACAACTATCGAACTACAAGCATTGTGACTTCCTGCCTTTTCATCCCCTTTGGAATCATAAAATATTTCAAAAATGAAAGTAAAAAATTGATGCACCTCTTTAAAATGTTGTAAAATAAAAAGAGAAAATTAGATGGGGTTTTCACACCGTAGTAGACCGTAAAATTACGACCAGCGTGGAATCAATAAGCCCACTACAACCCTCCACACAGGAGGCTGTTGAAAAGGGTTCATTGAGCAATTCAGAAGGTTTGAAGGAGCGTCGAACCATAAATTTGGTCTACTTATAAATAAATAAACTTTAGATAAATACTCTGGCTTTCAGTTTAGTATATTCTTTACAGTATGTTATAATTTTGCTTATCGAAATCAATATTAGGTACCTATCTGATTTAAGGAAACAAATTAATCAATGAAGCAGATTTCCTGGGAGGTGGTACTATAGGTTTAAAACAATGAGTCATTACGAACCAATATAATATGGAAAATCATAATGAGCAAGCAAGAATTCATTATAAAACCATCCAGTGTTAAGTTTTTACATGGTAATTCTAGTAAAAAATATATGGGCTCTGGGGAAAAATATGCGATATTTTTTTTACTACACAAACTGTGCGAACCTCATGTGGAAATCTAGACGAGGTTATCTTTGAAACGCAGATTGCAGAACATAAGCTGGATCTTTTGTCACACGTGCATACGTACAAGGTGCGAATTAAGAGAAAGAATACAACGTACAAACAGTTGATTCTCTACCTCCAGCTTTCCAAAGAATTTCATATTCTTAGATACCACTTATGCTGTCAGAAAATCATATCTAAATATAAAATCGTATCTAAAAATACGAAAATCAACAACTAACTGTAGATTTTTCTGTTTACATACATCGTCAAAAAGGGAGTTTTTGACGCTACCTAGGGGCATAGGGAAGCAAAATAGCACACACCATGTCCAAATCCCTCATCTCTGCTTCAAAGGAACGTAACGTTGTGAGAGTAGGTATATCTTCCTCGTCATCGTGACCCTGACGCAAAAGGAAAAATCTTACGAAGAAGCAAGAACCCGTAATTATTAAAACCATCAAGATATTTAGTACGGAATCCTGAGTGGGAGGAAGAACACGGCACTTTTTGGCAAAATTTGATTTAGCATTTTTAACACAAAATATCCCAACCAAGTCCATCATCGTTTTTTTTTAATCAATTTTTCCTCATTCGAGTTAAACACAAAAAGGTACACTGATGTTTGACTCTTTCACAGTAAGCTACTTACCTTAAGCTTGTGTCGTGAAAAAGGAAGATGGTCGGCACCTGGGCTCAAGCCTATCCTTTGTGTTTTTCAAAGGAATAAAATAAAAAAAAGTCAATATTGAACTAGATACAAATTCTGAGATATTATGCGCACATTATTACCCATTCAAAGACTTTTATTATTACTCCCGGAGGAATATTCAACGACAGACTCATCCATAGTGTAAGAAGTAAGTAATGTTTTTCATTCTCCGTCTCTTTTAAGAAAAAAGGTTTTTTTTCTACTCCTTCGTGTCCGCGAATAAATAATGATAGAAGCCTTTGAAATATCCTTTAAGTAGTCTGGTTAAATGTATATAGACACAGACGCTGAGAAATATCCTTAGACGGTTTCTATATTACATATTATTCCCTATGTTTTGAAATCGATTTCACGCTTCTATTCGCAGACACCTACATACATTCTAGAAATTTACAAACACAAATTTCTTCAAGTTTTATATTTCAGGTTTCTGATAGAAAAGTCGCGAAAACGTCAGATCTAAACGCTGATTTGTATCATAGACTATAGAAAAGCATTTGACTGTGTAAACCATGACTCACTCTGAATAGTTTTTAGTAAGTGCTCGAAATTCGACCATAACATTTTTCAATTATAAGTTTTAAAATTATTAAGGGTCCACTGTCAAAGACTGAGCGAGCGCTATTTCACAATTTTCTTTCAAAAACAATGACATGACACGTCAAATTTGAAATGTTGATATGTACCTACCTACAAAGTTTTTTCCATTATTATTAAAGACAAACAACATTATTTTATTCTCAATTTATATCCCCCCATTTCCAGAACCTTCCATTTGAATATAGGTACCGCTTTCAAAAAGCTTTCCATTTTACATTTGTTTCTACGAAGTTGAAAATCTTTATAAGTAGTCAGTGGAAGTGTGTGTGAGTATCAAATACACAAAATTACAGTAGTGTTTGTTTTATAGATTTAATCTATTTTTTATTCATAATTTCAAAAAAATATAAACATTAGCCAGTCCTTCTCTATAATATAAACTATAAGTGTGCAAGTTTCCATAATCCCCCGTCCGCGCATTATTCATTAAAGTAGTAACAAAGTTTTTCCATCACATATTAATACATAGATTATCAACACCATTTATTGACGCTGATTTGTATCATAGACTATAGAAAATCATTCGACGGTGTAGACCTTGAAACACTCCTAATAGGTTTTAAACTTAGCTCAGCATAGTTTCACCATGCACCATTTGAATGGAAATAAATAAAGCCTAGATTGATTCGATAAATATGGCAAATTATGAATATGATGTGAAAATTTCTAGAAAAAATGACAGGTTCGAACAAATGCAAGAAATTACCTACTGTCAATTTTGGATATGAAAAAAGCATTTTGATGTGAAATTTGGGCAGTAAAAATATGCCATAGAAAAAATGACTGACTTTTTAAATACTTATGTACCTATATATCATGTAACTAGACAAACAGAGAGTTAGTAAAAATACATTAATTTAAATTTATAAAAATATACGAGTTAATAATTAAATTTGGACAAAAAGTTACGATAAAAAATCAACATTCTCAAATAGTTGTATTACAACCTTCGCTCAAGTAAACGAGACAAGTAAGAACATTGTTTTCTTTTCACAAAACGATTCTCAAACTTATGTACTTTTTAATCTCACGTTCCCAGAGATTCTATTTCTTCTATTGTAACACGTCGGTTCGGAGTATTCTAGAATTTTTGAAATCTTGTGTATGTTGTACCTACCTACTTACTTAGTTTGTTGGAGGTAACATTTCCAATTTGTTTTCCAGTTTCAAGTCTCAATCTTCCAACTACCCCCTGCACCCTATCCTTCTTATTCTTCTTCGTCTTCATCGCCGCTCTTCCCGACTTTACAGTTGTTATATTGTCAGTCATTGGGTTAAAACGACTGTTTGTTTTGTTCGACTTAGTAACCACGCTATAACAATAAACTAAATGCAAGAATATATTCAACTTAATGGATAGAACTTAAGCTCAAAACAATAGCTATAATGAGAACTGTTATAAAACTGTCAGTGAAATAATATGTATTCCTAAGAAGAATTGCTTATTATTTTATGTTGACACTTCTACCTACGCAACTTGGCGTTGCAGTATACCTATTACATATATAAATACAAACAATAAATCATTGTACATTATAATGCATATCCCATCATACTCTTGATATTTCGTAGAATTTATTTATTTATTTATAATCACACATGGCCATAGGCCATTAAAGTATATCTACAAAGCATGTTTAATTCAAAACATCAATGTCATGTCAATATTATGTACGGAAGAAACACAACGAAGCACGCCGACATACCACCGCAACACTCACACATACCACTGTACGGTAAGAAGGCTGGGTAGGTACCCGCACAATAGACCATTAACGGCCACGTGGATTGTGACGTTTGCGGGGTAGCATGAAAAAATTTAGAGTTGGTATGAGTGTGTTTATCGGGTCACGGATGGAGTGAATCTACAGGATCTTACGAGTCAATTAGAATATTAGATCTGTATGAGCCGTAATGACCTGTTTGTACACGATTTAATAGAATGACCGTTTGAAGTTTTTTTGTTGTTGTTTTATATTTGCGTGATGTTTCGTCAATAGTTTTGAAAATATACTGAGTTAGTTATTATTATCGAATATTTTTGTTGTTTTATATTTGCGTGATGTTTCGTCAATAGTTTTGACAATATACTGAGTTAGTTATTATTATCGAATATTTTTTTGATTCTAGTAGTATAATAGGTTTGTTATTTTTTCCTAAATTAAATCTTTTACAATGAGTAGGTATTTATTTATATCAAAATACTTATAAACTAGGTTAATACATTTTTTACATACAATATAATAGAGAAGCTAAACAGTTTACTTAACTCCACAAGTTTTGCTTACTGTATACTGGAAGACTGTTATTTATTTATTTACAAGCTGACCCGTCAAACTACGTTCAACACCTTCAAACGATAATTCTTTCCAAAATATTGGTTCTATTATTGGAGCACTGGAGATTCTACATTTTTAGTTTCATGATTTTTTTTGTTTGGGTTGTTCAGTGTTCCCTTGCTGTCTCTTATAAATCTCTGGATAAAAAATATATTGCTGGGAGCCTATCGGTTTTTCGACGCCCCCTATCATACTCTTGCGGACGTGGGTTCGAGTGCTTAGCATCTACCTCTCTCATGCCACAAGATTCTTGTAAGCAAATAGTATTTTTATGATCGCATTGAGGAAACACAGATTTTCAGAACACAGAGAAAAATGATTTTCAAATTTTACTAATAAATAAAGACCTCCCTTTGTGTATCATCTTCATGTCTGGTGCGAAAGGACCCCAGGAACATTAGGAGAACAGAACGGCATAAAGAAATGTTGTAAAGTTTTGTTGTTTGTATTCTTGTTTCACTCTCCATGTTATTATTGTTATACAACTCTGACCTTTAAGTTCGTGGTTAACCATGTAATTTGTTTCAGGATATTGTTGTAGTTACCGTGAAGTATGTTTCCATCTAGGGCCAACAATTGAAAGTCATCTCTCTGTAGGTACAGGGTGTTATTGATACTCCTATACCTGCTGTCAAAATTTCATGACCTTTATTTTTAAATCTTATTTTGATTTCTCAAAATGATTAAGGAACCTCGCGCATTAAATCGCATAATCTGAACGTCCTGTACTTAATCTTACAATATGATCATGGGGCATCAGGTCGTCGATAGTTTGTGTTATCCCACATGCGCATGCTGGAATGTTCAACCATCAAAAGTAATGTAAATTTTTATTACGTACTCAAATGTTAGTTGGTTAATAATTTTCTCACTATGTATTCAATATTCATTTATTAGAGTCACCAACAGAACACTACTTAACAACTCCTAGAATATGGAATCTCCTGTGATCCAATTACAGGAAGGTATTCATTTTCTTTCTGGGTTCCTTAGAACCAGCCAGTTCTTTTGCCGAGTCAGCTATTAATTAGGGTATGTTATCTAATTAAGCTACCAACAAATCACTCTTATTTTCGTCATTTTCTTTTTCTTTTAAGTCACTTTATTCTATTTTCAAAACTTTAAATGCTATTTACGAAAATAAATCTAATCATACGCATAAGTAGGTACCTACAAAAAAGATAAACAATAAACAAGTTGCTGTATAAAAGTTTTGGCCTTATAAACTGATTAAACTGAAATTTACAATCCCGCTATTATAGACAGAGACTGACCATTGACAGTTAATCAAGAGATAATCAGAAAGAAAATTGACATTATCTGTTTTGAAAACACTTTATTTCTTAGTTTTAAGATTTTTCGCCACAATATTTTCATGCCAGCCTGTACTTACCTATGTATATTTCAATAAATGTTTACAATAACCCAATTATTAGTAAGTAGATACCACAAGAACATTAATTCAAATCTTAGAACACAATCGGTGTTGTTTTGTTTATGAACCGTTTGAAACTGTTTTTCTTTGAAGCTCGTCGATTTTTTTTTCCTTTGGCAAAATCTCTAAGACCGCATTCTACAATGGAAAGTTATCGCGCGATCACGCGATGAACGATAGTTGTTCAATCGTGCGATGGATTTTCATACAATTTCTCAGTTTGAAAATATCAATTGCGCGATTGTACTACCATCATCGCCCATCACACAATAGTACGATTACAACCAATTGCCTTAAGATTTAATACCTCAATATTTTGAGCAATTGGGATGTATCTAGATATTTTTAATAGCAGCCTCTATTCGACTTCATAGAAAATCTTTATTAAAAGATCTTTGAATGTTTTAAATAAGGTCAAACCGAAAAGTTCCGTGTCAAATAAAAAAAGCTGCTAGCCTAGGGTAGCTCAGAACTCATAGTAGGTATATTATAACAGCCTTTTCGTGTAAAACATATCTTTGCATAAAAATTCATAATTTTACGATTAAAATGAATTTATCCTTGGAATTATTATAGAAACTTTAAAATGATATCGACTATTTATGGAGCTTTTTATTATCTGCTTTAGAACTACATATTCAATATTTATCGGTACTTTAAGGGGGACCCACTGAAGTTTTACATGCTTATGTAGGAGAATAAGACCAACCCGTATACCAAATTTTATGAAAATCGAAGAAATTTTTTTTTCTTTTTCAGCCCTTTTTCTAGAACAAGTGAAATTTTCTTTGGATACTTTAAGAGGGTTCCCCTGAAGGTACATATCTCAACATTTTACTGACTCATCTACATCGAGGGACTAACCGTTCTACCAAATTTCAATCAAATCTGATAAGAATTAGGTACTATGAGTTATGGGTGCGCACACATTTTTGGCGTACGAATACGGGTACGCAGAAATTAAAAAAATATTTTTTTTTTGCATTTTTGGAATCTATACCCTCGAAAACGTCGAGAAAATTAATTTCAGCGAAATCTATTTTTTTTTGAAATCCGATCACAAGACTCATGTATATTCCATATGTATCTACTATGAGTATAAGGAATGGAGAAGACTTCTTGAGGAGGCCAAGGCTCATAACGGGCTGTAGCGCCAATGATGATGATCTACTTATGAGTAACATGTATATTCCATACACTATGAGTAAAAGTTGACTTTTTGTATATGAACATTTTTAACTTTAAAATATACCTATTTCTAGCGTTGTGTCTCAAATAGGACAGAACTGATTGACTGGCCGTAGATAATTATTTCTTTCGATTTAACTGACACACTTTTAACGAAAATAAAACAACCTGGCAAAATTTTTATCACTATAAAATACCTACGATCGATACTAAGTATTTAGTAGATAAGTATGTACCTTTTTGTGTTTTAATTTGTTGACAACATTTTTAAAATGGAAAATATTTTACCTTATTTTCTTAAAGATAATTAGATATATTTATTGGTTAAATAATTTTCTATTTTGGGAACATCAAAGGCATTTCAAACTTCTTTTGAATAAACTTTTGAAAATAAACCTATCTAAGTACATACGAAAAATCCTCTTAATATACCAAATAAAACGATTTAACGGATAAAACGGAATCTAATCTCGAGGAAATTAGAATGTTCTAGTGTAATTTAAATTTTCAAATTTGGAACGATAAAAGGGTAATATCCAATCGGATGATTGGTAAGCGTTCGTTATTGGATATTCGAGTCGAACCGTTTATTTCCGTAAATTGTAGGTAGGTATGTAAGTTTGGTTTTTAATTAATCCTTAAATGCTAAAATGCGAAATTCTCGCTATGTAATGATTTTAATTATAAGAATAATAAATATTTTTGCACAAACTCTTTTCAGTATAAACTATTAGAGACATAGTTCTAAGGGTTAAACTTCTGAATGACAAAATTTAGAGTCCTTTTTTCATTTCTAATACAATGAATAAATACCACCAAGCACCTTCGGCCCAAACAATCGAATATTCTGAATGATAAAAATCACGGCTAGTCATTAAAAAAAACCTATTCAAAATTTTGTTCTTGAAATTATTTTTAGAAAATTACTAAGTAGACTTAAATTTAAATTCGCTTTAAGTTTTAAGTCAATTATAACTTGCGAATCAATACGCTAAAGATATTTATTTAAGAGTACCTACCTACTTTTATTTCAACCTTTCGTTGCCAAAGGTTTGATTTTGTTTACGTAATTTATTGATAATTAAAAAAAAAAAGAAATATTTTTTGGTCTCCTCCAGGATAATGAAAAAGGCTTTTTGCGAATTTATTGTTTTGCATTTTATGCGACTCGAAATCTTAATCTTCTTTAAATCTTATTACCTATGTATTCAAAACTTTCTCAGGTTTGCATATATTACTTACAGAATCATAGGTAGGTAGGTATTTATCATTTTAAGCGCGTGATCAACATTAATTTAATACAATTAATCAATTTTTGAAAATCTGAGAGACGTTCCAGAAAATAATATACCTAGTCAAAGAGCATTTGTTTCGTTTGACAAGGATCCACGGACATATTGATAATTAAAAGAGACAAAAATCGGTATTTTAGTGATTTATTTTAAAAAAAAGTACCCTTAAATTTCAAATATGTATTTGACTTGTTCTAAGCTTACATTTTTTCGTGAATAACTAAGCTATTCTATCTTTTATACGTTCTTTATCATTTTGATCAATAGAACTGGTAGGTAGTTGTTAATGTTAAAATATAGTATAGGGTATTAAGGGGTTAACAATATTAGCCTCCCTGAAGAGAGTTTCAAAGTTTGTTTAAAGAATTTTATTTAGAGTTCAAGTTTCTATGTGAGATAATCCCCTAGAAACACAACAGCTATGAGGTCAGACTCGTTACAAACTCGCCCCCGGTAAAAACTTTAATCCTTTCTTGGAAGAATTCATTTTAAAACACTGTTTTCTCAAGCAAAAGTTTCAATCTGTTTAAAAATCTTACAGAAATGAAAGTAGACTGTATGTTTTGTTTCTTCATCGATTTTTGATATCTATTTTTGTATATTATTATTTAGCTTTTTTGAGGAGGTCATTATTTTCAACAAATATCTTTCAGTTTTGTTGGAGTTCTATTGTCTGAAAAGTTCTAATTGCAGAGATCTTCAGTATCGAATCAAATTTTCATTTGATAAACTTACTTAAAAGGCTATGCTAAAAGTAAAATTTTAATTAGTTAAAGTACCAACCAAAAACGGTTGTTTTTGTGCAAAGCCCTTTAAAGTCTCAAATATTAGACTTGTTCTAAACATACACTTTTTCATGAATAATCCTGCTGGAAAAGGGTGCTGGAGTCTTCTGCTGTTTCAATCCTGTGGATTGATTTCCGGACAAAGCTGGGCCATGCTGGTCAAATAGGGGCTCTGGTCAATCAGCATGGGCAAGTAGCGACATTTGACAAGTATATTTGTATACCTGGCTACGCTACTGATCCAATGTTGACAGCTAGCGCGATTTAATTATAGGTTATCTTGAACGTGTTTTGTGTTTTAAAATAGAAAAAGTTAGTAAATATTTAAAATTATCTTACATATTTTCAAGAATATGTAACAACTAATGGCTCTAACAATTCATTACTGATGTTCGATTTTTAAATGTACGTCATATCTACATAATAATTCAGTAATGTATGTATATTTATTTATTTGTTTCACTCCAACTGTATGTCGTAGCATCACGCTAAAACCGTAGGTTCTGCGTTGAATTTTTTTCTTCACAGTTTTTCGCAAATACAATTTTGGTAATCTGAGATACAAATATTTACACTTCATTAAATATATTTTAAGTTATTAATAAATTTCTAAAATTATGAAATCTTCATAGTAAAATTTCATTAAACACGGATAGCCATCTTTGAAAACAAAATTACTCATGTAAATATTACACGGAATCGGAGTAATGCAGAATGAAAATGTATTAAAAAGAGTGAAGATTGATTTGAAATACAAATAAATGTAATTCAAATGTTAAAATCCTTATTTAATCTAAAGATATGTCATGAAAAGTTGAAAATTATTCTCCATTTTGAAGTATGGAAGTCGTCTTTTTTAATTTATGGCCACCGTATTTTAAAATTGTTGTAGCCATTGTAATAGAAGATTAATTAAGTAGGTACCTGATAAAATCATGTTTTAAAGTAGCTATATAATATTTAGTGATAATATTTCACATATAGAATGGATATAAAATGATAAAAGATAAGAAAATATAATAAAGACAAGGTTTGTAAAAAATACTTGAAAGGGTTTTAAGAATACTCAAACTGCTATGCCATGCTTCAGAGAAAATAAACTGCAAGGTGGCTGCAGGTGACAGGAATGGTTTGAGGCAAATAAAGCCCAACAAGGGATGCAACACTGAAAACAAATAAATAAACCATTATTTTATATATAATATATTTAAATGATGACATTATAAATAATTATTGTTTAGTATAAATCATACATTACTATTCTATACATAGTTTCAAAACGTGTAAAATAATCTTACCTCTTTAAAACCCACTTTGGTAGTTAACAACAGAAGAATTTATCATAGACTATGCGTCCATAAAGATTACACAAGAAGTGGTCAATAACACTGTGCATCAGTGATGAATAAATAATTTAAAATCATTGAGTTTTATTACATAGAACATTAAATAATTTGTTTAAAATTCGAAATATTGTTCTAATGATACGATTATTTGACTGACGTTTTATTGTTATAAAAAATGTAGATGTCAACGTTGACAGCGTAGAAATAGGGTATTTGACTAATTTCCAGAAACCGTTTTAAATTATTCTACGATACATTATAAGCACATTCTCTTTATATTTTCTGAAGATATGCCATATTTTATATGAAAATCATGTTTAAAGTTTAAATATCCAAAAACGCGCGTAAAACGCTGTCTTGTATAATGGTGCTGGTCACGTGGTGCATTTTACGTCACACTTCTGTATTGGTATGAGGTTGATGACTATCATTTACCATGGGGTGACGTCACCTTGACGTCACGGGGACCACAACTAATCACAACTATGGAAATAAAATAATTCATAGTAGCACAAACTGAAGACTCCTTATTTATTTTTACATAAGTGAAAATGAACTACTACCAAGCACCCTCGGCCGAAACTATCAACAGTTTAACTTCTCTGGGTTTTCAAAGATTATTTTTTTTTTTTTTTTTTTAGCTCTGCAAAGATTATGACCCAACCAGAAATTAAGCCCGGAACCTCTTTGTTAGATGTCTGGTTTCAGTTTGTTTAAACTGTTGGCTATTGTTGGCTGCATTAACATCATCTGCAACTACAAGTTGTACATTTTGAGAGTCTTCTTCAATATTTCTTGTTCTTTTTAATTTAGGCTTAGTGGCCTGTAATTCAAATGGTGAGGTTTGCCTCCTGCGAGGTCGACTCTCAGCTGTCTCTCCACCTCTCTGGTGGTCTACCTGGGAGCCGTCTTTTCATTTCTAATACTGTATCTATATTTCTTAAAATACTTTTTCTTGCAAAAACTAGAATATTTGTGTTTTGCATTTCAGGGTCATTTATCACGAGTTAGTTCAGACTACTAAAGAATACATGAGGGAAGTGACCACCATTGACCCAAAGTGGTTGGTTGAGTTTGCACCAGCTTTCTTCAAGTTCTCGGACCCTACGAAGCTGTCCAAATTCAAGAAGAATCAAAGACTGGAACCTCTCTATAACAAATATGAAGAACCTAATGCCTGGAGAATATCAAGAGTCAGAAGGAGAAGAAATTAAATCACAAAAGAATGATTTTTCTTGGAAGACTTTTTGGATTTACACACTTTTGCTTTTGAACTATGTGACTGTAAATTGTTTGTAAATAGGAACTGTTTCCAAATAAAATTTCTTTATTTTAGCAACAAAATTTTATTTATTGTAAAAAAGTCAGCCGCCACTAACTCTACTTGGCCAACCGTCAATGGTGAGGCTATTAGCAATGGTGAAGTTATATAATATTATATTGGCCAAACTGGAGAATGATTGCACCATATAGAGCTCACATACAACACTTTTTATAGAATGCCACATCCACTATGCTTATTTATTTACGGATATTATTTAATTTTTAAAAATAATTTGTCTAACTGGGGCTCATTTTGAATAAACATTCCGTTTATAAAAGTCCACGGTTCGCGAATCAGGGTCTTTGCTATCACGATTCTTCCTTCTGAATGTATTATAATTAACGTTACTTCTTGTTGTGTACGTGAATTTAGAAAGGATCTTACTATATCTTTCTTTTCTTTGAAGTAAATCTTCTGAAACAACTTTTCTGCGAGGAACATGTTTCAAAGCCGCGTTCCAATCGTTCGTGGCTTTGATAGTCAGTAGTATTTTAATCATTTGATCTAGTGTTAATGATTTGCCGGAACTTGTGTTCCAGGACAAATATTTGTCTAACGGCAGCTTTGCCACTTTTAATTTGTTTTCTTTGGCTTTTGCCAAGGACAGAGGTTCAGATTTAGCCTGAAATAAAAAAAGTAAATAAGTTATCAAGTATTTGCATCACGATATTTCTGTACATTATTCAATCGTCTGTTGTGATAAGTTGAGTAATCTAAGCAAGGCTCGGAAATTAAAACTCGGAAGTTGTGTGGTTGATAAGAGGATATGAGATTACAATCAGAATGGTTGATTTTAATATTTGAATTTAATATATTTGACGAAACTCGAGGCCTTAAAAAAAATATCCAATAATTAATTATAATTATTATGTCGCAATTGTACACTTATCATTAAGATGTCTTAGGAAAATTTTGTGAAACATTTTTTTTTGACTCTCCTAATACCAGCGGGAATAGCTGAATGGAGTTATAAAAAAGATTAAACAAAAAATAACAACTAATGACTCTAACAATTCATTACTAATGTTCGATTTTTAAATGGAACAAACCACTACGGGCTTACGACCGTCTTCTACTGTTATTTCGAAGGCTGGCTTAGTGTGATCACTTTACGTTAACAACGTTCGCCATTAGGTGGTAATGTTTGTCTCCGAAACTCCTAATCATGAGAATTCTCAACATGTTCAACATGTCGAAAAATCTCATGTATGCAACAAGTAGAAATTTAATAATAGAATGAAAAATAGAGATAAAAGTTGGAAATTGTTGAGAACAAGAGAGCAACCAAATTTAAAGACTGCGACTGCTGTCATGTATTTGGCGCCAGGATATGACTATATCCATTTTTGTTAATGTCTCATATTTATTGTGCACCAATAAAAAAGATTATTTATTTATGGTATAGGGGGAATGGGAAATGCGTATATTGTAAAGGAAATTATGCCTTTTTACCATAATTAATTGTGAAAGATTCTTCTTGGTATGGTATCAGTCAACGACTTTCGTACGTACAGCGTATTGGAGGTCTTGCGTTCGAATCCCAGTGCCGACCATTTCCACTTTGCTTTATATAAAAGATGTCGAAAGTGTATTTGTGTTCACATTGGGTGAGCCCAGATTCTTTTTATTAAAAAAAAGAGGGCAGGTAGGGTATGGGGGGTAAAAAAGAACAAGTCTTGGAACGAGATCCAGTATGTGGAATGCTGAATCCTCCAATTCTTCCAGGAGGCTGGACTGAGGGATGAGCTCTAATGTAAGGCTAGTATTACATATTTTCAATTTACAATATTTCTTCTCAACTTAAAAAAAAAACAATAAGGTAGAAGACGTGACACCTGTCAATGTTGGACCAGTATTGGCGATATTGGCCGACTTGATCGACAAGTACACAAGTAATGGCCAATGTCAAATATCGGGCGATGTTGGTAATTATTGGTGAAGTGGCCACACTACTTGCCCATGATGGACCAGAGCCCATATTTGGCCAGCATTGTCCATAGTGTAGCCGTGGCTTAAGTGCGAACATCTCCTTCTCATCCGAACAATCACGAATGCCCCGATGCAGCAGACTGCAGAGTATAGTTACTCTTAAATAGGTACCTACCTACCTTTTGTGTGTCAATTATAATTATTATTGTCGTCGTGATGTCTATATTTTTTTATATTATTATTTTTGAAGCGAGGACGGAGCTAAATGACAGAATATGAAGAGACTTTTATAAAAATTGGTATCCGTGTGGGAATGAAATTAAATTATTAATATTCCAGCTTTGTTTTAATATTTAAGTGAAGAGTAAAAAAAATGAGCAGAAAGGTTGAAGCTGTCACAGCATCGGCATGCCAGAAATCAAACGGATATTTCAAAATAATTATGAGACAGAGTTGGAAAAAGCAACAATTTCACGTTTGATTTTAAAAAATAATTATTATCTTTGTATTTTTTTTTTGTATTATGTTGTTTGTTATTCTTTTTAGTGAATGATAAAAACAAAAAAATAGATATTCTATTTTGAAAAATTTTTTTCGACCTTCCTAATCAGTAGGTATCTCTCAGTTGGTGTTCCCGTGTAACATAATAAAAAGCTCTCGTTTGTTCGTTGTTGTCATAGGAATACTGAATGAAGAATACCGTTGGCTGCTATTTGATTGCACTCGACTCCAGCCTCTGTTGTCCTTTATTATATATTATGTAGCTTTTCTTTATATTGGTAACGTAAATAGTCTGCCAGCAGTTTCGTCAACTCATTGGTGGATATCTACTACATATATCTGGAGTTATCTTTAAAAAATCCGTCATATACTTGGAATCCAATATTCCAGAATGTGGCTAACTTTTGCTTTAAAGTATAGCTTCGACCTTCATCTTTGGTGCCTTTTTAGTTTAGTTAACTCTTCTCATCCAGTGTTATTTTAAAATTACACATTAAGAGGTCCCGGTTTCGATTCCCGTTCGGGTCAGAAATTTTCAATTTGTTTTTTCACTTGAAATTTCTACTCGCGGTCGCAATCCTGTCTTAGATTGGACGGCACCGGTTGACTCGTAGAAAATGCTTCAAGCTTTAAGTTCTTATTACGCCTTGGTAAATTCAATGAGGTTTCAAACGATTTCATCCAATTCAAAATTTTATATATACCAACCTGTACATTTTTGTTAACTATAAGAAAATTATCCATTATTTTCGTTTTTTCTTTCATTTGAAACGACAATCGTATTTCCAATGTACAGAACTTCTTTATGCACATCTTTACATTTCTAGTTGATAGTTTGCGACATTATTTTGACATTACGTTGCATAGAAAACATTTTGTTGTTGTGAAGATATCACTCGGCACAATGCAACATATTCAACTTGGATGTCGACCTGCCACAATGCAATGGTGAAAAGGTTGTATCTATATTATAAAGGTAGTCTCATACACATTACACTAGCTTTTGCACATCAAATATTTTATTTATTTTTATCGTAGTTACTGATCATCTTAGGATTTCGAAGTTTTTAGGGTAAAAGTGTCATTTTCTACATTTCCATTTCAATGACTGCATGTGCAGTAAGTTTATTAATATTTGGCTGTGTTTGGGTCCAGCTTTCTAGTCTTTATGATATCGGTTCCTTTAAAAAGTTTTGAGTTTTTTGAAAGCGGTAAAATTTTTGTGACGGACAAAAGTACACTAAGGTATTTTATTATATAAAATTCAAATAAACCTGTATTGCATTCTATAGAAATAATACTATTTCACAATCCCACTATCTTCCCACTTCAACTCGTTTTCGATTTGATTCTTCACATTTTCTTCTCTCCACACACCCATTAATCCTCCGTAAGAAATGCATTAACGTCAATTCCACTTTATTAAAGGAAAGTAGTTGATATTCGCATTGCGCTTTATGTAACACCTTACTTAAGCTGTAAAATTACCCGGTCGTCATTCACGTAGGTAGATTTTGATTGATTGAGTGAGCTTATATACTTATTTTGAATTGAACACAAAAACGCTTTTCCTGATACATGCGTTAGGATTTAATTTTCTACAAAGCGTCCCACCTATCAATGAGATTTTATAAATTGATACCACAGTTCTAAAAAAAATTCTTTGCTTTGTTGCAGCAAGTCTCCTGGGTGAGGCGAAGAGACTGGCACATCCTGTCTTCAGGAGTCTTCACATTTACCAACGACGAGAGATTTCAAGTAAGTTAATTATTCATTTTCGCTCTTATCAACCCCATTAAATGCAAAAAGAGCCATCAGTTCCGCTCGAACTAGTGCAATGATTTCTTCTAACAATATGTGGAGGGTCAAATTTAATTAGGTAATGATCATGCCATGTTGATCGAATAATCCATGAATTTGCTTCTCATTCCCAATCAAATTCTTAAAAATGTTTTTTTTTTCTGAACCAGTCAAAAAAACTGTGTAAAAAATAGCGTCAAATAAACAAAATGAGTAATCAAAATCGACTAGCATCTTTCAGTCGCGAATTGGATCAAAAGTTTGAGAAAAATATTAAAAAAAGCTTAACTTGATTAATAAGTAGGTACGTATATAGAGAATATGAGTTGATATAGATATATTTGGAAACTTGTAGAGTAGACATGCACAATGTCAGATCCCGCAGACAAAAAAACGTACTTTAAAATACTATTTTAACGAAACTGTCAGCCATTTTGTTGTTAATATATACAAAGAAAATGGAGACACGTTAATATAGTAAAACAATGTTGACAAATGAAAATCGTGAGTTTTTCTTTTTTTTTTCTATTAAGATTTTACATTATTTTGAAGTGACCTCTGAACTTTTCATCGTTTTAATAATATCGTTACTAAAAACACATTAAATAATAATGAATTTATAGAATGATCTTATTATGAAACAATGAATTTAATTAACTATCCTTCAAAGGTAAATAAATTAAGGAGGACCCCTCATTGTGCCTAATACTCTAGTAGGTAGGTATACATAATAAATTGTTTTCAAATTTATTTTGTTCACGAAATCTTAAATTATTATTTTCTAAACGGTTTTGATATTATTATTATTTTCCGAGTGTCAACTTATAGAGGTCGTATGGTTTCAATGTCACAATACTAAAATATTTATCCAATTTATTTTATAGAGGCTAAGTTAATTGGATGAAATCTGCGTGAAAAATAATAATAGATTGGATATGAAAAATTGTCGTGTAGATGTAGTATAAAAATATTTTTATATTTCTATTTTAACACAGGCAATCAGTTAAAGAATTGATGCTAACACCGAGAATCTTATAATATAAAAGAAAGTCGGGTTAGTGCTAAAACTTGTAAGTATTTGGACATTGTGCGCATGTGTCTCGTCAGGACCAATGTAGTAACACTTCATCTTTTTGACGAATCCAAACGCATATTCTGGCGATGGGCACAGCCTCGTCCCATATGCAAGTGCAGTAGCAAAGTCATCAGCCTAACTCATCACATCATCAAAAAAAAAAAAAAACAAATGTATTTATCTGCAATAATACGTATATTAATGTCCCAGTGGGGTCAGACTGTCAGAGTTTTATCTTTTGAAATTTCTAAGTACTTAGGTAGGTACCTACTCAAAATTGGAATCCTTAAAAAAACCTGAATCGAAAAATATGTGCATTAGACCTCTAGGTTTCCCAAGTTTGAGTTGAGGTAATAATCATTGAATCCTTTCAATTTTTGTTACTTTGAATGTTATGATACTTTCTTTATTTAAGTCAATATTGACTATTTATTCTTATTTTTTATTTAGACTTGTCTGAGTATTGTTTCACTTTAATGTGATCAATAAATCTAAGAAATAGTTTAATGTTTCTCAAAATATCATGATTGTCAATTTAATAATTATTTAACAGAACTAAAATGAAAATTTGCATCTGTAGGCTTGCCTAGGGCCTAGGCTACCGTACATACCTTGTCTTTTTGTTTTTATCTTTTTACTCTTTTAACCTTTTGTTTTTATTAATTTGACCATTAGTTTTTATTTTTTTAACATTTTATAATTCTGACCTTATATTAACTTATTTTTGGATGAATTTATGATGTGATAGTAGTAATAATGATGCAATGTTCAAGAGCACACAGTATGACTCGACAAGAAGAAGAAGAACTAAATCTGATTGAAATCGTGAAATATTATTTATTTTAGAATGATTAATATGTCTGGAGGGTTATTCCAAGAGAATCTCAATTCTATAACTTACCTCGGTTTCAATTATAAATTTTAATCTAATATATGTTGATATTTTTCACAAAATCAAACTTCAATAAAAAAAAAACAAAATGGATCACACCTCTGAGATTATTTCATAACAGTCAGTTCGAATGCAAATTAAAACTTAAACATTGGATGCAATATTACAGCTTTTACCTGCATTGTCTTTACTCATTATTCTTGATACCTATTGTTAATCAATTTTATATGTATGGGTACCTATAGTTTATATTGTTAATCAATTTTATATGTACGGGTATCTCTAATCCCTTTGAGATCTTTCTTGGAGGCATAGGGAGGCAACAAGACAAGAGCCCTCCATTTCGCTTGATCCTGCGCAGTAACGATGATCTCCTCCCACCCCATGTCCAATTTCCTCAACTTTGCTTCAAAGGAGTGGAACACGGTGCATGTAAAAGGGTCTTACCCGACGTGATGGGAGGAAGAACAGCGCTCTCTTCGGCCAACTGTCATTCGGCATCATTAACACAACATCTCCTTATCACATCCACCTTCTCTTCTTAATGGTAGAATGATGGGCCCGAGCTGTTCCGCCGACGTATATCAGAGACTTTGTGTGCCTGGGCTTTGATCAAGGGCCATGACTCACACCCATTCAGGAGAATGGGCAACACACACATCAAACGGTTCACACCATTTTCAATACGAATGTATACATAAATATACGAAGCTAAGCCCTTAAGGTCACCAGTGGTGGTAATGATTGCTCCCAGGTACTTATTGAATTTGTTCACAAGGAGACTAGACCATACATTTTTGCGGTTATCGGTGACTATTTACAGATGCAGGCGTTATCCGCCATGAGCTTCGTTTTACTGGTATTGACTCGAAAGCCAAACCATTGAAGGTTATTAATTTAAAGTTGACTAATAAAATATCGTTACTGGGGCTGCAAATTAGGCACTAAAATAGCAGCCTAAATCTTGGTAAGGGATGAAAAATGCTATCTTAATTTTTGTTCAAAAGTGTGGATAATACATCACAAATTGGTGATAATTAAAATAAAACGCAATCATGCCGGTTACACAAAGTTGAAAATAACTTTTTATGTGACATAATAGGTATGTTGAGTTTGATTGAATTCAAATACTCCGTGAGGCTAACGTGAGCATTCTTAAAGTGAGGAAACGTTTAACTTTTATAAGTAGGTATCTACCTATAGGTATAGATATCATTTAAAAACTTTTTTTATTCCTTTGAAAGAAATATCTTAGATAACAAAATGAGAAGAAAATAAAATATATATTTGTTACGAAATTCTTTCAGCGATTACTACCAGGAATACATACTTTTATATTGAACATTAAAAGAAGACTAACAACAAAGTGAGTTGCAAATTTTTTACGCAGATAGATTCGCTCAATAAAACAAACTGTTTGTGAAAACTTCTTCCTAAGTTAGTATACAATAAATGTTTAATGGTGGAGTTTTTCAAGTAAGTGTGAGGTTATAATTTATCAAAATCGTTCACAAAGAAAAGGGAGATAAAACAATGAACCCGCTCGCGGCTCGGGATTATCAACGGGAATCGTTACGAGTGAATCTTATTTATGAACCACCTGACGAATCAGATCTCAAGGAAACTTTAGGGTTGAACACTCAGTGGTATTCATTCGCATTTAACAAATGTTATCTTTATGAATACGTTGATCAATTTAAGATCCTCTATCATCAATTGTTTTTGTAATAGCGTTTATAAGCTCTTATTTTATACCATATTTCTTTGGGCTTTCGTAAGCTGACATTCTAAATCTAAATTAACTTATGTAAAAAGAACACGGCTTTAGCAGTTGCTCAATTGCATGGCTTTTATAAGTCAGATGCTTCAATGATTAGATGACAACGGCTTGAGAATAAGTCGAACAAAAACAGAACATAATATGCCTTGCTATTTTTTCTCCAATAACTCAACAGACAGAAGACAACGTATTTACCTACCTCCAAAAAACATCATTACTCCAAACTACATCTTTTAAATACCTGGGCAGCGTGATTGACGCATGTGAACATGTCACCCAACGCAAGAACACAGAATGGCTAAAATGGAGGTCCGTCTCTGGAGTATTATGTGATACAATAATTCCAGTAAGAGTATACAAGACCGCAGTAAGACCCGGAACGACATATGACTTTGAATGTATGGGCACTAAAAAAACACCAATAAAGGGTGTAGGGGAGGGTGGGGAGAAAAGTGCCATAAGTAAAAATATTTTTCATCATTTGAACTCGAAGAAAATTAATGTGTTCTAGGACGTCACTTTTCACCCCACCCCTACCTATCAATAAAAACATATCACATTTATTATTTAATACAAACATTTAACATTTTTAGCAACGAGCATTTCAAAAAGAACAAAAATAATTAGTAAATAATTCTGACTTCAGCGACTTATCTCAATACGTATGTTCACCCCTCAAAAAAGAACTCAAACGAAAAAAAATACTTTTGAGGTGAAAAAAAATCAAATGAAACTCACAACCGCTACGACTGTCACACGCCGACTTCATTTGTACACACATGTCGTAGAGCGTTTAGCTACCAATAGAGATGACCTACGTACCTAGTTGTAAAATTCTGCTTTGTTAGAAATTTGATAGTTGGCACTTTTTACCCACGGCACTTTTCTCCCCACCCAACCCTACACTGCAGATATAAAGATGATCAGATGGGCTGGCGGAGTAACCAGACTCGATAGAGTTAGAAATGTCCATTTCCGAGGAAGTTTCAAGGTCGCACCCATAACCGAAAAGATAACGGAAAACAAGCTAATATGGTATGGGCATGTTATGAGACGACCACAGGGCAACATGATCCAGAGAGCCATGATCGTTGAAACTCCAGCCAGGAGACTAGGCAGACCACCCGCCACATGGCTGTCGAGCATCAATAGGGACCTCAAAGAATGCGAAATGGAGCCAGATATGGCGTTGGAAAGATAATCTTGTCGCAACAGGACAAGGAGGGCTGACCCCAAATAATGGGACAAAGGCGAGGCCGAAGAAGAAAAGAGATGCTTCAATGATTTTTGGATTTTTTTTTAGCGGGCTATTAGGATAACTTTGCAGTTTCTTAATTGGCTAGGGATATGTTTGACCTTTCAAAAAACAATAAACAACCTTGGCAACCCCATACTATTTACCTTCTGTCCAAAATGGGTTAATTTTCAATATCCAATGACTTTTTGTTTATATGTTTATGGCGATTTTGTCTTATGGAGAGAGATGAAATCAGCGAAAGGTTTATGAATGATGAAAGGTACCTGTGTAATGTACATTAAACAAAACCACTACCTATTGTAAACTCCAGTATTCCAATCACAGATATGTACCTATGTATAAACTTGGACAGTGTCCGAAATAAGAGTTTTGACTTAAACAGAGATGAGTAGGTGGGTTTTTAAATTAAACAATGAGAGTAAGATGCAGAATTTTTGGATATGTTTTTGAAAAAAAAATAAACATCAGTCAAATCTTCTTTTAATATTTCAGTACCTATTTGTTTCCACTTCTGTTAAAATACGTAATGACCCCTTTAATAAATAAAAGACCAGTGTTCACCGTTCTACAAAATCCATATCAAAATTTCACTCAAAATTATTGTAATTCTTAACATACACTAATAATCGATACTTACAATAAAAAAATATAATATAACTACTTCTACTATCACGCCAAATTAACCCATGTTACTTGCAACCAAATTGAGGTTAAGGGACTACAATGCGTTGAGGTTAAGGGAACGATAAAACATATTCGACATTCTTCACACGTCTTTCCGTAACTATCTCTGGAATTCCCCGCGATGTGAGAAAAAAAAATACATGGCGAGATCTTGATTATGTGCGGCGATATATCTCCAAACCACCCCCCATCCCTTGTACCCCGTATCAATCACTCTCTGCTACCTCATCCATCAGTATAAGAATATTGTACCTACCCTATGTAAGATGACGTTAGTGTTATATACCTAATGTGTATGAGAGTTTTGCCAATTTTCACATCGTGCGGGAAATCGATTTTCCTCTTATCAAATTCTTAATTTGATAGGTGATTTATTGGAGAGAAACTTACGTATTTGAGAAATTTTTTGGATATAGAATCTCAAAATATTAGCGAATTACTTTTTTGTATGAACTTACTTATAATAATAATTGTCGCACATTTTTTTTTAATAATTTTTGTTTTTAAGAAAGCGAAAAGAAATAGGTTTAATAGTTAATTTCATAGCAAAGATTCATTTTAAACTCAAACTACGTTCTGTAAGGCCCTGTCCTAGTTGGTCGTATGATCGTACGACCAACTAAGACAGGGCCTAAAACCTACACATCAATTACTTTTTAAAAAATCTGGCAAGTTAGATATAATATCTAGATCAATTAACTAGATTAATTAGAAATAATAATTAACTAGATTCTAGGCTTCCGAAGTCGTTCGGTATAATAGTTTCTTCTATAAACACTCTACAACACTATACATTAAGTTGTAAAATTAAAATGAACAAATAATACTGTATTCATTAATTCTCCCTTAAATACCCCCCGCACACCGAAAGTCAGCCCGAAGGAGACCAATCCGCAGCAAACCCGACACGCACGAAACCGACCCCCTAGCTCAATCGAAGCAATCAAACCTAAAAGCCGGCCACACACAAATCAAGCCCGCCGCGGACCGTCCCCCCCCCCCCACCGCATACCAACCCACCATGCGAAAGGCCTAAGTCCCACTCAGGAGCATAGGGAGGCATTAAGAGCCCTCCATTGCGCTCGAAGGCGTCCGAGGCTCATTGTGCTTTTTCTGAACTATTGAGGTTTAAGGACGTGAGGTGGTCAACCCCACGGTCCCGATCTGATTTTTCGCCTACTACATATATTCTCCCTTTAAGGCACCCCGCACACCGCAAGCCAGCCCGGTGGAGGCCAATCCACAGCAAACCCGACCCGCACAAAACCGACCTTCTAGCTCGATCGAAGCAATCAAACAAAAAAACCGGCCCCGGACAAATCTAGCCCGCCGCGAACTACCCCCAAACCAACCACAATGAGCCTCGGACGCCTTCAAGCGCAATGGAGAGCTCTTGATGCCTCCCTATGCTCCCCTATGCTTTTCGCCTACTGTAGGTATATTTAATATTAATATTATCTTTATGTTATTTTATATTATTATCTTTAGTTGTAATAACGATATTTCTATCCAAAATATTAAAATACAGTGATTTTGAAAACTTGTTTTTTTTTTTTTTTTTGTAAAAACCATTATTTAGGTCTGCGATTCTTCACAACGTACAGAATAAAGGATCAACTGTCTACGGAAATAATTAATTATTTTATCCTTTCTCAACTCTGTAAAACAATCAAATTGTAAAATGTTTTTTTTTCCAGTCTTGTTTTCTTAAAAATCCATTTAGAATTTTTTCCAATTTTGTTTTCAGATCCTCCACGGTGACAGCTCGGAAGATTGGACGTTACAAATTAAATATGTACAAAAAAGGGACAACGGTACTTACGTGTGTCAGGTAAAGTGCTTTATTATTAATAACAACCTTTTTATAATGAAACTGTTTTTTTTTTATATGTTTTTGGATTATCATACATACTTGAAATAATATTATCTAAAACATGGGTAGCCAACCTTTTCAGGCCACATCGAAAATACATCGCAGTTCTCATATTTATATTAACTTTGTGCCTACATAGGTAAATTCCGCTATGATAATATTATGAATTTATTTAGAAACTAGCTGAACCGTCCGTTGAACTTCGACCTCACCCAGAATAAAAAAAAATGACTTATTACATGAATTAAATACAGTTAATGACATTAAAAACCGAGTTAAATTTAACTTATAATATTGCATTGTGTAAAAATTATTGTTGATTCGGATGCGGGATGAAATTCGACGGGTCATAATTTTTTAATAAAAATAATTCCTCAACAATTGCGCAACTTTAAAAAAAATCCAAGAGATGGCGGTGTAGTAGGAAATAAGTCACATGTGATGATTGTCACATTATTGTAGGTATATGTTGTTGGATGAAAAGACTCCATTAAACCCAAATTTTACCAAACTATTATGGTAAGATGAAAATTGAAACATCAAATAGCAGGCATTAGTTTCCGCAGGGCTGGAATGACACCATGAATTTGGAGATTTTTGGGCAAAAAACGAGATAGAACTATAGGACAAGTAGGCGAAAAATATATGAAAATACCTAATAAATAAATTTGATAGAGGTGAAAAAACATACAAATAGCCCCCTTACTCTCGTCTTCAGCCTGGTCGGAGCGACATAACAATAGGGTCAAACACGAGCAGGGG
This sequence comes from Mystacides longicornis, assembly GCA_963576905.1. Classification (NCBI taxonomy): domain Eukaryota; kingdom Metazoa; phylum Arthropoda; class Insecta; order Trichoptera; family Leptoceridae; genus Mystacides; species Mystacides longicornis. The sequence continues at coordinate 11,179,257 of OY756427.1, read as the reverse complement.
GATTAGGTACTTTTGAAACTCAATCAATGTCAACCGTCAATACATATCTACTTTTTTTAAATGAATCTGTGCTCACTTAAAGTGAACACAATAAATACACTCTTCCATCAGTCTTTCACAATAAGCTACTTAAAGCTCGTGTCGTGAAAGAGGAAATGGTCGACACCGCCGGTATTCGAACCTACGACCTCCAATAGGTACACTGTACGCACAAAAGCCGGCGATTGATACCATTAGACTACCAACTACCTCATCTATAAATCTTATATAAATTTTTCGTAAAACAATGCCAGATTTAAAATAGACCTACATGTAAGTAATTATTTTTTGCAACAACCAAAATCTAAGTGTACCTAATAAAAATAAATTATTAAATTATTATCGGTATTATGTCCCAACCGTCCCAATGCCAGAGTCACACACCCCTGGTGAAAGTATGGGTGAAATAAAAGTTTTCGTATGACATTTTCATAGTACCCAAATGGGTACAAATTAATTAATTATTATTCTGTAAGCAGTGATTATTTCAAATTATATAAACAGGATAATAATTTAGCTTTAAATAACAAGTCCTTATTCAAAACACATTCTTTCTGATTTTTTAGGAGGTACCTATCACGCCGAGCTTGCAATCGAATTATTCTATGTTAAAAAAAATTATAGAAAAAATGAAAGATTCTTTCTTTCGCGTATTTTACTGACAAAAATTTACCAAATTTTGAAATGGTATTGACAAATAAAATTGTATGATAATGTGCTATAACATATACAAATTTTAAAATTTTTAAAACTACAAATTATTCCTTTTATAATTCATCATTCGTTTGAGGGTGAAGTCAAAGCTCGTTTAATATAGTTTTCAAACTTTTAATAACACAGTGTTAAACATAATTTAAAAACCCCTTTAATTAAAAGGAAATACGCGACATTTCAAAACTAATTTATTTTGTTTCATTTCATCCAGTTTTCACAATTTTTTTTAGTCCTTCATCTTCTAGTAACCAAATACAAAAAAAAATCGTTATTACTACAAAGTTTGCCAAATCTAGTTCGGCGGAATGTTTTTCAACATTGAAAAAAAAAACAACTTGCCTTTCTTTGGTTAAAAACTCTAATACATACGTTTGGCTTTAATCAGATAGAAGAACACTTTTTATTTAAAAGAAAACGGCCTTAAATTGATTGAAGGTCCTACAAATTAGTTACAGCGTCCATTAAAGGGTCCTTATTTTACTTTACCACGGTGTGGGCTGCGGAGAATTATTTGATATTTCATTGTAAAATTTCATGGCAACGAATACCAACCTACAGACGAATTATATAAATATGAAAAATACATAGTTGGTTTGATTGTGCCATATCTATGAAAAATATTCAGAAAATACCTAGGTACGCGTGAACTGAGTAATATCTAATCATTATAATATAGAGTCGGGTTAGTTTAACCACATATCACTTAAGATTGGCTGAACAGATTTGTATCATATTTGATTTGTTAGATTCTTCCCAGCTCCAGATAACAGAAGAACTATTAAAAATCGAAAAATAGAAAGACAATAATATAATAATAATATTAAATTTAGTAGGTATGGAACGGATTTCCTCACAATAACGCTATTTATGAAAATTCCATAACAAAACAATTTTTGTTTACCTGACAACCTTTGATTTTCAAAACATTGGTTCGCAGAATATTGATAGTATTTCTTTCAAGCTTTCAGAAATATTTTTTTAACATTATAAAGAAATCTGTATTTTTTTAATCATAAAAATTCTATATAAATGTATAATATATGTGAAATGTCTGATCTACGTACTTTTGAAATATGTAAATGATTCATATTATTATATTATAACCAAATGACTTAGTCATATAATGTCAGCTATGTTATATTAACTACCTACAATTTTTTATCGACTTTAAGGCGGGACGAAGTTCGACGGGTCGGCTAGTTGATTATAAAAGATACAATCATTATTCCTCCATATTTTTCGTAGCTTGTAGAGGGTTTCCAAAAAATGTTTCACTCAGAAAGGACAAAAGTTTTTTAAAAACAATATTAAATATTTGTATGTGTATACAAATTTTGTCGAAAAAACTGTCTTTAGAGCTCAAACCAGCTCCTTTGCTGATTCATGGATTTTTGGCGCACAATATGTTACCATATACCTGAGCAAGAATCTGCGATTCAGCAATCCAAAATTGTCACAAAAATTCAATTTTCATGACGGGCTATGATGGTTTTCCTCTCCGCCACGGCATGGGTTGATGTTAACGTCACGCTTTTGACTCCATATAATACAACACGACAAACGTCAATGTACTCGGACCTGTAGTAGTGCCTACTTGTAACATCGTGCTGGGTAGACAAAGTTCCATTGCATATTGCAAATGAATTATTCATGATAGGCACAATGTAGAATAATTGCAGTTATCGCTCTACCGGCTGTGACGCTGCAATCACTATTCCTCAAACTAATGACAATATTATTAATTTAAGATGAATATAGGATAGATTCATATTCAAATATAGAAGTAATAGATACGTCCTATACTCCATTGCTAGTAGCTTAATCTTCGTTAAAACGCATTTGTTATTATCATCCCTACTCCATCAGTTCAATATTGAACATAATATGGGCATTTCTTCCCGACTTCCATACCTTCCTAACCCTCCTAGGTTTTTCCTACCGGTTCTCAGTCCCATTCCAATATTCCTTTCGTCCACAAGTCATCCGTTGATTTTATTACGTATCCAGCCCAGTTACACTTTAATGATGCAGTTTTTCAGACCACATAATATTGTGTCGCCTTTATTCTGCCTCTAATCCGTTCGGTTTGTGTTTTCTGTCACGCCTCTCTCGTTTTTTACATATTTTTCTGTATCCCATTAGGTCGCTCAAACGTTGACATTGTCAAGACTCTAAAGAATAAAATCCCAGACGGCACGCAACAGTTCCTAAAAAAAATGAAAAACCTTTTGTCAAAATGTAATGCTATAATTACACGCTTGCCATAGCTTGGCAAGCCATCACAAGCTCCAAGCCTTCACAAACGCTTGGACGCCTTTACACTTTGGCGTGCGCGTCGGTATTTTCATACATTTGCCGCAAATTCCTTTATTTGTGTCAAAAACCGACACTCGTTGCAAGCGTTGGCAAGCTCACACAAGCCAAGGCGAACACCCTGTTATTTATTTGTTTTACAATTACAATATAACACCATCAACATAACAGCTTTCGCCTTTGCGCTGATGGTTTTATGCTGCATTTACACGCTTGCTATGGCTTGGCAAACCACCACTAACACCAACGTGTAAACGGAGTGTTTGCCTTGGCTTGTGTGAGCTTGCCAACGCTTTTCCCGATCTGGGCAAGTGTCGGTTTTTCGACACAGATCAAAAGAATTTGCGGAAACTTTATTAAAATACCAACGCGCACGCCAACGTGTAAATGGCGTCCAAGTATTTGTGGAGGCTTGGAGTTTGTGGAGGCTTGCTAAGCCATGACAAGAGTGTAAATGTAGCATTGCACGTTGGTATTGGTGGTGGTTTGCCAAGCCGTGGCAAGCGTGTAAATGCAGCATAAAATTTAGGTATTAAAATAGTGTATACCTTGTTTATTATCCTCGCGGATTGTAGACTGGATTATTCCTAGTTAAACGAAAGCTCTAATTTGAAGGAGTGATAAAAACATAGTTACTTTAATAACCGCCATGCGCGTGTTGGAAAATAAATTTCTCGCCAGATAACGAAATAACAAAGTAATTCAACAACATCTATTGAACAAAGGTTGAAGTAAATTTGAATATTCAGTTGAAAATTTGTTTCCGTTACCCTTCAACAAAATATGTCACATACTTAGAACTCAGTACGTAAAAACCTATAAGAATCACTCCAAATGGTGTAGTATGAAAATAAAAATGGAACATTTCCAGACTCAGTGTGTTTATAGACAAGTTTCAACGAAACCATAATTGACAGTGGAGAACAGCGAATGTTTCACAGGAATAGAAAACGCTTTTAACCTGGCCTAGGAGGTTGTAAGCCCTCAGCTCTGTTGTCCAAGATCTGATATAGACTCATTGTCTGTTGAGATTGTTTCTCAAAGCATTACAATTTAATTCATCAATAATTTTTAACTGGTAAGTAAAATATTTTTTTTGTTTCCAGATTTCAACCGGAGCAGGACTTTTCTTCCACAACGTCCATCTTAACATCGTCACTCCGGAAGCTTTCATTCTTGGATCTGGCGAGCATCACGTGGACACCGGAAGCGTCATCAATCTTGTCTGTATTATAGAAAATGTAAGTAACTTTTTTGTAAATTTTCACTCCAGACAGTTTGTAGGTAAAGCTGAAAGAAAAGAATAATATATTTTGAATTTTTGTTGGTGAAAAAATATAAAGTTTCGATAAAAATAAATTATTAGTTAGTTATATTAGTGCAACTGGTTTCTTATAAGAGTTATAAACAAAATGAGTAGGTGTAGGTAAAAAAATTAAAAAAAAAAACTGCACCTCGACTGTGTTTCAGTAAAAGGTTTTAATCCACATTTTTTTCCAAAATTGGTTTTATTAAACTAATATTGTGTGTCTCAGACACATTCCGGTAAAAGGATTTAAGCCGCAAACACTTATTTCCTACATAAAAACACAAATGGTTGCAAAAAGAAGGACTTAAATGCAAAGCGCAACCATGTCAAAGCACCTAAGCCACAATAATCTAGTTTGATCAGGTAAAAGGCATTAAGCCACATGACGCATGATATATGAAAACGATGTTTTTTTTTATGACGGACACAAATGTCAGTGGCGATGTAAAAGGACTTAAACCACCTTTTAATCATGTTTTTTCTAATATCTCGATTATTTATTCATTCATTATTTAGTCTTAAATTGCGCAATGTGGTAAAGAAAACATATTTAAACACGATAAAAAAAAATAATTTTGCATTTTCATTAATACACCGGTTCGCGTATATTATTTTGGTTCTGGTGTAAAATTTTATAAATGTTGGTTAATGCCTTTAAACAAAACACAGTCGACCTATTTAAATACAAAATAGCAGGTAATTCTTCGTCAATAAAATATTTCTACCAAAAACAATCAATAAAGTACAATCTAGTTAGCTATTCGTTTTTTTTACCGCCGCTAGCCATCCGGCTCAAAGGACCAATTTTTTTATTTTTCCTGTGTAACCTCGCCATACTACGTAGACGGGTGTCTACGTGTGGATTTTGTTTATTTTTGTGTTACACCATTACACCCTCGTCCGGTATAATTGTTTGAATTGGACGGTTCCATCACAGCTGATTTTCAATTTCGTTTTGTGTTTTATTAATTTCCCATCACTAAAACTTCACGGCCCGTCCTATCCTCTCACAGCATTGGCATCGCATCGCTATAAAGAGTGTTTTGGGTACCAGTGCAAAAAGTACCTATACTATACGATTTCCATGCGTTTACAGTTCTTTTTATCAGCTTATAAATGAATAAAAAATATTTATCGATTTTTAAACTTTAAATACGTACTTATTTTTGACATTTATAATATTTTTTCTGTTATAATATTCGCAGAATTAAGGGTTTTCACAAACATGTTGAAGTCTAACAGGATTAATCTCAAGAGTTACAGGTTATTGCTAAATGCATAAATGTTTTTTTACTCATCACGCCTTGTTCCGTAAGGGGTAGGCAGAGACAACGGACCTCCAAGCATACTTGTTTCGCTTCTTCCACCGACATAACATTTCTCATACACCCCCTCGTATTTCTTTTACTTCTTACCTGGCCTTCCTTGAGGACGGAATCAATGTGTTCAATATACCTACGTCATTCTCGGTCGGCCAGGCCTTCTTAAACCTTTCCTTTCAGCCTTATGAATTCTCTTTGTCAATCTGTTTGCATCCATTATTTCCACATGCCCAAACCATCTCAAACGTATTAATTTTCATATTTGTCACAACACTTACTTCCATACCACATTCCTTCCTAATATTTTCATTCCTTTCCATTATGGCATTCAGATTTGTCGGATCTGATCCATAAGATGAGATGAGATTGAGATGAAGAAGGAGTACTGATTTCTTTTCTCAAGGTCAAAAGATATTGGGGAAAAATGGTCTTTATCAGAAGATGAGAAACTCTCTTATGAGTTTTGGCAGGATTAAGAATATCTGGAGTACTCACCAAGTTTCACTATTTCTTTATGAACTAGATTAAACAGTAAAGGAGGAACTCGACTAACTACCAAAAAGAAACTCGATTTTTTATTATAAAAAACACAAACACTATATTAGAGAATTCAAATAAAGTATCACAGAAAAATATATTTTAACTTAAAAAACTAATTACAATAATATGCACTGGTAGGTTCTGAAGGAAAGAGTAATAAAATTGTATACTGAAAAAGCTTTTATAGTAGGATTATTCACGCAAGATCTTTTTTCCAAAATAGGTGGTGTGTTCTCCCTCTGGTGTGAAATATCCTAAGTTGGTTGACTTGGTACAGACGGTGATGAATCTACATTGTTGATAAAATACGAGATGTATTCGTCGTATTCCGCTAGATGGCTCTTTATTCTGGATGGTTCTATATACACGTTGACATCAGATAGAAAAATAAAATGTTGCTGAAAGTTCACTGCCACACAGCCTCCCGCAAGAATTTATGGCATGCTATAAATTCTGATGTGGATCTGGTGATGGAGTGTGGAATGGAACTCTGCAGTCCTCTGGTTGAGCGGTTTGTAGGATGGTACGTACTGGATGTTGACATGGCTCGACTGGGCTGGTCGTTGTAGCGGCTGGAACTTAATAGAAGTTGGACAGAGTGTTCACGACGTTAGTGCGGTTGCACTGGGGTAATATGATGGCTAAAATCGGTTAAAACAGCGTTGATGTGTTTTACCATATGAAGCGGCGATGTTGATTTGCGCTCGGCCATTAATGCAGCAGCGATGGTGGGTGTGCTGTAGTAACTGGTTGATCCATGAAGTCTGTTGACGAGCAAGGAAAAATGCATCAGTTGTTTTCAGTGGGGTGTAATCGTGGTGTGGTGTACATCTGCCACTGTGGAGAGAGACAGTAGTGGGGCAAAATTCGTTGGAGAAGTTTGGCCTCCGAGCTACGAAGTCTGTGAGACAACTCGTGTAGTCCGCCTTTGCTAAGTACAGCAGGTGAAGATTGCTATCGTAGGCTTCCATCAATTGGATTGTGGTGAAGTCCAGCGTTGGTTGAGTAGTGTCGTGATGAGATAATATGCAACATATAGAATAAACAAAAAAATTTACAATAGAATTGGTATAAGTATATTTGTTTTAGGGTGGTTCTTGAATTTAAAAGATTGTGAAGTAAATTTTAAATTTGAATTTGAAATTAAGAAATTGTTTGAGTATATTATAAACAAATGTTGACTTTGAAAAAATTTGCAAGTTATATTTTACTAAGATAAATGTTCTAGGAAAAAATTTTCTAAGTGTAGTGTTTCAATGTTATCTTTTGTTCAATATTCAAAATAAAGTTAGGAAAATTATTAAAATTGGTATTGAATAGTTATGGTTCACAATGGTATATGTTTAAATACTTTTTCTATAATGTTTATGAAGTGAAGTTACTATGTGAGATCCTTTATATATAATAAAATTTGTAACCAATCTGGTATTAGCAATATACAGTTGGTGGTTTTGTATTGGGATCTGTAATCATTTTGTAAAAATACATATTAGAATTTTTATACAATAAAATAAGTAAAAAGTAGTGGGTAGACATGGTAATATAGTTGTACATAGTGTGTTTGAATTAAAAAAAATTATAATGTTTTATTTTGTCAATGTATGTGTGTCAATAATGTTAAATAAATGTTACTGATCTGGGAAAATTTATATGACACTTTTTAGAATTCTGTTTTCAATGGTCTTTTGTATGAATGTAAATACATTAATTGTCTTTTTCTTAACTCGTTGAGTTGTATATTTGATGGTAGTAGGTTATACGTATGACGCTGTTGTCATGTGTGTATAATATGGACAATACGTATGACATTATGGTCATGTGAGTATGTCTTGCTCTAGACTATACGTATGATGCTATGATCATGTGTGTATGTCTGTTGCTCAATCACTACAAGAAAGCTTTGAGATGAGAATCTCTGCTCTTGTGTGTATGTAGTTAGCCGACGAAATGGGAATTTCGGTCTGAAAATGCGCGGTGCATTGTACTAGACGTGGCGTGAAATACATAGAGCTTTTATGTGTACATGTGTATGAGTACATGTGTATAAGTATTAGGCCGTATTTGCATATGTAAGTTGACCTCGAATTGAATTCGGACTGAGATTCTTGAGACAGAATTTCTCTAGTCGCGGAAAACGTTAATAGCAATTGGCTAGTAGATGGTAATATAAGATGGTAATTTTACATTGACAATTTAGATAGAATATTTTTATAGACCATTGAAATATTTGTATCGTTGATAAGTTGATACATAAATTAATAATTTATTGACCAGAATAAAATAAGAATGTATGTGAAAAATGCGATTTAAATTTCTTGTTTTTCTTTAAAATGCAATAATGCTCTATGAAAATCTAATAAAAATGTAGGTATTTGTTTCGCTTGTTGTTTATGTAAGATATAAAAAGGTTACCTCAAGGTTTGGTAACATAAAAACAATGTACTTGTAAATCTGCAATCAGACAATTAAAGGTTATTCTTTTGTAAAAAAAAATCATTTAAATTTGCAATTCAGCATGCGATTATAAATAGTTAATGTATTAAATTAGGTTTTATCAGTATTTAGAGACATGAACAGTTTTATGAAAAAATCTCGATGTGACATTGTATCGTGAAAAAAATTTAACCTACAAATTATTGTTCACAAATTTTAAGTTTTTTTCTTTTTTTGAAGATTTTAATATCGATTTCACAGCGTTTGTAAGGCATTATTGATTAAATACGTGTAACATTAAATAGAAGGCAGAAAAACAAGAGGCTTTTAAAATAATCCGATGGGTTGAAATTGTTTGGAAAAAAAAAATATGGGCTGAATGCCGTTTTACAATGGTATTTTTAAAGATTTTACTTGCCTGAGACCCATCGGATGACTCATCCCTTCAGAACCAGTTGAATTTTAGAGTTTGCACAAGATTTTACCCTATAACTTCATATATTTTGTCGAAAATTTGAAAATATTTAACGCGAACAAAGCGGCTTGTAATGCTATTTTGACATTTGTACTCGCAGTGGAGTGAAGTTGCGTCGAATGGGAATGTGAGAGACGCGCTTAGTTTTGAATGTAGTATGCGATATGAAAATTTTAAATTGTGGGACAATGTTATTTAGATGGCTTTGTGAAAGAAATAATTTGGAATGAATGTATAGGGTGTTAAATATTCGAGGTAGATTAGTGGACGAAGGGTGTACATGTGACAATTTTGTTAGAATGATTGTTGAGAAAAATTTGTTTAAGAATGTTAATGGATTGTTGGAGATTATTGGAAAATGATGGATTAAGTAGATAATTGAAGGGTATTCGAAAGTCGCGGGGTCACCAATTTATTATGGTAATTGATAGAAGGGTGTTCGAACGTCGTAGGGTCACCAATTTATGGCATTCAGATTTGTCGGATCTGATCCATAAGATGAGATGAGATTGAGATGAAGAAGGAGTACTGATTTCTTTTCTCAAGGTCAAAAGATATTGGGGAAAAATGGTCTTTATCAGAAGATGAGAAACTCTCTTATGAGTTTTGGCAGGATTAAGAATATCTGGAGTACTCACCAAGTTTCACTATTTCTTTATGAACTAGATTAAACAGTAAAGGAGGAACTCGACTAACTACCAAAAAGAAACTCGATTTTTTATTATAAAAAACACAAACACTATATTAGAGAATTCAAATAAAGTATCACAGAAAAATATATTTTAACTTAAAAAACTAATTACAATAATATGCACTGGTAGGTTCTGAAGGAAAGAGTAATAAAATTGTATACTGAAAAAGCTTTTATAGTAGGATTATTCACGCAAGATCTTTTTTCCAAAATAGGTGGTGTGTTCTCCCTCTGGTGTGAAATATCCTAAGTTGGTTGACTTGGTACAGACGGTGATGAATCTACATTGTTGATAAAATACGAGATGTATTCGTCGTATTCCGCTAGATGGCTCTTTATTCTGGATGGTTCTATATACACGTTGACATCAGATAGAAAAATGAAATGTTGCTGAAAGTTCACTGCCACACCATATCCCATAAAGATTTTCCACATATTATTCTTTGTAGAGATTTCATCTCTACTGCATTTATACTGCATTCTCCTTTTTTCATCCATGTCCACGTTTTACAACCATACATCATCGATGGCAACAGGATTGCGTTATGCACTAGTTTCTTTGCTTGTAGTGAGACGTTGTTGTTTCTCATTATAGGTCTTAGTGCACCGCCCAACTTGCAACAAGCAACTTTCCTACGTTCGATTTCTTCGTTCTTCTAGTTTCTTTCCTACGTTCGATTTCTGAGAGTTTATTGTACTAATATATACCTAGTTTAAAAATACATAACTTAAACAATAATAAGTTGAACTTAAGTTGAATGAAACAACATGAAGCAGAGAAAGCACATATCAAATTAATCATAAGGAATTATTCATACTAGTGAGAATAATAGGAAATGTTATCCGATGCATGACAATAATATTTGTAGTATTATATAGACACTGTTGGGTACAATATAAATGTGTATGGTTAATGCCTGTGTAGGCATAAGTATATGTAGGGTTATTTAAATTTTAACATTAAAAAAATTGATACGACAACAAAAATGGTTCATTAAGTTTTCTCGGTAAATCATGTTGATAAATAAATATTAAAAAAAAACAAACAACCTGTATTATAAAAGTGTAAAATGAAATGTAGGTATACAATTTTATTCTGACAGTTGTTAGTAGAGGGTAAATACTAAATACAGGTGGACGTCCGTCGGAACGCCTTTGACGCTTTTCCAATCAGACTGACAGGCATATTCCTACGCGCGTCGCTGTGCACACAACCGCACAACGTACTCCTGAATTAACGTCACATACCAACGAATGCGATATTAAAAATTTATCCCGGATGAAACTCAACCATGAGGTTGATAGATATGTTTCGACTGATTGGATTTTATCTTCGTAGGTACGTATGTCGGGTGCCATGGCACCGTGTAATCAAATGCAAATATAATTTCAATTTAAATGTTTGCGTTGCACTTATAACAACTAAACATACTCTTAATAATCTATCGCATTAATTATTTGATACCAATTTCAAATTGAGAGAATTTGATTTGCATTTAAATGAGTTGATTAATATAAAATTCTGTTTCACATCGCTATTTTTTCTCTTATTTCCATCATATAATCGTATCCGCACGGGACATGATCGATATGGTAAGATGCTCCACAGATGGCAGATGCGTGAATCCCCTGCCTGTGACTGTGGAGAACCTATGCATAGAATCCAACATATGGTGGAGACTTGCCCCCTTAGAGCGTTCCCTGTCAGATATAATTAAATACACAATGCCACTCCTAATGCCTTGCAATGGCTTAGTAACTTGGATGTGTCTCCTGGATGCAGCAGTCAAACATTTTCTTTTATCTCTTGTCTTCTGGCGAAGCCACCTCTTTGTGGCTGATGCCATACGATAATAATAATAATCATATAATTATTTCGGATTATATACATACTTAGGGACATAGTGAGGCAACAATATCTTCTACTAAGCTCAATAATATGTCCAAATTCGTTTAAAGTTGTGCTTCTACCATCCTCTTCGACCATCTATCATTCAGCATCCGTAAAATATGGCCCATCAAATTCCATCTCTTCTCCACAATGGTAGAAAGAATAGGCATGTGCCGGATGCACCATCATATTATCGTCGTTCGTGATACGGCGGTACCCAAAAAAAATCTGAGGCACTTCATCACAAACGAGGAGACTTTTGGTGCCTGGTCTTTGGTCAGCTTCTAGGACACACATTCATATAATGATGTGAACACCATATTATTCTACTATCTTTCTGGAGATCTTCTGATTTTCCTATTCACTCTAACGGCTTCTGTGTTTTCCAACTTGAATACCTACTTTAACTCTCTTCTCCGTTGTTCAAGTCCAATGCTGTATTTTGCTGGTTCAAAGGAAACCCATTGTTTTGACGGTATCAGCTATGAACTCTGTTCCGTATAATGATATCACTCTTTGATTACATATTTTGTATTGTTTAAAGCACTAAGAAATTTACCATGTTAAGTTTTCTTAATTTTTCTAATATTTCGCGCTACTTTCATAACTAATTCATAAGAACCTTCTTCTGACCACAGCAAAGTACAACAAGAATTATCAAAATTGGTACAGATGTTGACACGTGATGCCATTACTATGGTAAATAGGGATCCATTTTTATTTAGAGATTTACATATTTTTTGCTTGAAAGAGAATAGAATAAATTGGAGTTTAATGTGATACATTCTAATGCAGAGACTCTCAAACTTACTTAAATCAAAGATAAACAAAGTTTTACAGTTAAAATCACTTTACAACAATTATAATATTATTACCTGTGACTAAAGTTTCTCAAAATCATCGTTTATTTTAACATAATAATTTCAATTATTATGATTTAAAAGTTATCCTTTAAAACAATACGAACCGAGGTTCTTAAGAAAGTTATAACTATATTATTAAGTAATTGAAACTCGGAGGTTGAATCTCTTTATTTATACTTATTATTAAAAATATTGGTATCTTTTTGTTCATCAGTTAACTCAGCCCTCGAAATTAAAACAGACAATAACAATAACACTATGAACAAAAGTAATAAAATAATAATAATCATAAACAGTAATAATAATAATAATTAGCCTTATAAACAATTTAAAAGTTTAAAGTAACTTTGCAATTAGGGCTTTATATTAAACTTAAAGAATAAAAACTATAACCTTTTAAAACGCAATGAGGTGAAATAAATAGAATGAGTATGTGCTAACCTATGTTGACACCTGTGTTTTGGGACTTAATGTCAATCTGGCAATGATTCTCAATTGTCTCGGGTATCTTCGACCACATTTCAGTCTTCATCTAGTCCAGCAATCCCATTGAAGCTTTCCTCCTCTCGAATTTTACTAACATTTATGGTATAAGAAAGAAGAAGGAAAAATAGAGCCGATAAAAAACATAGATCTTGGCCCATCATATTTTAAATAATAAAGACAGACAATTATTAATCAACGATCATACTTTAGAATACACACACACACTCCCTTTTACACCCCGCTCAGGTGCATAGGGAGGCAACAAGAGCTCTCCATATCGCTCGATCTTGCGCAATGTTTATGATCTCCTCCCACACCATGTCCCTCAGCTCTGCTTCGAAGGAGCGGAACACAGTGTGAGAGGGTCTTCCTCGTCTTCGGGACCCTGATGGGAGGAATAACAGCGCTCTCGTCGGCCAACTGTCATTCGGCATTCTTAACACATGTCCCAGCCAAGTCCATCTCCTCCCCACAATGGTAGAGGTGATGGGCTGGGACATGTGTTAAGGATACTTTAGAATATAACAACGTAAATCAGTATGATTGACATTAACATCAACGAATTCATCAAAATATGCCGTGTACGCTGGCTAGGGCACATGGAGAGAATGGACGAACACTTTACACTAAAGAAACTCCGCACTGACAGCCCGATTGGAAAAAGGAATATTGGCAAACCAAGGTTGAGATGGTTCCATTGCGTCAGTAGAGATCTGCAATCTGGAACTGGTGGAATGGCGACGATTGCTAGAGTAATGACAATGAGTATGCCAAGACCCACAATGGGTTGTAGCACCCTGGATGGATAGATGGATGCAACTATTATTATACTTCTTAATCCTGCAACTGCATAAGTATACAAATGAGATAAGAAGATACTTTTGTCAATGTTCTTAGAAGCCTATTTAAAAACCACCAAATAAATTCGTAAGAAGGAAAAATGGTTTTACTGAAAATACGATGAAAAATAATATTATCTCGGTTTAGTTTTGGACGTAGGAAGGTAAAAATAAAATTTAAAATAAGCTTGACATATACAGATGAAACTCAGAAATATCATGTTTCATAATTTAACCATGATAGATATAAAATATAATATAGCAAATGGAAACATTTTCAATAACTCACCTTTTAGTATGCACGAGCATCCCACAATTTATTTTCCAGGTCTTCGCGTATCAAAATATGTTTAAATCTTTATGGATTTACCCTGATTATGGAAATACATAAATATTCATATACACGTACCAACTCAAGTATACAGCAGATGTTAAATTGCGGAATAGGACAAGAAATTCAAAATAAAATTCAACAATCTTATTTATAAAAAAAATCGTTAATCGCGCGATTACGTATAACTCACTTATCAGTTTTTACTTTATTTATAAAAAACTAGCTTTCCCGACAGACGTTGTCTTGTGGTTTTAGTCCGAAGTGGCCCGTTAATATGTACATGATGTGCACTGCGCCCCCGTAAAACAATACAAAATTAATTCGATTGGGCTAATAAAATAATAACATAGAAACATCCATATTTCATTCGTATTCAAAGCTCTGGCGGGAAGAACTTTTAAGAATAATGCGCTCGCGCACACATCCTACCTACCTCGCCTATTACCATCACGAATGTGCCCGATAATATTGTTGACTTTATATGAACATTTTCTAACGCTCGGATCGGTGCGGTGGAGTAAGTGGGATGGGCTACTGTAGGAGCGTATGCGAGAGTGAGAGTGAACTACCCGCGATGGCGTGGGCGCGTCATAGGTAACCGTTCCATACAAACTTAAATATTGTATTTTACATAATTTCTTATCCAGTTTTTAAATATTTTATTAGTTATTCTGTTATCCGGAGCGTAGAAGAATCCAATAAATCAAACATCAGAAGATTCTGTTGAGCCGATCTCGAGTTATAAGTGTTCGCACTAACCCGACTTTAATTTATATAGTAGATATTTATACCGCGTCTGTTATGTACTATGAAGTTGAACATTTAGCACAAAATTTTGTAAACAACCTAAATTGTAGCCGGGCAACGCGAGTGTTTACAACCAAGATGTGCATTGTCAGATTTGAATGATTTCGAGTTATTGATGCAGAATAGGTTATTGTTTAATTATTTATTTTCTATCAATATATACCTACCTAGGTAAGTCCTGATTTTTATTCAGAAAATAAATAGTTACATTAAATCATACGAAACCTTTATGTTTCAGCCAAAATGAATTAAATCATGTTTGGTCACACATCACAGTATGATGGAGTTACTGTTAGATTTTTTTCGCAAAATCTCTAATATAAATTAAAGTCGGGTTAGTGCGAACACTTATAACTCGAGATCGGCTCAACAGATTCTTCTCCGCTCCGGACAACAGAATAAGTAATAAAAAGTTGAAAAAAAATGGATGAGAAATGATGTAAAATATAATATTTATGTTGGTATGGAACGGTTACCTACGACGCGCCCACGCCATCGCGGGTAGTTCCCTCTCATTCTCGCATAGGTACGTGATTGCCGCTCTTACAGTAGCCCATCCCACTTACTCCACCGCACCGTTTTGAGCTTTTAGAAAATTGTCATACAAAGTCAACAATATTATCGGGCACATGCCTATTGGTACCTACTTCATAGGCGAGTTAGGGTGGGTGCGCGAGCGCATTATTTTCACGTTGTTCCCGCCAGAGCTTTGAATACGAATGAAATATGGATGTTTCAGAAATATTTTGATGTTATTATTTTATTAGCTTAACTAAATCGAATTAATTTTGTATTGTTTCATGGGGGCGCAGTGCACATTATGTACATATTATTAACGGGCCACTTCGGGTTAGAACCACAGGACAACGTCTGTCGGGAAAGCTAGTTTATAATAAAGAGTTTTTTTTTAACATTTAAATATATTTTAAGCCTATTTTTTAACCTTTTCTGGTGTTTTTGTTCGATGGGTCAGCTTGTTCTTAATAAATGTTTCGACCGAAATGTAAAGATTTTTTTCTAAGTGAAATATCTTGATACTTCAATCTTGCGACCAAAAAGTAACATTTTTGGAGATAAATAAGTACCAATTTATTTTCTTTCAAATCAAGGATATTTGGCGGAGGCGCATTAAGATTTTTTTACCATTATCGCCGTATTTAGAATAAAAAAAAAAGAAATTTAAAAAAAAATATATATATATACTTAAGAGTTCTCTCAGATTTGAAAATAGATGGTTAATTGAGTTCTTACTCATGACTTTACTACATGACCCTTAAAAGTTGTAATTCATTTTTATTATACGGTTGGGAAGTCCCACGAGGGAAAACATTATCTGGCTTTTGGAGCTTTTAACCAAAAACAAAATCCTTCCCAAGTCTTTAAAAAGTGTACAGACCATCCTTGATTTACGTTTTTTTTTTTCGAAAAGAGTTTACTAATTTAATATGAGGTTGGCAAATTCTCATCCAGAAAAAAAAATCCATTTGAAAATCGAACATAAATAATAAGTATTATGACAACATGAAAAGTATTTTATCTTATACCAGGATACCCAAAAAATGTTGTCCTGTGGTCCTAGTTGTTTATTTTATTTATTGATTCCACGCAACAACAATGCTGCTTTTACAAAACATATTATATTATACAAATTAAATCATTGATAATATTACTGAGAAAAATGAAATACAAGATTGAATGTGTCACAAATAATATAAACAATAATTCAAAGAAGGTTAGTAGGTAGTTAATTATATTAAAAACACGGTTAATAAAATGACTCAATAAAATATTTTATTGAATATTTAATTCTATTAACTACATAATGATTAGTTAATTATCTTTAAACCAATGTATATCCGAGCGATGCTTCTGTTTTAAATTACATATTTTCCTTCCGAATTTAGTCAATTGCATTAAACTACCTTTTTTTTAAATGAATCTGTGCTTACTCGAAGTGAACACAAAATAAATACACTTTTGACATCTTTCACAGTAAGCAAATTCTTGTGTCGTGAAAGCGGAAAATGGTCGACACGGCCGGGATTCGAACCCACGACCTCCGCACGAAACAGTGCGAAAGCCGGCGTCGTAACCGCTGGTCTATCATAACTGACAGTAATTTCAAATGCTAATCAAAATTAAAAAAAACTAAAAGTTTATCTTAGTTTAGTTAATAGTAGGTATTGAATAGTAGCAAACTCAACAAAAAAATTATTAGGGAAATTGTTCCAGCTGTTAACTCGTCATGCGATAAATCTCCATTTTTAATATATAGAGATAGTTAATTAATAGACGTAGAACTATAATAAGAAACTTGTGAGCTTGAAAAAGAAAAAATTAGAGGATAATGAATGTAAAAAATTAAGTGCGAATGTGAATGGCAATTTAAAGCTTTTTTGGAAGGAAGTGAAAAGGAAAAGGTCTGGGAAGGATGAGAAAGTGAATTGTTTGAAAGATAAAAATGGATGTATGCTGACACAGGAAAAGGATATAGGTCTGAGATGGAAAGAGTATTTTAAAGAGTTGTTTGAAACCAAGGATGGATGCGGCAGTTTGTGCCAAGTAAGTATAAATGGACAGGGTGATGAGAGTCAGCAAATCAGTATGAATGAACTTATGAATGCGCTTAAAAAAGCAAAAAATGGGAAAGCGTCAGGTTGCGATAGGGTAGCAACGGAGCTTATCAGGTATGGCGGCCGAGTGACGCTGCAGTGGTGCCTGGAGCTTTTCAACTTGTGCTGGACGGAAGGCCGTACCCCAGGTGACTGGAGGAAAGCCATTATCTGCCCTCTGTACAAGGGGAAGGGCTCCCGGTTGGACTGTGGCAACTATCGTGCAATCAGCTTGTTGAGCAACGTGGGTAAATTATACAGTAGAATTTTAGTAGAAAGGGTTAGAACAATAACTGAAAATAAAGTCTGGGATGCACAAGGGGCTTTTATGAATGGGAGGGGGTGTGCCGATCAGATCTTCGCTCTGCGGATGATTACGGAGAAGCTTTTGAGTAAACATCAGAAGCTTTTCTGTGCATTCGTAGATTTGGAAAAGGCATATGATAGGGTAGACAGGGGTAAATTATGGGAAGTTCTATCAATTTATGGAGTGAATAACCGGTTGATTCGTGCCATTGCTTCGCTATATTCGGAAAGTACTGCGTGTGTGAAGGTGAACAGTCACCTTTCACCGGAGTTCTATCTTACGAAAGGTGTGAAGCAAGGGTGCGTCATGTCACCCTGGTTGTTCAATTTGTTCTTTGATTTTTGCGTCAGTGGGTTAAAAGATATAAATATAGGGGTTGAACTAAATGGAATAAAGGTATGTGCGCTTATGTATGCAGATGATTTAGTACTTATGGCTGAGTGTGAAAATGATTTGCAAGAACTTGTGTCAAGTGTGTTTGAAAATTGTGCAAAAAATGGTCTAAAAATGAATGTAAGCAAAACAAAGGTTTTGGTATTTGAAAGGGATGAAGCAAGAACGAATTGCAAAGTAACCGTAGAAAATGAATGTCTTGAGCAAGTGAATGAGTATGTGTACTTAGGAAGCATGTTTAGTCGTGATGGAAAGTGTGAAAAAGAAATCGAACGTAGGAAAGTTGCTGGTTGCAGGGTGGGCGGTGCATTAAGACCTATAATGAGAAACAACAACGTCTCACTACAAGCAAAGAAACTAGTGCATAACGCAATCCTGCTACCATCGATGATGTATGGTTGTGAAACGTGGACATGGACGAAAAAAGAAGAATGTAGTATAAATGCAGTAGAGATGAAATCTCTACGAAGAATATGTGGAAAAACTTTATGGGATATGGAAAGGAATGAAAATATTAGGAAAGAATGTGGTATGGAAGTAAGTGTTGTGACAAAGATGAAAGTTAATAAGTTGAGATGGTTTGGGCATGTGGAAAGAATGGATGCAAACAGAATGACAAAGAGAATTCATAAGGCTGAAAGGAAAGGTGTAAGAAAGCGTGGTCGACCGAGAATGACGTGGATCGAACACATCGATTCCGTCCTCAAGGAAGGCCAGGTAAGAAGTAAAAGAAATAGGAGAAGCTGTATGAGAAATAGTATGTCGGTAGAAGAAGCGAAAGAAGTATGCTTGGATAGAAAAGAGTGGAGGTCCGTTCTCTCTGCCTACCCCTTACGGGACACGGCGTGATGGGTAAAAAAAAAAAAAAAAAAAAAAAAAAAAAAATAATAATAATAAACACTTTATTGGCATGAATATATACAAAAATAACAAACCAAAATTGGCGGGCTTATTGCCTGGGGCAATTTCTTCCAACCAACCTATTACAAATAACATTTTAATTGAAGTTGCTTTTTCTATATATACAAAAAATACATACACATACAAAGACACATACATACATAAAACAGTCAAATATATAAATATATCATATATACACATACAAACAAAATATATACATACATGAAAAAAAAAAAAAAAAAAGTAAACCATATTATAATTCAATACAAAGTCAAGCATAGCGAGGAAGGAAAGGATCAGGAGACAGGAGCAGGAGTAGCAGAAAGGAAATGACGCTTCAATCTGTTTTTGAAAGAGAATAACGTTGGAGCGAGTCTGATGTCATCAGGTAGTTTAGTTAATAGTAGGTATTGAATAGTAGCAAACTCAACAAAAAAATTATTATATGATATATTCGTTATTTATATTTTCAAAAAAAATGTCGAACCTATGTATTTTTGGATTCCATTTAAACATATCCTAAAAATTCCACTACAGGAATAAAAATAATACAATGGATTGCTCATTGCTCATTTAATTATGTTGGAAAAAAAATACCAAGACAACAATTCTGCCAATTCATTTTTACCAAATAAATAAATTGTTACTTGAATTTCTATCCAACTACTGAATTGTATCCAATAGGTAGGTAAAAGTTAAATCATTGAAATATGAAAATCCGTTGAGTATGAACGCGCTGTTTCCTATTTGATAGCGAGTAGTTCCTTCAAAGGATTTGCAATTTGCCAACGGTATTTAAAGCGCTAATTCTCTTAATCTAGTTTTGACAGAGACACTGTCTTAAATTATTACATACACCTACACAATATCCAAATATTTAAGCAGGCGTTTATAGATCAGACATACGAGGAATCTCATTCATTTAAGTATCTACGTCTTCGGTATTACATACATAGTCATCTTCATACTTTGGAATTTGAAGAGATTTCGTGTGTATTATAAGCGTCTCGAAAATTCTCTCCTGCTAACGAAGATAATCGAACTTAGAGAAATTTATAATACAATGCAATTTATAAAAGATTTAGCTCGCTTTTCGAATGCTCGTCTCTGCTTGAATGCTTTGTCATAAAAGACTCGAAGAAATTGTAAGGAATAGGTTGGAACTTAAATTTGTTTTTAGTAATTTTTTTTTTAAATTAAAAGAATTTTGTTTTGAAAAAAAATTACTTGCATATTGTGTATTTTATCTGAATGTTAGATTGGTTCAACAAAACAAGTAAGTATTCTAAGCAATACGACTTCTGTCAATTAGCGTTTTTGTTCATTGATTTTGATTCTAATATATTTTAAAGTATGTACCTATCTAAATTTTATTATTAAACTAGATAACCTTGTAAGCTGTGTATCATCTTTCTATACCCTAAGGGCCTAAGCCTAACTATTTCATTTCACACAAGCAAAAAAAATATGAATCTTTGTTGCGATACTTTCGTCTGCTAGTAACACTGTATGCGAAAAAGAAATTTATTGTTGTTATTTTTTTCTGTTTTCCTTGTAAATATTCCATATTTTCTCACTCAGAACTTATACAAATTTTTCGAAATCAAAATTAGCTTAATCGGTTCAGCCGTTCTTAAGTTTGAAAGAGAGACGCATGATGTTTTTTTTACTAGTGGTTGATCTGTGCTCGAAATTCGACCATAACTTATTTAAATTATAGGTAAGTTTCAACATTATAAAGGTTTTTTCAAAGACTGAGCGTGCGCTATTTCACAATTTTCTTTCCAAAACAATAACATGGATACCTACGTCAAATTCGAAATGTTGATAAGTACCTACAAATTTTTTTCTTTTATTGTTTAAGACAAACAATATTTAGGTATTTATTCTCAAACCACAGATAAACAAAAGAAAACACAATCAATTTAGAAATGTGTAAAATAAGTGCGAACAATTATAACTCGAGATCGGCTGAACAGATTTTTATGATGCTTGGTTTATTGGATTTTCTGCGCTTCGGATAACAGGATAATTATTAAAAAATCGAAAAATGGATAGCAAATAATATATGTTAGTATAGAACGGATTTACTGACAACAACGCCATCTGTGAAAAACTTCATAAAAACACAATTTGTATTTATTGAGAACCATTGAGTTTCAAAATATTGGTACCTACGCAGATTTGTGATACAATTTCTTATAAGCTTTCAGAAATTATTTTTTAACATTCAAAGAAATTTTTGTATGTATAATTTAATTTTGTACAAATTCGGAATCAATATTCATATTATTAAGGGGGCAACGTCTGAATCAATATTCATATTAAGGGGGCAACAGGACTACTTCTGTCGGGAAGGCTAGTACATTATAAACTAAACATAGCTAGTATGTACGTAGGAATGTATGCTATCAGGCGAGATAAACCCCCGTTATATTAAGGGTAGCCGTCCTTCCGTAGGAAACAAGCCATATAATATTGTAATGTACCAACAGCCACTTCGTAAACTATGGACAAAAAATATTTTGTGGGCGTCCCGACGCCACAGTTGAACGGGGCGTTATTTTTTTATATTATTTATCCACTAGCTACTGGAGCCTTTTGTTTCAGTTCAGCACCTGAAGAATTTACCACAATAAACTTACACAAATATACCAATATCGTTCAGAAACTAGGATGGTCGTCCATTGTTGCTTGTTTTCTGTCTTCCAAAGGCCCATTCCACTGGTTCTCCGACCGTCTACCAAATCCCCGTTCCACTGGTTCTCCGACTGTTTCTGTATCAGATCTTCCCTATTTATTGATTTGTCTTTTTGTTTAGGTTCTATTTTAGGGAATACCTATTTCCATTTTTTAAAGCCAGACTATTTTGTGAAGTTGTTAGTCAGGATGTGGGTTGGTATTGAATTTTATTTACATATTTATTTTAATAGGTTTTTTTTAATACATAAGAAAACGTCTATAATTTAAAAACAAATCAATTTTACCCTTTAAGCTAGGACGTAAATTATAAGATATATCTATGAAATCTCATTTTAATTGGTATCTATAGGTATACCTACTAGATGCGCCTTTATGTGGCTCGGTTCGAAGATTACTTAAGTGCTATAAAGTCATAACTACCTACCTCATAATTGTTCCAATCTTGTCTTATACTCTTAGTGACAATATTGGACTAGTGATCAGTTCCTGTGAATAACTCGCCCCATAAGCATCAATTGGAATTTCATTATCAAACCGCATCAAATCAATTTTGAATAATCCACACCTATATAAAGTATCATACATAATATATTACTAAAATCATGAGTTCGTGTATATTAAATACAATTAAATTAAATGAGCAAAAATAAAGTTAAGCAATTGTAATAAATTAAGGGCAAGTGCATTCATAGTTTTTTTCCTTTCTCTTAAGTGATCCAAAACCTAAATTATTGAGGCGTATCTCATTATATTGAGAAAGAGCAGAAGTGCGTCAAATTAATCTCACCAATCATTCTCGATGTACAGAACAATCCTCAATCATCTACAGTCCCCTCAGAAAATTTAGAATCAACGCCACCGCCTACCCTAAAAGCTATTTTAAAAAAACACTAAGAAGTGATCGTAATAAATAACAATATACTAATTATGAGACTTTCAGGTTTGTTGTGGATTTCTTGCCCGCCTAAAACCCCTTAACATTTTTAGAACTCATCAACTCAGTAAATCGCCTTAACTTGAGACTAACCAAGAACGCCGTTAGGTCAACAATTAAAAAAACTCATTATATCACCAAATCTATACATACATACATCTGCGGCACTACAACTCTGAGTGGGTCTCGGCCTCCCTCAGCAAACTTCTCCAAGCCACCCTGTCCGCCGCCAGTGCGCGCCAGTCACCAACCCCCAAAAGCCCCAGATCCCTCTCAGCGCCATCCAGCCATCGAACTTCGGTCTTCCTATGTTCCTTCTTCCCTCTGGTCTCGTGCGGAAGATCCTGTTTAGCACCGAGTCTTGATCTGCTCGCGATACATGTCCCAGCCAACGGAGCCGGCCTATCTTTATGAATGTGGACACTTTAATACCATTGTACATTTCATAAATCTCACGGTTGTATCTTATTCGCCAGTGATCTCCGTCTTTGACTGGTCCATATATGCGGCGCAGGATCTTCCTTTCGAAAATGTCCAGTTTGTCCTGGTCTCGTTTACTCAGGTTTACCAAATCTATAGATAGGTATGTAAAATATTAAAAATATTTTCCCTAAAACGGAAATAATAATCTCAAAACAAACATTGGTATTTATATAAAAATATTTAGTTTGTTAGATTTCGGATATTTCCATTCTAAGGGATGAAAAATGGAAACGTTTATTTTATAGCAATGATTAGGGGAGCTACACACATAATATTATTATATACAGAACCTACTTTGAATATTTTTCACCATTTTCTCACATCTCAATGCGTACATATTCGTTTGTTCTATTGTTTATTTCAATTTGATATTTTTTTCAGTTGATGTGACCAATTGTTCTTTGGCAGAATGATAAAATATATATATCGCGAGCTACCCAAATATAAATAATACAAAAAGGGTCATTTTATTCGAAAAGAACAAAATGGTGAATCTTTTTTGCATGTAATTTATTATTCACTGTAATGGGGATATATTTCGGAAAATAGTTTGTTATTTACATTATTCATGTCTTTTCTAACTAAATGCCGTGGGGTTTGCCGGCTAAGAATAGCACCTCTGCTCTTTTTGCTGGTTTTTCGAGCATCCTGTAAGAGGCAGGAAATCGAAAAATGAGATCGGGACCGCGAGGTTGACCACCTCACGTCCTTCAATCTCAACCGGTCAGAAAAGGCACCATTAGCCTCGGACGCTATCGAGCGCAATGGAGAGCTCTTGGTGCCTCCCTATGCCCCTAAGTGGGGCTTAGGCCTCCTGCATTGCGTGTTGGTTAATATAATAATATAATACTTTTCTATACAAAGGTGTAAGTATAGCCGGCGGAACTTATTGCCTGAGGCAATTTTTTCCAGTCAACCGGTCCCGTCCAATCTGAGACAGGCCAACCCCGGTTAGAAATTTCTAGTGAAAAAACACATAGAAAAACTCTGACCCGACCGGGAGTCGAACCCGGGACCCCAGATCTGAAGTCCACGCTAGTACAACTAGGCTAACGAGGTCGGTAGGGGTAGAGAATCTTGAAGTGGCTAGTAGACTAGCGGTTACAACGCCGGCTTTCGTGCTGTTTCGTATCGGAGGTCGTGGGTTCGATCCCAGGTGCGACCATCTACCTCTTTCACAGATTCATATTTATAAAAAAATATATATACCTACTTACTTCATTCTTATGAGACAGTGGATTGTGAGTAATAATATGGATATCATTGATGCATTGTGAGATATGTAAAATTATAGTCCAATATAGATTCTTTGTACTTATTTGGTAAATGTTTGACGTTCAATATAATGTGTAATCTATAAGATAATCAAACAATCGAATTATTTTTGTATTTGTAATAATTATGTAAAGTACCTGTTGACAAGGCTTGTATAAGCCTTAACAGGACTTGTATTGTTTTTTTATTATTTTAATGAATAAAGAGTATAAAAAAAAAACTTATACCTAGGTATAATTTATCCAATCCAAACTTCCTTTACACCCCACTTACGGGCATAGGGAGGCAATAAAAGCTCTCCATTTCGCTCGATCTTGAGCAATGTTTATGACCTCCATCCACGCCATGTCCAGGTTCCTCAGCTCTACTTCGAAGAAGCGGAACACAGTTATATAACATTTTAAGATAACATAACACCTTAGAAATAAAATATATTTTTTACTTATTCTTACTCTTAATAAAACTTATCTACGTGGATATTTTTGATTTTCTATGTGTTTTTATATACCTAAGCTAGTTCTAACATTATAGATTGCAGTTTAAATTGTTTAGCTCATCGATGGATATAAAATAGAAATTATGAGCACATTCATGTCGGTCTTGAACGAAATTGTTTAATTACAAAACGAGAAGAGCTAATCGCTCGAAGCTATCAAACTCTTCCAGTTAATTACCAACGTCCAATTACTTAAGCTAAGATTAATAGGATCAATCTCAGAAAGAAATCGCTATCGATCGGAAAGCAAGGATATTCACACTTGACATGCAAGATTATTAGTACTTAACCTACAGCTCAGTCTTTAGTTTGTACTTATAAAGTTAATAGAAGATAATTTAATCTGATTTTTTTGAGCATATAGTGGAGGATCAACTGAATTCATCAATCAAGCCGTATATTAATGAATCACAACATGGATTTGTACGTGGTAAGTCTACTTCTACAAATCTCATTCTCTTTACAGATTATGTGGTTGATGGAATGGAGCGGGGTGGCCAGGTAGACGCTGTCTACACAGATTATAGTAAGGCGTTCGATAAGGTGAACCACTCGATTCTGTTGGCAAAACTGGAAAGTTTGGGTATATGTGGGGACTTGTTCAGATGGTTCTCTTCGTATATTACTAATAGAAGACAGGCAGTTGTTATCGGTGGACACAGATCAGACTGGATGGGTGTCCTTTCCGGGGTGCCACAGGGCTCTATTTTGGGTCCTACTTTATTCAATATCTATATAAATGATATCAACACCTGTTTTGATTTTTGTAAATTTATTTTGTATGCAGATGATATGAAAGTTTACTCACGCGTTCGATCGATCGATGATTGTATAAGATTTCAACGTGACCTTGACCAATTGACTGCCTACTGCAAAATAAACTGTTTGTATTTGAATGTAGATAAGTGTGTTTTGATCAGATTCACAAGAGGTAAAAATCCCATCGAGTTTCACTACAAGCTTGGCGAATCAGAATTGAAAAGGGTTGATGAAATCAAAGATTTGGGAGTTGTAATTGATGATGGAATGACGTTTCGTAGCCATTATGAAAGAATAGTGTCCAAGGCCTCACGAATGCTAGGTTTTATCTGCAGGGTGACTAAACCTCTCAGAAGCCCCGAGGTTGTTAAGACTTTGTATAGGTCTTACGTAAGAAGTTTAGTGTTCTTGAGTATTGTTCATCTGTGTGGTGTCCCAACTTTGGGGTTCATAAAGACAGAATTGAAAGAATCCAACACAGGACTTTACGGATGCTAAACTTTTTAAGTTTTAAGTAATTTGATAATTATAACGATGCTGAACGATATCATGGCCTGCAGTCTCTGTCTGTTAGACGTAGAATTGCTGACCAGGTATTATTATATAAAATTGTTACTTCATCGGTCGATTGCCCGGCTCTAAATCAACTGGTGCACTATGATGTGCCCAGAGTTACAGCACGACATCCCCGGACGTTCCATATTGCAAGATTTGAAACGAGTTATATGCCAGAAATAAATTCATTCGGCGTTCTTGCGAGGATTACAATTGCTTGTTTCAGTCGGTTGACTTATTTAATCTTACTCTTACACGATTTAAGACTGGAATTGCATCGATGGCGGTAGATTTATAGTGGGATGAATATTTGCATCCTTGGAGAGATTTTTTTCCTTCTTTCCTTTTTCCTTCCCCCAATAAGCCACTAATATTTTTGTTGTTATTGATTAGCTTTAAGTGATATTATTTTTAATGCATATTTCATTTTGATATTAGAGCACAAATGTGCCATCTGTAATTGGGTTAATTATAAATATATATATTAATTGTACAAATTTGTAATAAAACCTGTAGATGAGCCAATAAATAAAAAAAAAAATAAAAAAAAAAACATATCGTATTTCACAGCTATTTATAAAAAAAAATCCCTTGGCACTTTTACTTTAGGACAATTTTTTTGAAGTATATTTAAGCCACAAACATAGCTACTTTCAAAACTGCATTTATTTCTACGGCAATATTTTTATTTTTTTTTTAGTTTAAAGAATTTTTGATCACTCAAAGTGAACACAAATAATACACTCTTTGACTCGATCACAGTAAGCTTGTGTCGTGAATTCACGACCTCCGTACGAAACAGCACAAAAGCCTGCGTCGTAGCCGCTAGACTACCAACCATTTCAAATAATTCATTCTGATTTCTAACCTATTAAGTAATAATGACTAACCGCAAAATTAGAAATCATGCAAGTTCTTATAAAATACACGTTAACTTTTAAGGCAGTTGTCTAATAATTATTTCAAGAAGCATTAATTATTTTAAATTTAGGATTAAAACTCAGAAGCAAATACACTAATAAGAAAACATACAAGCAATGCATAAAGCTTACAAAAACTGGATTAGCTATGAACTTTCAAGTTAGTGTATTTTACAGTCTATAACCAAGTGCCGATAACCATCGATGGTCAACAGGTCTCCCGGGTGGATAAATTTAAGTACCTGGGAGCAATTATTACCACCACTGGTGACCTCGGGGCTGAGCTGCCGATACGTATCGGTATGGCAAGTGGCGCCTTTAACAACATGACCAAAATATTGAAGACGTCGGCGCTTAGTTTCGAGACAAAATGTAAACTGTTTGATACGTGTGTGTTGCCCATCTCCTGTATGCGTGTGAGTCCTGGCACCTGATCAAAGTCCAGGAACAAAAAGTATCTGCATTCGAAACGAAGTGCCTCAGGAGAATTTTGGGTATAGTATGGTACCACCGCATCATGAACGACGCTATACGCCGGCGCACCCATAGTGAGCCCATCACTTCTACTATTATGTGAAGGGGGTGGACTTAGCTGGGACATGTGTTAAGAATGCCGAATGACAGTTGGCCGAGGAGAGCGCTGTTCTTCCTCCCATCAGGGTCCCGAGGACGAGGAAGACCCTCTCATACTGTGTTCCGCTCCTTCGAAGCAGAGCTGAGGAATCTGGACATGGTGTGGGAGGAGGTCATAAACGTTGCGCATGATCGAGCGCAATGGAGAGCTCTTGTTGCCTCCCTATGCCCCTAAGTGGGGTCTTAAGGGAGTTCGGATTTGGATTTCACAGTCTACGAAATATTTTTGTAGTTTCTTTTTTTTTAACAATGTGTTCCGATTTCGTCTCATTTATCCAGAACCGTGTGATAAGCTATTTATAGAGACATGTAATTTCATGCTCAATTTTGATTTCTGCATAAATTATTTAAAAAAAAAACCCTTCGTAAATAAAATTATTGCATTAGATTATTTTATATTTTTATATCACGCCGGTCATACGAAGTTTTTTTTTATCATACTTGAGGTTACCGGGGCGAGATCCTATTGCTTTATCTAGCGAACTTAGGGTTATTTACCCTTGGTCCCTTTTTATCTCTCTAACAACCTTCATATTTGTGACCGTATTGTCCAGGGTCCGCTTATCAGTTTTGTTACTGATACTATGCAGCTTGATATTACTCAGCATTTTAAGGGCCCGCTTTCATCCCTTAGCCGAATATAAACCCTACTAAATAATATTTGAACCCCAACATAAACGTTGTTAGGTGTTCATATTTCAACCGAATTTACATCCATACACACTGCACTAAATTTTAAAGGTTTAATTTTTACCTACTTCGGTATCTTTTTTACCTTCTGAATAAACTGAAATTGCTCACCTACTGTTTTCAAACGAAGTACCTACTGCAGTTTTTATAGTTTTGTTACATTTTGTTTTTTATAAGGTTCAATGAACTGAAATTTCGAATTTCACGGGCAATGTCAAGTGATTTCAACCAATCCGAGCGATGTTGCTTAAGAAATCAATCGAATTGAATATAGCTACAAGTGAATTCAAAAGAAATATTTGCCCATGTCAAAATCATCATCACGGCCGCCAGATTTCCTTTTTCTCCAACAAAGTCATCTCGATAAAGAAAAATAAACACTCTTAGGACCGATCTTATAAAAGAGAGACCAAATATTCTTAAGTTTATCGATGGTTTACTAACAAATTGTCGTACTGAAATTTGAATAACGAATTTTTTTGACGGAAAAACGAGCAAATGGATCATATTTCGGTTTATTTGGTTTGACTTTTAACTAACGGATGTTTATAAGATCGGCTCTTAAAGTACCTATCTTTTATGATGAAAACAAGAGTAAAATAATATTATTCTTCTTCTTCTTCCTAGCCTTCCCTCCACTGCTGGATGTAGTCCTCTTCCATCTGTCTCCATTTCTCTCTATCCTGGGCCGCTTCAACCCATTTTTTTCCGGCGACAGCAACAATATCGTCGGCCCATCTCTTCTGTGGCCGACCGACTCCCCTTTTATTTTCCCACGGTCTCCACTTTAAGACTCTGGGAGTCCATCTCGAGATTGGCTGTCTGGCTACGTGTCCTGCCCATTGCCACTTCAATTTTGCAATCTGATCCATAATGTCGGCGACTTTTGTTCAGCATCTGATTTCTATATCTGTGATTCTATCACGCAGACTTATGCCCAACATTTGTCGCTCCATGGATCGTTGCGCGCATTTCATTTTGTGGACAATATTTATGGCCAGGGACATTGTTTCTAAACCATATGTCATCACAGGCAGGATGCACGCTTCGTAGGCTTTTCTTTTTAAATTAATGTGGATATCCTTATTTCTCATTATATGATTGAGCTTTCCGAAGGCTGCCCAACCTAGTCCGATTCTTCTTGGTATTTTTGCCACCTGGTTTTCTTTTCCCATTTTTATCTTATGTCCGAGGTAAATGTATTCATCAAGAGATTCAATCATTTTGTCGTTGACTTTTATGTTTCTGTTGGTTGGTCTCATAATTTTGCTTTTATTATAGTTCATTTCTAAACCAAAACTCAGGGAAGCGTCATGAAGATCTTTAACCATGATACTCAGTTCTTCCAGGTCTTTGCTAAAAAGTACTATATCATCTGCAAAGCGGAGATGAGTTAAGCACGCACCGTCGATTTTTATTCCTCGGTTTTCCCAGTTAAGAGTTTTAAATATGTTCTCTAAGACCAAAGTGAACAACTTGGGAGAGATGGTATCTCCCTGTCTGACGCCTCTGTTGATTTTTATTTTTTCTGTTTTGGTATCATCATCTCTTGCGTCATTTAGTGCTTCATTTATACCCCATTTTTCAATTGAGTCGAATGTCTTTTTGTAGTCAATGAATGCCAGATGTATATCAATGTTGTATTCTGTTGTTTTTTCGATGAGTAGTCTAAGGGTTTGGATATGATCGGTAGTACTGAAACCTTTTCTGAAGCCGGCTTGTTCCACTGGTTGATAAAAATATTATCTATACTAATATTATATAAAGAGGAAAGATTTGATTTTTTGTTTGTTTGTTTGTTTGTTTGTTTGCATCGAATAGGCTCCAAAACTACTGAACCGATTTGAAAAATTCTTTCACTTTTGGGAAGCTACAATATCGGCGGTGAACATAGGCTATATTTAATTTCCAAAAAAAATTGGGTAACCTGCGAAAACTTCAATAATGTAACCCAAGGTGTAAAAAATTTACCTAAAATATTCTTTTTATCGCGAACGCTGTGAAAACTAATGATGATAGAGTAAAACAATGTACTACAATTTTGTAGAAGACATCATTATTAACAAAAAGTATCGCAACAGCATATGTCTAACTATTATAGTTATGCCACAATAAGTGTTTTTTTATTTAAAAAAAATCAATAAAATGTCACCTCTAGAAAAGGCTCTTTATTGGTATCTTGGTATTACTCCTTATTAAAATAAATTAGTTCATATTCAAGTCTGCTTCAATATGTTTGTATAACTTTTTGAATTATTCAATTCGGACATTCCATTCGAAAGTTATCACGAGTTTAAAAATGTGAGTATTGGAAAAAAAAGCATAGTCTCTTATCATCTCAACTTATCCGATGCAGAGTGCGCATGGGAGCGGGGAGGGGTCAAGGTTAGTAGAAATACCGCGCAAAGTAGTCACGGTGGTAAAGTGACGTGACACGATACATTGCAATGCAATTATTCCAGATTAACATATTATGCTAGGTATAAAATATTGTGAAAAAGTTAGGGATCTGTATGAAAACTAAATTATTTTTAAGTATCTATCTACCCGTGCGAAGCTGGGGCGGACCTCTAGTTACTTAATATAATACATTATTTCGTTTTCATTGTTGTTTTTAAGAGAGGTATCTGAGAAAAAATTGACACGGGTAGTTTTGACATAAAAGCGGTTCCTCGAAAATTTTGACGGGTATTTCTAAGGTGTCGCTTAAACTGATCGAATAGCGGGTCATTTTAGAGGAATTATGTTAATTTAAGTGGAACAGTCTGTTTAATTTTTTTTATATCTTTTTTCCATACTTACCTATATCTTTTTGGCAGATTCTTATTTTTAGCGGCTCATAGGGAATCGAGTGGTATATTGAAAATTATGATACATAAGTAGGTAGAAGAGGTTTGCCTGGCTTAGAAAGAATAATTGACGGAAACGGCGTGACTGGTTAAAAAAAGTATCTTCAATATCAGCCATAAGTAAGAAAATTATTTCCCGTTGTTGGGTTAGTTTTGTCACGTATGAAAAATACTTCACGTGTGGTTAGTTTCTCACCGATTTACGAACGATCTTTCGAATTATAATATAGACTATATAATATAGAACCTCTTTCACCATTTTGATTGGATTGAAACACCATAATAATAATAATATTATCGATTGGATATTGTATCGAATAATATCTAATAGAGGTCTTTAATAAAGAACCTTCGGATCCATCGAAATAACTTATAGAGTAACGATCGCTGGAGAGTGTCTCATTTTTGCTAATGTTACCATTAGGAGTAATAGAAATGAAACGGAACTTAATAAAGTGAATCCTTAGAGAATTTATGACACATTTAGATGATTATTATTTTCTCGGCTCCATTGCCTCTTCTCTGCTATATTCGCTTCCAGAAATTTAGGATTTGTCTCTGAATTAATAAGAATTCATAATATTCGAATTTGTACACAAGTCACTAATATTTTTACCCTCGAAAGTTTCACCATGGTCAAAATATCACTTAAGTTATTTATGTTTTTTTTTTCAGAGCCCTTTACCACCTCAGTATGTGTTCTGGTACCACAACGACCGCATGATAAACTACGACACAGCCCGTGGAGGCATCACTGTGGAGACGGAGCCAGGGCCCAAGAGCCAGTCCAGACTCACCATCCGAGGGGCCAAAGACACAGACTCGGGCAACTACACTTGCAGCGCCAGCAACACTGAGCCGGCCAGCATTTACGTCTTTGTGACAGAAGGTAAAAAAGAAACTTGTTTTGCTGCCACATTAAATCTTTCATTTTTTTCCTTGAGAATGAATTATACAAGATGTTATGAAGAACGTCCGACAAACTGATATGGTATATACAGGGGACTATTTGCAACAACTTTTGGGATCATATTAGGTATATAGGTTGATCCATTTTTTTTTTTGAATTTTTTGATAATCCCAAAATTTTGTCTATTAACCTCTATAACCACCCAATCAGACTCAAATAAATTTTATTTATATCTCAGATAAATGCTTATTTAGAAAATGTAAATGTCTGTTCCCAAAAGTTGTTGCAAATAGTCCCCTGTATATACCATATAAGTTTGTCGGACGTTCTTCATAACACCCTGTATAATATGTAGCAACATTTATTTAATGCCATAAAGGTCAGTGTAAATAATATGGCTTTGTGTGATTTTTAGCCCAGAGCCTCCACCATGAAAAAGATGTTGAATTCTAATAGATTATGTTAAATCTGTTGGTTTTAGTTTAAAGAATCAGTAAAAGTATATGATATTTTTAGTCACTGTTATAAACCCAATTTTCTTGATTCCAGTTATTTTGTTACTAGATATGAATACAAAACCATCAAACGCCAAAAATCCCGTATGGGATTAGGCAACTTCCTATTTATAAAAATTGTACAATTATTTCAAGTGAAATAATAAATAAAAGAAAAAAAAAATAGCCAGGAAGAAACAGCATATCAACAGTCTTCAAAATACGCACTTGATCATACTGGAAACGAAATTCAATGCTGAGATGAATACCTAGTTAATTCCTACTTGCACTAACTAAGAAAATGTCTGCCAAATTTTTATTTTTCAATATCTAGGAGTCATCAATAACCATAAGTTAGAAAACAATAACCATAAGTTCTTATCTACATAATTGACTCGACACTTTTATGGGGTAAATGTGCATCTATACTCGTTTTCAACAACAGAATTCTGATCAATCAATGTTCTTAGCTTTTCTAATGTACTGACATAAATTTGGTTCTGATAAACTGCTAACTTGGTAAGATTACTATAAGGTTAATCTTATGAGTCATGTCAGCAAAAATGTAGCTGAGAAGGTAATGGTGAACTCCCAGTATTTGAAATCCCGGACAATCTAGACGTGAAAAGAAGGAAACCTGGAAGATGGATTAAGCCAAGACTCACCATAGGCTGTGCAGTTCACGATAATGATTTTGAATCTATAAGCAAACACCAGTTTTTTTTTAATCATGTATACATGCATATAGGGTGTGAGCTTCCGATACGTATCGGTATGGCAACTAAGTGTCGCCTTTAAAAAAATGATCAAAATATAGAAAACTTCGGCGTTCAGAAATGTAAACTGTTTGATGCGTGTGTGTTGCCCGTTCTCCTGTATGGGTGTGAGTCCTGGCACCTGACCAAAGCCCAGGTACAAAAAGTCTCAGCTTTCGAATTAAAGTGCCTCAGGAGAATTTTGGGTGTAAGATGGTACCACCGCATCACGAACGACGCTAAACGCCGGCGCACCCAGCTTAAGCCCATCACTTCTACCATTATGGGGAGGAGACGGACTTGGCTGGGAAATGTGTTAAGGATGCCGAATGACAGTCGGCCGAGGAGACCGCTGTTCTTCATCCCATCAGGGTCCCGAAGACGAGGAAGACCCTCTCATACTGTGTCTGTGTTCCCCTCCTTCGAAGCAGATCTGAGGAATCTGGACATGGTGTGGGAGGATATCATAAACACTGCGCATGATTGCCTCCCTATGCCCCTAAGTGGGACGTGAAGGGAGTTTGGATGTATATTGGATTGGATTTTTCATACAAAAAATATTACCTACGTCATTTCTACCTACTTATAAAAATAAGGATTCCTTCATCAAAACATATGACATAATCCGTATACCTAATTACCTCGTGTTGTCCCGACTTCCTGCTTGTTGTTTCAGTTTTTTTTTTACATTAAAATACAATAATTGGGCACGTGTATACATGTTTTTGTACTTAACGGTTACACGAATGTATTTAAGGTATTATTTAAATTTTATTCGTGTATTCTTGGTAATTAATTTCAACATAAATGATAATTATAACTAATGAAACATTCAAAAGTTGGAATTATTGTCCGAAAAGGTGCGGCGATAAAAATGAATAAAGATTACCTACTGACATAATAATTATTCATGTTTACACATACCTGTGACATTTGGTGTGTTGGTAAATTCTAATGAAATTCTTATTGCGAATATTATGTTTAATACGAATGTAGTTCGAATAAAGCAGTGCAGTAATTTCGGTGGGTTCCTATATTATAGTGTGAGCTTACAACAAACAAACATAGAGCCGGAGCTATAAAAAACACATTTTCTGTTATCGTTCATAATATGGACATTTTTTTCAAAATTAATCGGCTCGTCCCCCAGTGACGCCTATAATATCTCTGCCGCATTTCAATTACATTTTTTTAAAAAATAAATGAACACTTATCGTGCCATAACTATAATAATTAGACATATGCTGTCGCGACACTTTTTGTAAATAATGATGTCTTCTACAAAGTCGTTGTACATTATTTTATTGAATCATCAATATTTTCCGCAGCGCACACGATGTAAAGAATATTTTAGGTGATTTTTTTAAATCTTGGGTTACATTATTGGAGTTTTATAAAGGATCCCAAATTTTTTAAAATTCAATATAACCTATGTTCACCGGGGATAGTGTAGCTTCCCAAAAGTGAAATAATGTTTTAAATCGGTTCAGTAGTTTCGGAGCCTTTTCAATGCAAACAAACAAACAATCAAAGCTTTACTCTTTATAATATTAGTAGGTATAGACTAGCTGACCCGCTCGTCGAACTTCGACCTAGCCCAGAATAAAAAAAAAGTACTCCTGGTTTATGCAATATTTGTTACATTTTAACCTATTCTACTTGTAAAACTACCCTCCAAGGAGTGGTATTGAACTCATACTCCGCTCAAACCTTCCCGGACATTAGTTGAACAGATCACCATAGTTTCATTGAAATACGTTCATTGGTCTTTGTATCTATCGAGTACACACAACACACACACACAAACATTCAGTTTTATAATATATACTAGCTTTCCCGACAGACGTTGTCCTGTAGTCCTTATTTTGAATATTGATTTCAAATTTATACAAAAATACGTTTAAAATATTATGTTTGAATGTTAAAAAAAAAATTCTGAAAGCTTGAAAGAAATTCAATCAATAATCTGCGTGCCTGTGTTTTGAAACTCTATGGTTGTCAACTCAATAAAGTTTGTGTTGTTATGGAATTATCATAGATGGCGCTGGCGTCGCAAGAAATTCGTTTCATACTAAATTTTATATTATTTCTTACCCATTTTTTTTAAATTTTTTATTAGTTATTCTGCTGTCTGGAGCGGAGAAGAATCCAATAAATCATACTTCAGAAGAATCTGTTCAGCCAATCTCGAGTAATAAGTGTTCGCACTAATCCGACTTTCTTTTAAATAAAAGATAGATAACAATTTACTACTAACATTATTTTCAAATATTTACGTACATAGGTACCTTTTTACCGAAAAATTTTAACATTTTTTACAAGAGCGCAAAGTTTTGTTTCAGAACTTTGTTATCACTTATTTCATAAATTATGTTTATTATTTTTTACATGATTGATAAAGTTTTGCCGAAAAAGAAGAGACATTTTAACATTTACTTAGGCAAAGTTTCCTCCGAGACGAATTTTTGTTGAGTTAAGTGGGACCAGCCTACTTAAGCGCCAATTCATGTGTACGATTCTCGTTCGCAAAGTTAAATTTAGTGGAAATTGATTTCTGTTTGTTATCTCAACACAAAGTAGCAATCGAGCGAGAAATAATCGTCATTTCGGGTGTAGCAGTCGATGGACTTGTGTAGACCGTGTTTCAATACTTATTATAATTATCATCATTGAATTATCTTCATTGTTTCTATCAAAATAATAGGACACATTTCTGAGACCATTGTGAATAAACCGGACAGAACATTATAGAAGTGGGAAACCTGATATATATACAATTTTAGGTAGGTTTTTGAGACGGGCCAAAAACTTATACAGGGTTAAGTCGTACGGAATATTAAAGGACGTTATTATTTAGGTCATTTTTGATGGATTTGGTTCTATAATATGGTGTTCGAAACTTAACCGTTATGGAGATATTGAACTTTAGAGATTTTGAAAAAAATTCCATTCTTTTTTGCCTTTTTATCGATTTCTTTGGTTTAGAGGTCCTTGGGTCCAGTTTTTTTATGTATGTAGTGAGAGGACATGTCAATGAATAAAAATGATTAGCAAAAACTGAACCTACTACTTAGAGCTTAAAAATACGGCACGACAAAGGTTAGGATTAAAGAATTTTCACTAAGTGTTTTGAAATTTGAAGCGCTTTTTTTATTTTAAAAATTATAGAATTTGTTCTGCAGATAATTTCAAAAACTTCTACGTCTCTTGTTTCTACGTCTACTGTTGTTTGCTCAATGTTTTGCCTATTTAATAGCAAGTGTTACCTATACCTTTTTGAATACCTAGCTAAAGAGTCGTAGAAGTTTTTAAAATTATTTATATAACTTTAAAAAAAAAGCATTTCAAATTTAAAAACACTTAGTGAAAATTCTTTAATCCTAACTTTTGTCGAGCCGTATATTTAAGCTCTTAGTAGTAGGTTCAGTTTTTGTTGATCATTTTTATTAATTGACATGTCCTCTCACTTAATACATAAAAAAACTGGACCCAAGGACCTCTTATCCGAAGAAATCGATAAAAGGGCAAAAAAAGAAAGGATTTTTTTTCAAAATCTTCAAAGTTCAATATCTCCATAACGGTTAAGTTTCGAACACCATATTATAGAATCAAATCCATCACCTAAATCCAGAGAAGACAAAGAAAGCAATGAATACAGAAGATATTGAATATTGGTACAAGAGACTACAAGCGATTACATCTGACGTTTATGATATATTTTAATATACAATATAATTATCTGCATTGTTTCTATCTGTAAACATATTATTGTGATGTACATATGACCATACGATAAATAAATAAATAAATGACCTAAATAATAACGTCCTTTAATATTCCGTACGATTTACCTGTAACCCTGTATAGACAATAATTTTGGGTAGGTTTTTGAGACAGGCTAAAAACGTATATACTTAATACTTTTCCTATAATAGCTAAACATTGAACCGTAGACCCATATTCTTGTATGGGTGTGAGTCCTAGCGACTGACCAAAACCAGGCACCAAAAGTATCTGCATTTAAAAGTGCAGTATCTGCATCTTAGAAGAATCTTGGGCATAAGATGGTACCACCAAATCACGAACGATGCTATATGCCGGCACACCCAGCGCAGGTCGATCGATCACTTTGTTTCAAAAGAAACTGATCGATAGGCAAATTCGAGAAACAACAAAAGCAGAAGAAGCCAAAAGTTTGCTCAAAGTCAGACAGTTCACAAAAGTCAGTAAAAATACAAGCAAAAATAAAAACCTCCATTATGGAGAGGAGGTGAAGCTGGCTGGGACATATTATAAATAAATAAATAAAAAATTGTTTAACCAATGTAAAGTGTAGCGACAGTAAAATAGACAATTGAAAGGGCGGACTTATCCTGACAGAAGGGAGTGAAAATTGACAAAACAATTAATAGATAATGCTAAAAAATATACAATCATAATATGACTAAAAATAAATAAATAAATAAAATGTGTTAAGGATGCCGAATGACAGTTGCCCGAAGAGAACCTCTCATACCGTGTTCCGTTCATGCGACGCAGACCTGAGGGATCTGGATATGGTGTGAGAGTAGTTCATCATCGAGTGCAATGGATAAATCTCCCTATTACCCTTAAGTGGGGCTTATAGGAAGATTTGATTTGATTAATAAGGAATTAAACGTTTTACGCGTTACAATTAGGTAATTGCACACATGTCGACAATTTTTCAACAAGATACAAGATAAAACAATGGTTTATTTAACACGTTATTATTATATTACAAAATACAAAAATACTAAGCAATACAACATCATGAGATAAAAAAAGATGCAACAATGAGTGATATAAGAAGAAAAACAGACGAATGATAAATAGTTGATTACATAAACTAAAATTAAAGTTCTATGAGGTTGGGCAATGGGCATGATTGAATTTATTTATTTATTCAATTTAATTATTACAAAACATTTTGAAATAAGGATAAACAATGTTGTCCAAATATGCTAAGCCTGTGCTAGGGCAATGCAATCTAACTCTCAATTCTTGTCTGAAGATATAACCCCACAGTCTGTTGCGAGAATAAAGCATTAAGTTTCTCTCTTCAAAAATACTTGTAAAGTCTGATAAAATATTGAATTTGTATATGTAGGTATCCGAAATATATCTCAACTTCTATCTATACATTACATAAGCGTCGTTTTAATACACGATATTATGTATGCATCGTAATAATATATAACCCCTGTATGTCGGGTGGTGTATATAGATATAAAACGTGTACTGTAATGGTTGTTACATGTACAATGTAAAACCAGGGGAAGATTTACGATTTTATGTCACAAGATAAGGGAAACATTTTGACGAGATGAATCTATATTTTTTACACCACGGACATAGCTGTGAAAATTTTATTTCAAAGTTTTTCGCTACCCGCTATAATATCACGAATGATATCCACAGACTATATTATTATCGTTTCACTTTATTCAAACACAAATGATTCCTCAGCTTCTCGTTTTAAATTTTTAAATTATTTTCTCGCTCATTTGTTGCTCTGTTTCTGTGTAAATAATAAATAAATAATGCTTTATTGTTCCAAAATGCAGTCCCGATAAATCCATTCACGAGAGTCAAAGGGCGGACTTATCCCGCAGGATCTATTCCAGCCAACCCAGAATAATGTGTAATATATATTGTGTAAATAAATTTCTTATTGTATCTTTACATAATAAAAAAAAAGAAAAAAGAAAACCCCATTCTAACTAACTGTTAATAATTAACTTAAGATGGAATCGATGCTGTACCACTGAGTGCAAATATTATGAGAGAACTTTTTTGGATTCGCAGAATCGAAATTTGGGTCTTTTATTCAACAATCACGTGACTAAAGTTAAATCTACATAATATTTTAGAAATGTTTGTATTTTTATTTGCCTTTGACAATACTTTACCGTTATGTCCGAGCATCACGCTCAAAATACAAATGCTACGTCAGATATTAATATGCCCAGAGCCGTACGAAATGCTGGAGAAGGTTCTTAAATACAATTTGCTGCATTAACTTTAATATATTTAGAGCTATTTAAAAAAATCTATTTTTTTAGGATCTTCATACAAATTTCTCAAAAAGACTTTTGGAAACAAAATTACTCATGTAAACGTTGAATGGAATCTTGGTATTACGGTATGAAAATGTAATAAAATAATCGTAGATTGATTTGTTATACATATAAATGTTATTCAAATCTTATTATTCTCAATAAATAAAGATTTAATGAAAAAATTTGCAGTTTGATTTTGAAGTTTGACAGGTACAAATTGAATAAACACATAGATCGCATATTAGACCAGCATCGCCATCTGTTGAAAAGATAAATAAATGTGTTATGAATTGATATCGATTCGTGTTTTGGCGTTGGTTCCACAGATGGCGGTGGTGACTTGATTGATTGAATTGAATTGTTGTATATGAAGTCGATAAAAAGTCATTCTTCTTTTTCTGTGTTTATGTCAGTTATAGAGGTCTGTTAAGCAATAGGAAGCTAGACTAGAACCTGTTTAATTACCTACCGATCAAGCCTGACTATCGGAATCAAAAACGTAAAGCAAAACGGGTATAAGCTAGTTATCAATAATACTTAATTTTACTTTCATCCACAAGCACAAGACAACACAACAAAACCCATAGGTACTTCTTTCAACTAATTATATGATTAAAACATAAAATTCCTCTGTGTTAACGATAAAATACTTATTAAGTAAATATAAAAAAAATCGTATGTCACACACCGCTACCGACAAACGTCACAGTTTGTATGCGTTTAACAGCAGGCACGTGGTAAATGTTGGGAACATGCGCAGTAGCACATTATTTCTCTAGTATTATTTATTTTCTTGTGAGTTGAATTTTTAACTAATTCGTAAACTCGCTTTAATTCAGAATCTGGTTTGCTTATCTTTTCCATTTGGATGAAATTTTTCCCTTGGTTTTTAATCTTGAGTATTGAGTAGGTATTTTTTGAAAATTTTATATATTTTTTTTTACTTTTTATTTTTTTTTCTCATTACAAGGAATATGAATGTCGACTATTTAAAAATGATTTATTTATTTTTTGCACACAGTTACATACATACTATATTTAGTATAGGTTGTATTTAATTCACAACACAAATAAGTGTGGAAGTGCGCATTCACAGAGAGGTCCTCTCAAGCGCGCTTAAAAAGTAATTGCGGTTTTTTTATCAAGAAGTGTTCCATTCCATACCGTAAAGTATGAAATTATTGTAATATTTATTTAAAAAAGTGTCCATATTATGTGCCCAGAAATAGACAAATAATTAACAAAATTATATTAGGTATGTTCCTTTATTGTATTCACATCTACCCAACCTACTATATACCTACTTATAGTATGTGTTAAAACTAGTTTATTTTTCAAAAAATATTTTTACCATGTTATTTAGACATAATTTAACCAGAAAAAAAAAACAAAAAAATCACAAAAAAGAAATTTGGGCAGATATGGGTTAAAAACTTTTTCACGATTTTGTTTTCCAAATTTTGCTTTTGTTTTATCACTGAATTCGACTATACATAGTAGATTTGCCCAATCCTTGCCGACCGTTTTTTGAGCTTTATCCATATTAACTTAGTAACGCGGTCGTTCCAAAAATAACGTTACACTATCTCCAAAACCTGTTACAATTTGAATAAAGGCCTGAAAAATCAGAGGTAGGCAACCATGCGACGTACAATATACAGAGCGCTCGAGTACTCCCTCATATTACAATCTTCTCACCCATGTAGGTTACGTAGAGTAGGTAAGTTTATACAGTTGTAGTAGGTAGGTACAATGTATCACCTTTGATAAAAAATGTACGCTACGTAATACATCAAAATATTTACAAAATATTATGCTACTTTGATAGATTTCACAAAGCGCTTGACACAAGATAAAAATATTTATTACTCGACGTCATTATGAAAAATTGACGTTGAAGGAATAAACTGGAATCTGACGGCAACGTTCATTTTTTTGTTTATAGCCCTAATATCTGAAGATAGTGAAAATGAACGAACATTTTAAAAGCATAAGCAAAAATATCGACTCTTCAACAAAGTCAAACAATGTCATATTGTCCTCTAGAAGAAGGTAAAGAAACTCATTGACAATTTGACGCATCGCATAAAAAAAACGTTGAGTTTACTCTGTGCTTTGTGTCAATTATTTTTCATTGTTTTTTTTCTTGCAACACACTAGATAATGTTTTAATGAGGTTCTGTAGCGTTTATCAATCGTATTTCAGCTTTTCAAAAACTTCTTGGACTTCATAGTTTTACTATGGGTTTAGTAGTGTTCCTCTTCGATGGCGCTACAGCTCAAATCGAGCCTAAGTCTCCTGTAGACAACGCCTCCAATTATCTTGTCCTCCACTACGGTTCTTCAATCTGTCACCTACAGAAGAATAATAATAATATGTACACAGCAACTTTCCTAACTAGTACTGAACTGAACAAATTTAGACTTTAATCAATATTTTGCCAAGTTTGATGTTTTTACTCATAGTACCTAGGTATATGGAATATACATGATTCTTGTGATCGGATTTCAAAAAAAAAATAGATTTCGCTGAAATAAATTTTCTCGGCGTTTTCGAGGGTGTAGATTCCAAAAATGCAAAAAAAATGTAATTTCCCCGTACCCGTACGCCAAAAATGTGTGCGCACCCATAACTCATAGTAACTCTTATCCGATTTGATTGAAATTTGGTAGAACGGTTAGCCCTTCGATGTAGATGAGTCAGTAAAATGTTGAGATCTGTACCTTCAGGGGAACCCTCTTAAAGTATCCAAAGAAAATTTCACTTGTTCTAGAAAAAGGGCTAAAAAAGAAAATTTATTCGATTTTCGTAAAATTTGGTATACGGGTTGGTCTTATGCTCCAATTTGAGGTCCGTAACTTCAGTGGGTCCCCCTTAAAATACCGATTAATATAGAATATGTAGTTCTAAAGCAGATAATAAAAAGCTCCAATAGTCGATATCATTTTAAAGTTTCTATAATAATTCCAAGGATAAATTCATTTTAATCGTAAAATTATGAATTTTTATGCAAAGATATGTTTTACACGAAAAGGCTGTTATAATATGTACTATGAGTTCTGGGCTATCCTAGGTTAGCAGCTTTTTTTACTCATATTTGACATCATTGACTAAAATTTATAGATTATAGGTAAATTATTAAATTATTGATTGTTTAATAGGTACTTGTTTTAAATAAGGTAATAGGTAATTTGTTTCATTTTTCTATTTTCTTTTTTCTCAATTAAGTTTTGTGTATATAGGTACTATATAGGTACAAGTATGAAATACTATGATTGACTCTGGTGTTGTTAAATCTATATATTAATACGTGAAGCAAAAACTTTAGACACCTTTTTACGAAAATTGCACTTTTGGAGGAATATGAAATTTTGCACTCTTATCGTTTATAGAGAAGGAGTGGCGAATGCTAAAAAAATATGCATTTACTAATACATTAAATCATTTAAACAATGACATTATAAACACAACTGTAATGTTATGTATTTGATACTTACACACACTTCGATGTATTTGATATT
The DNA here is from genome assembly GCA_963576905.1 of Mystacides longicornis. Lineage (NCBI taxonomy): Eukaryota > Metazoa > Arthropoda > Insecta > Trichoptera > Leptoceridae > Mystacides > Mystacides longicornis. The sequence continues at coordinate 11,135,931 of OY756427.1, read as the reverse complement.
GACACAGACCCATATATTCTTATGTTTGCCTGTGGGCGTCCACTAGTTTATATTCAATACGCATATGATTATCATCTTTTTCTTTTATAATGATTGTCTCTTGTGATGATTTATTTTGATGTCTATTGAATTTTATTTTATTTTGTATATATAACTGATTGTGTCTGTCATATTTTTGTACTATATACCTATTTTTTTACATGTTAATAGCCTTTTCCGTATATGTAACAAATAAATAAATACCTGTTTATTTTTTCTCTTGCAAAGTTTAAATATTGTTTTGTTTCAACCTCAGTATTTTTAATATTCTATGTCTTATTTTCCACTGACCATAACAAAGAACTCTATACAGAGTGTTAATTTAATTGAAATGTTTTTTCAATTGTTTCAGGAGACAAAATGGCTGTCATTTCAAGGACTAACATCACTCAAGCTCCTATCAATTCTTCGCCATTTACAAAAGGCGACGAGTGGATCATAAAGTTTTTCTTTTTCGTTTGTTTCGTCATTTCCATACGATGAACTAGCAATCTAGTTTATAAAATAATGTAAATAATCATTGTTGTAAATAAACAATATCTAATTTAAAAAAAAAATATACGAATATTTCAAGTTTTGAACTTGTAAAAAGAATATTACTAAACCAAGATAATTAATAAATAAAAATAAATGTAATGTAATGTAAATACTATATACGATAATATATTTGTAAAACAACTTAATTTATACATCTCATGTACCTACTAACTTAATTTATTTTAGTATTAATACAATAATTAATCAAAAATTTTGTAAGAACTCTAAAATGAATTACATATTATATAATTTAAAAAAAATACCTAATTCATGAAAGAATATCTAAAATATAATATTTCTATTGTTTGCTTTAAATATGAATTTTAAACTTTATGTCGAGCTGAAGAACCTTGTATTTTTCATCTCTCATTATGTGACTAAAATACGAAGTCTTACGAATCTTAAGTAATTGAGGTGAATTAAGAATTAATTGTCTGGTCGTGTTAGCTCTGCGTAAGACTTCTGTGTTGATGATCATGTCGGTCCAAGTTATTTTAAGCATTTTGCGATGGATCCACATTTCATATAATGCTTCGAGATAATTTATTATAAATTAACTTTGAGGGTCCATGCCTCTACGCCCTACAGCAAAAATGACCACACGTAACATTTGACCATCCGTTGCCTTAACTTCAGGTTCACAAAGGAGATTTTTCATTTTTAAAAGGATGTTCGGGTGGCTTTTATTCTGCATTTTATTTCCTTGTCCGGGTCTTAATCTTGAATGATAATGCTAACCAGATACTTTAATAATTGATTCGCCCTCTCATTATGATGCCCCTGAGTTGAAGACTCGCACCTGGATGAGTGTCTCTGCTAAAAACCATGAGTACAATACAGTAGTACCTAACGCTTGATGTTATTTACCAAAAGCTTCCAAAAACACCATCATAATAAAATTAGTGAGACTATTTTCCAAGTCGTTGTTTTCATTACGATAATTTTCTTTTGAAAATTATTTAGTTATATTTAATTTAATATTGTATTGCTTTATTTAATATTAGTATTGAGATGATTTTGGTTTCTCGTTACAAATTAGATTCAAGCTTATCTCTAATATAAATGAAAGTCGGGTTAGTGCAAACACTTAGGTATAGCTCGAAATCGACTCAACAGAACAGATTCCGATGTGTGATTTATTGGATTCTTCTCCACTCCAGATAACAAAATAACTAATAAAAAGTTGAAAAATGGATAAGAAATAATATTAAAGTTAGTATGGAACGAATTTCATGCGACGCCATCTTTGATAAAATCTAACAACAAAATAATTATTGTCTTCTGCACCTACACCTCTCATTCTCGCATACGTAATGGCCACAGTTACAGTAGCCCATTCCACTTACTCCACCGTTTCGGGCGTTTTAGAAATTTTTCATACAAAGTCAGCAAAATTGCGCAGTATATTCTCGCATCGATCCCGTCTGAACTTTGAATACGAATGAAATATGGATGTTGTAGAATTAATATTTTAATGCTATTCTTTTATTAGTTTATTTATGTTTCTAAAGGCGCAGTGCACAATGAACGGGCCGCCTCTGGTTAGGACCACAGGACAACGTTTGTCGGGAAAGCTAGTTTACAATAATGTGTATTTCCGTAACTGAATTTCGTTGGTAACTGAAAGTTATTATAATTTGAACGTCAACAGAGTCTCTGACTAGAAACATTCGCAATATTTGAATAATCAGATACACGAGTAATTACAACAAAATATTTACATTATTATATTATTTCGTTTGCGGAATTATTTGTATCCACATCTCCGCTACACATTTCAAAATGTTATAATATTGTAATAAATCCATATTTTTAATTGAATTTATATTCCCGGAGACGAGGAATACCCTCTCATACTCATATGTCCTTCGAAGCAGAGCTGAGGAATCTGGACATGGTGTGGGAGCAGGTCATTAACGTTGCGCAAGATCGAGCGCAATGGAGAGCTCTTGTTGCCTCCCTATGCCCCTAAGTGGGGTCTAAAGGGAGTTTGGATTGGATTGGATATTATAATAAAATTTAAACAAATTAGAATTTCAACAGATATGGTGTTGCATTCATTAAGACTTCGTTATTATGTATAATTTTCTTTTTTTTTTACTGCACTGTTTTGACAGAAATTTTGTGTTTAAAGTTTATTCTAAAATTATTAATTAATCATTTTTTACAACGATTATAAAGTTACAAAACATAACGGATATTATATCTAACATAAAAATAACATTACTTAACCCATATCTTCCCAGTGTTCCATTATTGGAACGGTTTAGTTAACAATTTTTATTATTTTTTTGGAAATGCGCAACTCGTTTATTTTTATGTGCTTAAAATCTTCGATTAATAGGCTATAGTTAGAGATATTGTTGCACGATATTCGCATCTGCTTTTTTCTGTTATGAAGCATTCTTTATAGCAGATTTTGTGGAAAAACATTGCTCGTTGTAAATGTCCGTATATTTTTTGTTTGTTATAATTCACATTCAAATAATACGTTACCAGTTCTATTGTTGTCTCTTTTATCATTATAAAAAATAATAAAAATAAAGATGACTATGAGTAGGTATTTTCATGTCCATTTTCCTAACCGTTCCATTTTTGGAACACTGGGATAATATGCCAATGTAAATTTTTTGTACTATTTTCATGCAAAAAAATTATTTATTGTTGGAAATTAATTTTTTTGGTCGTACTTTAATAGTGTACTAAATATTTGAACATCTAGAAACGAAAAAAGTATTTTATGTAAAGAAAATATGCGGACACAGCTGGTACAACTGAACCTTACACAGTAAGAAAACGTTGTTTATATGGTTACTTTGAAGGTGAATGACGTCGATTTTCAAAAAGGATCTGCAAAATCATCTTAATCATCGGATTCCACCTAAGGTCTGCTACGCTCAAAAACAGAAAAAAATTAATTCATTGGACTTGATGAGTGACAATACTACCAGGATGCGGTGATATTTTTTTTTGGTCAAGAACGCTATGAATAACATTGAAGCAGATGCAGAAGCAGATGTTAACAGGAGAAAATCCTGCATCAGCAAGCTATTGAAGTGCTTTGCTTTACAGTCAATAGCGAAGTAACCTTCTAGCCTGATTAGTAACTTCACAGGTTGATAAAGCTGCCGCAGAAGCAGTCTGCTTGAAAGATGTCATAATATGGAGAAACAATGCTATGAGGACAGACAGAAGGTTCGTATCTATAAGACACATGGAATTTTATCCAGGGCAGACACTGTCAAAACAAAAAGCATGCTTAGAACATCTAAAATGAAAACACTCCATGGTTAATCTCTGCGTGATCGAATTAGAAACACAGTAATTCGAAAGATCTAATAAGTCGAACAACGTGGTCAGGTGGGTACCTTATAATTTGTTATTATAATGTTTTGTTGGCACAAACATGTATTGAGAAGTTAAATAAAAGTAAGAATACTATATCTTGCCCTGCATGAGGGTACTAAAAGGGCTGCGCCGATCAAAAATACTCTTCAAGCGATGTTAAGAAACCTGGATCAAGGCAAGTCAAGATGATAACCCTGATAAAACAGACTCCCGTGTCTATAAAAGAGAAGAAGAAGAAGATTTTTTATTGTATTATTTTATAAAAGGCTTATAAATTATAAATTGTGGATTAAAATTTTAAAATCTCTTCATAAAGTACTTTACTGCGCTCTATATCGTTTTTGATTTCCCATACAAAACCCCAAATGTTACATGTATGTATCTTCCCAGTATTCTATTATTGGAACGGTTCTATAACTAAAAATCCAAAAATCCATAATTTTTTTTGACACTTATTTATCAATACATAGACCGTAAATAGTCCCTGGTATGATTTTCATGAATATCTAACGGCTATTTCTATGTCTGGGAAGATATGGGTTAATACTACAACTCAGGATAATTTCACAATTGTTTTGTACGAGAGTATTTTTTAACATGTCAGTGGGTTGGTAATGATTGTTTGACAGATGTCACTGTCTGTTCAAATGTAACTAGAGAGATAATAAAAATATGCATTTTAGATTGATTAATGAATCTTAGTGAAACAACAAATTTGGTATTTTAAAATAAAATGTTTGGGAACCATATAAATAAAAGGAATACATACAAAGTTTATATTTTTTTTTTCTTACTGAAGTTTATACACTCTTTCATTTTACATGATAATTATTAGGTACATACACAGAAAGAATCATTCCTTCGAGGGTATAGAAAAGAATAATTATTTCTACCTACTCCTCTTTTCAGATAAACTACATACTTTGCTTCTTTCACAGAAATTTTCATACATCATGTCAGTATGTTCAATCCACATCATTCTCAAAAAATATAAAATCAAAATAATGTAGGTATGTTTTACATAAATTGGTTTTATGTTGTTTTTGTGAATATTGTACATAAATCGATAAAAAATACGCGTTAAGTACCTACTTGTTAAAAAATATAATTGAAAAACTATTTCCATTAAATATTAACTAGTTACTAAGCAGGTATAGTTTAAAGTTTAAATTTATGCTGTTTTTAGAATCAGCATTCTTCCAATCAATATAAGTAAACAGAAAAAATGTTAAGACACCCCCCCCCCCCTCCATTCACGATTACTCCAAATACATGCTATCCATTATGACAAATGTGAAATCTGATTTTATATTATTGTTATAAGATATATAAAACAGATTTTTATATAACTTTATAAAATTAATAAATAAATAAAATAAAATGAATTAATAAATTTTGAAATACTGACAATCAAGTAAGTGACGTTACCACTTAGAACACGTCCACTCAACCTTGACGATCCGTTTGAGCGATTAACCTACGAATGGCTTGACGCGATTCAATTTTGGAGTGGTGGATAACACGGTCATTTTTGGAGTGACATCACTCCATTTGGACGGAAAGAGTGATCGTGAATAACAAATTTTGTCATCATCCAAAATAATAATTTATGTAAATCTCCATGCAGCGCAAAAGGCTAGATAAGCCTTATATATAAAAACTTTGCCTTGTATACAACTCTCTTGTATGTAGGTAGGTACTTAAGTTTCTGCAACATTTTTATCTAGACCGTAACAATGAAATGATCTATTATTCTTTATTATTTAACAATGAGGTTTAAACACCTTGGAATAAAAAATTATCTAAAATCATAAAGTAGTAAATAAATAATAACCTATTTTCTTTTAATTTATTTGACTTTTTACTAATTTAATTTTTAACTTTTTACTTTTTTGATGTTATGTATTTTATTATTTGAGGCGTTTATTGTATTATGAGAAATATTGGATAAAATTCTGATGGCTTATTTTTTATCTAATTTTACTTCTAGACTTTTTACTATTTTGATGTTCTGTAGGTATTTATTATTATTTGAGATGTGGGTAATATTGGGGTCTTCACTGGTCCATAATCTGTTTCTTTATTTAATGATTTTTTATGCATTGTCATGACTGTCTGACCTCTCAAAATTGTAAAAATTAAAAAAAAAGACCAAAGAACGATAAATTTATTGGAATTCTTATCTTTTTATTATTTTATATTGACTTAAAATGAACGTAGAACTCTTCATTAATGTAAAAATAAATAATGCTTTAAAATAAATATATTAAGGATATTCATTGTAATTAAATTGATCGTACTCGATATATTTTTAGTGTAAAATACCTAGAGAAATAAGAAATGATTTTTTAAATGATCCTTATTTAAAAAAAAAAAAAAAAATATTACATTAAGCATAAATTTTTATCTTAACAAACTATAGATAACTTATTGTTTACTTAATGTAGGTACCTATAAGTAATAAATAAGTAGATAAGTACCTATAGGTTACAATTGTTATTATTTTTTATTATGTAAACAATAGTAGGTAGGTACTTACCTATGAAATGTAATTTTTTTAAATAAATAATTAGTAAATATTTATAATGATATTTTTTGTTGAACATTAGAAAGATTTTATTATAAAAATGTTAATAAATAATTATAAATATTTTAAAGATCATTCGATGATTTAAAATTGATTTAATATAATATACCTACACCAGTTATTATTAAAATAAAATCTCAGTGTACAGAAATTTATTCAAAAATAAATTGAATATTTAAGTAAAATACTTATTTTATTGATTGACCTCTATCTACCTCCTACAAAAGTAGCCTTTATATTATCATATCAGCATAAAATCCAAAAATGATTGTATTCCGAAGTTATGAATAAAAAAACTCCAAAAGTTCTAGAACCTACCCAAGTTAAACTCTTGGTATGATATGATAAGAGGTTATATAGCCTTTTATTTACTTTTCAAAAACCTTCGGTGCAACATGGTTCTAAGCTTCTACGCTTTACAGTACAACATACTTATTTAATGTGTAGAAATATGTCGAAACACAAGAAAAACTAATTGTTTATTTTTTTTTTATTTTACTAAATTACAATATAATACCATCAGCATGACAGCATTCGCCTTTGCGCTGATGGTGTTCAAATATTATTACAAAATCAACAATTTACCATTAAGAAGACAAACACATAACCGAAACATTATCCCCTATTCCAATTCAAATTAATAGTTTGAAATTAGTTCATTTTGGTATTCGGATTTCGTATTTAAGTCAATCTTAGTGCGTTTATCTGTCAAAACGTTCCTAATCTTAGTTCACACCTAATTGTATGCGTCTAAAAAGATATTTGATGATATTTTTATGATAAACGTTTTTTTAACCAAATAATTATAAAACAAGTTTATTTTTATTAAAAATATCAAGCATTTCCCCCGAATTTATTATAAGTAATACAAATAATAGCATCAAAAATTATTGTCATTGAACACCAATGCAATTATACAGTCGTCTTCGTTACACTTCGGGTTGGTTCGGCAGTTTCCGGCGACCATGTTACTTGGAACATGGAGCTCGTTTGAATTTGTCTTCTCCGATTGGCTGTCCGCTTGTCAGCATCAACCAATAAGGCGCATGCCCGATCCATAGACAATTATAATTCAAAATAATATTTATAGTGAACTAATATTGGTTTTTAGAACACGGCATAATTCCGAATACGAATTTTAGTTCGAGTGAACTTAATTCTAAATCATTTGGAACGTTCTTAATAAGAACGTTCTAAAATCCGAATAGGGGGTATAAAACAGAATAGGTTCAACTGAAAATAATACAAACAATGCATACACGACAAATGACAAGTACGCATTTTTAAGTGTTATGTACATAATAATATGATGATTATTGCTATGAATCGACCGTTTCTCGTCAAAGGACCCTTATAATCATGAATAACTACGTTATTGCAAGACATAATTTTGAAATCAATATCTATAAAAGGCAAAAAAAAGTTGCTATATCATACTGATTTTGTATCGATTGGATGATTTCCGAGTCTTTACACTTAAACAGCAGCCCCCGTAGACAAATTCAAATTGGCGTTCGACTACAAACGAAGATTTCGCCGAAAAAATTAACTGTCCACTGGAAAATGTGAACTATTATTTTTAAACCAAACAATGACACTTATATAAAAATATAAAAAGTGGACGGTTAATTTTCTTCCTACTCTACATTGTCGAAGAATTCATTTGTAGTCGATCGACAGTTTGAATGTGTATATGTTAAAAACCCTGCAGGTCATCTTCATAAAAAAAAATGAAAGGATTGAAAACGTAAGTACCTACATAAGTTTGAGGTCTCAAAATTCATTATAGCAAACATTTTATGGCAAAGCATAAAATATAAATAATGACCCTTATTAAAATGATTAATATTATTAAAATAAATAATAATGCTTTTAAGACACTCGACGAGATTTATTGTAAGGCGGACCTTTGTACTAAAATAATACTAATAACGTTATCATCTGCCGTTAAAATTCGGACCGGCACAGGCTTACATACATAAATAAAATATTTCATCCCGAAATCCGTATAAATCACAAGCGACTCCTACACAGCTTCAGCTGGTATATTTAATTAAGGGTAGGTTCTCATTAAAATTATTGTCCTTAATACGGGGTGAGGCCGGTACCTTTGTGAGGATAATAAGGTATTAGGGTAACACTAATATTTTAAGACAGCCTTATGGGGGGTACTTATTCACTACCTGTTGTTCGTTATTAATAATTAGCAGGCTCTAATACCTGGCCATTAGGAGAGTTATTCCACTGGAGCACACCGCTTCTAGCCCCTATACAGTTTTTATCTCCATTATTTTAATGGGAAGTACCTACGTTGTTTAAGATTGTCTACTGTCTAGGTCCTGAGCTTACACGAGATCATAATTATTATAAAACAATTTTTTCTTAGACCTTTTACAGTCACCAAGTCATTAATATTATGTTAAGAGTGTCGTATAGAAACATTGAGAAGAAATAATACTAGAGAAATAATATTGTGCTTCTGAGCATGGTCTCAACAAGTACCACGTGACTGCTGTTAAGCTCATACAAACTGTGACGTTTGTCGGGAGGGGTGTGTGACATTACGATTTTTTATTTTCAACATTTTAGTGTTAACACAGAAGAATTTTATGTTTTAATCATGCAAATAGTTAAAGGGGCCTATGGGTTTTGTTGTGTTGTCTAGAACTTGTGAATAAAAGTAAAATGAATTGATATTTATCTTCAGTCACGTGACTGTTGAATGATGGAACCAATTTTGGGTTCTGCGCATCCAAAAAAGTTATCTAATAATTATATTTTGTATTCAGTGTATTATAGAAAGGCTACCCATCGCTATTTTAGAATATCCTGCACGTACGTTTAGGTTAAGTAAGTATTCTTCCTCATTCTAATAGTGAAATTATTATAGGAACTCTCTTAAATAAATGCGCGTGGTATTGAGTTTGTGTCTAAGGGTGCTTTTAAACCAAACAAACATAGAGCCACAGCTGGAAGTAGAGTATATTTTCTTGATCGTTGATATGGACACTAGGCAGTTTTTCAGATTTCCTCACCTCAACCGACGGAGCGATAGCATTTTATTGATAACTTAGACATAAACATCTGACAAGCAGGAAAATTGACCCTGTGCTACTCTCTTCCTTATTTGCATTAATCCTTTCATGTAGAATTGTAATGAATATGACTAGCAAAAGCAAAAATAAATAAATGGACAATAATAATCTGTTACCGCCCATTAAATTAGTTGTTATTGTTTCCATGGTGTCCAATATCAACCATAAAAGAAAGTATATTATGTTTCTAGATTCCAGATGAATAACACTTACAAAGTGTAAACGCACAATAACAGGCTATGCAGTATTTCTGCCTCTTTTTCTTCCTATTACTCAAACTGGGCCATTTAAAGACACATCTTTTCCGAATGATAAAAAAGTTCATCGGAAAGTAACTCAAGAAAGTTGTTGAAAACATGAAACTTTTTAATTAAGACCAAACGTCAATTATCCAACATGAAAAGCTGCCAGTTCTTCTGTGAGTCTGAATGCAAATCCTTTAATCAATAAAAAGTACAAAGTTGTAACATTATAATTCAGCCCCGTTGTTTTGTTCCTACAATGGAATGGAAGATCTCCCTTCATCTGTGTTGTGTGTATGCGACTCCTCGTTCTTGCTGTATAATAATATAATCGTGTTCATACACCATATCTTTGCTCTTTTTCTCTCTTATTTTTAGGACACTCTCTAGTTCTTGCCGTATAGACTCTTACTCCTATACTATATTTTTGCTCTTCTTCATTATTGTGTGCAGGAGACTCTTCGTTCTTGCCGTATAGACTCTTGTTCCTAGATATACCTTCCATATCTTTGCTCTTTTCCTCCTTCAAAAATAGATCTGATTATTGATGATGGTTTTTAGATATAATACCAGAAGCGTAGAGATATTGGTCAAAAAGTGGCAAGATCTAAAAAATAGAAAACTTTAGAAGAGGCCTACATTCGGCAACGAACAGACAGCTAACAAAAAGGAAGTTCTATATTGAACAAGATTTTGGTAGAAAGTTTGGCAGGTTTCATGTTAGCGAGGATCATCCGTCAGTTAAAAAGACTGACGACTGTGGAGGATGTTATCAGAACTTCCCAATGTCGAAAGGTAAATTAGCTATACGTGATGAAGAATATTTGAGTTTGTAAAACGGTTTAATTATATAACATAACCACATTCTAACGAGACATTCTCAAAATGACGGTAATACACCTAATACTGAACTTCACTCCATCAGTCTATGTTTAGATTTGTCAAACAATTCGGGTTTCTGGTGTTTTGAATCAAATCAAGGACTCACCGAAGCTTTATTTAGATTCCTGAATGGATTAATGTAACACAAGTGTAACTAAATGTTTTATGTCTTACCTTTGCATAACTACCCATACGTCGAACAACCGATGACAAAATATTTTACTTATATGACTATGAAAAAGTATAAATAAAGTAAAAAAGTAAGGATTGTATTGTCTAAGAAAAAATACAACCTTCACAATAATTAGTACGGAATTCTTCATTCTGTCTTTATAATTTATGTTGCTTACTAAACTTACTCTAATAAGGTACTTACTAAAATACTCAATGAAATTACTAATCCAAATCCAATCCAAACTCCCTTTACGCCCCACTTAGGTGCATAGGGAGGCAACAAGAGCTCTCCATTGCGCTCGATCTTGCTCAATGTTTCTGAAATAAAATTACTAAACTCCATTTTTATTGATTAAATTTTAGAACTGTCTTTTAGACTTCAAAGACTAGCATCTCGAGTACGAATTTTACATTTTTTTTGGAAGCCAGCTTGGAAAGTTTTATTTATGTTAATCTAATATAATCATGCACCAGATATTCGTTTAATTGAACTATCAAACAAACAAACAATGACATCGTTATATAAAATTATGATAGCATTGTTCAAACTTCAAATATTACCGGATGCTTAATGCACAGTATATTATATTATTTGGTAACTCAATTTAAGGAGTTTGACAAAAAAGATGAAGGAATATTTCAGGATTTTGAAGAAGATATGACTGATTTTTTTCCATTTTTACAGACTTTAATTATAAATGTGTGCTTGATAATCTAGAAAAGTGAAATAGGTATAGTGATAATTTCAGAGTACACACCATACAATACATACGTGCGATCAATACGAGATTGAAGCTACATTATAGATCTTACACTATACAGAAGGGACAAAACAGCTTCATTGAACGTACGAAATGAAAACGTTGCGACCCACTGCATAGCAGGAAGATCCCAGGAGATAGAGTCCCCGAGGATGAGATACGCAGAACCTGCAATATAAGATGACATCATAAGGTTGTGTAGACGGAAAAGAGGATTCTGGAGAAACCACGTCGAAGAATGGATAGCCACAGAATTGCCGAGGTCCTTATCCAGGGATCCCAGAGAGACGCCTTCCAAAAGATGACTGAGAAGCAGGAGCCCGATGATTTTAACGTTTTTTAAACATATAAATAATATATTTTATAAAATATCTCAAAAGAGGAATAAGATAAAGAACATACGAAAGAAGATTACGTAGTTGTAAGAATTTATAATATAAAATGAAAGTCGGGTTAGTGCGAACACTTATTACTCGAGATCGGCTAAACAGATTCTACCTATGTTTGATTTATTGGATTCTTCGCCACTACGAAGTCAACAAAATTAATTTTTGCAATTATTTTGGCACTTTCAACTGTGCACACGCAGCATCGGAGGGGTAAAAAGTCTGCGCGCGCATATTATATTCTCGCGTTGTTCCCGCCTGAGCTTTGAATACATACGAATGAAATATGGATGTTAAGTAAATATTTTAATGTTATTAGTTTAATTCAATCGGATTAATTATGTATTTTTGTTTCTGCATATATTATGAAAGGGCCGCCTCTGGTTAGGACGACAGGACAACGTCTGTTGGGAAAGCTTGTAATATAATATAAAAAGTTCTAAAAAAGACTGTTTCGCTCTTCTCCATAACACAAAATCATGTGTTTATGTGTTGTAATTAAACATTTACAAACCTTCAATTTGAATCGTCTTCACCAACCAACTCTACCCGTGACCTTTCATATTTCCTCACACTAACCTATAATTCCTACATTTATAATATATCGTATGCCTGTATCATTATTAGACTGCGGATCAACAAAGCATTATTATCGTATGCCTGTATCATTTTTAGACTGCGGATCAACAAAGTATTATTATCGTATGCCTGTATCATTATTAGACTGCGGATCAACAAAGTATTATTATCGTATGCCTGTATCATTTTTAGACTGCGGATCAACAAAGTATTATTATCGTATGCCTGTCATTATTAGACTGCGGATAAACAAAGTATTATTATCGTATGCCTGTATCATTATTAGACTGCGGATCAACAAAGTATTATTATCGTATGCCTGTATCATTATTAGACTGCGGATCAACAAAGTATTATTAAAAATATATATTAACGGAGATTATTATAGGTAGTTTTCTTTTTGCGACTTGCACGATATGTTTTTTTTTCGAATTATGGATTTACCTACCTCTACATACATAAATATTTTTGGATGAGAAATTAATGATAAAATTGGGGTTGCCAGCTGAGAATAGCACCTCTGCTCTTTTTGAAAATTTTTCGAGCATTCTGTAAGAGGCAGAAAATCGAAAAATCAGATCGGGGCCTTAAATTTCAAAAGATCAGAAAAGGCACAAGCCTCGGAAGCTTGGATCTCATCAGGGGTTGTTCAGGAAGATGGTGTCTCCCATGCGAAGGCCCAAGATCGAGCGCAATGGTGAACTCTTAAGGCTTTCCTATATTTAGGGAGTTTGGGAGTTTTAGTGGGGTTTTAATTAGGCCCACCGCATTGCAGGTTAGTTGGTGGGCCCGGCTTTTTTGTTTGATCGCTTCGATCGGGCTAGGGGCATGGTTTCGTGCTTCGGATTGGTCTCCGGGCTTGCTTAGAGTGTGCGGGGGGCCTTTAAGGGAGAATAAATGAATGAATGACTTAATGAAATGATCTTAAAAAAAGAAAGAAAACTTTATAAAAAAATGTCTATCCAATCTGAGACAGGCCACCCCCGGGTAGAAATTTCTAGTGAAAAAACACTTGGAAAAACTCTGGCCCGACCGGGACTCGAACCTGGAACCTCGTGATCTGAAGTACACGCCAGTACAACTAGGCTACCGTAGTCGGTCATTTTGTTTTTCAAAGTTTTTGAAGATTTTACTGACACCTATATTTCATTTAAAATATACCTATCTATACGTTTTTATTGTTATTTACCAATTTAGTTAAAATAGTTCTGCTTTTTAGGATTACAAATTTAAACATTTTGATATTACACCCTGCATTTTATCCAACGCTGTACGCCGGCGCACCCAGCGTGAGCCCATCACCTCTACCATTGTGGGGAGGAGATGGACTTGGCTGGGACATGTGTTAATGATTCCGAATGACAGTTGGCCGAGGGAAGCGCTGTTCTTCCTCCCACCAGGGTCCCGAAGACGAGGAAGACCCTCTCACACTGTGCTCCGCTCCTTTGAAGCAGAGCTGAGGGACATGGACATGGTGTGGGAGGAGGTCATAAGCATTGCGCAAGATCGAGCGCAACGGAGAGGTCTTGTTGCCTCCCTATGCCCCTGAGTGGGGTGTAAAAGGGAGAATTGATTGATTGATTGATTGATTTTATCTAATTAACTAAGCTTTTAACTTATTTTTAACATAACAATTAACTAGCAAGAACAAACTACTAATTATTATATTCGTATATAATAATAATTGCAAGTACAAATGCATAGGTATACTAAAACCATCACTGAGAATGTAAAATGTACATACACGCGTAGAAATATTATAATTGTTTTTGAGAACTCATCGTATGAGAAGCGAACAGTTTTATTGAGCGTTGTAAGTTTGACGGTAAAATTTTACAACATGTACAACGAGAGCAATAACATGGCAATTTAGAGAAAAGTAATTGAAATACTCTGCATAACATTAACTATTCCAGTTTCAGGATCTAGTCTAGTTAAAACATACATTCTATCGCATATAATAATTGCTTATGTTCGCCCGTAGCTCGATATGAATTGAGTTGAAACACTATCTAACTGAACTCAACGTAATTTTTTTATCATATAAATGACAAAACCAACTATATTAACGAGATTTTTTGTGACGAGACAAATGTACCTAAGTACTTTCAATTTTTTTTACACAAAGCAAAGCTTATGTTGTGCCGTTTTATCTTACTAATGAGTTTCGTAACAACTTCACCCACCGCACACAGGATGGCTAAAATGGAGGTCCCTCTCTGGAGTATTGTGCGATACAAAAATGCCAGTGAGAGTAAAGTATCAAGGGCTGCAATGACATATGGCTATTAGTGTTGGGCATTGAAACAAAAACACCAACAAAGCATGCACACTACAGAGATGAAGATGCTCAGATGGGCTGGAGGAGTAATCAGACTCGATAGAGTTAGAAATGTCCATATCCGAGGAAGTTTCAAGGTCGCACCCATAACCGAAAAGATAACGAAAAACAGGCTAAGATGGTATAGGCATGTTATGAACCGGCCACAGGACAACATGATATAGAGAGCTATGGACATTTAAACTCCAATCAAGAGACCAGGCAGATCACCCGCCACATGTTTGTCGAGAATCAATAGGGACCTCAAGGAATGCGAAGTGGAGCCAGGGATGGCGTTCGATAGACAATCTTGGCGCAACAGGACAAGGAGAGCCTCACTCAACAGATGTCCGCGGTAAATATTGTTCCTTAAATATGCGCCATCCTTTTGGACTCTCGGTGTCAAAAAACAAAAAGTAAAAAAAAACTCGCGGTGTACAATTTCGGAACTACATTATATCCTAGACATTATGACATAATTCTAGAAAAATCAATGCACCATTCCCGGGCGTCAAAAAGTATGGTGTAACAATACATATACTTAATTATTGCTACGGGAAGAAATGTCAAATTATCCGCAGATTTTACTGTGCTAAAGTGAAATTGGGACCCTTGAAGGCACCAAATAACTGACTTTGAGACAATTGAACAATAATAACTTGCCCTTTTCTATGCCCGTTTTCTGACAGGTTTTGCTGCTAGTTCTGTTATTTTACATATATATAGCAACTCTATTCATTTTAACTTCTTAAGAAGCCATTCCCGTCTATTGGTGAACATATTATTATGTAAATAACCATTCCGGAACATTGGTGAAAATTTCATGTAAGAAATAGGTGTATAATCAAATCAAAACTCCCTTTGAACTCCACTTAGGAGCATAGGGAGGCAACAAGAGCTCTCCATTGCGCTCGATCTTGCGCAATGCTTATGACCTCCTCCCACACCATGTCCAACTCCCTCAGCTCTGCCTCGAAAGAACGGACCCGGTATGAGAGGGTCTTCCACGTCTTCGGGTCCTGATGGGGATTCCTCAACACATTTGCCAGCCATGCCCATCTCCTCTTCGTAATGGTGGAAGTGATGGGGCTGCGCCGGGTGCCCCGACGTATAGTATCGTTCGTGATGCGGTGGTACCATCTTACACCCAAGATTCTCCTGAGGCACTTCTGAGATACTTTTTGTGCTTAGGCTTTGGTCAGGTGCCAGGACTTACACCCATACAGGAGAGTGGGCAATACACACGCATCAAACATTTTACATTTTTTCGTCACGACACTAAACGCCGACGCCTTTCATCTCTTGGTCATGTTGTTAAACGCGCCACTTGCCATACCGATACGTATCTGGAGCTCGGCCCCGAGGTCACCAGAGGTGGTAATGGTTGTTCCCAAGTATTAAAATTTATCCACCCGGGAGACCTGGTGACCGTCGATGGTTATCGGTAGCTGTTTATGGGGGCAGGCATTATTCGGCATATATGCTCCGTCTTACTGGCATTGACTCGAAGGCCAAGGCGTGCTGTTTCGTCGCAGTCTTGAAACACTGCGCTGTAATTCCACCACTGTCGTACTTTGTAAAAAAAATATTATGTATAATAAATACATATCTAATATATTTTATCCAAGAATTTAAACCGTACACCTATTTATTTTATTGTCCGTAAAAATCTCGAATTATATCTTACTTGCTAATAATAATTTTGAAGCAAAATTAGATTTTTTTTTTTTTTTTTATTTAAAAAAATAATAAAACATAATAAACAATAAGATACATAATACACACAAAATAAAGAAATATACAACTATACATAGAGAACAACAATTGCAGCAAGTGAAATGGGCCCCATTAAGCCATTTAAACGGCTTGTCAATAGGACCCATTCACCCCACCGTTCGTCTACACAACGAACAGACACATAATCAAAAACACTTCCACCATCAATCCCTCTCTTTCCATTCTGTCAAATACATTCATTCAAACACATGCACACTCTTCTCTAATTTGCAAAACATTGGTAAACTCAGAATCTATTTCAACATTATTTGACCAACTATACATACATACCGTTATTACTTCTCAGCCATACTAACCTGAAACTATACGTACAATTGATTAATTGTATCGAATAACGACAGACCACTTAAATGAGTTACCACCACCATCTGTTGAAACCGGTTGGAAACAACTGGTTACATATTTTTTACTCAAGTAACAAAAAAAAAAATTAATCAAAAATACTTTTTGCATTTAGAAATAATTCACACCGACATTCAATGACACCGGTAATTAAAAAAAAAACACACACACACACATACACAAAATTAAATTAAAATCGGCATAAAAACAACACTTAAGAAAATATATCGAATAAAAAATCTGTAAAGAAGTAATCTAGAGTAATTATGTTTACACGTTTATTAAAATGTTTTGGTGAAGGTTGAATAAAAAAGAGCAAAAAAGCGCTCATTTTTAGTTGAAAAAAAAATGTTAATAAGTCTACACTCCGCCTCCACGTCCGTGCGGCCAAGGAAATCTGTAATGAAATTAGAAATGTACGCCTGTCATCGATAATCTGGAACCGCATTCGAAATCACTCAAGAAAATAAATACTTACTACTTACTGAAACTTTTTTAGGATTTCTCAAACTACTAAAAGGATTTAAATTTATTCAATATTGAAGAACAAATCGAAATGAATATATTCATACACTTGCTTCTTAGCAGACGATAGAAGTGTCGAATTATTTTCGGGTTCGATCCCAGATGTCGACTATCTTCCTCTTTAACAACACAAACTTTTAAATAGCTTACTGTGTATTTTTGTTCACTTTGAGTGAGCACATTGTTATTTTCTATCCAATCATTAATTCTTTTCTCACTTTAAAAAGCTAATTCTATATAGGTAATTTTTGTACATATATTCGTGATTTAGGGATATTTATTTCTTAAGCTTGGGCTAACCGGAAGAATTCTTCCACCCGCTGATGGATTCCGGTCCATTGTCCGAAGTTTCTCAGCCAGGACATCTGCCATATAGTACCACACCTCGACTTCCATCAATTTTCCCTATCATTATTAGGTGAAGCAGTTTCTATTTGGTGTTCCAGGTATGTATGTGTCCCAAGTAGGACATTTTCCTTCTCTTGATGCGGATTAACAACTATCTCTCCAGTCCAGTTCTTCGCAACACCTCCCTGTTAGTGACCATATCGGTCCACGGAATACGGAGCATTCTGCGTTGGAGTCACATTTCAAATGCCTCTATTCTATCATCTGTATTATCACTACTGCTGTTGTATTAGAAATGAAACTACTGCTCTTGTTTGATCATATTGTTATCAATAATATAAAAGAAACTCGGATGAGTGCGAACACTTGTCTTATAACTCGAGATGTGTTGAACAGATTTTTATTATATTTGATTTATTGGATTCTTCTGCGCTCCGGATAAAAGAATAACTAATAAAAATAAAATGTTTATCTACTATATTATAAAATATATTATTAAAGTATATGGAACGAATTTCCTCACAACAACGCCATCTGTGAAAAAATATATAGTAACACAATTTTTATTTAACTGACAACCATTGACATTAAAAATATTGACACGCAGATTTTTCATGGTTTTTTTTTTCAAGCTTTTTTCTATTTTGGCTACATTGAAGCGTATCTACACTATTATAAAGAGGAAAGTTTTGATTGATTATTTGTTTGACGGGAATAGGCTCCGAAACTACTGAACCGATTTGAAAAATTCTTTCACTATTGGGAAGCTACACTCTCCCCGCTGAACATAATATGTAGGCTATATTTTATTTTCATATAGCCTTTTATCCTTACTAAAACTCCAATAATGTAACCCAAGGTGCAAAAAGTTTACCTAAAATATTCTATACATCGCGTACGCTGCGAAAACTATTGAAGATAGAGTAAAATAATGTATTACGATTTTGTAGATGAGATCATTATTTACAAAAAATGTCGCGACAGCATAATATGTCTAACTATTATAGTTATGCCACAATAAGTGTTTATTTACTTTAAAAAATTAATTGAAACGCCATTTCATAATTTGAGTACCTACTTAACTGTATCTAACAAGAAAAAACATATTATTTTATTTCAAATTTCAAAAAATATTCTTCGATTGTCATGTATTGAATTAAAATACCTATGTACCCGTGCGAAGCTGGGACAGAGAGCTAGTTTTTATATAAATTAAAAGGAAATGTGAATAAATCTAATTTTGTAATCAAATTGTTGTTTTTCAAAAGTTTGATAGTTGGTGCAATTGATAAATTTTGGAAAAGTTATATTTATCATTCTTTTAAATTATCTTATTATTATTTAATAATTATTATTATTATCTTATTTTAAACTATCGCGAAAGCTAGTTATCAATAAAATTAAAAGGCAAAAGAATTTTTTATTTTTTTTTCGATTAATTTCATCGAGTTTAGTACACGCATTCTCTGCACCCCTATCCGTCGCATTTTTGGAATGGTACACCTATTTCGGTGGTACACAAACGATCATTAAAATATCATTAGTGGCTCTAACTAATCGCTTATTGGAAGGTGGAACGTTTAAAAGAAATTATTTCAATGGAGACGTTCAAATTCTAAAAAAATCCGTTGATTTTATTTTGTTTTATTATTTCTTTATTCTCTTATCTACTTCACAGTACTTTTGCCGGCTTACTTTTGTGAGTTTTTTTTTCCTTTTTGATGAAACTTTAAAAAGCTATAAAACTCAAAATGAAAGCTTAAAGAAAGTAGTAAAAAAGCCCCTTTTAACTAATCAATTTGAGTGAGTTATCGTTTTCAGTTTATTTATTTTCTATGCATAATATTATTTAAAAATGGAGTCCTTATTCCCGTAAAAGGCTGGACCATTTTCGCTTATTTTTATTAATTATTGTGTTTGCTATTCTCGGGAGAAAGACCTCATGAAAGAAAAAAAATATAAAAATGCGATACATTAGAAAATTTAAAGTAGGCCACAACTTTAAATTATTATAAATTTGAACATTATTAAGGTTTCGTTATGAAATACTGAGCGAGCACTTTTTCATTTTTTCTATTGTTATTAAAAACAAACTATTATTATTCTTTGAAACAAACAAACCATTCTCAATTTATATCCCGCCATTTCCAGCTTCACCTTCCATTTGAATATACCGCCTTCAAACAGCTTTCTGGGCCCATTATGAGGCATTTTCATTTTACATTTATTTTGTTTCTATGAAGTTGATGACCATATGTAAACGTAGACATAATGAAAAGTGGTTGGTAGCCCAGTGTTTAAATCGACGGCTGTAGTATGTACAGCCTACTGAAGATTGTGTATTCGAATCCTAATGCCGACCATTTGCAATTTCATAACACAAGATTTGATCTATGCAAAAGATATCGAAAGTGTATTTGTGCTCACTTTGGGTTAGTTCAGATTCATCTTTTTTTTTTTAAATGATAATAGAATATTAAATAAAAGGTACAGATAAAGCAGATTTTATGAGATCATTTGGTTTAAATTGTAAGAGAAAAGAATCACTGCACAAATTTCAATATCTTGAAACTAGTTTCAAATTGCATATTATTTTTCTTTAAGATCCATTCCCCCGTCCATTCCGTTGCATAATATCGTTGAATACATACTCACAAGACAAACCTAACAAAAGCGAAGTTATTGGAATATCAGTATTGTGGTAGAGGTGCCTGCATAGAAACGAGAACATGTATGAATTTGCATATCCGCTATTTGAAAAATAAATTCATATTGGATTCTATTTCTTGGAAATGAAATGAAAAAAACAAGAAAACTACCTATGTTAGTACCCCCTATTCGTATTTTAGAACGTTCTTATTAAGAACGTTCTAAATGATTTAATTAGAATTAAGTTCACTCGAACTAAAATTCGTGTTCGGAATTATGCCGTGTTCTAAAAACCAATATTAGTTCACCATACATATTTTTTTGAATTATAATTGTCTATTGATCAAGCATGCGCCTTATTGGTTGATGCTGACAAGCGGACAGCCAATCGGAGAAGACAAATTCAAACGAGCTCCGTGTTCCAAGCAAGTTCCAAGTAACATGGTCGTCGGAAGCTGCCGAACCAACCCGAAGTGTAACGAAGACGACTGTATGATTGCATTGGTGTTCAATGACAATAATTTTTGATGCTATTATTTGTATTAATTATTTATAATAAATTCGGGGGAAATGCTTAATATTTTTAATAAAAATAAACTTGTTTTATAATTATTTGGTAAAAAAAAAAACGTTTATCATAAAAATATCATCAGATATCTTTTTAGACGCATACAATTAGGTGTGAACTAAGATTAGGAACGTTTTGACAGATAAACGCACTAAAATTGACTTAAATACGAAATCCGAATACCAAAACGAACTAATTTCAAACTAAAGTCTAATTAGGAACAAATAGGAACGTTCTAAAATTTCTCGAATACCAATCCGGCTAACTAAAATTGGAACGTTCTTATTTTAGTTTAGTGCACACTTAATTTGAATTGGAATAGGGGGTATTATCATTCTTCTGAACACAACTTAGTATGTTATTATGTAAGAATATTTCATTTTTATGGTTAAATGCCGTAGAAATAATAAAAAGACTGATTGATAAGGTGAGAAATGATGATATAAGAAAGGAATGTGGAGTCAATGTTAGTGAAGTGACTGGGAAAAAAGTGCATAATTGAGATTGTTATGATCGGTTGAGGCGTTCAAAAAATCTGTTCTGAGAAATCATGAAAGTAGGGGATGTGGGTAGATCCCATTGTGGGTTCCGAGCGATAAGAAAACAATAACACGGCGACAGTTTGTCGCTAACATAGTCTTTTGTTTAATTTTAAATCTATAGGATATTCTAGTGAAACGGTTTTTTTTTGGATGCTTCGAAGTAGGGTAGATAACCTCTTTAGTGCATGCGTTTTATGTTGGGCTAACTGGAAAAAACATTGTAATAAAAGTTTGTTATGACAAAATAAATAGAATTGTCTAGATGGTATTGTGTGTATGATCAAATTATGTACCTATGTAGTTGTAACTATAAATTAACATAAGTAGGTATGTTGTTTAAAATGTGCGTAATAAATTATGGTTTCTAGAATCGTGAAAAGTAATAGACTTAATTTTTTTGATTAAATAATGTGTAGAATTTATAATATGATTTTAGACCGAGAGTTAAATAAAGTATATTTAAGACACGTATAAATGATAACACATATGTCTAAGGAGTAATATAAGATATTATAAGACTATTAGATTAATTATTGATTAAGGCACGTTAGTTTAATTACTGATAAGCATCTTAATTAAGAAGGAATATACCTATGTGTAGGTTAAGAATTACCTAAGATAGAATTGATTAATGGCCAACATTAGTAATAAGATTAATAATAATTAATATTAAAGCAATTATTGAACATGTCTAGTATATAAGATTTCCATATATTCATAAGGTTGTAATTAATTTTAAGAAATAAATTAGCATAACATGATTAGAAGATTGAATTAAGCTTTCAAAAGATTATTCCTAAGAGATGTATTAAAGTTAGGTTTATGTTCAATGTAGATAAGACTAACATATCGGTTAAGAAAAAATGATGTATAAAGAAAAGATTTATTAATTACTAGGTATATGAAAGATTCATAAATAAAAACTATGTATAATTATTTCATTATAAGTTGTTCGCGCGTAGACAATTTGTAGCAGTTATAAAAACAATTACCCTGTCTCCCTCGCACACTACATCACAGGCGCCTCCACCAATAAGATCATCCCTTTGACTCCATTTTTCCCCCTTCCTTGTCCTGACTCCGCCTCTCGGAAGCTTTCTTAAAAATAGCTGTATGGCAAGGCGAGCCCTCATAACCGCTTATAACGTAGCTGCACGCATATATACTTACGCTACTAATCTGTTGCCTGAGTAGAGTTTGACGTATACAGTGTTATTTCGAGCGTAGCCGTAATTGTAAAATAATTAGTGATTGGTGAAAGTGTAATTTCGGTTTATTTTTGGAAATAAGCGTAGAGTGGTGTCGGGTATACTTTAATCGCGTAGTGACGTATTAAAATAAACAAGTAGAGATTAATAGTTACATCTAGTGATTGAGTTTATTTGCTAGTATTGTTTAAATAAATAATAGTTGTTGTGTAGTGATACCAAATTGGATTAATTGGCTGGTTGCAGTAGAGGTTTGAGTATCTTAGTTTACTAACCATACATTTGTTCATACCCAAGTTCGTATTATATGAGGATTTAAATTTTACTTGTTTTGTGTTGCAAGTTACACAGTCGTGTAACCATTAAATTAAATTCATTAGAAGAGCCTCTGAAAGGATTACTCAGAGGGGTCAGGGAGGGCATTCCTCACACAATACCTCCCACGGGTTTTAGTATACAAACCGAAGTAGTTTGAAATTTTTCTGTATTTCATAATATTTTCATGTTTTTGTCTCCCGAGCCCTATAGGCATAACAAGATGATTCGGAAATATTGAGAGAATAAATTAAGAAAGAACGACATATAGGAGCTGTAAATCTGAATCTGAGCTATAAATCTGAATGAATGGGTACACGGAGTCGTGGCCGACCTAGGTTGACATATGATCCGATCATATCGGTTCCACCTTAAAGGGAGGTCAAGTTAGGAGTAAAACGATTGGTAGACATATGTGCGGAAGTTCTCTTATGAATATCATAAAAAAAAGATAATTAAATGAATATGACGTGTTCACTCAAAGTGAACGTAATCGCGCTACCTGATTCTTTCAGAGTAAGCTATTAAAAGCTTGCTTCGTGAAAGAGGAAGATGGCCGGCACCTGGAAACGAACCAACGACCTCCTCCATCAGGATGAAAATGGACATCACCATCTACCAAATAAATTACAAGATCGATCGATATTTACGCCAAACATAATAATATTATGATCGATCATGTATGTAGGAATGCTTTATCGTATAGCCTAGCCGATATTTTTTGTAAAAAGTAGACACTCACATAAGAGTATCACACCCCTGGTGAATGAAATCTTAAGGTTAACATTGATATTTCATTTACTAAATAGCGTTCGTTCTGAATTCGTTTAGGTAATTAAGTCACCATATTTCAGAGTTAAACAGATTTCTTCATTCATTCGTGTATACTCAATTATTACGATTATCTTCCATTCTTTCTTTCTGTTTTCTTTTTGCAAATGATAAGTCTAAGATGGCTAACGCGTAGTCGTCCGTCACTGGTAGCGAAATATTTTTCACTGATGTGCCATCATGCAAGCTTGATGGCGAATTTGAACTATGTTGTCTATGAACGCACTGCGAATTGGAGACCATAACAAGTCCGCTGCATAGTAGATCGACGAGCTTGATCATCTATGACGGGCATCATATAGTATCGAATCGTTTCTTCCAAACCGATGCAGGATGCCAATAAAACCAAATTCAATATCTTATGAATTAATAGTGAGTATAATAATTCGAAATAGTTTTTTTTTATTTAGTTTGATTAAATACTTAATTCTCTTTCATTTTGAAACACCTCACTGATGAATAAATTTTTCTCATTAAAAGTTTTGATGAATCTAATTTGTTAGCCGCGTACATTCCTTAGTTTTCTGTGTTTTTCGTTGTATGTATAATATTTTTCAACCAAGCTGGATTTCTTTTTATTTTATTCAGATGTTTTATTTCTCACACAGGCAGAAGAAAGATTAATGAGAATAATTGTTAATGGATCTAGGTTTATTTATATTTATTTTTAATACTGTGTGGCTACGCATAGAACATAAAATATTTGTTTTCTTTTTCATTTAATATAAGGTTTAAAATAGGTTTAAATACAATCAACGATAAAGAAAGTCTTACTTATATCATAGAATTATAAAGGAAGGAAACTTCTCAACATCCTACTTGAAGACAGCTTGGGAAGATGGCTTTTTTTTAATGTCGTAATATCTGAGACCTCTTAAAAAAACCCAGTTTCCCTAGATTGTCTCTATTCTTTAAGAAACTTAATATCTTTTCGATACCGCTATTGCCATTATACTATGATCCAGGTGGTATAGCTTTATGCCTTTGTTATGTGTTTTTTTTTTGTGAGCATGTTATTAAACAGAGACATTAAACCACGTTTTCTTTGCTTGTCCCCTGAGAGACAGGTTTGACCTGTACATTGTACGTACAGTGTACCTACTATCGAGTTCCAAGCGTCGAGTACCGTGTGTTTGGGCTCTATTGAAGTCTATCGATTATTATATAATTTTTTTTTTCTTTTTTTATGCATTTCCACTCACAAATGAGTGATTTATTATAATATAAATTCATCGGGCACAATTTCATCGCTCTTCAAGTTGGTGGCTTATTGTTGTTTATGATAATTGTTTTTTTTTTTTGTTTGTTGATTTTTTAATCATGATATTGTACATATTTTTTTTTTGATTTGTTAGTGGCGTGAGATAATCCGATTGTGGATGTAATGCCAATGAAAATAAAAAAAGATATTTAAATTTTTTTTTCATGCTCTGGCTTTTTCAAATGTTTGCGTTTACACGTAATATAATTTTCCGTTCCTGCGATAAGTAACACAGTGATTACCTATTAATAATTTATTATTAAATTTTTTTTTTTTTTAGTTTGAAATAATACGAACTACTTATTATTTTGAAAAAAAAGGATGTAAAATATTACTGCTGAAATTCTGACAATATTTTTTTTGTGTTGAATTATCATGCGAGGTGAGTATAAAAAATATTTTAGTCATATTGAAAGCCTTTGAGAAAGTCAATACACCAAATCCGAAATAAAGCAAATCACCTATTTATAATATGCTCCGACTACAAAAGTGTTCTCTTGATAATTTGGCAGTGAGGTCTTTACTGTCTCAATTCTAAGAAAAATGAAGTGATGCTAACATATTATTTGGATGGAGGACTGGAGGATTTGGAGGACACGGTAGTTGTTATAGATTTGTGGTAACCAGTGCTTTTATCGGATATTTGATAACAAAAGTGGTCAGCACAGCTATGATAATACAGGTTCGTGTATATATGGAAAAATAGCCAATGAGGAAGTCCTACGAATACTTAATAAGAAGAGAAAACAATATGCTCTCCTACAGCTCCTATACACTTAATAATTATTGTGCAATGCAAAAATAGAGGGCAGGTGAGGGTAAAATAGCCTCGAGACAAAAATTGTGATGGCTAAAGCTAAACTGATTTAGTATGCTGCAGGCTGTAGGTAGAGTTGGTGTGCCTTTCCGAAGCTTATTCACAGATGGTCGCTAACCTGCAATAGGAGGGACATTTAAAGAATAACTTGAAACGGTCACATGACAGGACTTCAAAAAAAAGATCTTTGAGAAAGGTATTGGCAATCCAAACGGACCTCAGAGTTTTGAGAGACGGAAATTCTCAAAACAGGTGGTTGATGAATAGTGTCATTGATGACACAAATGAGCAGACGTCCAATTTTCCAAGCAGGTGGTCTGTTTTCGTTATTATACTTCTATATCATGGTCCTCATTTCTGAGGGTCGAGACCATATTTTCTCCTGTTTAAAGCGTCATTGACTTTCTCTCTCCAGACCAATCTGCACTGCGCCCTTTACATTGTGTCTCCAATAGTCACCTCCGTCTTGATCTAATCCACAATGACAGTCCTCTCCAGTGTTCGCGCATTGCGGTATGAGCGAAAATCCGGATAATTCTTTCAGCGCACATGGCTGAAAGTCTATTCTTTACACAGTTCCTACGTAGTATGGACACGTTGGTTTGCCTTGCTTTCCATTGTATCCTTAGCATGCGTCGCCAAAAACACATCTGCTTAAGCATCCGTGTGCTGCTTGTCTCTCGATTTCATTGTCCAGGTCTTAGCACCGTACAGAAAGAATGAAAATACCAGGCCTCTGACAAGTCGGGCTTTGTCGCTAGGGTGTTATCTCGCATTCTGTCCTACCATATATTTGACAGCTTGGTCATTGTGTTTTTGATCATCGCAATTCGCTTTCTTATTTCACCTTCGCATTCCCTGAGTGATGCCAGTGAATTGTTCATTCCCGCTTCGGCAGCTTATATTCACTAAGGTGTGATCTAGTTTAGAATAAGAATATAAAGCAGTGACTTGGATATGGGATTGCGTGTATTGGGCTATTTATAAAATTATAAAGACGTGATCTGGGACATTTATTGGAATATCAGTAAGTCTCTGGTAAGTTTTATTGATGAAAAATGTACATTGGAAATGTCTTTTGGGTTTTATCATAACACCCATACAATATAAGGTGGTAGGTCGCGTTGTGTGAGAGGATTGAAGGTAGATATGTTTTATATTATAAAATATTTATCTCTTTGTCTTCATACTTTAATGTTACTTCTTATTCCTTTTAAATTTTCCTTTTAGCTACAACAGTCCACATTGTATGCTCGTTGGGATGGCCGCTTGGTAGAGTGCTCTCATTTGTTATTAGTCAGACAAACCTTTTTAATCTCTGTGACTCAACGATATTTTTAAGTATATTTTTACTCAATTTACTGGCAGGAGACTAAAAGGCCCTTTACACCTTTTCAGCCTCGCCCACGTATGCACATTTTTTTTTATTTACATGTATTTTGAAACTTCTTTTTTATGTGCATTTTTTGTATTAGAGAAAATATCAGTTTTTGAGATTTTTAAGACTTTACAAGATGTTTATATTTTATTTGTTTTTAATTATATTTGCTGACAGGAGACTTAGACGGCCCTTTACACCTTTTCAGCTTCTCCTAAGTTTTCATTTATCTATTTCGTTAGTTGAATTTTGAAGATAGTTTCGTAAACGATGCTTTTATGTCGTAATTCAGTAATGTAGGTACACATTGTTTTGAATAATTTTTACGACTTCAATTGCCTGAAAATACCTAGGGATGAGAACGATAAATATAATAAACCCTTTTAAAAATCCGAGTTCCTATATTATTTTAACAGTATCAATCACTCTTCCATCCCTTGTGAAGTTTGCACACATCTCAATGTGTTGTATAGATAGGTTGTTTTATTTATAGTATTTACACTAAACTGTTGGACTCTATTTTCTAAATGACATTTTAAACAAACAAATTGGTAAAATAATAACTGTGTATTTTGAATAAAAACAATAATAAAATTATAGGATTCAAAGATACTGCACGTGACCACGAAACATCAATGTTTATAAATAAATAGGCATTCCACCTTCAAAGATTGATTTGTGTGACAACAATGTTTATAAATAAATAGGCATTCCACCTTCAAAGATTGATTTGTGTGAAAACAATGTTTATAAAAATTGGGAACCTGCATTTCAAAGAACATATTTTTACTGTACTAGGTACATATTCTGTTTAAAAACGATGTAAAGAACTGGTTTTTAATAAGGGGTTTTCGATGATTGCCATTTCCTTCAATAGCAGTGTAGCTACCTACCTACTATTATTTTTATTCTGAAGGAAGAAGTAATCTTAGTGTTGTTGTACCGTGAGCTATACAGGGTGACTAATTACGAAGTAAACCTTGTAAACATTGATTTAGAGGCGGAAACACTCTTCCTGGCGGTAGTTAAATGATTCTCTATCTATTTAGGGATGGTTGTTTCATTTCACAAAATTATCATGAATTATCGGTTTTCGTTAATCTATATTAGAACTCCGTTCAAAATTGCAAGTAGGTATGTCGAATAGAGTTTAAATTAGAACTCCGTTCAAAATTGCAAGTAGGTATGTCGAATAGAGTTTAAATTTAAAAAAACATGATACTTTTTAAAGCTTTTCACCGTCTGATCGTTAGGACGATATTTTTTTTGACATCCGCCTTATAGAAACTACTGCTCAGTCCCAAGATTAAACCGACCTCGGTAGCCTAGTTATACTGGCATGGACTTCAGATCAGGGGTCCCGGGTTCGATTACCGATTAGCTCAGAGTTTTTCTAAGTGTTTTTTCATTTGAAATTTCTACTCGGGGAAACTGGAAAAAAATTGCCTCAGGCAATAAGTTCCGCCGGCTATACTGATACCTTTGTATAGAAAAGTGTTATATTATTATTATTAAAATGTATTTTTAAAATATTATGTTGGTTAAAAGTCAATATTGATTGTTCATTCATGTAAAAGTAATGGAAATCCACAGCAGTCAGTGATGGTAATGGAATAGTTTGAGAAAATTTCTTGCGATAAACAGGACGAGAGATTGAACAACAGGCATTCAATGATGAATCAGTATAAATAGGCGTTAATAATCAATTAGTGAAAATAATTTATGATAACTAGCAGATAAATTCATTCAAAATATATAAGTATATCAATAAAAGGTAAGTTTATCGTTTAAAAATATGTAGCTTTTAAAAACTTATGAAATTTTTTAAAAGATATCGACGTGAATGTAAAAACCGTTGTTATTTTTTACCTAGATACGTTGGTATCGTTTTCAAACTAGTCATCAATAAAATGATGATATTTTTAACAGCGACTATTATTCCGGTACACTTTTTGTATTTCCCACTTAAAATCAAATTACATACAAAACGATCGTTTCCTATAAATAAATTATGGTTAAATAATTATAGAAGCTAAGTGTGTTCTCAGAGCTCAGCTGAGAGGGACTGTTTACACGCCTCCTGTGACTAGCTTATTAGTAACTGTCTTATTTTCTTGATGCGAATTTCTTTTTAAATGGAAAATTTCGTTTCTTAGGATTTCCCCCTATTGGTATCATAACTTAATTAATAAAAACATAATTGAAAGAAAAATGACAGTAGGTAGGTACCTAGCGAGACGTGGCCTCCTATTAATTAATTACAATTACACATAAGGCATCTTCGGGAGATACCTAGTGATAGCACTATTTTTATTTAAACCAAGATAACTTCTTTCCGCTTGGAAAGTACCAAAAAATTTTTGCATACAATGAAACACTTAGTAGACTCCGATGCAAGTTATAAACTCTTTATTTTTGGATTAATTACTTCCACTCCAGTATACAGCGATAGATAGCACACTCAAAACGTCCTCAGTAGCTGGTATAAAAGAAGTGTTAAGTCTTTTGGAAGGTTGTGAATACATATTTCTCTTTCACAACACAAGGTTTGCGATCTGTGAAAGATGTCAAAAGCGTATCTTTGTGTGTTCACTTTGATTGTTCTCAGATTTTTTTAAAAAAATCATTGTAGAAAGTTAGCTAGAGAAAGGCCCTGTCCTAGCTGGTCGCATGATCGCACGATCGTGCGATTGCGATGATCGCATGAACGCGGACACCCTTTTCAAACATATAACATTGCATGAACGTGTCCTAACTGGGCAGACGGACAGTCGCAAATTCGATCGTCCGATCGGCGCCTTGGTTGAAATGATCGCACGTCGATTGTATTGCTCTGTTGTATCGATAATTAATACGACATCTACTTGCCAAAAGTTCTTACTACTTACTAACCTTCATATTTATTTGTTTACGTTGTCAAGGAAAGTGGATGCGCAATCATGGGATGGCAGTTAGGACACACAATTTTTCATCGGGCGATAAAATATTTGTTCATGCGATCATCGCAATCGCACGATCATGCGACCAGCTAGAACAGGGCCTAAGCATTTTGAACCTAGACTACAACTACAACCTTTTCTTTTCTTTTATCTCTTGTCTTCTAACGAAGCCACCTCTGGGTGGCTGATGCCATACGATAATAATAACTGAAGAGCTGAGTGTCTACTCACATATACACCGCAGAGTTGTTTTCCTATAATAGCCAGAGCACCTAGAAAACTACTTAGAGTGTCTAGAATAAACGAACCAAGTTTAAATATTACACAACACGCGTACACCGGTGTAGAGTGTCAAAAAATAACAAAAAATCTCTAGTGAGACTCTCACTAGTTTTTGAATTTAAGCCGTTAGTCCCATCTCTAAGTGAGAGTGAAAGAAACATTGATCGATCTAGACCTTTTACTAAACTTACTTCCAATTTGAACGACTTGTGCTCAGAGCCCTTTAACTTCTGTTTTTCCTAAACTTCTGGCTGTACTCAAAATAGATCCCTCTAGCTAATAAAAAACCTAGAATTGTTGGTGACTTAAATCTAATCAAGGTGAACTTTTATAGTGTCTAAATTATAAATCGAAAGATAGATACATAAAAAAGTACAGATGACCAATTATTATAATGTATTTAAAATTAAGTTCGATTATAGATTTGATTTAATTACAAGTAATTTGTATTTATACACTGTTTCGGTGTAAACAGTTCCCAACGCTTATCTAGCATCGTGTTTTAGTGTAAGATAGTAATTTATAAGGCAATAAATAAGATCTTTAGTCCACTCAGTCTCAAATGGCCGTGTTGCCGACCTAACGATAGCCTTTCCCGGCCGGTAATGACCCTCATCTGCTGATAAATATACCGACACTCCCTTCCAACTGAAGAAATGTGATAGTTTAATTAAAAAATACTAAAGCTATTCTCAATGTAACAAAAATTATGATTCATAATATACAAAGTGAGTTGTGTTGATACATCATTATTGATGATTTATATGGAGCTAGTAAGTATACTAACTCTAAACATCAATTATTTTAAGTTGGCTATATTTATTGAGGATCTGAGGTCCGATGCGTATCGATTTAGCAAGTGACGCCTTTAACAACATGACCAAAATATGAAAAGCGTCGGCGTTTAGTGTCGAGAGGAAATGTAAACTGTTGGATAGGTGTGTGTTGCCCATTCTCCTGTATGGGTGTCTTGGCACCCGACCAAAGCTCAGGCACAAAAAGTCTCCGATTTCGAAACAATGTTCCTCAGGAGAATTTTGGGTATAAGATGCTACCACCGCATCACGAACGACGCTATACGCCAACGCACCCAGCGTAGGCCCCTACCATTATGAGATGGACTTGGCAGGGACATGTGTTATGGATGCCGAATGACAATTGGCCAAGGAGAGTGCAGTTCTTCCTCCCATCAAAGACTAGGAAGACCCTCTTGTACTGTGTTCCACTCCTTCGAAGCAGAGCTAAGGAATCTGGATATGGTGTGGGAGGAAGACATAAACATTGCGCAAGATCGAGCACAATGGAGAGCTCTTGTTGCCTCCCTATGCCCCTAAGTGGGGTGTAAAAGGAGTTTGGATTGGATTGGGTAGGTATTTATTAAGCTTATTAAGCGCAGCATTTAAAATATTTTATTACCCTCATACCTTCACAGAAAGTCTCTTTGTGTACACTTTAACACACCTATTTTACATGATTCACTTATCAAAAGAATGTAACGACCCCAATCAACTAGCAATAGTTGATAATTTAAACAGATAACATATTTTGATGGTATGTAGTTTTCAATTTTGATTCAAATGCGCTGCAGATGACATGAAAATTACGTTGCTGTTAAAATAACAGGATTAACAGATCTGTTTGTGACTGACAAGAGCATGGTTGGGCCCTTTACACCCACCATGACTCAAATCATTAAACTTATTATGATTTGTTTTTTTATGATTCCTGTATTTGTAATTTATACTTACTTGTTGTTATAATTTTTATTTCTTATTAATTTTTTATGTGATCTATAAAATCTAGATATATGTTAAAAATATATTGTAAAACCTTTCTGACGTCCCTAAGTGCCCAAATTGGGCCTATGGTGGCAACAAATAAATAAAAATAAAATAAAATAAATAAAATTAATATTCAATGTAATACTTCGAAATTATTATTGACATATTATGTTCCAACTACTATTGGATCAGATTCACGTTTGTCAGGTTCAATATTTACAGTAAGTTGTGAGATAGTTTGAAATAGAGAGAGTCGAGTATGCTTTTGATTTGAAGATAAGTAGCAGAATTTCGAACGGGTAGCTAAGTAGGTACTTACCGAAAATCAAAAGTGGGTGCTCTGTTATATCCTACTATTTTTTAATGTGTTTTTGGTGTAAGGTCTCATACTTACTCACTTGAGCCACGAATTTTATCAAAATGTCTAGTGTGTACGTGGTTCGCAAATCGAACGAGAGCAGAAGGTGTGCGTCTTTTTGATAATACTGATGGCTCGAATCATGTGAGTACGCGGCCATACGTGTAGTTGGTATTTCTTCACGGAGCCAAAAGATGGAAGCTCATCAAGGTAATTAATACAATAATTATCAAAATATAGTCTTTTGAGATGTGGGTTCTTCGAAAAATGTTGCGTATCCCTTGGACGGATATGGTCAGGAATTCGGAGGTCCTGAGTAGGGCAAATATTCATTGAGAATTGTTGACGAACATTAAAATCCTCGAGATCTCATACCTTGGCCACGTTCTCAAGGGTGATAAGTTCAACGCTGCAAATTATTATTGAGGAAAGATTTTATTGTGGGTAGAATACAAGTGAGATGACTCCGCAACATAGGGACAAGGACTGGAATCCAAACCATTGGAGAACTCATTTATGAAGCTAGAGACAGGAACACCTTTACTCAAGTGATAGCCAACGTCGAGGGGACCTTACTGTGCACTTTAGAAGAAGATATTTTAGAGAAATTTCTTAGTTTACGCAAAATTGTAGGTAAGTTTTTGTAACATCTTGAAATAAAGAACATAATTCAATCTTAATTCATACTTCTATTATTTTGACGTAAAAGCAAGGGCGCATTTATGTTAAAAGTCTTTTTTCGTATTACAATATTATCATGCATCATTCTCATTATTTTTTGATACCTCAGATGTTTGAAGAATGTAATACAATATTGAAATACAAACAAAATATTTCAACTCGAGTGCCGCAGCATACCACCTACCTACTATTTTCAGAAAGACCCCATAGTGATGGTAAGTTTGTTTTAAATTATTTTCTGATGAATCTAGAAGCATCACTTACTTACTCACTTTCCGTATCCAGAACACCATCAAATCTGTAATCCCCATTATTCGGTCACCCGAATACCACTATGATTTGCCATCAATGCGTCTTCGTGTGTGCATGTCACACCTATCAGGAGACGTGTAAATAGGTGTGCGTTGTCCTGAACACTCACAGGTGTCGTCATCTCTATAACCCCACTTCTTGAGGTTACTGTAACATCGGGCGATACCTGTTCTGAATCTGTTCAGTGCCCTCCGTGAAGTAGGATATGGCAGGTCATGCCCTGCTGACCTTTCTTCTGCCGGAGTTAGATACGCGGGGCCAACAACATGGTGAGGGCGTCTCCAGGAAGCTTTTTTATTTTTATTTTTTTTATTTTAACATTTATATACCTACAAACAGTGAAATTGATACAAAAATAAGACAGTACATAAAATTTACAAAACATACACCAGTGAAGTATATACATTTAAATCAAACATATAAAACTGTGAGGTAAACTTTTTTTTTTTTTTTCTTGATTTACGTCTTCTCCGTTGTCTTGGTTGGGAGCCATGCATGGAGTGTCTCGGATCATTGATCTGGTTGTTATAAAACATCACTTTTTGGAAATAAAGAATGAAAAATAGAAAAACTGTTCAGGGCGGTGCATAAACTGTAATTGAGACGAAGAAAATTATCATATTTAAATTTACTCAAAGAATTAGAAAATTTTATCCATCACGCCGTTTCCCGAAGGGGGTATGCAGAGCGTTGTTGGGGTGGGAAAATATATTTTCGTTATTATTTTATACCAATTAATGACGAATGGTGTATTTAAAACTCCTGTCTTAGTCGTGGGGTTGCCGGCTAAGAATAGCACCTCTGCTCTTTTTGCTGGTTTTTCGAGCATCCTGTAAGAGGCAGGAAATCGAAAAATTAGATCGGGACCGTGAGGTTGACCACCTCACGTCCTTAAACTTCAACCGGTCAGAAAAGGCACCATAAGCCTCGGACGCTTTCGAGCGCAATGGAGAGCTCTTGGTGCCTCCCTATGCCCCTAAGTGGTGTTAAGGCCCCCTGCATTGCGGGTTGGTTTGGGGGGGATTTGCGGCGGGCTTGATTTGTGTGGGGCCGGCTTTTTGGTTTGATTGCTTTGATCGAACTAGAGGGTTGGTTTCGTGCAGGTTGGGTTTGCTGCGGATTTGTCTCCTGTGCGGGGGGCCTCAAAGGGAGAATGTGTGTGTGTGTGTGTCTTTGATGACTTTCAACATAGAAAGAAGATACTGTCGTGAGAAAAATGCAGATTTCATTCAATGCAGTAGTTTGTGTAAGAGCAAGAAGTTTAAGTAAACACAGAATATGGAGGAATTCGCCGCCTAGGATTCTCTCCGAATGCTGGACTTCTTGAAGCGTCTGGGATTATTTGGGAAGCTCAAATTGGGAGACACAATGAGCTAGCAGGGGAAGCACAATAGATCACTTCAGGTTGAAGTGCAAAACATCCCCGAAAAAAGTTGATTGATCTTATCATACCAATCGATAGCAGCACACCATCAAATATAACTGACGTAGCTTTAAGCCCAATGCAGGCATGACAATAGGCTTTTTATTGTATGAAGCTAACGTTAGAAGCATTTTCACAGGAAGACTGGGAATAGCGAAATAAAAACTGGCTCAAATTTGAAATTAAAAAAAAATAACGATGAAATTGAAAATGCGTGATTGTCATTCCTTTTGAGAGCTTTGTTACGCCTTGGGGTATAGGTAGCGATAAAAATAATTTGAGAGTTCTACCGTACTTCCGCCTTTCATATTCGGTATACACACACACACAGAACCAGTGACTCCCATATTATAAACACACGGTTCACAGATAGCAACACTCTTTCAAAAGAAGAATCTTTGAAAATACAGTAGTTGTTGGTTCCTCTGAATAAAGAAACATGTTGAATCTAGACTTCGTAGGAGAAACAGTATCTAGGCATTTTTATTGCTCTTAGGAATATATTATATGCTGCCAGAATTGTATTAACATAGCGCATACAGTGGTGTAATATTTCCGAAAAATGGCCATCAACAAAGCAGGATCAGTAGGCACTTAGTTTGACATTTATTAACGTTGGCATGAAGTACCTAACAAAATTTCGTATGGAGCCCCTACAGAATACTTTGGAAAGCTCCACAGCCTATACAAGATTCCCGTGAGTTTCTCCCTTACGTTAGTGAGTAAAATTCGGAGTACCCCCTTGTATTTGTTTGGTCGAAACAATACAAAATGTATCGTGTAATACTCACTTTACTTCCGTGACTATCTTCCGATAAAAATAATTAGAATACGGGTATACATCAATTCTTACATCAGATAATATCATAATCTTTTGATAAAGTAAATAAATTATTTAGTCCGACACTGAAAACAGAACCCGTAGATTTCAACGTTCTATAAAAAGTGTGTCTTGTTTCATTACAAAACTATACCAAAACAACAGCTTTGCAACTGCAATTTTTTATACGATATAAGTAGGTTTTTTATCCATCACACATTATTCAGAGTTGCCATTTTTTCTCCTGCATCTCCTTTTGTCACTTTAACTTCCAAGCAATGATTTCAGCGTCTTACTTAGGTACATAGTTTTTAATATTCTATTCGTTTATCTATGCGCGCAAATACCCGACTCGTACAAACAGGCATTAAATTAAGAACAAAAAAAGGATAATTATATTATTTTGTGAACCAGTGACTAAATATAAAAAAATAGCCCGTACACTGTTTGTAGGTACATAACTACTATAACCTAATTGTTTTGGGTCTCTCGGGACAGA
The DNA here is from genome assembly GCA_963576905.1 of Mystacides longicornis. Taxonomy (NCBI): domain Eukaryota; kingdom Metazoa; phylum Arthropoda; class Insecta; order Trichoptera; family Leptoceridae; genus Mystacides; species Mystacides longicornis. The sequence continues at coordinate 11,099,305 of OY756427.1, read as the reverse complement.
GCTAGGCCAAGAGATGGCCCACAGGCTTGACCAGTGAGCATCTACTTTCATCTACTTTGACTAATTTTGTTGACTTTTTTACAGTATGAAAAAATAATTTTCTCGAACTAGGTAGTCTATTTATAATTTTGACATAATGTTAGATAGCTAAGAAATTCATACTATTTTTCAAATAAGTAAAGACACTTTATGTAAACCACATTAAGATAATACCTACACAATGCTCTCCAATTTTATCCTTATTAAGATTTATATAATATATAATCTTTTAAATCGATGAGGTTAAGAAATTTTTCCAGTGCAATTTGATTTTAAAATTTACCCATAAAACCAAACTTAGATATTTGAATTGTTTTTAGAACAAATTCAGTGTTTAGATTGATGTAGGTACCTTTACTATGATTAGACTGATGGTAAAAGTTTTGTGTCAATTAAATCAGGGCATTTTGAAGTATAGGTAGGTACCTACTTGAGAAAATATGGAATGGAAGTGTTGTAAATCAAATTAAAAAAGGCAACAATGTGGAGACATCGGAGCGTCGATTAAAAAAATGCATGGCCTTATATTTTACCTATCACCCATTCGAAGAGTGGAAAAAAACTTAAAAAAAAAAAATTAACTGGATCGGTAATGAACACTGACGTCCCTTTGTCTTAACGTGCCTGTCGGACTCCTCAAAAATTGCTGCCGTAATCGAGAATGTTGGCAAAAAACCCGACAAAAACAATTCTGTGTCGATTTCAACAACTTCAAGTTGAATGCAAAATTTTATACTCGACAACTTTGTTTACAGATCGAGAAAAAAATACGACACACATTCTTTTTGCACACACAAGTAGGAACCTACATTTATATTTTATCTCTATTAGTATTTACAACAAAGGGGTCAATGTTCCAATTACAGGAATCAGTCGCTTAGATAATTCAGTAGGTACCTACAAACATAATGTAACATACATAATATTTGTTTTCATTAAGAGAGATTGGTTGGAATTTTGTTTAAGATAAAAATAATATCTGCTAGTCAAGTTGAACGAAGAAATGTATGAAAATCAAAAACGAATTTGCAAAGTATGTATTTTGTTTCAACCTAAATTTCAAAATTTCTGCAAAAAAAAATGTCGATAGGCAGCTGTTACCAAAAATAAAAATAACGGGTTTAAATAAACAGCTAAGCGTTTCTTTTCTAGGACTATCTATAGCCTTTGAAAAATCGCTTACATTTTTAAAATACAAAGTACCCTTTTATTAGAGAGGAATATACGCAAACAATGTCAAAAATGATATTATCGAAATACAGTTTGAAAAATAACAGGGATTTTGTATTTCTATTTTAGGAAAACTCAATGGCTATCGTAAAAATTTATCCGCAATATTCTTCGTACATAACAAAGTGAAAATTTCTTAGTTTCAGTTAAGTGAATATCCAAATAGCAAACATGCCTAGAAAGGTTATCAAATAGTTATAACGGCCTTGACAACCTATTTAAATCCTTTCTAAAACCTCATGTGCTTCTTTGGTAATTTGTATAATAATTTTAGATTTTTATATGTTTAAAAAACGTTGAATAAAAATCTTAAAAAAAATCAAAAATAAAAATATTATAGGTAGGTACATATTTCAGCATTTTCCTTATAAAATCACAGTAGGGATGGTTGAATTACGATTAAACCTACTCAACTTTTTTATATTTCTTTTATTTGTTAGAGAAACCAACAAAACAATGCAATGAACAACACAAACACAATAAGTAGCATACATGAGTTTTTTCGACATGTTGAACATGTTGAGAATTCTCATGATTAGGAGTTTCGGAGACATTACCACCTAATGGCGAACATTGTTAACGTAAAGTGATCAAAGTAGAAGACGGTTGTAAGCCCGTAGTAGTTTGATCCATTTAAAAATCGAACATCAGTAATGAATTGTAAGAGTCATTATTGGTTATAATATTATATTCTTTGCAATAAGTAGTGTTTGTGTTGTTCATAAAATCTCCAGTGATCCAGTAACAAGTTTCAACATAAAATTTCCAGTGCCCCAATAGCAGGTGTTTCCAGCATGTTTTTATACATATTATGTCTAATAATTATGGATCTTTTTCTTAAAAAAAAAAATAAGTCATGTGAAGATTCTAATTCAATCAGAAAGTTACTTTCTTGCATCGCGTACATATTTGGATGGTTTCGATAGAATAATAGGAAAGTTCGTGCCTAGGTCGATATTTTCGTAGAAACACTCTAACCCCACACGAAATATTTTTTATATTTACTCGTGTACAGGGTTACAGGGTAAGCCGTACGGAATATTAAAGGACGTTATTATTTAGGTCATTTCTGATGGATTTGATTCTATAATTTGGTGTCCGAAACTTAAACGTTATGGAGATATTGAACTTTAAAGATTTTGAAAAAAAAAAATCTTTCTTTTTTTGCTTTTTTATCGATTTCTTGGGATTAGAGGTCATTGGGTCCAGTGTTTTTATGTATCTAGTGAGAGGACATGTCGATTAATAGAAATGATTAACAAAAACTGAACCTACTACTACGAGCTTAAAAATACAGCTCGACAAAGGTTTGGATTAAAGAATCAAAGGGTTATTATTTAAGTTATAACAAAATTATTTAATAAATTTTTATTTATAATTTCGGCTTATTTTGTCGCTTTTTTTTGTTGTACGTGCGTAAAATTATACTGCAAATTAATTTTTAGTGTTCAATAGTACATATATCCACTATTTATAATTTTTTAATGCGCTTCCCGGAATATATGTGATGCTTTTTATTTTAAATATTTATTGTAAACTAGCTTTCCCGACAGACGTTGTCCTGTGGTTCTTACCCGAGGCGGCCCGTTCATATTATGTACATAATGTGCACTGCGCCCCTCTAAGAATATACATAATTAATTCGGTTGAGTTAAGCTGATAAAATATTAAGATTAAAATATTTACAAAACATTCATATTTCATTTTTAGTAGTTTCGGAGTCTATTCAATGCAAACAATCAAATCTTCCCTCTTTATATATTAGTACCTAAAGACAAAACAATACATTACAAAAAATACATTTATAAAAATGTTTTTCCATACCTACTTATAATACCCTCCTACGCTTATCACTCAGCGTGGGCCCTTTGCCTGTTTATCAAGGAGAAGAGATGGACTTGACTGGTGCTAAGGATGTCGAACGACAGTTGGATACGATGAGTGACTTTATTCTTCTCTCAGGGTTCCAAAAACGATAAAAAAAAACCTTTCATACGGTGTTCCGTTGCTTCATCGAGTGGGTCGAGGTCAAAAATTTATAAATTTTCCACAGTCTCAGGATTATTAGTTTATCATTGAACAAATTTAGTTAATACAGGACTACGTCTGTCTGCGGGAAACTATAGTATCTTTTAATAAAAAATAACTTTTTTTGAAGCCATAGTGATAATACTCTAAGTTATGGTATATTTTGGTATCTGTGAACACTTTGACAACAACTGCTTTGTCTAGTTTCAAGTGTTCAAGTACCCTATTGTAACGGACAGGATTACGTTCATCTTGATTTCTATTTGATCTTTGTATAAATAATTGTATAAACCCGTTGGGCTCCCGTCTCGGACAAATAATAAAGGATTGATTGATATCCCTGTAGTACCGAGACGGCGGCCAGCGGCATGTGTATTTGTATGGGACATCGCAGTGCGTACTGCGTTGCGGCTGGATGTCCACTCACCTTGGTATTTGTAATAATATGTGTAGTATTGTTTAGTTCCCGGCAGTTGTGTGCTCAGCGTGGGGGTACGTCCAAATGGCTCGCGCGCGGCCGAACCTGGGTCTTTTATGACAACCGGGCGGCGCAGCGAGGCTGGGTGCCCCCACCACTGATATCCACGAGCGAGCGCACAACTGCGTGTATATAATAACGCATATTTTGAAATACATTCATTCTGTTCCTGAACACCGTGGCTTTTACTTGACTTCACCTACCTACCTGCTCTCTACTCGGACCTCTGGCTTGGACAACTGACTTGGATCTCTGGACTGGACTTGGCATCGGCATATCACGGACTCTCTCGACCACGGCTCTTCACTACTGACTGTTCTTATTCTCTACCGGTACGGACCAGTACCACCGACTACCTACTACGCCTATACGACCGAGGGCTTCGGTGTATATGAACGTTTCGTCGTCCACGCCTACGCTCGCTGCTGCCGACTGCTGACTTCGTGCTACCGTCCTGCTGGACCGCATACACACGTAGCATACTACCATCTGCACGCTACACCTATGAACATAACTAACCTTAGTAAATTTCACCATAAATCTATACAAATTTACTCAGAAGCACTAACGGTTAGTCGTTATTTAAAGTAACAGGAACAGGCTTTATAACTAAAAAAAGAACATAATCATCCATACTAAGATTTAATCAAAAATTGAACTATATTCAGCTTTCCAAGAGGCCAACATGGCCGGAAAAACAGGCCAGCAGACCTAATCAAAGAGAAAGGAGAAAAATTATAAATAGGTAATAATAATAGCAATAAGCTCCTCCATCTCCTTCCATACCTATTATTCCTGTTCCTCAACCTTTGCCTACATCCTTTAAAACCAGCTGTACCCAAGGACGGATCCAGGGGGGTCATGACCCCCCCTTGAGCTGGGTCCAGCCCAAAATTTTAAGTACAGCACTTACATTTATTAATCAAATACCTACTTTTCTAATGTACCTAATTATAATTTATTGTGGTTCATGAACCCCCCTGGATCATTTTTTTTTTAGGAAAAACGTAGTTTCCAGATACCAAATTGTGTAAATGACCTTTTTTTCTTAAGGAAAAGTGAAGATTCCAGATACCAAATTGTGTAAATGACCTTTTTTAGGATAAGTTTAGTTTCCGGACCAAATTTTGGAAATGACCTTTTTTTTAACTAGTCATGACCCCCCCCTGGCGCCAATGCTGGATCCGCCCTTGGCTGTACCTTCACGTTAATCCAGCAAAGAGTGAAAATTATTGATGGCAAGTCCCTGACGCGTCTCTCTGTGGCATATATGAGGTAGGTATAAGGAAGGGGAAAACATGAGTTCGAACAAGAAGAAATTTTAGTGTCACGGAAATTCCTCTGTCAATCCAGATTTTTATTTTAGACATTTTTATCAGAAAGCACTTGAACCTGTTTTATTTTAATTACCCACACAAAAATAATGGTCAAACCTAGACTCACTGGCCATAAAATAATGGAAGTCTGTACTCTCTGCCTGCCCCCTTCGGAAAACAGCGTGAAAAGTATCAATGACTTTTTTGTGTACAATTTACAAGGCCATGTCAGGCATTTAAAACATTACTTTTTAGTGTATTATCTTGATTTGACCGTTAAAATTTCTCAAAAATGTTACTGCTCTTTTAAGTGGTTAGTTTATCGAGATTTTGAAGGTTATCATAATGTAAGTTCACTTCCTGAAGCCATAATAACAACCACCAGTGTTGACTCGCAACTCTCCGGCTTAACTAAGGTGTGGACTCTCGGAGCACTTCTTGCATCGGATTACGATAATAATAATTAGTTATTTTCTATTGGGTGAATGTTCCTAAGATGTACCCACTAAGTTATAATGGTTATTCTAAGTGGGCAATCTTGAATTGATTGGGTAACACCACTACTTGTGACTTGGTTGCAGTACTGGGAACTTTCGATTACTATTATTAACCTTTAATCAAGTTTGAATAGCTTCTATTTTCCGATCTCGAATAGAAGATTATATTATTAAGTTCTTGGTTAATAATATTTCTCAAGAAGCTTAGGTCCCTCACTCACTATCATTCCAGCCGTCAAATGGAGTGAGGTTACTCCAAAAAATAACAGTGAATGGGGAAAACCAAATGGATGATGTTGAGTGATATGGTGTGTCGGATACCCATCAATCCAAAATTCAGTCGCGTCATGCCTTTCGTCTATAACTACAAACGGATCGTCAATGGAGAAACTCGAGTGCACGTGGTCCAAGTTGTCACTTCACTTGATTGTCAGTGTTAAAAACGTGCACCAACTTCATCTCATTTTGTCATCATCTTTCCAGTATGGTACACGTCTTGTTGTTTTAAATATAACAAGTTGCTAAATACGTGTATAAACTTAGTGAAGTTTCACAATTTGTCACAATGGATGACATCTATTTGGAGTGATCGTGAACGAGGAGCTTTACCGTTTCAGATCAACACTTCTATTAGTGGGAAGACTGCACAAAGCATTATAATATGCAGCAAAGACAACAAAAGCACAAAAAAGTATGTAAGCAACGGTTTTTATAAATACATTTCTGTACCAAAAAAGTATTTGAAAACGAGAAAGAAGAGATATTCAATGTGGTATGGAAGTAAGTGTTGTGACAAAGATGAAAGTTAATAAGTTGAGATGTTTTGGGCATCAACAGTCCATTCATCTTTTCTTCTGGTTGACGGTATTTCTTTACCGCTGTTAAAAATACCACTCTCACATTCTGTCGACGTGAACTCTCTAGTAACTCATACTTTTTCTACCCCATCGAAGATTATCCGAATATCAAAGTTTCATAATCTGTCTCGAATGATTAACCCACGATTGGGTGGAGAGTTCGGTAGTCATTTTGGTGGTTCGCTATAGCAAAGTAGACCTCTTTAAGCCCCTCTATTGAATAATTGATTGGTTATTAAATTTCCGATTTGTTTAAATTAACTCCGATATAGCGAGAGAGGGAAAGGTATATTCATAATACATAAAACAAATTGGGAATTAGATTCCCAGAAGGATCCTGATGTACCTAATGTTTTCTCAAAAATCATACTCGACTTTGTATTTTGTCTCAGTTGGACCGAGACCGATTGACTAAGAAAAAGTGAGTTCAGCCTGCTTCAAATTATTGTACCTAATACTAAAGTTTCAACCATTTATGAGTAAATATGTAGATACCGTCATCAATTTATATGATATTGATAAGTATCAAAATAATGAACAATATTAAAACCATTTATACAAAGCAATATACAGACATATGTTATAAAAAAAATTATTATTGAAAAAGAAAAAAAATGGTCGGAAAACAAACAAAAAATACACGAGTGAGTAAACATTAGAATGCGGTTGGGAGTGCCTACCTATTCGGATGTAAAAATACCGAGCGAAAAAATAACGAGAGATCTGTCGAAATTTTCAGAGATTATTAGTGATAATCCCGGAGATTTAATCAAGGATTTGTTTGGGAAATTCCCTTGTTATCCCTTCAGTGTTTCTAATAAAAATAAAACATTTTCCTTCTGTACGAGTGTTCTTACAAGTGCTGCATATCAAAATGGATTACTTATTACCATATTTTTTGGCACATAGGTACCTACTTATGGAACAGTATTACGTATTTCAAAAAAGATGATTGTGTGATAGAGTGAGGAATAATATGCTTTATAATAAATTCAATATTATATTTTTATTCATTTAATAAAAACACATAGCTTTTTGTATTTATAAATGTATTTTTTGTAATGGATATACAAATCTCAAATTGTTAACTACTGTTTGATGCGTGTGTGTTGCCCATTCTCCTGTATGGGTGTCAGTCCTGGCACCTGACCAAAGCCCAGGCACAAAAAGTCTCAGCATTCGAAATGAAGTGCCTTAGGAGAATTTTGGGTGTAAGATGGTATCACCGCATCAGTAACGAAGCTACACGCCAGCTCACCCAGCGTGAGCCTATCGCTTCTACCATTATGAAGAGGAGATAGACATGGCTGGGGCATGTGTTAGGTAAGGATGCCTAATGACAAGGAGAGCACTGTTCTTCCTCCTAACGGAGACGAGGAAGACCCTCTTTGACTGTGTTCTGCCCCTTAGAAGCAGAGCTGAAGAATCTAGATATGGATTGGGAGGAAGTCATAAACATTGCGCAAGATCGAGCGCAATGGAGATGGCCTCCCTGTACCCCTACATATGTGGGGTGTAAAGGGAGTTTGGATTTGATTTTGGATACAAATCACTTCTTGCCTAGCTATCAATCGTTTATTGCATAACATTTGCATTATTGCTCTCCATACCACCCTTAATATTTCAGCACTTCTCTGGGATATTGTGATAGTCTCGGACCCAGTTTTTTTTAGATAATGTGGTGAGTCTAAAATTTTTTTAAGATTCTTTCACCGTAATTTTTACATCCTTTAAATTAAAGATGTGTCGTCGGTAAACAATACAACCACGGAGCTAGTGTAAGTAATGGTAGGTAAGTCATTGATTAAAATAATAAATAGTAAGGGACCCAGGACGGATCCTTGAGGAACTAATCTTTTAATCATACCTGAGTGAGGTAAGTATATCTCTATCAATTTTAACGTATTAATTTACTGTTGACGAATATTTGAATGTCAAGGAAATTCATGGACTGATCCTATCTTTCTCTTACCATTCAGCTAATAAACTGAAATTTTGTGTATTAGGATTAGATTTAAGATTATCACACTCACTTAATAGTAATATTTTTGATAGTCGTCGCTATTTATCTCTTAAAACGATTATCCAGTATTATACTTTGGACAGTTATATGTCGTTATTTCAAATGAATCTCTCCCGAATAGAAACGGTTGAAACATTACTTTATCGTGTATTATAAAGAATATAGGTTAAATAATACTATATGGGCGTATAAAAATAAAACAAATATTTCGGCAACGAGATTTTCACGGTATTTCAATCGTACCTAAAAAGGAATTTATTTACTCTTTTATATTACCTAGATAGATACTTTATATGGAACTTTTATTTATCTCAATTCTAAACTAGTTTATGCACCCGGGACAACTCAATACCTAATAAAATATTTTAATAAAAAAGGTTAAAATAGCAGGTTATTATTTTCATTTTATGATATTGGCGTGGTATTCAGATGTTGGTTAGTAATTTAAAGATTCACCTCGTAGATATTTGGACTACATTGTTGATTCGTAATTTCTTTAATATGAGAAACATGATACATATATTATACTTAGAGAAGTATTTCATTTGAAAATGGTAAAAAAGAAGAAATGATGGGTACGTTTTGGTCTACAAAACAAGATCCGTGTACGGTAGAACTCCCCACTTAATATCGAATAATTTGGTGATCCTGGAACTTTTCTCTACTTTTTTCTTTGCTTTTACCAACGAGGTGCCTACACTGCCTACCATCTATCAATCAACCTATGCTATTTTTTTTTTACCTAGACCGATCACGTCAATCTCTAGCATATCATAACATTATTTTGTGCTCCTATTAGCATACGACGATGAAGACCCTCTCATACCGTGTTCGGAGGTCATAAACATTGCTCGAGATCGGGCGCAATGGAGAGCTATTGTTGCCTCGCTATGCGCCTAAGTGGGGCGTTAAAGGAGTTTGGATTTGGGTTTGATTAGAACGGGTATTTTGGGTTTGTATTATTTCAACATGCCAAAACCATCTTAGCTTTTTAAACCAAATATCTTCAATACCACATTTTTTTTTATTAATTCTCAATCTATTCATGTACGACAAACTCTTCAAACATATTATGGTGTATCCTTAATTTCTATTGAAATAGTAGTTTTATAATCGCATGCTACTTGGGAAACACTAGCAAGTAAAATAAGCTGTAGCCCTAGTATAAGTTTTCGATGGTCGAATATCGAAACGATCATCGAAAGAGTTTCGAAAATTTTCCATACAAAAATGATCGAACGATTCAATCGTTTGATTTAAGAACGCTATTTTCACGTTTATAAGCGCTTATTAGCGTACAAATAGCTTTCGATAAAACTCGTACTAGCCCCACTGGTAGGTTAGTTGCTCTAGAATTAAGACCACTGCACTAAGAAACATACCTACATGTTTGGTTCTAAAGAATATATATTTGTGTATAGATTCCATCGTCACCTTTTCTATCAAAGTGTACGACTCTACGCCAACGATATATCCCTATTATTGACTAGTAAAATTTAATGCTAGCATGGCATTGTATTGTCGCAACCTTTTTATTGGTTGAGGAATACCAAACAATCTATAGCGCCCCATATATATCTCGCCCTGACACCCATGATTCGTAATGTGGGGTATTTGGAATAAAATATTATGGACATGTACATCCTTTTTAGATTCGGATTTTTTTTTCCATTGGGTCCTCCAAGACATTTTTCAATCACTGAATAGAATAGAAATCACATTCAATCTACTGAAAGATATTCGTAGATACGAAAATATAGATACCTAATATATATTTTATGAATCATAATGATGTCATCATCTAGATATATATGTACCTACTTTGTTTGTTGCTGATGTTAATTTTAGTTTTATTTTATTAGTATTGTATTGTTTTTTTTTTATTATTATTAATCTTGGCACACTCAATGTGATAACAAATTATATGCTTTTGACATCTTTCTCTCTAAGAAAAGTTCAACTTTTTCAACTTTTATCTCTATATTTCATTAATTATTAAATATCTACTTGTTGCATACATGGGATATTTCGACATGCTGAGAATTCTCTATTCTAAAAAATGAGCTTCATTCAAATGGGTATTTTTTGTCAAGAGGAATTGAAGCAGATCTTTCAAACTTACAAAATAAAAATACGATCCCTACTTTAATACGAGTAAACGAAAGCAATAAAATATCTGAAAACCATTTTAGATATATGTACCCACTAGAATGTCAGTTTATAGTATAATATTTTTAGGTCTCCATACCCAATATAATTAAATGAAATTTATGTCGTAGCCCGTACATTATTTTCAGTTAGGTTTTCAAGAGGCTTCAACAGCACCTGAATCTCTGAAAAATATTTTCGATATTGTACATGTAATATCCAACTATAAATCTGCCAACAGACCTACAAATCTTCGTGCCTCCACGGTGTATTTCATTCGGGCTGTCCAGGTGCACATTTCCTCCTTGTTTCCTCTATCAAACATTTTCCTCTGCGCATACTTCTCATATTATACACATAGTTCAAGTTAATACTGTTTGCCTTCTACCGTAGCGGTGAAGTGCAATGGTAAATTCAAACGATACTATAACATTTTCGTACTTAGTAAGAATCGCATGTACGGTTGTACGTATAGACTGATTAGTTTATTGAATTATTTTTCCCTGATTTTTTTTACAGATTTCAACCCCCGTAGACAGATTCAAATTGGCGTTCGACTACAAACAAAGATTTCGCCAATGTATAGTGCGAAAAAATTATCTGTCCACTTGAACATATAAACAACTAGCTTTCCCGACAGACGTTGTCCTGTGGACCCTTTGGTCCTAACCAGAGGCGGCCCGTTCATTGTGCACTGCACCTCCAGAAACAAAAATAAACTAACTAAATAAAATATTAATTCTTAAACGTCCATATTTCATTCGTATTCAATGCTCAGACGGGATTAACGCAAGACTATAATTATATGCGCGCAATTTGGTTGATTTTGAATGAAATATTTCTAAAACGCTAGAAACGGTGGGGTAAGTGAAATGGGCTACTGTAAGAATGGACAATTACGTATGCGGGAATGAGAGGGAGCAGGTGCAGAAGACAATAATTTTATTGTTAGATTACTTCAAAGATGGCGTCACATCATATTCGTTCCATACAATCTTTAATATCATATTGTATATTATTTCTTATCCATTTTTCAACTTTTTATTAGTTATTCTGTTATCTGGAGTGGAGAAGAATCCAATAAATCACACATCGGAAGAATCTGTTGAGCCAATCTCGAGTTATAAGTGTTCGCACTAACCCGACTTTAATTTATATTCGAGAATGAAACTTAGAGAAAGACACTTATAAAAATATAAAAAGTGGACAGTTAATTTTCTTCCTATTCTACATTGTCGAAGAATTCGTTTGTAGTCGATCGCCAAATCCATTTTGTCTAGGCCTACTGTTCTTGTAGATAGATCTTGTTTTTGTCTATTTATATGTAGAAATTGTTCCGTTATTGAACTAGCCGACCCGTCAAACTTCGTCCCGCCGTAGAATAAATAAAATATTGCAGGTATTATTACTAATTTGAAAAGGAATGATGGTTCGCACAGAAATCGATTTTAAGACTGGTAGTGGGGGTAGAGGTTAGCAACGCGGCGCGAAATAATATTTCATTATAGGTATTTTAAAAAATTGAACGTGTTTTCAGCTATAGGCTTGTTCTGGCAGAGAATGATCCTTGAGCCTCGAACAGTTTTCAAAAACCGAATATATGTAAAGATAAACCGCGAAATATGCATCACACTAGATTTAAGTTTAATGACGGGTAAATGGTCCCCAAATCTTACCATAGTAATTCAGTAAAATTTGGTTTAATTAAACGGGGTCTATTCTTTCTACAATGTATAGAATAAGTAACATACATCACATGTGATGTATTGTTATGATTTAAAACTTATGACCCATCGAACTTCATCCGGCATCCATAAACGATAACAATAACATAACGCAATAAATTATTAGCTAAATTTAATTAAGTTGGTTTATATGTCGTAAATTGCAATTTATTCATGTAATAAGTCAAAATTATTTTTTTAATTGGATTAGGTCGAAGGTCGACGGGCGGGTCAGCTAGTTAACATAATAATAAGTACGGTAAAAGAACATTGGAATACAACGTGCCAAAGATACTTAAAATGAATGCAAAAGTAAAAACATTGCAAAAAGCAAAAGTCAAGTCGTGACTCAATTAGTTAAATTTGTAAATACTTTCCTATTTGTTTTATATTGCGATTGATAATTAGTTGACATGAATTGAATAGCCATTTAGTAGCATTACAATACCTACATCTCCAAGCTTATCTTTTTACAACAATTCTTAGTACCTATAAACTTGATATCTTTTGAAATCCAGTGGTTGCTAACAAAAAAAAATTTTCTAAGGATTTTTTCACAGTTCGATACTAACCACAATATTACATTTTACTTTATTTGTTATAATTTTTTCGATGTTTAAACAGTATTTCTTTGTTATCTGGAGCGGAGTAAAATCTAACAAACCAAACATCATATAAATCGGTTCAGCCGTTTCGAGTGTAACTAACCCGACTTTCTTTCATAATATGTTTAGATGATCCGCGTAGTATAATTAGCATTATTTTACGACCATTTGTGAAGCAATAATGTAGGTATTTAAAAACAATAATAACAGAATTAAGGCAATACGCGTCACGTAAAACATTCAATGGGATTGCGAAATATTTAAACCTGGTTCAGGGTTAAAATTTGATTGAAAAAGTAACAATACCTATCTACTGTTTGCGAACAAAGAGGCAAAAAGAAGAAGCGAATTCCCTTGTGATATAATAAAAACAATCCATAAAAGACAATGATGAATAAAATAAAATGTAAATCTTACCCCTATTTATATTCTAATTGAGTTAGTATATTTTCCTCAATATTATGTTTCTTATATGAAGTGATTCGAATATTGTAATATTATTATTGTATTCGAAAACATAATATAGTTCTTTGTGTTTTCGATATTGTTTTATTTTTTTTTTTGTGTTGTAATTCAGTTATAAACAACAATATTACATATTAATCTACAGCTAGGTGCTACCTTGTACGACAATATAAACACAAATTATCTTTCTATAGGACGGATTCTCTATTATATTTAACTTGCTTTCCTGATAGACATTGTCCTGTAATCTAACCTAACTATGAATATTGAATTCGAAATTAAAAGAATGATAAAATGACTATTAACCAATGTCATTCCAACCAAGCATCACTGTTTTAAACTACCTATCTATTTTCCATCCGAATTCTGTCAATCGCATCATCTATCAAACAACTGACAGTTTGTGTCAAACGACAATTCGATTTCAAAATTAGATTTATTCGCTTATAAATTACCTAGATAATTTCAGATAATTTCATTGAATAAAAATTGTGTTTTTTTATAATATGAATCTGTGCTCACTCGAAGTGAACACAAATACACTTTTGACATCTTTCACAGTAAGCAAATGCTTGTGTCGTGAAAGCGGAAAATGGTCGACACGGCCGGGATTCGAACCCACGACTTCTGCACGAAACAATGCGAAAACCGGCGTCGTAACCGCTGGTCTATCAACCACCTCTTGCTATCCATTTTTCATTTTTTTTATAATTATTCTGTTATCCGTAGCGGAGAAAAATCTAATCAACTAAGCATCATAAAAATCTGTTCAGCCGATCTTGAGTTCGCACTAACCCGTCTTTCTTTTATATTATAGAAGATGTACACCATACAAAGTGCCTAAAGGTAGACATATTATATTTTTGTCAATTTTCTATGATCGTAGAACATTTATACGGTGTCTGCGAAACATATCCTGGTCACAAATATATGGCGATATTGCCATAGCGAGTCTAATTTTATAGCCAAAGAGATTCGAGACATAATGTAGGTATGGATACCTAGATAATAAACTATCATAAGAGTAAAATTTGGTAATTTTATATAACAGTTCATTGAGATGGAAGCTATGCAATAACAAACCGCTTTACATTGATTTTTGAATTCATTTCATTCTGGTGATCAATATTGAACAAAATGAAAATATTTACATAAATTAAGTGTATCTACCCATTATCCAGTCTTTTTTGTATCAAGATATTATAATAACTATACACAGAGGGGATTGGAGATCTCTGGCGCCTGACAAAACCGTCTGAAGCAATAAAAATCCTTTATATTATACGAACAAAAGATAATTGTGGAATAATTGCTTCAGAGATTCTCTATGGATTGTTTCATGAATTTTCATAAAACAATTTCAGTAATAATTTACGATCAAAATTTTTCATATCTTACAGAATACCCATATAATACCTAATTTATTTTTATTAAAATTAATATTTCAACATAATTTCATTCAATACAGACGTTTATCTGTTTGAAAATTCTATTTGATTACATTAATTACTCTATTGACGTAATAATATTAATAAAGGGCCTTTTTTTTATAAACGACATACCAAAATCTGTAAGTCAAAAACATTGTTTAATTATTGGTTACTATGGTTCCAAAAAGTTACTATTGATTTGGATACCGTCGTGACCCCTAACTTCGCCTGTGGTACCTAACTTCGCCTGTTTTGGTAAAATTCAATATTTTTGTATTTTTATCTATAATACGATCTTCATTTAATATTTGAATGAAAGTTTTATTCATAATGGCCATATTTTTCCTTAAATTTGGTGCTAACTTCATGCGAATACGTCAGATGGTTGGTTTCAAGTTGGCGCGAAGGCAGCGTTCATTGTATTGTTATGCGAAACTTTCACTTTAACAAAAATCTGTCAAAGATAGGTTCCTGTATTGGAATTTAATAGATTACAAAAAGAATCTAATGTTTATAATAAAAATCGGTAGAACACTATCTATTATAGTTTATAATTTATTTAAATAAATATTCACTGAGGCGGGTTACCTCCAAAAATGATCCAATCTTCGCCTACCTATAGGGTTGTCACAACACACTTTTTTTTGGAACATGGAAACAAAAATTTGGTTAAGTTGTAATAAAATGTCCTAATAAAATGTATAGGATAGCCTCATGATAACAAAACTGTTTTTTTATTCTTAAATTTTTAATAATAACGGTTCTTACAATTTGCGTTGTAGCTAATGTATAAAAAAATGTAACATGAATTCTAGTTTTTTTTTGACAACCCTGACTAAAGTTTGTCAAATGTATGGAAACAGATTTAAATGTGTACCTAACTTCGCCTAGTGGAAATATATTGCTAAAAAAGACCTTATTGTATTCTCGTTATGGTTCATATTGCTTTGTATGATGTTCACAACACAACCGTATTATTTTTATGTGTCTGTGGTGCACACTTTAATACTTACACGTGGTAGGCGAAGTTAGGTAAAAGTTCCCTAACTTCGCCTGCCGTCTTTAAATGCTAATAAAATGGTAATTATTATAAAATACAGGTATTTATCATGACATTCCTTTAGAATTCTTCTTATTGAATATTATTTTCAATACCAATTCGTCCAGTACTATTCTATTTTGGAGCTATTCAAAAAAAACTTCTGAAAACCAGGCGAAGTTCGGGGTCACGACGGTAGCTTGCCCGCACTTTGGAGTAAAATAAGCTCTAAAAAAACGTTAAAATTATTATTTTATGCATGTTATTACAATAATTTTCATTAGGTACCTACCTAATTTTCGCGGTTTTTTTTTTGGAAATATTCAATAGTTCCCCGTCAAATGTTCTTTGATTGACACTTTTGTTTTAAATGAAGTACAATAGACGCTTCCTCGTTCTTCTTATTTGTCATTCCTTCAGTGCTAAGGATCGCTATTGCCAATATCAAAATTTACAGCCTAATCGCCTCTCTTACCTGGTCACTCCATCCCTTTTCTACATCTGCTATAATATCCTAATCCAATCCAAACTCCCTTAAGACCCCACTTAGGGGCATAGGGAGGCAACAAGAGCTCTCCATTGCGCTCGATCTTGCGCAACGTTAATGACCTCCTCCCACACCATGTCCAGATTCCTCAGCTCTGCTTCGAAGGAGCGGAACACAGTATGAGAGGGTTATCCTCGTCCCCGGGACCGTGATGGGAGGAAGAACAGCGCTCTCCTCGGCCAACTGTCATTCGGCATCCTTAACACATGTCCCAGCCAAGTCCATCTCCTCCACATAATAGTAGAGGTGATGGGCTCACGCTGGGTGTGCCGGCGTATAGCGTCGTTCGTGTCTGATATAATAAGTCTCTATAATATTATAATGTACAAAACTTGAAGAAGGCATTGCTCAATAAGCTAAAATTCGCAAGAAAACAGAGAACTGTAAAAAAAAACTAATTAACCGACGATGTTAGGCACTGAAATTCAACTAAATGATGTTTATAACATCGGTCCTTAAGAGATTTTTACAAAAGGCTTCATACTCGTAAGGCAGCTTTCTAAACTTCTATTGACTTTAAAATAGCTAGGTACTTAGTTTCTGAAAGGCATCCGTGGCGCACACTTTTGGCTTTTCCTTGCAAACTTTGCTTTCGTATCGCTGAATTCGCATGTAAGTCTTAGTACAACAAAACTTATCTTTAGTTGCGAGTGGCGCCATCTTGTGGTTAAACTAAGGAACTAGAGGCGTTAATGACATCAGTCAGTGAGGCAGTGACAAAGACATTTATATTATAAGATTGTTACAAGGATGTCGAATGATTTTTTTGCTAAACAGTGATATATGGTTTAAGTCTTATGGTTAAATGTGATATTTATTTGTATCTTTATTAGGTACATCCCCCATGTCATGAAATCATAGCAATATTTTCATCAAAACTTTTTATTCCTGTCCATGAAATCATCGGAAAATATAAATGCTTAGGAGCAAGAAAAAATACAGATCCTAACGAAATTTTAAAGGTTTATTGATTTGGATTCTGATTTTTTGGGACGATCCAAACTCTGAAATAATTGCTCTCCTGTATAAACTGTTCTGTATCAGGTTTTGCCATCTTCGTACAGAGGTCAGCATAAAAGAGTCTCGCATCATTTCTCAATCCTGCTATCCGCGACATGAATATAATGTATTGCTTAAGGATTGTTTTCCTATATTTTAAGCACAAACTTATATTTTAATATTCCAAAAAAGTTATTATCACGTTACAACAAAAGAACGATTTTTAATTATTAGACTTTAGGTAGGTACCTTTCACAGTGCATAGGAAGCTACTTAAGTTTTTCCACGACGATTTTCGAATTAATGTCTCTCTATAGTATAATAATCTTCTAGTAATATTCTGACTTTTAAATATTTATGTCAATAAAAGTTTGGCTTGGCAACAATGTAGGTATAAGGTACCTGCCTATCGTCATGTGATATTGGAAATTTTCGCAGAATTTTAATTCGTTAATTCTGTTTGAATAAAAAAATGAAAGACTATGCAATGTTAACTTACTCGGCAGCAAGTTTCACTCCATACAGAAAAAAATTGTATCAAAAGTTTAGCAGAGACATCAAAATGGCATTTGAATGTCCTTTGGAGAAAGTAATTTGCCATCAGTCTCATTATTTTTCTTCCAGACTGCGTATATTATTATATTCTACCAAATAATTTAAAATGTGTCCATTTAATAATCATAATATTTTCTCACTAATTAGCTAGTTAGTTAAACTGTATAAGTAGCAATTTATGATATTAATAACTAGACAGAGGTTCACATTAATACAGATGCAGAAAATTTGTAGCTCAAGTTTTCGGGAGACAATTATATTAATAGGGTAATAATTCACATTACCTCGCACCTTCATAGTTCTATCTCTCTAGCTCGAGAAATAATGTTTAATTCTGTCGTGTCTGTTTTCACCAACTGGGTAAAATTTCATTGACTTCGAAACACGTTGCAGAACAGTGTGGCTAGTAGGTACGTGTTTTATCGAAAGCTAAAATTGCACGCTAATATTAAGAGTTTATTAGCGTTCTTACTTCAAACGATCGAATCATTCGATCATTTTGTGGGGAAATTTTCCTAAACTCTTTCGATGATCGTTTCGGTACATTTCGGTACATCGAAAACTTTTTTAAGTTCAAACTAGGTTCGATCCAAGGTTCTCGTCATCTTTTAGTAGCTACCATAATTTAGTTCTTTTAGTAGTTTACTGTGAAAGAGTCAAAGAATTTATTTGTGTTCGTTTCGATCGAGGTAACAATAATTAATGAGCATCAAATTTTTATTCCAAAACAAGAATCGAAAAGGCTCAACAAAATGGGAACACTGTTTTATAGAATTGAAAATCGACATCCTAAAAAGTCTCAACCACGAATGAAACCTTTCTCTCTGGTTTTGTGGACCCGTATTTCATAGGATGCCATTTAAAGTTCACATTATGAGTTCTTAAAACCAAAAAACTTGTAAAAAATCTGTAGACTAATAATTGTAAAAAATACTTAGAAGAGTAACCTGGTATCACTTTCCTTGTATTTTTATTTTTTATTTTATTTATCAATGTAAACACACAGTCATTTACAAAACATAATTAACTCTTAACAATATACAGTTAGTGGACCAACAAAGATTTGTCAAGATTTCTTACCCTAGTGCTCAATTTTTCTTCTCGTTTATTTTCTCTCCACGGCCAAATCTGCTTCTTATGTACTTGCTTACATAAATGGGGATGGATGGACTCACCAGCATGTGCATGTGGGATTACTTAAACAATCGACCATCTGATTAACGAGTGCCCCATGTACGCATTTGAAAAAGGACTACATCAGGACTTGCACGCACTGACGGATGACGCGATCCAATGGCTTCGGTCTCTGGAGGTCAGATTGTGAGTGACCATAAGAAGAAGAAGAAGAAGAATGTACTTGCTATCTTAAATTTCAAAACGCTTGGGTTCTTATATACAAATCAGTGAATTTGGGTACAATTTCACATTTGCCAGAAAACTAATATGCGAAATGTGATAACATTTCAACTACGGCGCAATCTTGAAGAAAATATTAGTAAGTCTTATATTAGGTAGGTGTGGTATGTATGTGTGATAAATTTCAGTTGTGAGTAGGTTTTATAATATTTTAATCTTATCAGTTTTACTTGATATTTTGTCGTTTGCAAAATTCACTGCCCTCAATCATTTCACAACGTATTTCAGAAGATTTCAAAGCTTTCTGCTGTCCCAGATTAGAATTGAAAAAATTGCCTGTGGCGATATATATCCCGCCGGCTTATTATAAAAACTGGCACGTATGCTAAACTGCACGTAGTGCAAAGTATTTATAGACATTTAAAGAAAAATCTGTGGAGTAAAATATCACAGCCTACCTCGCCTTTATCGACCTATCAAAGGTCTTTGATAGAGTCCAACTCAAAAGAATCTGAGGAAATGACAATATACTTACATAATATTATGAATGTATCCTAATCGGCGTTCGAAGCATTTATTTCCATATTATGGCCTAACAATCGGATGTTAGGACATTATATTAAGCTGATGCAAAACAAGATACGCATTAGAATAAATTAAAAAAATGTTACACCCCATTTAGGAAAATTTTTAAAGCATAATTATATATTATTTATTCAAAAAATTTAATGTATTAATATCAAAATCATGAAAGCGAAATCTGGTCGGCAGAACACAAAACAATTTTCCGTGGCAAAATATATTGAATTTTTTCAGCCTCTGATCCACGGAGGGAGGCGATCACCCTTTAATAGTTTAGTTATATGGCAACATTGTTAATAATATGAAATATTTTAGCTTTGAAGTGGAGCGGAAAAGGGACCCAACCTGTCTCACCATATTAATTTGGGATGACATTTTTATTTATTGGTTAGAATTTCTAAAAGAAATAGGTTATAATTTTTATGAAAAAATTTCTTTATTATTATTCTTCTTGATGATCCATGATTTGTCTTAAAAGTGCTCAAATTGGGCTCCTATGATGATGAAGTCCAGTTTTCTTTCCATCTTTTTAGGGGCGTTCCTCTGGAATCCCCTGCATTACAACCTTGTTATCCATTCTTCGAGATGCTCCCTCCATAATGTTCTTCTCTTTCTACTGCAGCTTATGATGTCTTCGATACTGCAGGATCTGTGTATATTATCATCATTGAGGATTTTGTCTCTAAGGGATCTCCCTGCTATGGATCACATTGATTTCATTTCAGATGTTCTAACTACTGTGTCAGCTCTAGCTTCGATAATGTATGTCATTATTGGTCGCTTGCACTTTGCGCTCGCACTAGCATGTGTATTTACTATCCCAAATAGTGTTCCTTATGTAACCGGAACATCTGCTTTATAAGTCTGCTCTTTTCATTCATTGTGCAGATAGCAGCAGCTTGCTATCTCCACACCCAGATGTTTGAACATTTTGTACATCAAAGGCACGAAGAACTTTGACAGATCGGATGAACTAGAAAGATTCTCATTTGGATGAAGTGAGAATAGATGCCTAGTTTCCAAACTCCACCAATCTAAATATACCTAAGCAGAAAACTACATAATTATTGGAGATTAAGTGACTAAGGATTCTCATCTCAACAGAGGTTGTGCCCACTGGAAGTTCTTAACCGGAGTCGTTATAATGGCTGCGCTTAGTGGAAGAATCTGGGTAGATACTTACTGGTCAACTCCTAGTGAAAGATTCCGGAGTCTTTCTGGGTGTATCTTGTTAATGATTCCGAAGTCTTCCTTACAAATATCGGAGGATTTGGCCAGCGATATTATAAATACATTGGTAAAATAGACGAAATCCATAAACACAAAATATTTATTTATTTCTTTATTTTATTTAAAAAATATACGGCGAAAAACGCCAATTACAATGTTACATACTTATAATAATTACAAAAAAAAAATACAATAATATGAGGAAATTTTATGTCCATATTTTTTACATCTTAGTCATTTTGAGTAAAATTCACATCGATCATTAAACGAACAGTGGCTCAACAACAATACAACAATTATCAAAATCAAATTGACAACACAATAATTAATAAATATTTCCCTCTCTCTATAATTAATAAATATAGCTCTCTCCATAGAACCATAACAAAAAAAAACAATGATACATCTCAAAATGATACGTGTGTTGGTTTAGGATTTTGCACAAATAAAATGTGGTTAAAAAATATCGCAAACTTGAGACCATCATAAATCAACAAACCAACCGCCATGACTCGAAAAGCGATTCCCCAATGTCAGTTAATCATTATGTTTCAAGTAATTTAATATGTCATTTTTAAACACTTGGAGACTGTCAGCAAAGATATCAGTCCGATCACCCACCAGGTTTCCCCGTCTGTGAATCCTTACAAGAGGTGAGTAGTATAGGTAATTGCTTCGAGTATGAGTCTCATGAAATGTCACAGCGTTTCTGGTGGGCCTAACAGGAACCTTAAACTGAATACACTCTACCAGACTGGGGGAATCTATATATTATGGTCCCGTTCAGTGGAAAATCAATTATTGTTGAGAAAAAAGGTATATTTCTGCAGAAACCAGTAGTATAAAAGAGATTCAATAACTCATGTACAATAACTTTCAAGGAAATCTGTATGATAATAATGTTTATTGTTCATCTAGCTTGTACATTGTACAGTACAAACAGGAACTCTTCTAAAAAAAACGTTCATAGTCCCTAATGATAATGTTACGTAGAAAGGTTTTACAGAAAGGAGGATACTGAATAATGTATTCTCATGAAAATAATAAGTATTGTTATTATTATTATTATCTTCGAACAATAGACCATGCGAAATACATTCTTATTTTTATTTTATGTATTATTGTCCCTTGTAAATTTTATTAAATAATCCTCTATCCTAAATCATTATTTCATACGATCCCGTTCTTCCGTTTCCGGTCAGAACCGACAAGGATCGTTGATATAAAATGTATTATCATACGATTTAAGGCTTTTCTATACATTACTGCCTATACTCGCAGCATAACAACGTTATCGTATTTTTATTATTTACATCTTTATAAGTTCATATTATTTTTATTTGGGTTTCCTTTATATCTTCGTATTTCTTTTATATTCCTAAAACAGAGTTAACGATATGGACAGTAATTTTATGCATTGACTAAAAGAACTCGCGCCCAATTTATACCTACATATTATATTACCCTATAATTTCCATGGAATATGTAACAACTAATGACTAACAATTCATTACTTATGTTTGACTTTTAAATGGAACAAACCACTACGGGCTTACGACCGTCTTGTACTGTTATTTCGAAGGCTGGCTTAGTGTGATCACTTTACGTTAACAACGTTCACCATTAGGTGGTAAAGTTTAAGTCTCCGAAACTCCTAATCATGAGAATTCTCAACATGTCGTAAAATCTCGTGTATGCAACATGTAGATTTTTAATAATAAATGAAATATAGAGATAAAAGTTGGAAATTATTAAGAACATGGTTACAAACCTCTAAAAATTGATTTCACTTGTGATGATTAGGATCCAATTTTTTTTCGAAGTAGGTAAAAAGTCGTTGGAAAATGTTGATAAAGCGCTCGCTCAGTGTTTGACAATGGAACCTTAATACTATTAAAACTTATAATTTCAATAAGTTATGGTCGAATTTCGGGCACTGGTCACCCACTAGTAAATAAATGTATACGATTGCATTTTCACGTTTTTTAATTGATTTTCGAGCGCTTTATCAGTAGACATTATCGAGAGACTCTTGATATTTGAGCAAACGTTACTTTGGGATGAAGACGATAATAATTTAGGACTTTGAGACTTTACTATCGTTGGATTTGCGGTCGTGCCATAGAGCCTTTTCCTGGCAAAATAACCTACACATGTCACAGTACTTACATGTATTTTTAGCCCAAAGAGGTAGGTGGGTTTATTAAAAACCAGCATCAGCATCATGTAATACAAGACGAGACCGAAATTAGATTCATAATCTACACTTGAAAAAATTACTTTGGTACCTGATGTTTTTGATGTCAACATGATATCCCCTACCGACTCAATTATGCACACATTTTTTTTATCTATATCGCTGTACAAATTCAATTTATCATTGTCAAAAATATAATATTAATATTATATTTTAAGCAATTTCAATTTCACCATCCTTTTATTTTTAAGCTTTTATTCAGACGTCATTGTATTGCAGATCAATACTCATTGCTCAGGATATGGAATTACATATATTCTAGAATTTTTTTGGTACAAGTTTTTGCTTTCTTTTCAAATCAAATTGGTAATTTTAAGCTGATGTCTAAGAGTCGTGACCACAAGTCCTCTTACTAACAGTATTTTCGGCCATCTACGTCCAGCCTTTCCTGCACTGTGCCTTTCGAATTACCTCCCCAACCTCCGCCTTAACCTGATCTACCCCTCTGAATTCCTCGAAACTTTTATTAAAGCCTGTAACAGTTATTTTTCACGTTTAATATCGAGTAGCAGTGTATGCCAATTAAGGAACACATCTATGCGTCGTCAGGATGGGTAGCGCTCCGAGCGGCAATACTAAGTATTAAACATGTCGTATCTGGACACTATATATTAGAGGTGAACTTAGCAACGGCGAGAGAAAAAGATCAGACGCCCTGACGAGAATGTATTTCTTTTATTGTGTTAATTTTAAATCATCATTTAGTTTAAGTGAAACTAGTTATTGTGGGATAAATTGTTAAGGGTTTCCAAATGTGTCGCGAGCCCGTATTAATTGACAGGTATGTAGTTGAGAAATTTATAAGTAATTATGATTAAATTATTTTTTCATAGTGTTGATACGCAACATTACTAATTTTCGTTAAAGATTTTTTGGTAACTAGCATGACACGATTTGTATTCTTATTTCAGAATACGGGTCGCTGGCTTGGGGTAGAAATACCTAGGCTTAAGTATCGCTGGCTTAGGATATAAATACCTAGGCTTGAGTATGGATATATAATTGCTAACTTGAGCTAGATGTCCCTGCGTTTAAAAATTTAAATCGATGGGTTGGGGTCGTAAAGTATATCATGCCGTCTTGTATAGTCATGATGAGGCAAATTGTACAGGAGGGAATCTGGGGATGATCCAGGTATAACTCGAGCTGTCCACGGATTTGAGGGTCAATAAACTTGGAAAGTGGTGGTTCCTTCTTGCGATGCGGGAATCGTAATTTCAAGTATTGAACGTCTACCATGGATGTGAATCTGGTGAGCGTAGCGGCAAATCAGGATTAATTTAGTTAAGTCGAAGTTTTCTTAATTTATGTAGTATTTGCTTTTGGTGACCACACGAATCATTGTAGTATTTTGTTTGATGAAGCTGTGAATACGCTTGTTAAATTTACTTTTTTTTATATATTCTTTTGTACCTATGGTTGTACGCTTGACTCGCAACGGTTGAAATACCGTATGTACATAAATGCGAGGAAAGAAATCGAAGTAATATTCGAATGTAGTCGAAGTAGTTTATTTTGATATTTGAGAAATTTCTACCAGTCTATAAGTTAGTATTTGGTGGAAATTACATTTACTTTCTACTGAAGAAAGTCCTTTGAGCTAATTATCGACTGTAATGTTTTTTTTTGATTAGTTTTAAGGAAATGTTAATATTTGTAGAATCTGTAGAGAATTTTTTATGAAATTTGATCATATTTGTTTTATTTATGAAAATTTATATGATTTGGTCTTGAGATTAAACGATGTTCAATTTGTTATTAATTTACTTCTTTCATTTGAACATAATGTTGTGTTGTCTAATTGCCCTCTAAAGGAAATGGTATTCGGTAGGCTTGCATCGTAACCCTATCTTGAGAAAAGAGTTAAAATCAAACATGTTTGATAGTTGAGAATTTTATTTTAGTAGCCGGGCATCACATAATGAAGGTAATGTGATTAAGTAAATATTCTAGAATCTTTTAGAAGATTTATTGTGGATGAGACCACACTCTCTTAAGCCTCTCTCCTGATGGCAGACCATAACGAGCGGTTTGAAAGAGGACTTCAGTCCTAATTCAGGCAGCTTATTTGTGTGCATGACTTTTCTCGAGTACTGGAGATTATGAGGAGTCTCTGGTCCTCGAGGAAAAAGTGTTACATAAAGATGGCGACCAACGTGTTTGGCATCAGGAAAGACAGAATTTCGAGTTGAAACTTCGAATTCAATAAACCAAGCCATTTCCTTGAGGTCAAATATTCTTGAAATTTGTTTTATGTTATTTTTACTTTGCTGGATTTTGGATTCTCGTCTCGGGTGTCTGATCAGTTTTTTTTCCAAATTAGTTAAGTTTAGTTAAGTAAGGGTAAAATTGGATTTAAATTGGGTTGTTTTTTTTATTTTGTAAAAATTTTTAATTTAATCATGGTAGGTAGGAAATTTTTCTGCTGAAATTTAATAACCACGTGACATATTGTAAAAAAAAAAAAATATTTTTGTAGGGTAGCAAAATTTTTTGTTCGTAGTAACAAAGAGTCTAAATTAAATTCGGGGTAATATTAAATTTTTGAACTGCAACAAAATTTAAAATTTATTTCTCTCGTTCATTATTATTTATCAAGTTTTCGTTTTGATTTTTTTTTTAAATATTGTTTGAGACACTGATCAGATTAGGTAAATTCAAGGAAAAGATTTGTGTTTGCATGAAAATAACTTGTATTTTTTTCTTCTAGATTTACAATTGATGTATATTTATGGAGAGTGAAGCTCCCATATGAAAGCAGCCACGGAGAACGAAGTCGTCTGGACTATCTTTGCGCTGACAATTCAATATTTAATCGAGAACATAAAGTATACGGAAGGAAGATTTGATTTTATGAACGATTATTTTGCTAATTTTTTTCTTTGGAAGAAGTTATGGGTAAAATCGGGTAATTATTATTATAAATTTTTTTGTTTTGATTTTTCTTGTTTGAAATTATTTTGTGTTAGGTATTCTGTCCTCACAATATTTTGATACTGTGGAACGGTATGCATGTGTATGGAAAAGGATTATTGCGTAAGGTGTAAAGAACATTTATGTGAATAGTAGTTCACGATAGGATTAGGTGTGAAATAACTTTAATTTTTTTTTTCAAGTAGGAAGAGGTATATGAGTTAGTATAAAGTTTGAAGTAAGTTTTAGATCAAAGACGCAGAGCAAATTTTAGTGCTGTATACGAATCTAGTGTTTAGGATTCGGTAGTGAGTAATTTATACTATTGCTATTAGGTATTGATATAGTTTCTAATTTTTTTTAGCAGAGAAAAGCAAAGTTAGAATGGAGTCCGAACTAGACAATAAATTAAAAATACCTTTGGTAGAGCAGGATAGTAGGTCTGCTGTGTCAGATGAGGGTACTAGTTATCAGAAGGAGGTAGACGATAAGGTAGATGTAATTTCAGTTAAGAGTTACACTAGAAGGAAACCAGGACAGAAGGAGAAGTCTCTTAATAGGTCAGGACAACCTTTTGAGGTTATGGATAGGTCAAGATTTATGAGAGCGAAAGCCAAGGAGGTAGATGTAAAGAAATGGGGCGTGAGTTTTGATGGTTCTACCGAGGCCAGAGAATTCCTTACTAGACTGATAGAACTCGCAGGAGTTTATGAAGTCAATTTGGACTCTTTGATAAGATTCATGCCAATTTTGTTGTCCGGTTTTGCATTGATTTGGTTCCGAGCTAACGAATTTATTTATAGTTGGGAGGATTTTAGACTCAAATTTCTAAGTCAATTTGAAGGGGCAGAGAGTCAGAGAAGATTAAAACTTGAGATATTGACTGCTAGACAAGGAAGTACAGTTTCGGCGAACGAATTTATTTTGAGTTTAATAGCGAAAAATAGGTCGTTAGATTTACCTTTAGAAGAGGAAGATTTAATAGACTCCATTAAAAACGGGTTATCGGAAGAATATGCAGGTGTGCTATCGACGGCAAAATTAGATAGTACAAGAGACATTATGTATATATGTTCTAAATTTGAAGCACTGTCGGGGACGAGGCGACAGAAGAAATCTCAGGTGATAGGAAAGATGGTGGAGTTTTCAAGTGATTCTCCTCATCATGAAAATGCTACTCGTAACGAGAAGGAAAAGTACCCTTTACATCAGTATAGGAGGAATCAAGCTCGAGGCGTAGAGTCTGATTCGAGAGATATAGATTTTCGGTGTAGTGATAGGGTAGGAACGAGTCAAGAAGTTTCGGGAAGTCGTAGAAATTTTGGTGTCGGAAATTCTAATAAAGAATACGTGAAGGCTGGAAAGGTTTGCTTCTATTGTCAAAGACAGGGGCATGTTCAGGCGAACTGTTTCACAAGGTTGAGGAGAGAGGGGAAAGCATTCAATTCGGATGACAATCGGAAAGGTGAGAAGACACCTTATAAGGTTAAGAACGAACAATCTAAGGCGTAATAGAATTGTTTTACGATGTAACCATGTAAATAGGTTAGGTTTTAGTAAAAAATTTCCATATTATTCAGGTTAAGTATAGTTTAAAAAAAAGAAAGGTATTTTTAGTATTTACTGTGTGTGCGTTACGCAATTTTAATTACTGTTGCGAATATTGTATGAAAATTAGGTTTATTTATCGGTTCGGTATAGCACCACCAGTGGAAGGAAAAAATAATCTTCGTTTTGAAAGATTTTTATTTCAGTCCGTAAAAGTTGGGAAAAATAGAAATTCCCATAATAAATATTTATACTTGATTGCAGAAACGGTATAGCGCCGTGGTGTACGGCGAAATTTACTGTAAGCGCCGTGAGCGTGTTTGAATGTTAGCGGAGTAACAAACCATTCTAAAGATAATTATTCCATTTAATTATATTTTGATTGCGCCGAAGGGAATTAGTGATTTGTTTCGTTTGAGGTTTTAGAAAGGAGTTAATTTTTTGTTATGTAATCTTCTCAAGTTTAAGATGCAATACAGCAACCTTTATCGGCGGGGCCGTTTTGAGGGTTATGTGAAATCAATTATGTATGTGAGAACACAGAGAGTTTGGGAACGGAATGTTTGAAGTTTTGAAAATCCATGGATAATAATTAGTGATGAATGAATGAGGAAATGTGATGAAGGTAGGTAGTGACATGTTAAGAAAATTTTTGGTTCGCATTGACGCATCAGATTTGGTTCGTCTGTCTTTAGGGTTGTTGTAGTAAAGCAGTTGTCACAGGACAGCGAAGATATTCTAGATAGAGAAGATAATAATGTTCTGTTGTAGTATGGATGAACTTATAAAAATTAAGTTTTTTATTTGTGAGAAAAATGTTAGCCGTTTCGTGAAATTCTTTGTTTATTCGAGTATGTAACAGAAGGTTTGAGTGGGAGAGTAAAGGTGCTATTGAAATTGTTTAACGGTAAATGGATGAGGACAGACTACTCGACTTTTCAAAGTTTGAGGTGAAATCTCTGTAAGAGAATAGGATGGTTTTGACTTTAAGGTCAATTGTGTCAGCGTACAGTGCGTCTGGGCGAGTTTGAATTCCGAGATGCTCATTTGTTTGTTAATTGTTCATTTATTTGATTTGATTAAGTGTAGTACATATCATATAATGATTTTTATATGTTAAATTTACAAGTTTTTTTTTTGTTTTTTTGAGTCAGTTGAGACAAATGTTATTGATATTGTCTGATGTTATGTACAATGTACAAGTAAAGTAGACTCCATTAAATTGAAGTCATAAAAATATAGTTTGATTTTTGAAGACTATTGAAGATTAAAAGAATTGAAGGTTGGATAAATTGAATTTGAATTTGATTCATAATGTTTAAAATCAAAGTGAGAAAGAGTTTGTATTAATAATTTTTTTTGGTAAAATTCATCTTGTAATTGATAATATGAATTGGTAAAATGTAATATGGAAGTTTGGAGAGTTCATTTTAGGTTAAACCCTTCATTATGAAAATTTTTAGTATTTTTTTACTTTATTATATTGTTGTTTTTATAAATTTTGTCGGAACCACTAGATGAGGTGGGTAATGATTTTAACGATTTTGCTTGTTACCTCCGAAGATATGATTTACCTAGTAGACATTGAATCTGAAGCAAATCGTTTGGCGCCCAAATAAATTTGTAAATATTAGTTTTAAGTAATCTGAGCTGGTTGGCAATGAACTCTCTGAATTCTCCAATTTTTGGAAACTTAGGTTTATAAGTGATTTTCCTGTAATTTTTTTAATTAACTTTCAAATTCGGTACCTAGTTTAAGTTTTATGATGAAGTGTTGTGTGGTCACTTGGCGCGGTGTGAAATTTAGGAAAATGTTTGGTGATAGGTTATCCGAGAATAGGGTAGAATGGGGTAATGCGGGTGATGTGTTAGGAACACATTTAAAAAAAAAAAAGATTTTTTTTTTATGTGAGGAGGGGTGTATTTGTAACAGTTATTTTTCACGTTTAATATCGAGTAGCAGTGTATGCTAATTAAGGAACACATCTATGCGTCGTCAGGATGGGTAGCGCTCCGAGCGGCAATACTAAGTATTAAACATGTCGTATCTGGACACTATATATTAGAGGTGAACTTAGCAACGGCGAGAGAAAAAGATCAGACGCCCTGACGAGAATGTATTTCTTTTATTGTGTTAATTTTAAATCATCATTTAGTTTAAGTGAAACTAGTTATTGTGGGATAAATTGTTAAGGGTTTCCAAATGTGTCGCGAGCCCGTATTAATTGACAGGTATGTAGTTGAGAAATTTATAAGTAATTATGATTAAATTATTTTTTCATAGTGTTGATACGCAACATTACTAATTTTCGTTAAAGATTTTTTGGTAACTAGCATGACACGATTTGTATTCTTATTTCAGAATACGGGTCGCTGGCTTGGGGTAGAAATACCTAGGCTTAAGTATCGCTGGCTTAGGATATAAATACCTAGGCTTGAGTATGGATATATAATTGCTAACTTGAGCTAGATGTCCCTGCGTTTAAAAATTTAAATCGATGGGTTGGGGTCGTAAAGTATATCATG
Source organism: Mystacides longicornis (assembly GCA_963576905.1). Taxonomy (NCBI): domain Eukaryota; kingdom Metazoa; phylum Arthropoda; class Insecta; order Trichoptera; family Leptoceridae; genus Mystacides; species Mystacides longicornis. The sequence continues at coordinate 11,068,913 of OY756427.1, read as the reverse complement.
CCGTCTTGTATAGTCATGATGAGGCAAATTGTACAGGAGGGAATCTGGGGATGATCCAGGTATAACTCGAGCTGTCCACGGATTTGAGGGTCAATAAACTTGGAAAGTGGTGGTTCCTTCTTGCGATGCGGGAATCGTAATTTCAAGTATTGAACGTCTACCATGGATGTGAATCTGGTGAGCGTAGCGGCAAATCAGGATTAATTTAGTTAAGTCGAAGTTTTCTTAATTTATGTAGTATTTGCTTTTGGTGACCACACGAATCATTGTAGTATTTTGTTTGATGAAGCTGTGAATACGCTTGTTAAATTTACTTTTTTTTATATATTCTTTTGTACCTATGGTTGTACGCTTGACTCGCAACGGTTGAAATACCGTATGTACATAAATGCGAGGAAAGAAATCGAAGTAATATTCAAATGTAGTCGAAGTAGTTTATTTTGATATTTGAGAAATTTCTACCAGTCTATAAGTTAGTATTTGGTGGAAATTACATTTACTTTCTACTGAAGAAAGTCCTTTGAGCTAATTATCGACTGTAATGTTTTTTTTTGATTAGTTTTAAGGAAATGTTAATATTTGTAGAATCTGTAGAGAATTTTTTATGAAATTTGATCATATTTGTTTTATTTATGAAAATTTATATGATTTGGTCTTGAGATTAAACGATGTTCAATTTGTTATTAATTTACTTCTTTCATTTGAACATAATGTTGTGTTGTCTAATTGCCCTCTAAAGGAAATGGTATTCGGTAGGCTTGCATCGTAACCCTATCTTGAGAAAAGAGTTAAAATCAAACATGTTTGATAGTTGAGAATTTTATTTTAGTAGCCGGGCATCACATAATGAAGGTAATGTGATTAAGTAAATATTCTAGAATCTTTTAGAAGATTTATTGTGGATGAGACCACACTCTCTTAAGCCTCTCTCCTGATGGCAGACCATAACGAGCGGTTTGAAAGAGGACTTCAGTCCTAATTCAGGCAGCTTATTTGTGTGCATGACTTTTCTCGAGTACTGGAGATTATGAGGAGTCTCTGGTCCTCGAGGAAAAAGTGTTACAAGCCTTACACTCGTTTTCGTGTGATCCAGCCCCTCTAAACGTCATAGCATGATGGTATTTTCCAGAGAATTGTTTTCACACCTCGCAATCTGAAAATTCTTACTGAATTGAAGTGGCTTAGCTTAAGTATGGACTCATTGGTTTTCCTACCTGTTCACGGTATCCTCGCTCTCTACAGTCTAAAAATATTAGAAATACTAGCAGTCTGACTGGTCATCTTTGGATCGCTATGTCTTTCTATATTAACAGCTTTTTAATTCTTAGACCCTAGAGTTCCTAATTTTACCCTCCCACCCATTAAACGATACTTTTCATCTATTATTTTTTTTCAACGAATAAGCAAAATTATACTCTTTGGATTGAGTGGTGTTGAAAATTAATTTATTTTTAATGGTAGGTAGGTATTTGATTATTTTATACTAGCTAATAATACCCGTCTTGCTTTACGTTTTTAATTCAGATTGTCAGGCTTGATCGGTAGGTAATTAAACAGGTTCTAGTCTAGCTTATCATTGCTTAACAGACCTCTATAACTGACATAATAAGCACAGAAAAAGAAGAATTACACTTTCACAATTCATAAAAAGAGAGAACGATTTCGACACATTTAATGTTAGTAAAAAAGAAAGAAGAAAAATTATATTCTGCCAACTGGATGTCATTGTGTCATAATATTTTACATCTCACACTTTATACAATTTCACTAAATTCCTATACCTAATAATAATATAATACGAACCTACCCACATAATATGCAAGTTTTACTCTATGGTTTGAGTCTTGACTACATTCCCTGCAGCTACACCACCCCTACACCCTCTATGTGTGGCTGGTAAAAATTTTATGTGATTGATTAATAATAACGGTTTCTGTTTTACCGACTTCAAAATTTGAGATTTAACGTAATCCGAAAATCTACTTTTATTTCAATGTTTATAAAATGTGTTTTATATAGTTTGAATTACATTTATTTTTAATTCAAATCAATCTTGAATCGTTTAAATACGTTTTTATTCGGTAACTTTGGTTCCATGCAACATTTACATGAGTAATTTTGTTTTCAAAAGATGGCCTTCTGTGTTTGCGGAGATTTTACTATGAAGATTTTAGAAATTTATTAATTACCTACTTTAAATATATTTGAGAAATTGTAAATTTTTTTATCTATGAACACCATAAATGGCATAAATATATCTGTAAGGATCCACGACGATTAAAATCCAACGCAGAACCTACGGTTTTAGCGTGATGCTCCAATATACGAAAAAACAAATAATTTCTGCAAAGGGTTTAAAAAAAAAAAAAAAAAAAAAAAAAAAAAAAAAAAAAAAAAAACAAACATTTCTGAATTATTATGTAGATATTGTAGGCATTTTATAATTATTGAATCTAACAAACTTATCAAATCATATTTTAGTTTCTGAATATTCCCTTGAAAATACTGAATGTGAAGCCCTATATATCCCGAGAATGGATTGCACCGTTTAAAATGGATCTGAAGGCAAACGGGCTTCTAAATAATGGAATGAAGGCATACCTACAACTGATAGAAAAAGCAGAGGATTGGAGATGATTGGTGGTGACCACGTGCTCCACACTGGGAATGAACTCGATTTTTTCATTACTGCGAGCTTTTTTAATTAGATACATCCCTTTCCAAAGTGACCACACTAAGCCAGTTTTCGAAACAACAATATGAGTCCATTACGCCAAATGGTTTGTTCATACCATTTAAACCGAACATCAACATTGATTATTGTACCTTTTATTTTGTTGAGATCTCCTGATGGGTACTAGAATCTTGATATACTTAGAATCTTGTGCACCAATGAAGTCAATAGACGAAGATGAGACCACAACTGAGAAAAATTGATATGCCTATTCATATCCAGGCGCCAACTACATTGACAGCAGTCGAAGTCAATAAATAATTTGGTTGCTTCAATTTTGGTTTAAAGTTAAAGAACATCTTCTCACTCTTCTTTATTGTTCCATAAAATTACAACGAATTACTGGAAAACTTGCTTGAGCGCCAATAATCTTAACCCAGAATTGGGGTATGAGTAGATTTTTTTTGGCACAAATTTCAAACTTTATTCTTTTTTAACTGACACTATTACCTACCATGTTTGTATGGTCCATTAAGCGATTTTGTCTAAAATAAACAAAACATTAAAATCCAAATATTTGAATGTTGCATGCAAAAACAAATAAGACAGCTAAAAGTAAAGAGTTCAAAGATGCCGTATTTATTAACTCGTCATTCGCCTTCATTATCTCGCTGTGACTTAACAAGATGATAATGTGTTTTGTTTCTGAATTGGTGGCGCTATGTATTCCGAATAATTTAAATTTAAGGTAAGAAAGTGTCTTTAGACAATAATTATTTATTCATTCATCAATAAATAAATGACTGTCGAACAAATGAGTCGAAAATAAAATAATCATTATGGCGTATATTTCCAAAATAATTTAGGACGTGGAAGCCCAACCGTTTTAACGAATTATATTACGTACTGATTGATAAAAACTTTTAAAATATGTAGGTAAAAATATGTTTAGATTAGGTGTTTAAAAATTCATATTATATTACGTCATAGTTTAACAATTCTTCACACCTTTGTATGAATGCATTGAAAGCAGTTTGTTTAGATAAGCTATTATTATTGGTGAGTAATTATTAGGTACATCAATTTTATCCAAATCCAAACTTCCTTTACACCCTATTTACGGCCATAAAGAGACAACAAGAGCCTTCATTTGCGCAATGGTTATGACCTCCTCTCACGCCGTTGTCAAATCTCTCATTTCTGCTCCGAAGGAGGACTTAAGCGATTCTTCAAAAAATTAGGATGAAGTACACACCAAGAGTGAATAGTCCATATTATTATGTGTATTAGAAATACTAAATGCATCCATTTGAAAGTCAATAATTATTTTTCTAAATCAACAGCCAAATTAATGCCGTGGCCAGAAAATATTTTTGGAGAGGGCTTAGCTTAGTGGCGTAATGGAACAATAGAAAAACATTAACGGGTATAACATCTATCTGCAGTTGGATTGGAACTTACGAAAGACATAGGTATGGATGTATAAAAGAACAATACACTTGTACCCAATACAGTTTCGGAAAATAAAGCTTATGAAACGATCAGATGGTGCTGTGAAGGCGTAGGCGTTTTCATACAGACGGCTCTACTTCAACAAGAATATTAAATAATTCAAAGCTGCGATTCGTTATGATCACTAACATTAGGTGTTCCAGCATTAATATGGCGACGTTGAACTGATTCCGCGGATTGAAATTATTTTGGGACAGTTTTTATCGCCAACACGATTAATCCGATTCATCGCCAGAAAACAAAGTCACTAAACTATGGACACAATCATAATAATTACTAGGTCCCACGTAGAATGAGCGTTGAAGGCAATTAGTTAATTTTGTCCTTCTTAGTGGAAAATTTTAATTATAAACGTGGGTTATATTTAATTATTCCAAAGATGGGTGGTGACGCCGCCCACACAGAGTTGGTCCTGTTCAAAGGACAACAATAATAATTAGTAATAGAATGGAAATGAAGGATATTTGGAATAATAATTTGTGACAGGGTCTAGCAAAATGGTTGGCGTTTATTCTAGGACGATTCCTAAGACATTTTTGTAAATTATTTATCCACTCATCTCAATTTTTTTTGCATATACCTATTGGTACCTACCTATGTTTTTAGTTTTGATTTAATCATTTTTTTATAAAATGAATCTTTTCTCACCCAGGTGGAACACAAATACACTTTTGACATCTTTCACATAAAGCAAAGCTTGTGTTGAGAAAGTGAAAATTGTCGGCACCGGGATTTGAACCCACGACCTCCAATTCGCTGTACGTACAAAAGTCGTTGGCTGATACGACTGGTCTACCAATCACTTCAAGTATCAGTATAGCCGGAGGAACTTATTGCCTGAATCATTTTTTAAAGTTTTTCGTCCAATCTGAGACAGGCCAACCCCGGGTAGAAATTTCAAGTGAAAAAAACACTAAGAAAAACTCTGACCCGACCGGGAATCGAACGCGGAACCTCGTGATCTGAAGTCTACGCCAGTACAACTAGGCTACCGAGGTCGGTAAAAAATATAAGAGTTACAGACGAACTTCCCAATTATGCAAAGGAGACAATAATATTATGTAAAACACGTTAAATTATACATAATTATATATTATACATATCATTTTTGTTAATAACATTTCTAGTATTTCTACAACAATGATAACGATGTCATGTTTGAAGACAAAAACGAAACACAAACGTACAATGTTATTAAAATAATATGTGTATGCGAAATTGTGCATTCGAAGCGAGTGCCGACAAACACTTTTATCTTCCATTTATTGCCTAGCCTTTTAGTATCTACCACTCACAATATGAAAACAACGGGGATATGAAACTGGTATTTACGACGTTTTGATACTTTTTACGCCAATGGAATTTCCGCCGAAACGATCGTTCTAAAAATAAAAAAAATATGCAAACATATTTATGACAGAACCATATTATTTCATCCACTGATGAGGAGGGACTGGATAGTAGTGTATCGGCCATGTTTCGTAAGACGACATCGTACACCAATATCGTTTCTCCATGATGTCGTCATATGGTAGCAACCTGCCACATCGTACAATGCCGCACAACTATCAGTCACAATCTGCTGGACCAGGGCTTCTTCACCTCTCACCCAACCCTCTCTGCATCTCGCTCTCCTCCTTCAACTTCGTCTGGCCGCTCTCACTATATAGTGTCTGGTAGTCTTCCTACTCCCCTTCTTCCTGTTCTGGGCTGCCACTCCAAAATTTTGCGGCTCTAGCGACCATCCTCTCTACGACACTTGTCATGCTCACCTACATTTTAAAGTAACAAAATGTTGATAAGCATGCTCGAGGTCTATGGTGTCGGAAAATGGGGTAACCCGCGAATGACAGATAACAATTGGCGACGTGTGTTTGACAGGTGACGTGTGAAAACAATACAGGTGGGTACATGCTGCATTACAATAAATCTATTGGCACACAGATATCACAAGTATTCATAAATATGCCGTAGCGCGTCGGCCATATATCTCTCATCTAAATCCACATCGAGCAACTTGCTCATAAACATGCTTGGCGGGGCAACCAAGCAACAAACAAAATACAAGATCGAAACAAAATATCTCTGCCGCCAGCGACGGAACAGAATACACTTATAAAAATATGGCAACTCGCCCGAAATTCAGCATACTACCTTCAAAATAAGGCAACAAATAGAAAATAAACACGTCACATTCACACATATGAGGTATGATGTATCACTTGTTCCCTCTCCACCTCGTACCTTGCCACCCCCGGATTGGTAAATCTTCCAAAAATAATGACCATAATTAAACGGAAGGTTTAATAAACAATCGCAGGACTCTAAACAAAAAAAAAAAACTCTGTGACACACCATAGCTCAATCGTCAAACACTTCCAAATTACTACAGGCCACAGACTCAAACCATTTCCATATTTAAAATATAAAAAAAACGCAAACTGACAAACTACAACACGCGACGTAAACATTGATTAACTATGAAACAAAATTGCGATAAACTATAGGTGGAGAGATATTTTCTGAACGAGATCTGAAATTGAACTGAAGTCAAAAAAATCAAAGCATTCATCTCAAAACAGGAGAATTTGCCTTCTATACTAATCGTTGTAAACAATAAAAAAATTTAATGGTTTCCTAGACACCCATTCAATGCGTCAAAATACCAAACTTTCTAATCAACCACAAACAAACAACCACTGTTTTTCAAACTCCTTACCATCGCATTCGCAAACTTTCAAATATTAAAATTGCTTAACAATATTTTGAATAACAACATACTATGAATAAATCAATGTTTACAATGTCGGCCACTCCTATTAATTCATCTTCGTATTTTGACGGTAGAAATATGGTTTAGCAGTATGATTCCCAAAATTGCCTTTTTCATGGCTCACTATGTTACTTTTAGTTGATCGACTGCTGTGTTATTGTATATTTTCCTACAAATACGAGTACGGTGCTGCTGTAAACAACGGTGAATGTGAATTGTCAATATAGTTACCGTAGAACATTGTCATATATTTTGAAATACTGCCGTCTTGTCAGACGACGAATCGCTCCCTTGGAACCCAGTGCATTAGGGTCCAGTTTTCTTCCCCGTATGTCAAAGTATGCAAAGTATGCTTCCCCGTATGCATTGGTCGAATATGTTAATATTTAAGCAGATAGTAATGTTACCTCTAAGAGATTCTGAAAGTTTTCTAAAAGCGGTCCAACCAAGCTGGATACGTCTCAGTATTTCTTTTTCTTGAGCGTTAGTATTTGGCCCAGGTATTCTGTGAGCCTTTCAATTTGAAGACCCTGGAGACCTGTCTAAATTAGAACGTAGATTTTTGGTTCTCAGTTACGACTTGTGAATTGTAGAATTAAGCGTTGAAAACTACAGCGGACAAGGCGAAATGACATGGACTTATGGAGTAGATATATTTACCTTGGCCTTTCAGTCATCCACGTCGTCCTCAATGTTGATGATCGTGGCCATCATGAATTTTTTCTCGAAACATTGTTCTCCAAGATGTTCTGTAAGCTCCCAGATGTACGGCTCTATGACTTTAAAGTCATCAAGAGGATGTTTTGTTTTATTTGGTTAGTCCAGCACATCGGCGATCTAGCTCGTGGTCTTGTACCTGGCGCTCTTTCAACCATTATAAGCTTTTCAAGGCTGTCCTTTCCTCTACGAGCTGTATGTCCAAAGAACTTCAATGTTTGTTCGAGACTGAAAGACGACAGTTGCACCGTGATGCGGAATTCTTGAAGAATTGAGATGTTCGTTGATTTTGCCGTCCAAGGAATTCGCAGCAGATTCTTGTTTAACATAGAGAAAATCGTGCTTCGCAGCCCTATAGAAGGCATTTTTTTTTTGTTAAAACTTAACAAACTCTAGTAAAAAATAATCATACAAATGTTTCTACTTTTCTCTCATCATCACTATAATTAATTATGGTCGCACGTGTATTTGGCGAAAAAACATCAATAATATCTTGTTCTGTTTATTAACAGAGTTTCGTACAAATTGCAATATGTATGAATGTATTACGTTTTTTGCCGCGCGATGTAAATGAAGTTTCTAGTTGATGAGAAACATTTCTAACAGCAATACACTCGACGAACGTTCACCAGAACAAAGCTACTAACTGTGAAGGAAGATATTAAAAATTCCAATTCTAATGAATCTCATTTTTTGTATCTCATAATAAAAATATGAGCTTTTATCCAATCTTATTTATGGGCGTTAGTCCTGGCACCTGATGACGAAAGCCCATGCGCAAAAAGTCTGCACTTGAAACACAATCCACGTTGGCGCATCCAGTGCAGGCCCATCACATCCACCATTGCAGAGGGAAGATGAATATTGCTTTTTCTTTAATAATAAAGTAATAGTAATTGGGATTTTTTTCTGTTAGGGCTCACTTAAAAGCCTATGAATAGTTCCAGAAAACAGATAGATGATCTGATTCGGTAAGTATCTCTCAAAACAACCATTCTTTCTTTTCACTTTTTTTTTAAATGAATCTGTGCCCTCTCCAAGTTAACACAAATTTTAATACACTATTTCACTTTTCCGCGGTAAGTTACTTTAGGCGTGTGTCGTGAAAAAGAAAGATGGTCAGCACCTGGGATCGAACTCACGACTTTGCCAAAGTACCAAATTTGCCGTCCTAACTGCTAGTTTACCAACCACTTCAAAACCTGCATCCTCTTTTACCGTTATCGAGGAAACCACGCCATTTGGTTCAAAATCTTATCAAGAACGTTCAAAATGATACTATTATACCCCGCTGTATTAAGCTCGCATTCCTAAGAAACCATTGCGTTGGACTATTTTTAAAGTAATGAGATCCAGAATTAATTATTATTCCTAAGCATCTCTTTAATATTTACATCCATATTTTTATTGATTAAGCTTTGTTTTCAACTAACTCGAGGAAAACATTTTCCTAGTTTACTTTTACTGCTTTTGTCGTGATCCAAATATCTTCATCCATGTAAAGCATCCGCAATTAATTCCTAGTTAAATACAAACATAGGTTGCAGCAAATTGGTTTTCATGCACACCAAAGCGATAAGGTTCCAAACGATAAGTAGACGATTCGGCTAAATGAATTTATATTGAAATTCCTTACAAAACACAAAATCGAAACATTTTATCGATTAATTCCCCAACAAAGTATAGGAAATAGTTTGTCTGATATATTTACCCATTATATTCATCATATCATATTGCACATATAACAGAAATACTGTGATATTACCAACAAAACCCCATAGCGTACCAGGTATGCCGTTATTTCCCAAGGGAAAACAATAAATTATTTTTAACATTACCAGAGTAACTGAACAGGCAGTACCTTGATTAAAATGTTGTTTCGTACTGGATATTGGTATCTAGATTTTTTTTTATCTCCAGTTCCGCGCACACATTGCCAGACGAGATGAGGATAGCCTTAAAAAATGATGGTCCTTGAAGGTGTTGAAGGATCTAGAGAGGCAGAGCAAGAGTGCCCACTAGATGGACAGCCCAAATCAGATTTGCAACAAACACAGTAATTGTCCTTCACCTCTCCCAACATATATAAAATAAACAGTTTTGGTTTTGATGGAATATACTTTATCTATTTCAATGCACCTATATTTAGGGTCTACAAATAATGAAGACTTTGTTAAAAAGTGGTTTAAGGGGCAAAGATTCAGTTACCAAATCAGTATCGCATACTTTGAAAAAAAATTTGATTTTTTATAGATAAGGTTAGGTAACCATGCTTAAAGTTTTATTTTTTATCAGATAACGGTTCTGCATCATGTTATTTGCATCCGAATCTGAGCCAGACTGCCTGCGCGTGAAAATATAGGTCAAAACCTTCATAATATTTCAAAATAGGCTAGATGCGTATTTTAATTACGTACATCCCTGAAACGAATTTCTGCAGTCTATCTAAAGTATAGCATACCAACATCAACACTTTTTAGGTGCCCTATCATAAGAGAATATATCTTGAATCAAATAGATTTAAAAATATATTTTTGTTTCGTATACATTTTATATTACAGTACTGTTTTTTATTTTTAAGTAGGCAGGTACCATGTTCTTATGGGATCCTAGGTGGTTCGTATGTAGAAATGTTCCTTTTTCTTATATTTTGGCTTAATTCCGTATTATTCTTAAAGTAAAGCATAGTTATTCGATTTATTGTCATTCTCGAAATTGTCAATATTAAATCCAACCTGTCTCTCAATCATGATTTTAAACAGCGTTGAGATTCGCCACCCATCATGTCGTGATAAAAAAGGGGGGCTCAAATAAAATAACGTGTAAGGGAAAAAATATCAACAGATGTATGAGAAATGTTGTGTTCGTGAAAGAAGTAATCGAAGTTTGTATCATGTGCTCAAGTATTATTATTGTCCTTTATTCATAGGTAACTTTCTAGGTTAACAGTTTTTTATACATGTAGTATATGTATCATCGTTTCCTTTTTAACAAGCTACCCAATTTCTCCAATATACATTATTTTAAACAGTTTTTGCAAACCTCGGATTATAAAATTTTCCAACCTTCGAATCGAACAAAAAAAACTCGAAATATATCGACACTAAGATGAGTTTTTCAGCAGGTAAATAAAACTGTCACCGGAATTGGAGAACATAATGCCGCCCATCTGTCAACAAAACGGCACACAGCATAATCCATTTTTACTATTCGGATCGTCAACCAAAAAATATCCGTTGTGACAACCACGTATTTGCCTCTAAAAGCACTTTGATGGCCTACCTTTTATGTACTACCTCGGTTTTTATGTAGCGTTGTTTTTTTGCAAGCGTAGGTTTTGTTCCGAGCGGTGAATTTATACATAAATTTATATAATACGTAAAAATAAACATCAGCTGTAGTGAAGAACCATCAATCTAACGTTTTCAGACATAAAGCCTTTCTTTCGCTCTCATTCTTTTTGTTGAAACATTTATCTAGGGAGATGGAATGCCACTGTGCCGCTTTAACGGAATTAAAAATATGATGTTTATTGTGCCGTCATTTTGATTGACGATAATGCAATGCAATCAGCAATAATTATAATATAAGATATTCGTTTTACCCATCACGCCATATCACGTAATGGTTAGGCAAAAAGAACGGACCTGCACTCTTTTCTATCCAAACACACTTTTTTGGCTCTTTCCACCTTATTATTTCTCATACAACCTCTCCTATTTCTCTTGCTTCTATTCTGACCATGCTCCAGCGGACAGTTAATTTTTTCGCACTATACATTGGCGAAATCTTCGTTTGTAGTCGAACGCCAATTTGGATTTGTCTAGACACACTAGTCTTCCTTGAGTACAGAGTCGCTGTCGCTCATCCACGTCATTCTCAAACAGCCACGCCTTCTTATACATATTACCTTTCTTTTCAGCCTTACAAAGTCTCTTTGTCATTATTATTTTTTTTTTATTTCAATAAACTTCATTTCAAACTTCATTTTTTATTTCAATAAACTTCATTTCAAACATTGTGTTTGCATCCATTCTTCCCTCATTTCAAAGCCATCTCAACTTATTTAATTCCATTTTTGTCACAACACTAACATCATACCACATCCCTTCCTAATATTCTCATTCCTTTTCATATCCCACAGAGTATTTCCACTTATTCTTCGTAGAGATTTCATATTTCTACTGCGTTACAGATATAAAATAATATTACCTACATGTAAAAAATTTCAGTTTAACCAATTCGCACCTTTGACTATCTTCCAGAATTGTTTATAAAGCTGATCGCTCAGCACTGACGCCACTGTTACTACATTTATAAATCAGGCTCAACCCTCTTAAAATATTATAGAATATTTTGAATCAGGAGGTTGGCATACATTCCATGGTTAATTTAGAGGAGATATCTTCCTACCTAAGTACTTGCTTCTGCAACAGAAATTATTCCTCTTTTGTAAGTTGGAATCCCAGCTTTCTCGCAGCGATATTATAGAGTCTGGTGGTACCTTACTACTTACTTTCCAATATGTGGCCATTTCAGTTACTTCTTCACTGTCAACTTAGTCCTACTATTATAACCACATATTTTGTCTCATGGATTCTGTTATTCAAAATCGATCGCTCAAAGTTTTTCTGGCATTCCTCTTTTATGTTTTCGTCTAACAAGTTTTCAGTAGGTATACACCTAATCAAAATTCAGCATCATAAATGTAATTTATTTTGTAAGTGTTGAACGGCACGCGGCACAACCGCAACCGCAAAGTTATTATAACCGCATTATACTTTACTCCCACGGTAGGAAAGGGTCTGTTTTTAATAACACACACACACACGCGGCATGTTTTGTCTTAAAACATAAATCTTGATGTTTTGTTCTCACACGATAAACGCCGTGATGTGTTTGTTCTATTTAAAATACTCGGGATAAGAGTGCGTGAAATATTGATGACACTATCAAAATCATCATTACGTTTCCTTAAATCTCATTCAGTACATTAACATTTTGCCATGATGATCTTATACCATTGAAAATAATAGCGCATCCGAAGCAACATCTATTTTGTCTGAATTTTTCCTCTACTGGATGCAGGATTCTTCCAGGTTTCTTGAAAAGTCTCATTTGTGATCTTTTTGTTCCCATTCATTCCCTACCTCTACCGTAGGCAACAGCTAAATCTGTTTCTTTAAGTTTCCAGACGGATCCCCCGACTTCGGCAATCGCTTGGGTAAAGGCCTGCCTATCTCTACATAGCTGCATGAATCATTTCCCCGATAGTTTTAATTTTAGTCTAACCCTAACTTTTAATTTAACCCACACCACGTCGTCCCTCGATTTTCTTGCGTATCAAAGTTTCAGCTCACTAAAGAAACACCTACCATATTATGTAACATATAACATTTAACCAATCTCACCCTCTAGTTGAGAAAAGTTGTGTTTTATTTCTTGTTTGATTTTTCTTCAAATTTTACATTTTTCAATAGGGGAGGAAGATTTCCTCTCAAGCAGCACTCTAGGTTCTAGAATGATTGAAACTATACCTACCTATTAAACTTTAGGAAGAGTGTTATTATTATTTATTTATCTACAACACTTCTTTTGCCTACTGCCTCTTACCTACTCTATTAACCCTGTTAAAATCCATTCTGAACATTGACTATAAGCCACATCATCAGTAAATATGACCCAACTGCTGTCTGTCTCTTCACAACCTAGGAGAATATGGAGTGAAATCGATGAGCTGGAAGACATTTTGCTTGGGACAAACAACTATTATTAGCCTGCTCTCGTTAGGTCCAATTCAGAGTAACATAATATGTATATATAGGTGTTTGAAGATCAAATTATGAGCAAGAATAAGAATGAATGTAACCACAATTATTATTGCCTTATGTCACACTTGATCACTGTAAAAACAGTGCATTGATTTCCAGTTTATTAAAATGATTTAAAAGAAACACAAAAATATATTAAACGAAAGATTATAAGCGGTTTTACATAGATGAATCAGCGCAAAAAGCTTTTTTTATTTTGTTTATTTTCTTAATTTGTTTGGAAAAATAACACTTTATTGCGCAAAGCCCAGGTTAAGTACCTGCCTTAATTTACGTTGACACTCGTATAAATAATGGAAAGAATGTGCTGTGTGTTGTAGCCCTTCCGAAGGGAAATGTTCCAATGGGTTTTTCCCTTTTGAAAAATGACATGTTTAAAATTTCAGGTAGGTACTTATAACAGCGACATTCGCATTTATTATTCTCGACGAAATGATATTTTCATGTTAAATTTCATTCTCTGAAGTGACCGGCGCGGCGTACATGTAGGTACCTACCATAACGCTCTCAGAGAAAATTAAACTCAAAATAAAGATATAGGCACCTATTTATTACAATCCAACGAACTCTTGCATATTAAATAATTGCGTCGATTAGTCCTATAAAATAGAGGCCAAATCGACAAAATACATTTTTTGAGATTATTATTTTATTTTGTAGTAGGTATATTAGTAAAGGGGATCTCTGTCAAATAAACAAAATCAGTCGAAAAGGGGCAAAAATGGGTACCAGATAATATAAGGTTTGGTTTCAAAACTAGTCAAATTTGCAGATATTTAGTACCTATAGAAATCAGCGCAATACATTACATACAACTAATCGTAAACCGTTATTCTCTATGGAGGCGGCGGCCATTTTTTTTCGACGAGGTGATTTCGTCGGTTGCTCTTATTTATTTTGAAGTTTTTATTGTCAAAAAAATATAAAACATTTCCCTAAGATCCAGGACAAAACCAGTTGATGATTGTATCAAAATTTTTTGAACTTTATTGTTTTCGATAAGTGTGTGCCTACGCCATTTCTAAAGCAATAAATCGCTTGTGTGACATTGAATAAACCTACCTAACTTCTAGGTAACATCGAACATAAAAGTTTGTTTTTTTTTTTTGCAAAACTGCCTGAATAATTCAACTGTTAATTATAAGCTCTCACAATAAAATTTCTCCGGGCGCCTACACAGCGCGCAAATTCACAAAATAAAATCAACATTTTTACATACTTTTGGTTCTCTTTTTTCCTTATCAAAACACCTATTACGTTTTACCTTTGGGGATAGGTTATTATGTAAGATTTTTCAAATACTTCAATCGTGTTTATTTTAAACGAAATCGACGTACCTACCTATAAAAAAAGTTCAAAATAATACATTGAAGACTAGAATTAACATATTTTTCATCAACAACAACGCCATCTGTGAAAATGTAGGATAAATATACCAATACAAACTGACCGAAAGATTAACGCAAATCGTCCGGACATTGCATTGGTTGATCGTAGAAACAGAATATCACATCTCGTTGATATCACTGCATGAAGAAAACTGAAAAAGGCGGAGCATAACAAGATAATAAAAATATGATCTTGATCTTCAAAGTAGATAGAAGTGTAATTATTATTCTAAGGCAACCCATCCTGAAAAAATTATTTTTGTGTTATAAATACGAGTATCATAACTTTACATTAACAAGCCTTCTTCTTTATTCAAATCTACGATTCGTTTTTTTTTTTAGGTATAAGCCCGATTGTTAAAATACCGATAACCAACTTTTCCTCTTTAACTGTTTGAATTCTCACTTGGTGTGAGGCACTCTACTACAATAACAACTTTTTAAGTTTTCAATTTTGGATCTATCCTTTCGTCAGGATAGCGCTTCGATTCCTTCCGAAAGGCACGTCGTGGTCACCACTTTGGGGCTTAGTGGTGGTTTGCAGAGATAGAAGATTTTGGAGGTATGATAGGTTTATTACTTGTTGAAAGAACATCTATGAAGACTTGATGGTGACTGATAGTTGTGCGGCTTTGTATGATTTTGCAGTCTACTAGCAGGTGTGGACATCATAGAAAAACGCTATTGGCGGATGATGTCGTCATGCGAAACATGCCCGCTACAACTACATCTCTGGTGGTCTCACCGGTGCGCGGTTGTCTACGCCCCTCTGGTAGTTCTTCCGTTTCTATCTTCGGAAGATCCCTCTCTGTCTCTACTTTATCTTGAATAACACCATTTATCTTGAATAACATCTAAAGTTGATCGATCTGCAATTTCAATAGCCAGTATGGTACCATCAATGATGTTGTGATTTCAGATAGCTTAAAGGATTATTAACCTGCATATTGTATAGGAAGATTCACATGGACTTAACTTTTCATCCTGAAGTTAGAACATATTATTATGTATGAAGTTAGAACATATGTATCTTACTGCCGAGAGCTGTTAGAATTAAGACGAGATTATCCTGTTTGCATCAAATGCGATGTATGCTAAAGTTTTGTGTGCAATGTGTTTATCAAAAACTTAACTATTCTTTAAACAACGTTGCATGTTCAAAAGTTAAATCTTTCATGGGTATATATGTATGGTTCATTCTAGAGCGAGTCATTGTATATTGTACACTTGTAGATATTAAATTTAAGATCATTTTCTTAGTAAGTATAACGTGTTTTGAAAAAATTTCAGTCTCAAAATATTCAATTCTCCATTTTTCTCCAAGTTTTAATTTCCTCTTCTTAATTAAGTTCTTG
Organism: Mystacides longicornis; assembly: GCA_963576905.1. Taxonomy (NCBI): domain Eukaryota; kingdom Metazoa; phylum Arthropoda; class Insecta; order Trichoptera; family Leptoceridae; genus Mystacides; species Mystacides longicornis. The sequence goes on along the minus strand of OY756427.1, from coordinate 11,052,663 downwards.
AGGACTGAAATTTTAGAGGTGGGTTTAGCCCCTTGCGAGGTCAATTCCCAGATTTCCTCCCATTTTATGGTCTGCCCAGGAGGCGTTTTCCATGGGGTTGGCCGTGCTATGCTGTGTGAGGAATTCTGAGTCCATTCTCTTCACATGTGCGTACCAGAATCTTTTCGTCTTATCTTCGTTCAACCTAAGTTTTATCGAAATAAAAAAAGTACAGTATTATTGGACATACATTGATCACTGAAATCCTATTTTCCTTGGTCATCTCATCACGCGAAAATGACTGAAACGAATTCGCTAACTCTATTTTTATCGTGTTTGCTTTTGTCTTTACTCGTAGAGGAGATTCTTATGAAAAGAAATTTAAGAAAATAGCTCAAACCATTAGGGAAATTCACGAAAAATCAAAGGAGATAACCTTCGTAGTGATTTTAACAATATTCAATTTTGAAATGAAATTGGCGTTTGACAGAATGTGGATGGAAAATGTATGGTTAAAAACAGATGCATCGGTCGGAAATACATTAGTTTAAAGGTACCTAATTAATTTATCATCATACAAATAATTCTAATTCAATATTCATAGTTGGGACCACTGGACAACGTCTGTCGGAAGGGCTATTACTCAATTTAATTACACGTGATTGAAGAAATTTCTTTTATTTTCGTATTCCTAATGCATCTTCTATACCACATTTCCTCCAACTTTATTTCATTATTTTGTTTGTTGCTGGTATTAATCGCTTATTCGATAATATGCAGATATAATATTAATCCTTATCCAGTATGCAATCTGAGACATATCAGCCTCGGCTATAAATTTCCAAGTAAAAAAAACATACAAGAACTCTAACCTGACCGAAAATTGAACCTATCAGGACTTGATCTTGATCAGAAGTTATTCATGTGACATGAACATTGAACAATGGTCCTCTGTGTCCTACATATTATGTTGCATTTTTTGTATACCGTGGCAACTTAAAACGTGAGTTCTGAGATTTCATAAAACAGAACCTGGTCTTTAGGTCGTGAAAATATTTACTTCATAGATTGTACACCGTGTGCCGGATAACTGCATAATGCCGTCATTTCATAAAACTTCTACTTAATTAACTCTTAATCCTTATTTCATGTCTTGTCAAGAGCTCAGTTGTGTATGAAGAATTTTGCGCCATGAAAAACTTTCTTCATCAAATCATGATTAATTTGAGTGCCATTTTTTGTCTCATTTCGATAATGCATGTATATTTCATGTTCATTTTTGTATATTTGAACACCATCAGTGCAAAGGCGAAGGCTAATAGTTGTCAATATTGTAATTGACATCTATAATATAAAATAAAATCGGGTTAGTCCGAACACTAAGACTTATAAGTCAAGATCGGCTAAATAGATTCTTCCGATGTTTGATTTATTGGATTCTTCTCTGCTCCGGCTAACAGAATAATAATTAAAAAGTTGAAAAACGCATAAGAATTAATATGAAATATAATATTAAAGTAAGTATGAAACTTATTTCCTAACAACAAGGCCATCTGTGAAAAAAATCCGTAAGAACACAATTTTTATCTACTTGAAAACCATTGAGTTTCAAAACATTATGTACAGAGTATTGATATAATTTCTTTTGAGCTTTGAGAAATATTTTTTTAACACAAACATATTTTAATTTTAAAGTATTTTTTTTTACAAATTACAAATTTGATATCAATTTTCATAGAAAAGACTACAGGACAACGTCTGTCAGGAAAGCTGGTTTAGGATAAAATTACAGAATAGTTCTTGTCGCACAGTTAGCGCCAGATTACATATTAGAAATTTCCGTCCAGTTTGTCAGTGAAACACCAAATTTGGCCTTAGTTCATATATCGGTACTTAAGTATATGGTAATAATTATTTATCATGAAGGTTTAAATTGGAAAAAAATAAACCCCACGTTGGGTGCCAATTTTTATGTATGATTTATTTGTTGTAGTTTTTTTTTTCAAATTATTGTTAAGTATTAAACGTTGAAATCAAACATGTTTTAGGAAGCACTCAGCTTTTTTATGTAAGTTGGATCAGCCAATATGAAACAAATCATATTAATTCCAAAATAATAATGTTACACTAATTATTATTAATGAACTAGCTTTTTTTACCCGTCCACAAAAAAAGTTGTAGAATAATGGGAGTTAGATCCTGATCTATGGAAGTTTACATACAGAGCTTTATAAAAGTGTGGTGTACCTACATAATGTATAATATACTTATAATTAATTGGACTTAATTTTTTTGTCACACCTCATCAGCAATAAGAAAGCGCTGCAAGTCATAATCATAGACTGCTGACTTATTCTCTATGCTTGCCCCATAGTTAATAAGACAGAGTGCTCGATTTATATGTGGTGAGCTATGGGCTCTCACCACAATATTGATTTTATTATTCTGCAATTAAGTATGTACCAACACAGCTTTTTGTTCCTTATATTTAACAAATTGTGAAGGTGGATTCATACTTATTTGAAAATCATAATTTTTTTAGAATAAAATAAAAATATATAACTGTATTAATAAAAGTTTTGACTTTTTAGTACAGATTTTTATCATTTTTTTTAAATGAATCTTGGCTTACCTAAAGTACACAAATACACATTTGACATCTTTCACACTAACCACAGGTTTGTGTTGTGAAAGTGCAAATGGCCTCACCAGGACTTGAACTCACGGCCTTCAGTGCGCTGTGCAAACGAAAGCCATCGACTGATACCACCGGGCTTCCAACAACCTCTTTGTGCATAAACTTTATAAAAAATTGTTCAAGTAAAGTCTCTCACTATGGAATATATCTATAAATATAAGTAAACTAAGAAGTCGGCACCTAATCATCAAAACTTAACACAACAGTTGAAGAATTTACGCCCCACACCAAGTTTCAAACCTGCGTTTAGCTTTTTCATTAACAGATCTATTGCGTTTAAGTGTAGTAACAACACATTGAGGTGTGACTACTTTTACATTAAAAAAGTTCTCACAAACTGATATGCTGCTCTTGACTTCATAAGTCATTATAGGTAAGTTATAGGTAACTACAATGCTTTTATAACTGGCAAACTTCAATAGTTAGAAATATGAACCATTTTAGGGGAGTATTTGCTTCTGTTTATGGGACACATTATTATAAGAACTTTAAATGAAATGACTTGCTAGTACGACCACTACTAATAATATAGAGGGTTGTTTTAAAATATCACATTATTTGATAATTTTAACACAGAAACCTCATTTGAGAATAATTACTTACCAAATTCCATGAATTCTCATCCTTTTATATTAATTTGTCGTGGAGGCATTATTTAACCAAGAATCATTATAAAACATCTATTGTTTGGAAATAGTTCAGGAGAATATATTAAATTAAAACATAATGTGTATTTTTTTTTCAGTTTATTTCTGGTTATAAATAAATTAAAACATTCTGTTTATTTAATTTCAATTAATAAAACACAAAACTACCATTTTGTAAAATAAAATAACATTATTTGTTACATCTAGCAGATTAAAAATAGAAAAAAAATAAAAACAGAATAAAAAATCACCTTCTTTATACCAAAAGCTGGAATTTTTTTTTAAAAAAAATCCATAACTAAAAATAAAATTCACATTCAAATCTTACAGTAGAAACAGACGTGTTGTAAACAATTATGTTGTGTTAAGCCAAAAGCATATTTTTTCATAAAAAATACAATGCTCAACGATAATGTGTCTCTAATCATACTAAATGTATGAAACCGATGTTGCTTCTAGCGTGTCATAGCTCATCAAAACACATTTTTTTTATACAAATGAATCTGGACTCACCCAAAGTGAACACATTTACACTTTTGACATCTTTCACACAAAATGATGCTTGTGTTGTAAAAGTTGAAAATGGTCGGCACCAGAAGTCAAACGCACAAAAACCTTACACTGTACGTACGAAAGCCGTCATTTGATACCACCGGGCTACCAACCTCCTGTTTCTAGCTTTAGATACTGTTACCGATAGTTATTTATTTATCAAATTTCGTCTAGCGCTTTCGTAACAGTGTATCCATATGGCACAATTCTTGAGAGCTTTGCCTGCCAGTTCAATTAAAGTTCAATCTGTAACAAAACATTATGGAATTTATATACACAAACATATGAAAGGAGGTACAATTATCAAATAATAATACGGGACTTACCGCTTTGCTTATTCCAGTAATAAAATGCATACTTCTTGTACATTTTAGAAATTCACTCTTGATATTGTTGTAAATTTCTTGTAATCTATCCTGTAAAAAAAATATAGTAACAGAAAATAAATTAATGTAATTGGCTAGCTGCATTGTAATTATGCGATAATCTATCCTGTAAAAAAAATATAGTAACAGAAAATAAATTAATGTAATTGGCTAGCTGCATTGTAATTATGCGATTATTTTGAAATAATATTTACTCAATTAACTTTGCTTACCAGTTTTATTAATCCCAAAAATTGATTTTATATCTAAAGCCGTACAAAAACTCAATGTTTACATCACAGAACACATATACTCTCTAACGAGAGGTTTACATTATTTTATAGTTTAACAAAATAAGACATATCCATAGATTTTTTTATGACGTATCAAATGAACCATAGAACACACTAAAAAATATTACTTAGTTAGTGTTAAATTAATATCGTAATTTATTAAAAAGGCTATCTATTAAGAAAAGTATCAACAAAATGAATTCATATAAAATGTTTATAATTCAAAAATCCTAAACCTGAAAATTAAAAAAAACATTCAATAAAAATATCATGATTTAATTATTTTCAGTCACAAAAAAATACCGCAAATAATTTATGGGTAATCTATAGTACTGGCGTACTGATATCTATGGCGTACTGGCTGTCATGTCATCCGCTGTCATCGATATTTTGACAAACAAAACATTTTCAAAATTCGAATATTTTTTTAATTGATAGCTGCTGTCAATATATTTCTAAGTAAGTACCTGATAATATTTATTTATTTAGATTACCCTATATACCTACCTACATAATATTTACTAAATTATGTAGAATAAACACTTTTTAATAAAAATCCTTGTCTTCCAGCATCAACCAAAAATAATATTACATATTATACAACCCAATGGATGTGATAAATGGATCTTGTCCTGGAGGCTATGAGCAGTCATACTTTGAGAATGGATGTATAATGGCGATATATCTACAGGTATAGATTCAAGTTTTCATATTTTATAATGGTGGCCATGTAATAACTATAGTTATCAATTATCTACCATAATTCATTGTTTTTATTCTAGGATGGGATGACCAATGACCATAGTCTTTTTGGCTTTCTTTTGGATTGAAGGAACCTTGGAGGTTCCGTCAAGAATATGTCTCCAAACATACTGATCACTGCATTTTGCTGTCTTTCAAGAATATTTCATTCAACACGATGATCGTCCTACGTCTATTAAGATTTTTTACCACAACAATAGGTATGATCTATTCTTGTATTTTGTTTGAAGAATATAACATATGATAAATAAGTTACCATAGCTTTGCGTTTATCTACATAACGATTTAGATTCAATATAACATTTACCACCATTGTCTGTGACAAAATTCAATACAAATATTAACTTAAATACATCAAAGTGTATTTAAGAACGCTCTCCGGCATTTTGCATTACAAAAATACAAACGGACTAAAATATTATGTAGATGACTTTAATTTACATATTAATGTGTACCTAGCCCAAAAAATTCATGAAATGATATTATCCGTCATTATAGGTACTTTTGTGTTTGTTCTAGGATGAATGATTTGTCACAAACCTTGGACAGTTTTACGAAAAGCTTCAAAGTCATACCTCTCACTGATTGCTTTCTTCAAAAATACTTCTTTTGACACGATGAAACTCTATGCATATTGTTTTTTTAAACAAATTTTCACGGCAACAATACCACCAGTCTTTTATTTAAATGAACCTTGTATATTATTGTTTTTGCATATAATATAAGATATGATAAATAAGCTAACATAGTTTTGAGTTTATTTACTATTTCATTTATAATTATTTTGTGGATAAAACAAACGTTTTACTACACTGATTATAATCCTGTATTCCTGAATGCCATTTAAAGGTTCTCAATTATTGTCGATATTATTTCTTTTCTCCCAACAATTCTGTCAAGTTCACTGTACCTAATGATCTAATTTATCGGTCACTGTTTTACCGGCCAGTTTGTTTATGGAATGTTCATACCAATTTCAATGTTTATTATTTTACTTGCAAATCTTTTTCAACGATAATTTTAAGATTTAAACTGTATTTATATTTCAGGAATATAAAATGATTAAAAAATTATTGCCAAATTATTTTATACCTATCTACATTTGAATAATATGATTTTATCAGGTAGCTACATAATTATTACTCATCTAATGGCTACGACGGTTTTACACAAAATGTGGCCATAAATTTTTTAAAATGTGTCAATTTTCAAAATGGAGGAATTATATTTCCAAAATTTTGCATTAAATCTTTATTTATTGAGAATAATAAGATTTGAATAAAATTTATATGTATAACGAATCAATCTCCAATTATTTTATTACATTTTCATACCGTAATACCAAGATTCCATTCAACGTTTACATGAGTAATTTTGTTTCCAAAAGATGGCTTTCTGTCTTTTTTGAAAATTTGTATGAAGATCCTAAAAAAATAAAGTTTTTTAAATAGCTCTTAATATATTAAAGTTAACGTTGCCAATTGTATCTTAGAACGTTCTCGAGCAAATTTCACCGCTCTGCGCAGATTCATATCTGACGCAGCATTTGTATTTTGAGCGTGATGCTCCGACATAACGGAAAGTATTGTCAAAGGCAAATAAAAAAACATTTCTGAATTATTATGTAGACGATGACAGTTCTTTCTCGTTGTTATTTTCTTGGTGACCATATCAACGATCAAGAAAATATACTAAATTTTTCAGCTCTGGCTCTATGTTCGTTTGGTGCAAACGCACCCTTATAGACACTAATTAGAACAATTATATAACGTAGCTTTCTACTTTAAAATATGCCACTGATTTACACAATTATACATATATTTTGGTTATGTGTAAAACTGGCACCAATACGTAAGGCAATCTTTACTTGTTTGAGGGAACCTTGATTACACAATAACACAATGTAACTAACTAAATTTAGATGCCTACTCATGTAAATTACAGAATAAGGGTTTATGTAGATAACATTTGTTCGGCCATTGATGGGCACCCTTGTACGGGGGTTCCGCCCTCGAAATAATATTATGTGGGTACGTTACACTCTTAGAACCTTTCTCAATAATAACGTATCTATACCTCTGTTTTACGTTTGTTTACATTTTTTTCTCCGCTACATTTACAATCCTTACTCGAACATTTGATAACAAATTGTACTGTATTATTATACTCCGGACTCTATTTCTCGAATTCAATATTTTGTTAACATTGAAGACGATAATATTATGACAAAATTAAGAAAGCTTTATTATGTAAATTAAGTTGATCAAACTGTCAGACTCTGGGGCAACATGGAAAAACTTTCAAGTTGGTAGGTACCTATTGGACCTAGTCCATGCCACGCTTGGCACTATGCACATTGCACAATGCACGCGTGGATTATTTTGTAGAACGCTGTTTTAAATGGAGTGGTGCGTATTGAACACATCTCATGGTTCTAATATTCATTTTGTATAATCTAATGATTAATGAAGTAATTACGTAGGTAAGTTGAGAATTATAAATAAGCCTTCCAACTCACCCACCAAATTTCATGTTGTGTTGAGTTTAAGAAAACGTTTTTAACGTTAGTTGGTAGTAATTTACAGAGCTATTTTTTACCCTTCACGTGGTGTCCGTAAGGGGTAGGCAGAGAAAACGGACCTCCACTCTCTTTTATCCAAGCACACAACTTTCACTACAAGCAAGAAACTAGTGCATAACGCAATCCTCTTACCATCGGTGATGTATGGTTGTGAAACGTGGACATAGACGAAAAAAGAAGAATGTAGTATAAATGCAGTAAAGATGAAATCTCTACGAAGAATATGTGGAAAAACTTTATGAGATATGGAAAGGAATGAAAATATTAGGAAGGAATGTGGTATGGAAGTAAGTGTGGTGACAAAGATGAAAGTTAATAAGTTGAGATGGTTCGAGCGTGGCCGACCGAGAATGACGTGGATCGAACTCATCAATTCCGTCCTCAAGGAAGGCCAGGTTAGAAGTAAGAGAAATAGGAGAGGGTGGAAGAAGCGAAAGAAATATGCTTGGATAGAAAAGAGTGGAGGTCCGTTCTCTCTGCCTACCCCTTACGGGACACGGCGTGATGGGTAAAAAAAAAATTCGCTTTTTCTACCGAGCTACCGTTTCTGATGCAACCTATCCTATTTCTCTTACTTCTGACCTGGCTTCCTTGAGGACGGCATCGATGTGTTCGATCCACGTCGGTCGTCCACGCTTTCTTACACCTTTCCTTTCAGCCCTATAAACATTCATTGACATTCTGTTTACATCCATTATTTCCACATAAATGAAACAATCAAAACCTTTGGTATACCACAAATTAATTAATAGCTTAGTTTTATTAGCCCCAGTGGGTTTAGTGCGAGTTTAATGAGAGCATTTTAAACCCTTACAAGCACATATTAGCGTGCAAATAGTATTATAATATCATTATTATGATCAAATCGTTCGATCATTTACTGAATTAATAATTATTTAGATGATCATTTCGACATAGGATCATCGAAAACTTATTATACTAGGGAGGGATACAGGTCTTGCATTGGCAGTTGGCACAAAGGTGACAAAGAAACATTATTAATTTAACATAGGTAGGTACTTTATTGAAATAACCATCAAGAACGCACGTTCAAACCGTTAATTTTAGTAATATAAGCCTCTTTTTAAGATGTTTATCATTTTGTCGGACAAAAATTAAAGTTGTCGAGAAAATCTCGAGTTGTCGAGAAAATCTACGGTTATTTTATTTTCACGAATGGTGCTTTTTATTATTGGTTTCACTCGTACGCCACGGTATTATCTTGCTTTGTATTTATTTCCTTGTTATATTTTTACGGCATTCACTGCCCAACTTTCATTTTCTATAATACGGTCCGAAAACATTTTGTATAGGTACCTATTAGATATTTTGCTCTTTGTATATTTATATGTTCACAATAAACTAGAGTTTTTTCTCGTCGAATTTAAGTTACACGATTCCAATTACCTTCTTATATAAAATATCTGCCTAACCCTATAGGTAAAGTAAATCTTCGATTTTTATTTAATCTATTTTTCCTGAAATAAAAAGTGAAAAGACTGGCTTGGTCTAAATCATCGAACCCCTATTCAAGGCTTTATTGAAAAATTTGGACAAAATAATATATATCTCGCTAACAGTTTTGAAAATCAGGAGAAATCAGAAAATGACCTGCGCGCTCAACGCCTGGCTTTAGGCATCTTTGATATAAAAAAAAATAGGGTCCATGAAAATAGAACGGGAGTGAAATGGTATAAACACTATGTACTTGTTTTATTGACGATAAAATTCTGACATGTAAGAAATTTGAATCTTTCAAAATGAATATGTACCTACCTACCTAGAGATCTATCGAAATTCGAAAAACTTGTCGATGGGTTTACGAGAGAGAATTATTTGAGAACCCCTGAATTAGATGAAAGTGTAGTGCTACAAGCTGTTGAAATGGAAAAAAAATAACTTAATCCCTCCACCAGTCGATTCGATCACGACCAAATCTCATTCAACTCCACTATTTCTGAACTCTTTCAAAGGAATGGACAAAGTTAAGCGGTGGGTAGCCTTTCGGTTACTCCGGCTTTCGCTCTGTTTCTTATTGAAGGTCGTGGGTTTAATCCCAGGCGCCAACCGTCTTCCTCTTTCACGACACAAGCTTTAAGTAGCTTACTGTGAAAGAGTGTATTTTTTTTTCTATTTGAGTGAGCGCAGATTCATTTTTAGTAAAGCATAAATAAATGGAATATAAAAATGTACATTACGAACCTTTGAGGTGACTTTATACATCTTTTCTATGCTGAGATGCGTAACCATATAGGAACGTTAAAATTTGGTCTTCCATTATTTTTATGTAGGTACAAGATCGCTGTTCCTTAAATAAAACTAATTTATTATTTAGAAAACAAACTATGCGTATACTTATATATAAATAATATGGTAGGGTGTGTTGGTATAATATGAAAACATTTTTATTACTTTCTTAAAATATATCCTTTTTACATTTTTATAGTATCTACGAACGCTTTATATCCATAAACATTACTATTTTATTCCCCTTATGGAGGGATTTAAAAAGAGAAAAAAAAAGAAAGATTTATAGAAATACTTTCTGCTATAAAAAGTAATATTTAACATCTAGTTGAATGCGAAATAAAGCCCATTAGTTAGAAAGTTCAGTGTGAATAGAAATGTTCAAATAAGTTTTAGTACTTCGCTGAGAACGTTATGTACATAATAATAATATAATGACATGCAAAGAACGTTTTTTTTTTGTATACTTACATAATGTACCAAGTAGCGATGAAAAATTATGATCCACCGAAAGCCTTAAACGAACGATTTGTCATTTTCATTATTACTTTTACTAGTGGTCGACCAGTGCTCAAAATTCGACCACAACATATTTAAATTGTTGTTGTTTGTATCTGTATGTGTGTCACGCATTTGAAAGTTTTAAGTTTGAACCTTAACGTTGCGCAAAGGAGAGCTTTTGTTGCCTCCCTATGCCCCTAAGTGGGGTCAAGGGAGTTTGGAGTTGAATGTTTGAACATTATTAAGATTGCTTTGTCAAATACTGAGCGAGCGCTATTTCACAATTTTCTTTCGTAAACAATGACATGGATACGTCAAATTTGCAATGTTGATGATATGTGCAAAGTTTTTTCTATGGTTATTTAATACAAAAAAAATATTTCTATTCTCAATTTGACCACAGATAAACAAAAGATAAATGCGTTTTTGTCAATGTCAAATACATCGAAATGTGTGTGAGTATGAAACACATAACATTACAGTAGTGTGCGTAGTGTTTTTTTTATTGATTTAATTTATTTTTATAAAAAAATAAAAAAAATATTAGCATTTGCCACCCCTTCTCTATATAAACTATAAGTGTGCGAAATTTTATACGCCTCCGTTCGCGCAATTTCGTAAAAATAGTCACAAAGTTTTTCCTTCACGTATAAATATATAGATAACTAGAGGTCCTCCCCAGCTTCGCACGGGTAGATAGATACTTAAAAATAATTTAGTTTTCAGACAGATCCCTAACTTTTTCAAAATATTTTATAGCATAAATATGTTAATCTGGAATAATTGCATTGCAATGTATCGTGTCACGTCACTTTACCACCGTGACTACTTTGCGCGGTATTTCTACTAAACTTGACACGACTCCCCTCAGCCCTCCCCGGCTCCCATACGCACTCTGCATCGGATAAGTTGAGATGATAAGAGACTATGCTTTTTTTTCCAATACTCACATTTTTAAACTCGTGATAACTTTCGAATGGAATGTCCGAATTGAATAATTCAAAAAGTTATACAAACATATTGAAGCAGACTTGAATATGAACTAATTTATTTTAATAAGGAGTAATACCAAGATACCAATAAAGAGCTTTTTCTAAAGGTGACATTTTATTGGGTTTTTTTAAATAAAAAAACACTTATTGTGGCATAACTATAATAGTTAGACATATGCTATCGCGATACTTTTTGTAAATAATGATGTCTTCTACAAAATTGTAGAACATTGTTTTATTCTATCATCATTAGTTTTCACAGCGTTCGCGATAAAAAGAATATTTTAGGTAAATTTTTTACACCTTGGGTTACATTATTGAAGTTTTCGTAGGTTACCCACTTTTTTTTGGAAATTAAATATAGCCTATGTTCACCGCCGATATTGTAGCTTCCCAAAAGTGAAAGAATTTTTCAAATCGGTTCAGTAGTTTTGGAGCCTATTCGAAGCAAACAAACAAATAAACAAACAAACAAACAAAAAATCAAATCTTTCCTCTTTATATATTAGTATAGACTATCGGCATAAATAAATTCCTTTCAGAAATCTTCAATCATGCATAAACACAAGCCACTTCGGAATAAAAATGTATTTTGTTAATTTTATAGTTTCAGCAAAATGGTCTCATAATATCAATAATTATATTATCTTCTTCTTCATATAATCGCTTACAATTTCTTCATATAATCGCTTACAATCTCTTCATATAATTGCTTACAATTTAGCCAATAATGACTGTCTTTCAGCAGTTCATAGGTACTACATTAGTATCTATACCTTTTTAAGTATGTACTAGAAATCACGATTTCGTCGCCCATTTTTGTACCCGTTAATTTTCGATTTGACGGGCAAATGATGGCTGTAGGAACCTAAAATTCTTGACTACAAATATGTTACTAGCCCTTGCCCTTGCCCTAGCACAGGCTTACCCTATTTGGGCAACATTGTTATTATTTATTTCAAATGTTTTGTAGTAATTAAATTGAAGAAATAAATAAATAAAGTTCACTTTTCTACTACCGCGGGATATGTTTTGTAAAGCTTGACTTTTCATAGCAATCTCCAGGCTGACAGGATGGTTCTCCACCTCACTGTCTCTCTGAGCTATTACAATACAGATTGAGACGTGTGTTCTTCTTCCTTACCATAGCATTTTCAGCATCAGGGTGTCTATCTTCTTCTCGACTTGTCTCTTTCAGATTTCTTTATATATTTGCAGCCAGCTTTTCCTTCTACTGGGAATTTGTTGTCGGACCATTGTTTTATAATCCTACATATTAAGAAATTCGATTATCAGATGGTCCATATTTTGAGTTATCCTTACCCTACCTTACCATTTATCCAACCTTTTTGACATCCTTTTCATAAAAGTCATCCTAACCAGAATGCATATAGACGAATAGGACACTGTTGAAAATACCATTTGATTTTAGCCAGTGGTGTTTGGTAACAAGCAGTTTGTTGTTCTACTCTCTTAAAATAAAATATAGTTGTAAAAAAACTTTTATCAGTTAGATACATAACTTTGACCACACTCTTCTCGAAAACGTTCCAAAGTACATTGTTGTTTATTTCTCTTGATCCTAAGAGACTTATTGTCAGACAGTTTCATTCGTCCATACAAGTCTTTCTGAGATAAAAACAAGCACAGTATCATTGTTTAGAAATATTGATTCAGCATCTGAAAGCATTGATTTGATATTTGAAAATAATTTTAGAAAGTTGAGTGATTTTATTAAAATTGACCAAGTAGAAAGATTTCCAGAAGGTTCTTTAGCTTTCTACATACTAAATTGAAAAGTTGGAAAAATCAAATATAATTAAAATCAATCCAACTTCAAAAATTAATTTTCATCTTATAACCAATAATTAATGACGAAATTTTATGTTATTTTGAAAAAAATACGCGGAACTTTCTTAGAGGTTTTGACAGTATAGACTTTACTATTTTTTAATTTTAATTGACAAAATCACTCGAGTCCGGGTGGAGGTCTATATAAAAATAAATAAAAAAAATAATAATTGACACCTGTAAACTGTTGGTTGCTGATGCGATTGTCAGAATGTGTCCATCGTTTAAAAAAGAGCCATCGGCATCGGTCGGAATCAATCGGTAAAATATGTAATTTACTTACTAGCTTTCCCGACAGACGTTGTGCTGTAGTCCTAACCAGAGGCGGCCCGTTCATATGTGCACTGCGCCCCCAGAAACAAAAATACATAATTAATACGATTAAGTTACTAATAAAATAATAATGTTAAAATATTTCTAAAACATCCATATTTCATTCGTATCCAAAGCTCAGGCGGGAACAACGTGAGAATATAATATGCGCGCGCGCGCGCACATATTTTACCTCACCTATGAAGTATGTATCGAAACGAATGTGCCCGATAATTTTGTTGACTTTGTATGAAATTTTTTTAAAACGCTCGAAACGGTGCGGTGGAGTAAGTGGGATGGGCTACTGTAAGAGCGGCAATCACGTATGTGAGAATGAGATAGAACTACCCGCGATGGCGTTGGCGCACCGCAGGTGATCCGTTCCATACTAACTTAAATATTATATTTTATATCATTTCTTACCCATTTTTTTCAACTTTTTATTAGTTATTCTGTTATCCGGAGCGGAGAAGAATTTATCGGAAGAATCTGTTGCGCCGATCTCGAGTTATATTATGTTAGCAATAACCTGACTTTCATTTATATTATAAGATTTTACTTATTCGAAATCAATCGTCATAGTTAATTAAGACAGGACAACACCAGGAAAGCTAGTAAATCAAAAAAAAATGTTTTTTAAATAAACTGCATAAAAAGTAAATAAAACTCATGATTAAATTTAGTTTCCCTTATCTGTTTGAGTTCAGTTAAGATAACATGTACGAACAGTGTAGTATTTCATTGAACAATATTATAAAGTCCAACAATTTTGGTATTTGAAACTACATCATAACAGCAAAATAATAGTAGCTATTAATCTCTACAGCTTAGAGAAGATATTTGAATTATTTCTACCCCATTGTAGTCAGGTATTAATAGTAGCCTGAATTCAGTGGAACAATACAAAAGGTGTTATATTGTTTCCTGAAAATTTATTTTCACAGCTTTATAATCGTTTTATTTTATTATTATCTACCGGCTACATGAAACTATTAACAGTTGCATTGTATTCGTGTACAAATAATATTAAAATGGACACTGAATTTTTTACATAAAATATGAGTAGGTAAAAAATATATTGTATAGTTTTTGAATAACAAATTTATATTCGAACTATGCATCACGCATTGCATCTAAAGCCATTCATGGTCACTCCATCCGTCCAAAAATGGAGAGATGTCACTCCAAAAATATTGGGGAAAACCAAATGCATAATGTGTAGTGATAGGAGAATCGGATCAGTCCTAAATTCAATCGTGTCAAGCCATTGGTGCATCACTCAAAACGGAAGTCAATAGGGAAACTGAGGCCGGAATCGTTAAAAATCCTAATATATTATGGGATTAATATTATTGGTGTTAACCGTGTAGTTATTCATAATGTGAATGAACACAATGAAACAAGTGTTTCTTTATTCTCATTTTTTTGTGCTAATAAAAACTAAATGGAATCTATAATATAAAAGAAAGTCGGGTTAGTGCGAACACTTCTAAATCGAGATCGGCTGAATAAATTCATCCGATGTTCAATTTATTGGATTCTACTCCGCTCCTGATAACAGAATAACTATTAAAGAGTTGAAATTATATAAAATATAATATTAAAATCAGTGTGGTTGAACGGATTTCCTGCGGTGCCAACGCCATCTATGAAAAATTCTAAAGCAACAAAACTATTGTTTACCTGACAACGATTGACATTAAAAATATTGGTACGCAGATTTTTTTCGAGCTTACAGAAATATTTTTTTTAACTAATTTTGTATAAATTACAAATTTGAAATCAATATTCATAGTAAGGACTACAGGACAACGTCTGTCGGGAAAGCTAGTTATTCATACATTTTCTTTCTGTATGTGTACTGGTATCTGACCAAAGCTCAGGCACAAAAATTCTACGCGTATGAAATGAAGTGCCCCAAAAGAATAATGTTGAGTACCACCGCATCACGATAATATAATTATATCGACGCATCTGGCACAGGTTTATCGTTTCTATTATTATATAGGAAAGGTATGGCTGGGACATTTGTTGCGAACGCAGAATGACAGTTGACCGAGGAGAGCACTTTTCGTACTCCCATCTGTGTCTTCATACTCATTTCATTTATACAAAAAAAATCGTATAAAATGATTCTGTGCTAACTCGAAGTGAACACAAATGCACTCTTTGACTCTTTCATAGTAGGTAAGCTACTTCAAGTTTGTGTCGTGAAAGAAGAGGACTTTAATATAATTCTGTAACGTGAATGAAGTGCCACTCATTTTGATTGATTGAGTGGTTTTGGCAACAACAAAGTTATTAAATACTTAATCATAAAGTATTATTGGCATTAAATTAATTAATTAATTATTGTTTGTAATATTAATTTAACATCAAGGGAATTCCACCAATGGATCAAAACGACGCAAGTAACACACAAGGTTAAAAGAGGAATTGAAGTGGTTCTGTAGCTTTCTTCGACCTATTCAAACCCTTTCTAGAACCTTATCTGCTACTTGAATAAAATAAAATATTCACCTTTATATAAGTACATAAATGAATTATTATTATTACATTTCGTCCTCAAATCAATTCGTTTCGTTTGAAACATTCCTCTAATTTATAAATCCTAACGTTTTTGACCGCCCGCCGTATTTACATAAAGCAAATTCATTACATTCTATAATTTATATTTCTGAGCCTTTGCCTCCGAACTGACATTCAGGAATGGCCAACCCGATACTTGCTACTTATATGCGGCCTCTCTAGCACAGCTTTGAGGCGCTTGAGATTCATCAAACTTCTACAAAAAAAAACCTACATATTATTATTATCATCGTTGCATATTTAAAATCACATTTTTTTTTCAAAAATTTAATGAAGTAGGTATATTATATTTTTAAGCATAGGAGCTTTGAAATAAACATTAATAAATAACACTAAATATATGTGTTAGTATAACCGGCGGAACTACATACTCGAAGACATACATTATCTAACAGTAAACCGGTCCCGTCCAATCTTAAACAGAATTTTAATTCCAAGTAGAAATTTCACGCGAATAAATTCAGCGCCTGTTCCATTAGGCTACTGAGGACGGCGCATTTGTAATTCAAAGTGGGCCGCAAGACTATTTTTAAATTCTAAAATGCCCCACAATACTATTTGGGTTGGCCACCTCTGTACAAAATCATCCCGAGCTAGAACTCCTTTTAATATTACACAGAGTGGGAATGGTGAAGTCTCTTCTTATGTTTATGTATATCAAGCAAATACCTTAGTGAAATGGCTTCAGGATAGATCGATGAAGTGGAATCTGTTTTAATAATATAAAGTACCTTCTACGTTATTTTTACAGTAATTGACATAACATTATATTAACAAACGGCTGTTTTGATTTTTCATTGATGCTTTGGCTCATCTTCTTCATCCATATCCGCTACCTTGTAAGATCATAAGGCATCTACATTTTCATTGATGCTTTGGCTCATCTTTTTTATCCATACCCGCTCCCTTGTAAGATCATAAGGCATCTACATATTCACTATTATAGCTCGCAATGCAATCCTACCCTCTGCAGTTTTCACAGTTTTGTCTCAGCTGAAACCAGCACCCTGAGAATCAGCCTAATAAAATCTAATCAACCACTCTTTTACATTAATATATTAGTTAAAGCGTCCCGATTTCTGCCTTTTCTTACCTATGATTGTGAAACTTGGCAGCCCACGTATGCTCAAAATACACGAATTGCAAGATTTCAAGGGAGCGGATATTGATGAAAAAGATACGTTTTAAGCATGAATGAATCCTTCTGGAATATCCATGACTAGCTTCCAAAATGTTATTGATTCCAAGATAGAGCTTCTTCAATTATTAATTTCCTTCTTATTTTCTGATCAATTTTTATCTATGAATACAAATAGAGTTTTTCCTGTCTAGTAAAAATCATTCCTAACGACGAAAGATTCCAGTTTTTGCAAGGAATACATTCTGTTGTTCGGATGATTCTGGCCTCATTCGAAGTCAAAAAATATAACATCGGATGATTTTTTTTCTGCAACAGCACGCTTCTTGATCACACAACATCTGTCAAGGTTTTCTTTTCTATAACGGCACGCTTCTTGATCACACAACATCTGTCAAGGTTTTCTTTTCTATAACGGCACGCTTCTTGATCACACAACATCTGTCAAGGTTTTCTTTTCTATAACGGCACGCTTCTTGATCACACAACATCTGTCAAGGTTTTCTTTTCTATAACGGCACGCTTCTTGATCACACAACATCTGTCAAGGTTTCTTTTCTGTAACGGCACGCTTCTTGATCACACAACATCTGTCAAGGTTTTCTTTTCTATAACGGCACGCTTCTTGATCACACAACATCTGTCAAGGTTTTCTTTTCTATAACGGCACGCTTCTTGATCACACAACATCTGTCAAGGTTTTCTTTTCTATAACGGCACGCTTCTTGATCACACAACATCTGTCAAGGTTTTCTTTTCTATAACGGCACGCTTCTTGATCACACAACATCTGTCAAGGTTTTCTTTTCTATAACGGCACGCTTCTTGATCACACATCTGTTAAGGTGAGCTTTTGTACCTTTCTCTTCAAGAAGTCCAGTTTCACGCAGTTTCGTGGCGAAATGGCTGAGATTCTTATCATATCGATTAAAAGTTTTGGTCACTTGTATCTCACTCTATTATTTTCGAGCTAACATAAAGTTGCTTCATATCAGGAAATCATAGTATTGCTATGCATTGCGAAGACATGAAAAAAAAACAATATTAGCTCAATAATCAAGGAAGGACTTTCGACAAACTTGAACCTACGAGTATATTGAGCGCTAACTTGCAGATCTCAAAGAATCACCATTTACCGAAGTTTACAAAAACAGCAGTGATAACTCTGCATCTACATACATAAACCATCGGACAGACAGGTATCTCTAACTTATATACTGATCTCATAAGTAATCGTTGAAAAGCAACATTGTACGAAGCTCACATATACATCGTTGGTAGCTCAGCTGAAACGTTTACCGAAAAAGTACCTGGTAAGTTTTTCATAATAAAGTTTGTTCAATCATATTATATTTCTTCAACAAAGATGATAGGTAATATAGAAAAAGATAAATAGAAGAACAGTGTGTCGTCTTTTAGTCTAAATGTAGGAATTATTATTCAGTTCTCTACCGAGGTCATTTACCGACATTATATACTAAGCTGGTACCAACATTTTGTTTAAGTTAGTAAGTAATATGATATCCCTCATACATACCTTATAAACATATTATGTACGTACATGCTAGCTACTTACATCTCAGTAGCTATTATATTTTGACATCGCTCTGTTGATTCATACCAACAATTAATCAGAAATTTTGTCCCAAAACCCTTAGACTTACTTAGCTACATAAAACTTAGTTGAGTATGTATTATTATTCTGCGGACTCAGTTAAACAAGTTCATAATATAAAAATTATTCAGTAAGGTACCAAATTTTTTTATTTAAGGTCCACGCAAACTACAGATTTTAGTTTACTTTTTTGCGAAGTCTTTACATAGGTCTTCATTGAAAAATAACAAATTTAATGCGAACAAAACTTCTGTTCTTTGAAAGAACTTTTCTACAGAAGAGACACAATGATAATCGGACGCCTTCGAGCGCAATGGAGAGCTCTTGAGGCCTCTCTATGCTCCTGAGTGGGGCCTTGGCCTCCCGCATTGTGCGTTGGTTTGGAGTGATCCGCCGCGGGCTTGATTTATGTGTGGCTGGCTTTATGGCAATTGGGCTAGGAGTCGGCTTTGTGCGGATCGGGTTTGCTGCGGATTGGTCTCCTCCGGGCTGGCTTGCGATGTGCGGAGGGCCTTAAAGGGAGAATGTTATCTATGTATAAATCATCGAATTTTTTATTATTAGTTTTATTGAACATTTTGTTTTAGAGTATACAAGTATTTTACACCAAATTGTATCGTTTAGTGTACATATCTATAATAATTAGATATTAAAATCCATCTGTGTAACAAATCTTCAGAATTCTGCCGTGTTTTTACCACGGTGATACGGTTCTAGGTAGGTATATGAGCTTCCCCGTGGGTATAATAATTGTCATAAAAACTATTCCAATTTTCCCAAAACTTCAATTTTTTATATAATATATTTCGATTGATTAATTAATAGGATATTGTAAAATTCAAATTAGATACCTACTTCAAAAAATAAATAGATACTTGACAGCGAAACTCTGTTTCTTGCAGGTAGCGAAAATAAAAATAAATAACTAAAACATTTATCAAGATATTAAAAAGGGTGTGGCTAGTTTGCCGCTAGCGGTATACTAGAAAAGCGCACTAAAAAGCCGCTAGTTTCGGAACAAAAGTTCAAATGCGTCAACAATTCAAATATGTTCGGTTTGAAGAGGGTAAAATGGATTCGGGGTACATGTGAAGAGGTATGGGGGGCTCTGCCCCCCCAAACCCCCCTTAATAATTATGTTCAAACCTAACCTAACCTATTTTCATGACTGTTAGTCATGAAAATAGTAGAAAGCGTGCTAACGAACCTATTTTTTAATGAATTGAGCACAGCCAAAGTAAACACAAATACACTTTAGACATCTTTCACAGAAAAAAACAGATAAGTAAAAATAGAAAAAAAAAACGAAAAAAAAGATCACCCGCACCGGGATTCGAACCTACAACCATCAATATGCAGCGATGGTAACCACTCATCCGCAGTGGACTTACGTAACACGTCGAAAAACTATAATATCTACTATTATTATCGCGCATGCGCACTTCTTCTTTGCACTGCCACTGGCGGCATTTTAGCGCGATTTGCTAGTATACCGCTTGCGGCAAACTAGACACTTCCTATTAAAAAAACTGTATAAATATATAAATTAAAAAATCCCCGACCTACCGCACTGAAACATCTAGCAAATTCCCATGCCATTTTGGTAAGATTTGGTAAAAAAAAAACTGCCATGTCTAATAAATATTCAATTAATTTATTAATGATGCTTTTACACTTGACACTTTTAGTAATTTTAAAAACCTTTAACAACCAAATCTTTCATCAGTTACTGCTGATAGGTATATACCCAACTACATTTTTCCTATCACTTCTTGTTTATTGTCTTTTTGGCAAAAACATTAAAAATAATGTCAAATTTAAAAGTACCTACCTACTTTCTTTTGTTCCTTTTTTATAAATATTATCGTGCAGACCTAATATGTTTCTTCTGTCTTAACCAGCAAAATTAGCTAATCATTATAGCTTTTAAAATTATTTTTTTCAAATTCTTGCACTTGCGAGTGATATTTTTGCACTTACGATGTTTACCAATTCATTCAACAGCATGGCGATGTTATATACATATGGCAACTCATGAACTATATTATAATTTATACAGCCTATGTGTATATACTTACGTGGTAGGTATGTAAGTTCCTGTTATAAATGTGAAGCAATTAATAATCTGATTTAATAATGCCGTTTCCGTTGGCACAATGCAGAGGTCTCTGGGAACATAGGATTCTTCTATACTCCTATAGCTACTCATTTAGTTAGAGCATGTTATAAAAAAATACTTGTGGCATATTTCAATAGATGGCTGACAAATGTGTCCAATGAAGAATATTACTTGGGAAATATTTCAATAGATGGCTGACAAATGCGTCGAATGAAGAATATGACTTTCATTTTGAACATGAGCTCCGCCATTATTAACCTTAGGGTGTATACATTTTTGTAATTTCTTTTATTAAAAAGCAATGGCAGTAGATTAGAATTTAAGAATTTACTGTGACACATGTTGTCCTCCGGCCATAACTATGAATATTTATTTCGAATTAGTGAATGAGTAGGAATGTGTATTTAGGAAGCATGTTTAGTCGGGATGGAAAGTGTGAAAAAGAAATCGAACGTAGGAAAGTTGCTGGTTGCGGGATGAACGGTGCACTAAGACCAGAGATGTGCAAAATGGGTACCCAAAAGCATTTGAAATGCAAAATGGAAATGGGTCAAAACTTTTCCATTTGAAAATGCAAAATGTAAAATGGTTTTTTGAAAAGCATTTCAAATGCAAAATGGAAAATACCTATTTTCAAAATGCATTAAAAATGCAAAATGGTTTTTTAGGTCAAACATGAAAAGATTAAAACAACAACCTTAATAATAATGAAATGTTTTATTATTGATGCAATAAAATATACAAAAATTAATCATTGAAATAACGTTACACAGACGTGGAATCTCACCATCTTCCCTTGTAATAAACTAACATAACTAAACAAGCAAAATAAATAAAACATTGTGATATAAAAGTAAAACTTGTATCAAAATACAAAAAAATAAACCATTGTCCATCATGTCGTACCTTCTTATTACTTAGCATTACTTAGCAACCCCGGGATACCTGAGCTAACCATTGCCTTCCCCTCCTCCTCTCCTTAAGGCAATGATTCCCCTACCCTTATCCTAAGCCCAATCCCAACCCAAGCCAAGGTGTCAAGCGATCCGTGCCGAGGGCTGAATAGCACCAGGGTTAAATGGTGCTTCAAACGGAGCCTCCAGGATACCAGGTGACCTCCTGGAGTACTTAGCCTTACCACGTCAAGCGGGGCTCTGGCGTGGCGGACTCTATATTTCCCTAGCTACTCGTGGGAATCTTATGGGTAAGAATAAAGATAAAATAAAAAAATTTAAGCGGGATAACACCGCAAAAAAACCTTGTCCACCGGGTATTCCCCAGGGTCAGGAAAAACAGGCTGCCGGGCTAAACAACGGTATTACATCAGTTGCGTCCACTTTTCATGGCTTGTCACATGGAAGAGGAGCAACAAATAAAAAGATCACTCTCCCCCCTCTAGGGCAACCTGGAGGCTTAGATGACCCTCTTAGGAAGGGTCTCAGCGGGTGCAAAGTCCGGTGGTATCTCCGGTACCTGGCTACTGGAATGTCACCGGAAGAAGCACGGAAGAAGTCTGCGGAAGGAAGGGAAAAACTTCAACCCCAAGCCGAAAAGAGGATGGCAACCCCACCACAGGAGCCATCCTCAAAAAGAATGAGGACAGTGGCTAAGGTTCCGGCTCGCACGGAATCTGAGCGGCAAAAGAGCAGCTATGCAGCTGCTCTTCAATCAATCTTCAAAGTGGCGATCCTTCCGAAAGAGTATCCAAAAGATACTCTTAGCTCTGAAGACCAGAGCAAACTGGAGGATCTGATCCTGGGTGAAGTAATGCCTGCCCATAAAAAGCTGGGGATTCATCTTCAGTTCAGGGGCATACGTTTCCGCCCAAGTATTTTAATCACCGAGTGCGCCACTGAGGAGACTGCTGAGTGGCTCATCTCGATGACACCCAATCTGAAGGGGTGGGACGGAGTGAAGCTCAGGGCGTGCTCGGAAGAGGACATCTTCGGATTTCTAGAGGCCCAAAACAAGGGGGTTAATACCACCCTGTGGAGGGTGCTCCACTCGAAAGAAGAGGGCACGGGCAAACTTCTGACCCTGTCCATTGATGAGGCTTCTTGCGAGGCCATTGAAAGAAGGGGATATTCACTAGAGAGGCTAACAGCCAAGATCACTCTCATAAGAAACCCTAGGAAAACAGTTTGGGAGATTTTTGACACAAATCTCAAATCCAATCTGAAGCAAATAAACTCGAAAGTGAGAAATCACTACGAACTCGAGGAAGCAGTGGAGAACTTGAATGCGGCAATTAAAGACGCCTATGAATCCAGTTGTCCTATCAAGGAAAAAAGTAGTTGTAGGGATGTGCCATGGTGGAATAACCATCTGGCAGAATTATTAAGAACTTCGGTGCGGAAACTCTACAACCGCACCCGAAGGGATGGTGACTGGCAAAGATATACAGAATCACTCACAAACTACAACAAGGAAATACGGAAAGTACTCACGTTCTCTAACCTTAAAGAAATTAAAATTTTAAAAATTCTTTGTAATTCCGGGAGCAGTACCCCGTAATAAGTTCGTTTTTCCGAACCAATTTTTACAAAACAGACCACAGAAAAAAAAACAATATTTCTTTTCTATGCACTTATGAAACTTTTCTCTTCACCAAACTCTTTTCTCTCTTTGATCTTGAGCGTGAACAAATGTATGTAGATAGGTGTTGATGACATTGACAGATTTTTTCATAATCTATGTTTCTTCTATGCACGACGAAAAAAAGCATTTAGGTTCCAAAAAAAGCATTTAAAATGAAAATGTATTGAGAAAAGCATTTAAAATGTAAATGGAAATGGGTGAAAAACGAAACCATTTAAAATGCAAAATGGAAATGTACATTTTGCATTTTGCATTTCCATTTGAAATGCTTTTATTTGAAATGCATCACATCTCTGACTAAGACCTATAATGAGAAACAACAACGTCTCACTACAAGCAAAGAAACTAGTGCGTATAACGCAATCCTGTTACCATCGATGATGTATGGTTGTGAAACGTGGACATGGACGAAAAAAGAAGAACGTAGTATTAATTCAGTAGAGATGAAATCTCTACGAAGAATATGTGGAAAAACTTTATGGGATATGAAAATATTAGGAAGGAATGTGGTATGGAAGTAAGTGTTGTGACAAAGATGAATATTAATAAGTTGAGATGGTTTGGGCATGTGGAAAGAATGGATGCAAACAGAATGACAAAGAGAATTCATAAGGCTGAAAGGAAAGGTGTGAGAAAGCGTGGCCGACCTAGAATGACGTGGATCGAACACATCGATTCCGTCCTCAAGGAAGGCCAGGTAAGAAGTGAGAGAAAGAGGAGGGTTTATGAGAAATATTTTTACCAAATTTTAGTAAATAGATCGACATTGTTTGTAAAATTAAAATATAAATTAATTACAAAATGTTGTATTTTAATTTGAGTAATAGTTTGCTGTTGACATTTTGATGACCTGCCTGCCAAACACTATTGACGTGGGTTTACTACTTTTCAAAAAGTCTGTCTATCCATTAAATACATACATATGAAATTGTGTAACTATTATATAACTTGTGTACTTTTTCTGTACCTACTTGTGGAATCTCATCGAAGATCGCCAGAAGACTAACACCCTCAAAGACAGCGAAAAACAGACCTCAAATACTGGCCGCTTTGGTGTCCTGAGAGAGCAACAATTCGGCTTTGCACCTGGCAAGTCCTGCACGGACCCAATTTTCTGTGCCAGGTGCATCTTTCAGCTGTGTAAAGATTTTGCTCTCCAGTTACTTGTTGCTTTATAGATATTGAAAAGGCCTTCGACAGCCCACATAGACATATGGAAAATACTTGTTCTGTATGGTATACATCCGAAAATAGTTAAAATGGTGCAGTGTCTGTATGAATGTGTAAAGGATGCCGAATGACAGTTGGCCGAGGAGAGCGCTGTTCTTCCTCCCATCAGGGTCCCGAAGGCAAGGAAGACCCTCTCACACTGTGTTCCACTCCTTTGAAGCAGAGCTGAGGGATTTGGACATGGTGTGGGAGGAGATCATAAACATTGCGCAATGGAGAGCTCTTGTTGCCTCCCTATACTCCTGAGTGGGATGTAAAAGGGAGAATTGATTGTCTCTCTGGTTTTATTTTTGCCTGAATTTTGGCAAGGTTCGTTTGGCATGGAAGGGCCTCTTTCAGTGGCTAATTCCTCCCATAGACCTCGAGCTTTTTGGTCGCGTTGACACAAGGGGTATAATTATTATGGTCCCTTAACCTTCTTTATGACAAAAAAGCATAAAAGCACGTCTTATGACTCTTTTAATCCCATTAAATGCAATAGTCTAGAAGAAATTTATTAAAGGTTATAATTATTGTATAACTCAATAAGAATCTGTCTCCAGTTTAGATTTAGAAGAGATTAAAATTAATAATTTAGAATTACCTGCGTACTCCATTATTACTAAAATAGCCATCTGGAGAGATTATTCCATTGGGTAAATGCGTCAAGGTGTGAAGAAATTTAGCGGATAAGGGGCTGAAACTGTTCAGCTTGAAAGTTCTATCTACGATATCTAATGCTTACGTTTGCGATTTTCAAGCTTAATTACCTGCTAGTTTTAAGCGTCTGTCGCCATACATAGATAAAGCACCAAACTTAATTTCTTTTGTTATTATGAACTAAGGATTATATACGGATTTATAACACGTTCGTTACTCCTAATCTGTTGTAATATATAAACAACATAACTAATATACGATGAGTGTCTTCGAAATTTTTCAGCATTATTGTAGGTATACAAATTAGTTTAACAAAAACTGGTGATCAACATCAGGGATAGAAAAGGGTCATTAGTTGTTTGATTGTCCAATAAATTCCATTTCACCACGTTGAAAACTTTTTTCTTTTTTTTTCTTCTTTTTCTTTTTTTTCTTTTTTTCTTCTATCTTATTTTCTTTACTCTGCCCTTTTTTCCGGCTTAACCAGGGTCAGGCCTCCTTGTATGTAAGTACACATGCGCCAGGATCTTCTGTCCTGGGTTGTCGATTGAGGGACATTCTGTGCTGCCAATTCCCTCTCGATTGCGGACTACTATTTTGTACAAATTTATCTTGTCAAGAAAAATGTGTGCAATAATTTTAAATAGAAAGATGTCTAATCGCTTAGGTATGGGATTTTTGGATATATTTTTGCCTGCAGACAGTTTGACATTTTTTCTCGAAGCAACAGTAATTTTATAATTCAAAGCAATCCAGATACTGAACAATTTATCGGAGACCCCACAACGATGCCAAGAAATTATTTTATTTCACTAGGTAGGTATATGAATTAAATTAAAATAATTGATATTTTTTAATAAAATAACCTAAAAAAACTCACATAAAGGAGAATGATCTAAGAATAGGAGAATCTTTTTTATTCAATGACAAAAACTTTATTTTGATTTTTTTTTTTTTTTCATTTTTATATTGTTATTGTAGAAAATAAATACCTACCTAATACCTAAAAAAACGAAAAAATCATGACTCATCAATTCATAGGTACTAACTGACAAACGTTTCGATTACACAAATTACACATGTAAAGACGTTATATTATTTTTTCTTCGAAAAATTATACACTGGGTTTTGTAATACGGATCAAGTAGGTACCTACATTGTTGAAGAAGGCTAATACATCATTATTTTTCTCCAAACTTATCAATCAGATCACGACGCAGAAACAAAACAACAAAGTTAAAACCATATTATTTTCAATTATTTCAAGCAGGCCTATCAAATTTCAAAACATTGGTGACCTGGATATTTCTGAAAAAAATCAGGGTTATGATTTTAAGAAAACATAATATTATAAAGTTTTCTTATAAATACTTGTCATTTAATCTATGTAGTTCTTCAAGTCACGGTAATTTATTGGAGTGACATCGCTAAATTTGGAGGGATCGTGTATATGGCGGTTCTTAGAGAATCACTTCAAATTGGTTACGAATTGCTTGTCGGTGTAAACTTTTCAAAAATTTTACGAAACTAGGTTGTTAAAATTCACTATGTCGTAAGCCAATGTATAAATAGAAACATATCTCTCTATGTA
Organism: Mystacides longicornis; assembly: GCA_963576905.1. Taxonomy (NCBI): domain Eukaryota; kingdom Metazoa; phylum Arthropoda; class Insecta; order Trichoptera; family Leptoceridae; genus Mystacides; species Mystacides longicornis. Next base: position 11,025,364 of record OY756427.1, on the reverse strand, counting down.
ATACCAGTTTACTTAATTTTATTGCAGAAAATTTAACTTTTAATTTAACTTAAGTGATTTTCTAATGTATTTTTTTAATCAATAGGTATCGGAATAGGCTAAGATTTGAATTAAGTACATCGCACATAGATCACAATATGTTTTCATGAATACATCTCGATCACGAAAAAATATATTTGAAAACCGAAAAATCTTTGGCAAATACCAGTTTGTCATACGAAAATATACATAAAGACTTGAAATTTCAGGAAAAATTTGCATGTTCTGAGACTTATTAATGTGTTATTAAAACAATTTAATGTGCTTATTTAACCCTGATACCTAAGATTTCCCTTCAAATATGGATTTTATATAATATTATCATCTTATAATAGTACAGATAGTGTCATATCTATAGGTACTATGAGCATAATATAGGCTCAAAATAACTATCTACCTTCTGCCAAGCACGAACGCAATGTGTAAAACTGTTTACTACATAGGTAAGTCTCGGCATATTAGCCAGGGTGGGTATTGGGTATAGAATCTATCCCCGATATCCCCAGATTAATGGTGTTGCCTCTAAGCCCGAGTTCCGAACGTAAGTTGCTGATTCCATTAATTATCATATTATTATTTCCGCAAACTCCTGTCAGATTTTCATGACACGGACAATTTACAAACACTCTCATAATATATTATACAACACAAATACTAGCTGGTATCCGATGCGGTATTGCCAGTCAAACAAATATATTTATATATAATTATAATATAAGATTGCTTCATGGTGAAAATCACTCCAACCCTCACCAATCCTTCTTCAAGAAATGAGATATCTATGGGAAAAAATGATCCATACACAATTAAACAAAAAAAAATGTGGAGCTTTTTAATATCGTATTAAGATAGTATTTTGGAGGTATGCACAAAAAAATCATAATATTATGTATAAACTCCTCAATGATGCGTGTGTGATAAGCAAATGTTACCCACCTTTATTTCCTCAAAAAGTTTCAAATTCGTATACCTACTTTATTGGTCATTCTTCCCAGAAATAGTTTGGGTTCTAGATCTAGACAACATTAACAACTGAACTGACGCGGTATCTGTATAGGGTAGGTATTTTCATTTTCAAACAACAGAACTAATAGATAGTGCCAAATGAAAACTTCTGGTAGGCAGCGATAGTTGATCATTCAATCGATATTCTGGGGAATTCAAATGTACCTAGATATTTTAGGTTCACAGTATTGAGTTAAGGTAACTCACAGGTAACTAGAATTCGATCTTGCAATTTCAAAAATGGTATTATGTAGCATTATCTTCGTTTTATGATGAACGTTATTAAGTAGATGGATTTCAAATTATTATGAAATGCAACTATTGAATTTTTTGAAGTTTCATATTTCTAGAAACACATTTATTTTTTTATTTTTTTTTTATTATATGCCAATCCACCCCAATTCAAGAAACACTGATTGCCATAAATTTTTAATTATAAAAAAACACAGCTCTTGTCCATGCATATGATATCCCTTTTGAAGTGTTTTTGAAAAAATATAATTAATGATTTTGCAGAATTAGTAATATAACTGATTTCCTAACACACAATAAAGACTATAAAAGAATTCTTCTGTAAGTACATAAGTAATTGTATTTTTTCCATTAGGTACGTGAAATCCTTTTTGGTTTCATTGTTTTAAAAATAAAAATCGAATTAAGTGAGCATTTTTTCTTTGTGTTTTAAAAATGTTGTATCAATTGAATTAATTGTTTGAAAGCATTCAAATGAAGGCTACTTCGCACACAATAATAATCAAAATCTTATCCAAAGAAGCTGAATGAGCTCATCTCTCTACTTAGATAGTCTAACTAATCTTAGATTAAAATTAATTGATTGGCGATTTTGGAAGAATAGCTTATCCATTCATAAAACATGACGTTCTTACTTACTCTCATTCAAATAATTAAAGATGATAAGCTAAAGATGATACTTGAGGGGCTAGCGACGACCTTGGGCCCTTGAATGAAAGGAAAGAGGTTTTTCTGGATAGGAATGAATGGAAGTCCGTACTTACTCGTTGCTTAACCCTTCCGGGATACGGTGTGATTGATGAAGAAATTATACTTTTGCTAACCAGTCTTCTGAACCTAAGATACCAATAATTAAATTCCTTTTTCGAATTTTAAAATTTAAATTATTTTTCTCGTCTCAAAACAACTTCGATAAAAATCAATCAATATTTAGGAAGGAGGGGGGGGGGGTTAACCCCTCCAATGAATAATCAATTTATTAATCTACTGATGTGCAAAATCTATTTTAAGCATAAGGAGTATCCTTAATCATCCGTTTACTTCATATTGTTTACATTACAAAACACTTATCGATGTTTGTTTGCTTTCCAAAGAGGTCTGCTGGTGTTTTTTTTTTTTTTAAATTGATTTCTTTAGCGAACAAAATAACCACAAATTATGTAAAACTGAACAAAAAACGTTATTGGATTTATAAAATGCCTTTCAATATTTGATTAAATAATAATACTTAATTCTACTCTTTGTGGTTTATTTTTATTCGGACTTTTTTTATTTTTTTTGTTTATTTTGGAACATTTTAACTTTATGTAAGTTATCAAAGACTGAATACATGCCTTGTGTATTTGACGGTAATAATACTGAGTGCACAAACATGTACATAGACGACACACCTCTTCCAAGAGTGAAACGGTTTAAATAGTTGGGATCTGTGATAAAGCCAGGTGCATCTGTAGATGAGGATGTGACTCATCAAGTGAACAATGGTTGGTTGAATTGGAGACTGGAGAACCTTGTCGGGAGTTTATTGAAGACTAAAGGTAAAATATCCAAGACATCTGTTCGCCCGACCACGCTTTTCGGCTCGGAGTGCTGGACAACAAAGAAAATGCACGAACAAAAGATACAGGGATGACAATATCATAGTAAACTCTCATTGGATCTGCGGATCATACAACACCGTGGTCATCTTCCATTGGTTGCTGATGTCGTCATTCTTCCGTATCTGGTAAGTAGTCTCACTATCTCCTACAGGAACAGGGTTGCCACAAATGCAACCGAACAAAATGTTTTCGAGGTAGTTTTACCGGTCGCGCCTATACCGGAGAAACCCAAAGAAACTAGACTCCGATGTTACGGGCATGTAAATAGATGGAGGGACGGTCACGTGGTCAAAATGGCCCTAAACATCCCTATATCACCCAGGGCTAGAGGTCGTCCACAGGTTACATCGTGGACAAATATCCAAACACAGCTAAGGGAAGACCAGTTGACCAGTAAGATGACACAGGATAGGAAGACTTGGAGACTGCGTAGCAGGAGGGCCGACCCCAGATGAACTAGGAAGGGGCATGGAGAAGAAGAATAAGTTACTGAATGTTAGTTAAGTAGTTGGGTATTATTTTTATTAAATTCGAAGAAACTCGGGTTAGTGCGAACACTTATAATTCGAAATCGGCTGAACAGATTTTACGGTGATTGGTTTATTCGATTCTACTACGCTCCGGATAACAGAATTACTAATAAAACATCGAAAAAGGGATAGAAAATAATATGAAATAAATTATTATTTAAGTAAGTATGCAACGCATTTACTGACAACAATGCCATCTGTGAAAAATTCCATTACAACACAATTTTCATTTACCTACTTAAAAACCATTGAGATTAAAAACATTGGTTGGCATATTTTTGATAGAATTCCTTTCAAGTTATCAGAAATATTATTTTGAACGTGTTTTTGTATGAATTACAAAATTCGAAATCAATATTGAAAATATCACATACATTATTTTCATGAAAACCCTCGATTTTTCCAATGGATGTGCACAAGTTTTGTACGTTGATTTTGTGATGTATTTTTTATGTCAAACTTTGTGTGTTGTTTACTATACGTACTCTTAGTATACAGTAAAGAATGAATAAATAAATAAATTCGGTTTAATATTGTTAAAAAGACAAGACAATTAATATTATATAGATGATCATTCACATCCACCATACAAATAAATTAATAAACCAACGAATAAACAAAAAATTTCAAAATAAAACCGTGTTAAAAAAGAGGTTAAATATAAATTTAAGTAACAAATTGAGTGATAAATTTCCTAATATTTTTCGTAGGTACATACTTCCATGATGTAACATTAAAACCTACATCGGTTCATAACAGACTAAACTAAACAACCCCTCACACTGCATGGAATATTTCAGAGTTTCGTTTTGAATTATGCAAACCTACACCTACCCGCCTAGCTCTGCAGGCTGGAGTGATGTAAACGAAATATGGTACTGCGGGCGTTCTGTAGGTGGCAGACTTCTAGCCACGGAACCTTCGTGATGTTATATTATTATGAAAAGCAAAAAAATATATATCTAACTTTGTTTTTAAGTTTTTTTTTTTTTAAATAAATGTACTAAGTATGTTAGTTGGAGGCATCATTATTTGATTTCCAGACAATAAATTAATAGTGGCTACATCTGACAATGAAGGGTGGAAAATTGAAAGCTGACTAGACATAGACAATACAAGTTGCCCCAAAAATACGTTAACAATATAAAGAAAAAGTTATTTTTTTGAAAATGAATCAGGTTATTTGTTCATTTGTTTTCTGTTAAAGTCTCATATATTATATTGATATCAGATCGGAGCATTGTTGAAAATTATTAGGCTATTACAGATTTTTATGATGTCATTGAAACTTATTAGCGATATTTCATAACGTGATGGTAAAAAATGACATTTTGAAATTTTTCGATAGCTTAGTTCTAGTTTACAAATAGTTTTCAAGACTTTTTAGCTATATTACAAGCTGAAACATATACCAAACTATCCAGGAAAGGACAAACATTTTTTTAAGAACTTCCAGACTCTGAAAAATAATTATTATCATGAGACGGCTTAACGGCAAGCCAGAGATCCACGTGAGAAAAATGGCTCAAAACGTTAAAAAAGTTCGCATTGATAGAAATTGTTGAAAACATATTTTATCGATGAAAAATTGTTTAATTGAACAAGCCTATTATTATTTAAACAACATAGCGTATTCTTTAACCACAAAAACCGAAATTTAAAAGATTAAAAAAAAAGGAAAATAAGTTAGAACGTTGTGCTCCAGCGCAGCCAATGCCAATAGGCAATAAAGTTGAAAGATTAACAAAAATTATTGATGTATTCATATCCTGGCGCCAAATACATGACAGCAGTCGCAGTCCATGAATTTGGTTGGAACAAGAGTTCTCAATAATTTCCAACTTTTATCTCTATATTTCATGAATCATTAAATATCTACTTGTATATACCATACGAGAGAATTCTCATGATTAGAAGTTTCAGAGATTTAAACATTACCACCTAATGGCGAACGTTGTTAACGTAAAGTGATCACACTAAACCAGCCTTCGAAATAACAGTACAAGACGGTCGTAAGCCCGTAGTGGTTTGTTCCATTTAAAAATCGAACATCAGTCATGAATTGTAAGAGTCATTAGTTGTTACATATTCGTGAAAATAAGTTTGTTGAAATGATATTATAATTTTTTTAACATACAAAATTAATATACAGTAGTAGGCACCCGATTATTTTGGTATTAATACAAATCACAACTTGTAGATTTTTCCAATTATACTTAAGGTAGGTATCATTAATTTAAATAGAAACTTCCTTAGAAATTCAATTGATATACATTTTCACGCATACATACATACTTACTCAGAAAGAAAGGAAAATGTCGAAAGTCAAGATGCAATGACTATACGAGATGAAATTCCATACATATAAGGTTATGTTGCAGTTTTGATCGTGCGCATATTACAGCGGGTACGTATCAAGAATAAATGGATCTCTAGAGAGTTCTTGTCTTGAATAGTTTCTTTGCACCATCTCCAGCATCCAGTGTCTTGCCAACAGTTTAAACTTCATAAACCACTGCTCCCGTGAAATAATAGGTACAAACTTCAACCGCCAACAACGCAACAACATGTCTTCAAAACTATTCGTCACTGTAAATAATTTATCAAATACCGATACCGTGAAATCATCCAACATTGCCCGTTTTTTACAGAAAATTGCAAATATTTTTAAAAATTTCTATGAGAACCTGTGTGTAATTTATTTTCTGCTGCAACTATAAAATGATGTGAATTCGTTTTTTTATGAATAGTTAATTAAAATTAATATTTTATCCCACTTTCGATTGATTTAGATGACGGGCAAAGTTATCTGTAATTCTAGCCATCATTGCCCACGTTTATTTTGTACGCAAATATTAACCTAGATATGTTATAATACAGACCAATACAAGGAATTGGGCAACTACAGCGTTTTGCTGTTGACATCTAACTGATACCATCGAAACTTTCATGCCAAATTGGGTGGGCAATGTTAACCTGGGATTTTTTCACTTTTCCATACAAAGCGAATTTCGCGATTTCAAAATGCTAGGGTTGTCAAATTTTTGTTTTTCCATTTTTTCTTTAGGTAGGTTCCTACCTATAAAATTTAGATCACTCATTTTCCTTGAATTGGTGTTTTTACTCGAATGTCCGAAGGAGGGTTATTTTTTAAATGAAACATTGTTTTATTCTACGTAATAAATATCCATTAGATAAGTACACATTTATTTAGTTTATAGCTTTACAAACAAAATATTATATTTCAATAATAATTACGTGTAATTTTTGGATAATACAGTCTTAGTTTTCTATTTGTCAAATAAAATAAAATAAAAAAGCTTATCGCTAATTAGATAGAATTTGTCGCTTGTTAAACTTTTATTGTATGTTAAAGGAACTAAGGTCAACATTAAAAACGATTTGTCCACGTCGAGTTATCTTTGGTTGGGGCAATACTGTAATAACATCTTCAGTGTGTTCGATGATGCAAATGTCATCAATTGTCGGGTGTGTGAATGTTGTTCCTCTGTCATATTTAGATTCCTTAACTTTTCGTAAATATTTTACAGTAGGTAGTGTATTATTGATCGAAATTACTTTCCCCACAAAATGCTTAATACTCTTTTTTGTTGCGAATTGTACAACAACCCAGTCATTTTCTTTGATATTTTGATTCTCGGTCAAATACTCTATGTCATGTATATCGAAGTCTGCCAGTTCGTCGATATTTTCTTTGTTTTGTTCCTTTAAACATTCGGCTATATAATAATCTTCCTCTGTTTCATCATTTGAATCATCTGTGTCCATTGTAACTACTTCCACGTCTGTAGATATACAGCTTGACTCACTATCGAATCGCTTCTTCACTCTTTTCCCTGAACTATTCTGTCGAATAGACTTTTTTCCTCTTAAATTATTTTTCGCCTTACTTTTTCTCTTAATTTTCTCTTCTTTGTTAGAGTATTCCTGTTTAATATTTTTTAACACGTTTGTTGTCTTTTTGAAGCATTCTGGTGCATGTTTTTTGTTTATAACGGCAAATGGTGTATTTTCAATATTACCAGAAACTTCTTTCAAAATTGTTATATCTGACGTTTTTGTTGCTGGTTTAATGGTAACATCAGAGATAACTATTATTTTAGGTAGAACTCTTTTTGTTGAGGTGCTAGGAGCAGTAATTTTCAAGGGAAAAACGTTATCTGCAGTAGTCGACGCTCTTGGATTATGTACCGACAACAGGCCTAAATTATTGGCATTGATCATGTCCATGCATAAGTTCTTAAGACTCTCGGGTGTGTGATACTCAGCCATTTTAATAGTTTCGAAACCACTTTCCAAATAACAATCTTCATGATCACTTATACCAATATTTGAAGCCGCATCAGTCAAATAACCAGTTTTTTCGTTTAAATATTGAGCTTTTACCTTCTTGCTTTTCACTTTTTCTCTTCCAGGTGCAATACGTTTTACTGTCTTTTTCTTGTTACATTCAAGTGTAGTTTGGCGTAACTTTGCATCATGGAAATCAGAAACTGTCACTGATTTTCCTGGTACACAAGGAATTTTTTTATTTCTCTTCACCTGAATCGGCTTAGGAGCTCTCGTTTCTTTTAAGTAATCCAAGAGTGTTTGATCAATTCCATATGACAATATTTCTTCTTGCATTTCTGGCATCCTTTTTAGAACTTCTTGCGGGTTGAATGGATATATTCCCGATGCTCTAAATCCACTTTTTATGATAAAGGATTGCTTCAATTGAATGTCTTCAATCAATTCAGACAGCAATTTGGGAAAGTGTTTTTTATTCAGTGATGCTTGATCTGGATTTTTGAGCTTATACTTATACAAAATTTTACGCCAGGCTTTCTTAAGAGGTGCAAAAAACGCGACATCAAGAGGCTGGGTTAGGTGTGTTGATCTTGGAGGGATGAAAACAAAATGGATGTTATTTTGATCACATAATTCTATAACTTTGACACTCAAATGACTTGACAAGTTATCACATATAACGACTTTTGTTCCTGGAGTATTTAGAGCCCATGGAATAATAATCTTTTCAAAGTAGTCTTCAAATATGGCGCTATCAAACCACCCTGATTTAGTGCAATTGTATCTGGTTTCTGGTGGTCCTCCACTAATCCACTCCGAATACAAGTTTGTCGCTTTATAGACTACATACATAGGTAAACACATACCGCTTGCAGTTGCCGTAAACATGAGAGATATATTTCCTTTGGTAGAATTTACAACTCTTTCAGGATACTTTATTCCCCTTCGAAAAATGCCTTTAGAAGAACCTGGGTCATCTGACAAGTTGGTCTCATCGAGGTTGATGATATTCTCAGCGGGTACATCTTGCAATGTTGTGCCTAAATTGTCGAAATATTCAGCTATTTCTTGAGGCCCTTTTTCAGCTCTCGCTTTAGCAATATTTTGAGTAGTTCTAACAGTCAGTTCATCAGCATGCCTTGCTAAAAAGCCATCAACCCATGCATCACCAGGAATTTCGTTCTTGAAAATATGATTTCGAGAGTTTTTTTTTAAGTACTCATGGACCACTAGCTTTAGGTCCATCTTTGTAAGCGGGCAGCCAAAATCACCAGCTGCTTGCAAAACTTTTAAAATTTTGTTTTCTTCTGGGGGTGTTAAAGCGGTAGGGTGGCCGACAGGATTTACATGCTTTTTTTTTATTTTATTGACTATCGTGCGTCTTGGGATACCAAACTGTCGCTCTGCATCTCGTGAAGAAATTTGCTGTGATTCAACTGCATCACATGCAATTTTCAACATATCCTCCGAGTAATTTTTGTATGTTCTAGACCCTAGATTACGTCTTGGCTTTCTTTGTCTTTTCCGTGATTTTGATTTCTGAAAAAGAAAACAATATAGGTATAAAATATGAAAATATGAAAACTTTGCTGGTTCATGTGTTGTATTTTTCATATATTTGATATTATTTCTTAAAAAAAAAACTGTATGTTTACGAAAACTAAAAAAAAATACCTATATTTTATTTTAAGATAACAGGGAGAGCAAAAAGCAGCAAAATCAAAATTATTATTTTTATACTGCATCATCATCTGAGAGGCTTAACTGCACTCCCTGGACCGTTTCCAGAAAATCTCGTGTAATAAACTACCATCGATGGTCACCAGGTCTCCCGGATGGATAAATTCAAATACCTGGGAGCAACCATTACCACCTCTGGGGACCTCGGAGCAGAGATGGACTTGGCTGGAACATATGTTTTGGATCCCGAAGACGAAGAAGACCCTCTTATACCCTCTACCGTTCCTCCGAAGCAGAACTGAGGGATTTGGACATGGTTTAGGAGGAGGTCATTAAACCTGCGCGTGATCTAGCGCGAAGGCCCTTTTTGTCTCCCTATGCTCCTAAGTGATGTCAAAAGAGGGAGTATGTAATAAACTACTTACGCGATAAAGGGGGGTTTAAGTAGATAGGCTACACCCCTCCCCTCCCCCGAAAGCCTAAATTTGACGGCCTATGAAGTGCAGTTTTACTATTTTTTCATCAAAATTGGTTTCATGTAGGTATTTCTTCCTTCAAACATAGCCTTATAAATTTTATAATATTTATCTAGATACTCATATCTAAGAAACCAACTAGTAAAGTCTAAATAGTACCTAAGTTCATGTTCAAACACATAAGTATATATATTTAGGAGCAGATAAATTTCAAATTAAAAATTATCAGAAAAAATGAGAATGTGTCAACCCTAATCCTTTTTAGACTATGGGCAATGTTGCCATTCATAGATCGGAGAATTTCTGGGTAACATTGCCCGTCGTCATAACTTTTGATTAAAACAATATTCAGTGATGAAACTATGATCAAAATGCTCAGTTGATTATCTTCTATAATTTACAATAAAATAAACTTACCGCTGGTTCCACCATGATGCACAATTCACTGTGAAATTTCTGGAAATTTTTGCCCGCGAAAACACACTCTTCACTCGACAAGCTCTAACAGGCTACTGAGTGAACTTAGAACCAAAAACGACAAATGGTGATGTCACACATAAAATATATTTTCAACTTTCGTAGAAAGTGTTGCCATGTTACTGTTATTTTTTTAGACATTAACGATTTAGCTTAAAAGTTGTGATTTGGGCAAAGATGCCTTTGAGGGCAATGTTGGATGGTTTCACGGTACCTATAAAGTATATTGTATAATATCATAATGCAGATATTTTGTACCTTACAAGTATTAAATTATGAGGTAAGGTGCTTCATCTCAACTTTTATCCAATTAAAAATCACCATGTACTTTCCATATTTTTATGCAATACAGTTAGTGTCTATTGGTTAGAATAATGAAATTTGAATTAATATCAAATTTGAAAAGTAAGGGACCCAACATTGACCCCTGTGTTACGCCGACAATACTAATTTACAATAATGCAATAGTTGGCCTAGATCACAAGGGATCTAGTTATGGTGCATGTGTGAAAAAGTCATCGAAATTGCGTGAGATCGATCGCAGTGTACCTACAGCTCTTGTTACCCCAATTGATTTGATTTATCGATCGATTGATAGGTACAATTCTGTACTCGTAGGTACTTATATAAACCTTATATTTGAAACATTCTGCTTTTAACACGAAGATGTGGTAACAGTCTGATTTCGTATACGTACAGCGTATTGGAGGTCGTGGGTTCGAATCTCGGCGCCGACAATTTCCACTTACACAACACAAGCTTTACTTTTATGTGAAAGATGTCATTAGTGTATTTGTATTCACTTCGGGTGAGCTCAAATTCATTTTTTTAATTCACCTAAAAATACTTTTATAATTCACATAAATTTCATATTTTGATCAACGAAATAAAATGTCGTACAGTAGAGCATCAACGGAAAGGGTTCTTTTACAACAAACTAGTGATATGCATAAGATAGCTAAACAATAACAAAACCATACTAAAAAGTAAAACAATAAAAACATACCAAAAGGCAATTTTTATGTCATTATCCCGTTTGAAACAAAACTTGTTACTTAAAAAACAAAATTAAAACTTTTTAAGTGTTGTAAAATATTTATCACCCTTTCAAGATTTGTTACTGTAATGGCCGTCGATCTCCCCCCCTGTAGGTACATAATATCTTAATGGAATTTTAAATAGTTCAGTAAATAATATCTTTTAACCGTTGTTTTAATTGAACTCGTAATGTCATTAAACCTAAAACAGGAATTCTCGGGAAATCATAAAGTTTTCCTACCACCGTTCTTTTAATACAATTTCTTCTTTTCCGAGAAATAATTCCATTTCTTTCCCCCGGGATGCTTTTGACCTGTTCAAGACGGAATACTTCTCTCATTAATTATGTAATTAAATTGTACTCTACGGTTTATCTATACGGATCGTACTCAACATAAGAAAAAATGCTAGTTTATGAGAAAAAAGGTCATTGTCAAACTTCTCGGGTGAAAAAATGGTTATTTTTTATACCTAATATTAATTAATTAATGTTTCAGTTATTTTAACAAATTTAAAAAATAAGAATCACAATACAATAATTACATTAGCATAACGCAAGTACAAACCGTAACATAAAAGATTCCAAATTTATGAAGCATCATAATTTATTATAATAATAATAAGTAATTACTTATACACAAACCAAAAAAACCTTGATGGATTCTGCTTGATGGAGCAGTCGAATTAAGTTCATTGGTGCGTTTTTATTGGTTCGTCCACAAAGTTGTGAAAAATTATTGCACGAAATTGCTCCTTATTTCATTCTATAATTATTTTAATCGTTCAGATTTTTTAAATTTCAATAAAAAATAATAATATAAATAAAAACACTTTCGGTAAATACTTTCTGAGTAAAGCTTAACTCAAAATTTTCAAACATTACGATAGAGACGGTTTTTGCCAGATGGAAGCACAAGGTTAAGGGAATCCCGAAATATAAGAGGCATTAAAATATGTAGGTACCCAAGCTACTCGTTATAATAATAGTAGCTACCTAGCTATAATTGTATTTTTTATATGTATACAATAGTATACATATCATAAGTGTTTCAAAAAGTAAATACTTTTTCACGTACATACATATCGAAACCAAATAAAATGACAAGAGAAGAAATCAGAACGAAGGGAACAAAAACGGAAAAGAAACGTTTTGTTTGGAATTCAGACTGAGATTGGTCTCGGTTTTATAGCCCTCCGCAGGGCCATTGGAGTTGGAAGTAGGATGTATCTCTCCATGTAAGGGATTATAAAGAACATGGACTCATTTCCCGTGGGAGAATGACCCTAAGATTTGGGTAACAAATTCACTGACGTTTTAGTTAACTTAGTTTGGGGATATCTTCTTCAATATTCCTAGATCAGTACTTAAACAAGACGCATATACTGCTATAGCAAAATACTGTTACAGAAAATCACAGTTTCTCTTCGAAGATTTCTCGCATAACAATCATGGTAGTAGTGAGAACATAACTTGTTTAAAATATCTAATCCTAAAATTAAATTGTCAATCAACTGACAAATCCTCATCAATCCCAAGCGTAAAGTATACAAAACTTTAATGACGTTCAGATTTTTATTGACAATGACACTGACGATGATCATCTTTAACAAATAATTGAAGTGCGTACAACATTGTGGACAAAAAATGTTAGACAGAATTCACAATGCTCTAAGTCATAATGGACTGTATACCGCCACTAAGCGGACAGATCACATTGCCACACAGTCACAATAAGCAGATTGGCTGCCAGAATTTTATATTGGAGAACAAGAGAAAAATGAGTCGGCCGCAGAAAAGGTGGATCGAAGATTATTGTCATTGTCTCAAAGAAGTGGTGAATTGAAGGCGCTCAAAACAGAGAGCTGTGGATAAACATGGAATAAATCTACATATAGCAGTGGATGGGTGGTTAAAAAGAAGAAAATTCACTAAGGTGAGCCACTTCGATCTCTCCTCTTATATTAAATTGCGATAACAGTATTTCAGTAATCATTCTTTTTTTTCATAATTCTGTCCCATTGACAATTTTTTATTTAAAACGAGATTACACAGATCTTCTCAATCAAACATTTATCGATTATGAAAGTTTTATAAACCTACTGAACTTATTATTCAAACACAGGAACATAATTATGAGGTATTCTTCATGATGTTAGGCATTCGGTGTTAGTTCTTAAAATATTTTCATGTGTTTATCAATTCGCTGCTGGGTAACAATTCAAATATTTAACGAAAATCACAGCTCCTAATGATAGAAATCATCTCTACTCACCACATGAGTAAGATTCCATAATGGCGTAGTTTAAATTAATCCGAAAAGTTTACTTTTCGATTTAGCAAGATGTTTTATTTGATCATAGGGTTGTAAATTGTTTTTTTTTATTATTATGATACTTCACCCTTGTCCCCGTAAGGGATGTTTTTCTAATTCAAATAAAAATGTAAGTGTGCTATCATTATAACCTAGCTCTTTTAACTTTTGATCATTTTAATATGGATAGCTCTTTTAAAGGGTAGATAATAATATAATGATTTTTTTTTACTTTTTTAGGATTGACGTTAGTAAAATATTTATTGTAAGGAAATGTTTCATCAGTAGGTGGAAAGACATGTACATAGATACTAATTGAACTAGGTACGATAATAATATTCTCTAATAATATGTACCTAGTCTCTGTAGCCTGAAACCCTATCTGTCCTTCTCGCTCCCTCACTACTTTCATCTCCTTTCTCTTTTTCTCTTTTTGAGTCTACTTTGGTTTCAATACTTTTGTGCAGGTACTTATTTTTGTATTAGTTGTTGGAGACGGCAACTTTGTTGCGTTATGCTTGCCCTATGTATGTATGTTGATTGTTTATGATGTGGTTTTATACAACTGTAAACTTTGTTACGGTATATGCTTAAACTCTGTACGTGGATTGTTTACGTTATGCTTTTATGTATGTATACTAGTGGTCGACCAGTGCTCGAAATAAGATTTAAATTATAAGGTTCCATTGTCAAACACTGAGCGAGCGCTATTTCACATTTTTCTTTCAAAAACAATGACATGGATATTGGATGCGTCAAATTTGAAATGTTGATAATGTGCAAAGTTTTTTCCATTATTATTAAAGACAAATAATATTAATCTATTCTCAATTTGACCACAGATAAACAAAAAGATACATGCGTCTGTGTCAATGTCAAATACATCGAAGTTTGTGTGAGTATCTAAAGTTACAGTAGTGTTTGTATTGTTTTTTTTATTGATTTAAAGTATTTTTTATACATAATTTTGAAAAAAATATTAGCATTCACCACTCCTTCTCTACATAAACTATGAGTGTGCGAAATTTCATACTCCTCCGTCCGTGCAATTTTCGTAAAAATGGTCACAAAGTTTAATTCTTATTAATATACATATACATAACTGGAAACTTTGTTGTTTTATAATCATCATGCAGAAAAATATTATAAAATTACCTATATAAAAAATGTAATACTTTGTAAACCTTAATAAGTTTATTTCATATTCAAACATAGTTTTTAAAAGGAAGAACACAATGCAACCTTCATTATTTTGTAATGTTGTCCATTTATTATAATTTTTCGCTCAGAATAAAACAATAGTAATAATAAAAAGTGAGGAAATCTCCCTTAAATGTTTCTTCCCCCTTTTTCGAGCGATAAAAAAAAGTGAATTCATACAAGTGAAGGTCCAAAAAGCTAAACGTTTAAATATTATTTTTATGAGTGAGAAAATAAGCGGGTATTTGTTGTAATAAACCGGACGATAAATCAAAAAGTTAAAACAACATAAATTACTTGTTTTTTCGCAATATTGAATTAAACCTGACATTTTTACTACCGACGTCAAAATATAATATAAAAAATGCTTAGTTGTATGTAATCACATTACTCATTATTATAATACTTGTGAGTTCTTATTCCGACATTATATAAACCTACATTTAGGAAACATGGTAGGTATTATTTTTATTTATTTTTTATATTGAAGTTTTTATGTAAGTTGTTTAGTACGTGTGTGTTACTCTTTGATTCTACCATTATATTACTTCGAATTTTGACGCTAAGTATTGAAAGGTTTAAGTGAGTAAAACATAGAAGGAATAACAACTTATCGTTACTATGTGAGACCAATGATAACCATAGTGCCATTTGATTTTGTTCAATAACGTTCGATGACAGACTATCAGGTCAATATACTTGTACACTCTTACAACCACAAACTAAACAAACAACGGCCAGGATATTGAGACAACAAGCTGTCTATGGAATATTATCTTTGTTTAAGGTTGAGAGAGTACGAGACGGGAAATATAGGATGTGTGTGTAGGGGAGACCGAGGTAAGTTGAAACAAATGTGAGTTGAAACAATGTTCATATCTCATCAACTCTATGGAAATGGTTTGACAACGCAGCAGTTTTGATTCACCGACAACGTGATATCAAATTCCTCAGTATGTGTCGATCCAGTTCGGCGAGTGGTTTTGCTGTTATAACGTTCATCCGTAAAAATGTACTAAAAGTAAGTTTTCTTTGTTTTTTTTAATCATGAATTATGATACCTAATATTTGTTATTTTTTTATTTTTAAAATGATTTTTAATAAGTTGATTATCGAACTTTTACAACATAGCTTTAGTTTCTTATAAAACAATTACTTTCAATATTATTTTGATGTTAAACCGCATGAAGTTGGTATTTTTCTTACCGAGGTGAGTTGAAACGCTTTGTTTCAACTCACCTCGGTAACAATCATGATATTATTTAATTATAAAATCAATTTTATTTTTGTTTCAGAATGTCAAATAAATATATTCAGAAAACAAATAAGAGGTGAACCGCATTAGAAATATATGAATTAGCAGCAGAAGTGGTAAACCTAAGGAATAATAACCTACGAGATGCGCCAAAATCTGGGCAAAATCTTATAATTTCAATAACACACACCGCTTTATATAGAAACTAAAAGCTCATCCAGAGTAAAACTAGCTAAACGACAGATTTTTAATAAAAAGTGAGAGTAAAAAAAGAAAATAAGGGAGTTAAACTGCCAAAATGCAGTAAAAGCAAGGATGATGAATGAAGAGGAAGATGGCTGCTATTGCTTAATGTGTCGTTTGCAAATAGTAGAACTAATGAAAAATAGGTGCAGTGCCTAGATAGCAAAGGTTAGGATGAAGCATGCACGGAAGGTGAACTCAATTAATTATATTTGCCAAAATTGTCTCTCAGATTAAGTTGTTTTAAATACTGATTTTAATGTTATTATTATGAATGTTTTTTTTTTAAATATATGTAGGTATGTTTTTTTTATTGTTTTGACCAAATTAAATATATGTAAGTAATGAAAATACCCATTAGAATCAATGATACCTAGGGAATGTGTGTTTTTATAATAGGGAGGTACTTATAAAGTGCCATATGATTTTATTTTATTATGTTGCAAATTTTCGCAAACAAACAGTTTTTTTAATATGTACATAATAACAAATACACGAATAATACAACACATAAACCAGCCAAGTTTTCCAACATTACTTTTTTTTACTTGATATGCATTTTTTCCAATAATATGATGTAAGTCTTACGAGTAAGAATATGATAAAAATAATATGTATGTAATTTGATCTCAAATTCGCTCGTTTACTTTTGATTACTTAATAATATGATCTCATTTACTTATGAGTATGTTTATTTTTCCATAAATATAACAATATTTCTATGAAAATGTTTTTTATTATAACTAAACCAATTTTTAAAATATGCGTTTCAACTCACCTCGTGCCATGTTTCAACTTACCTCGTATCTAGGTGAGTTGAAACAAATGGAACGGGTCTGGTTTTTGCTAATTATCTCCTAGAATGCTTGAATGAAATTATTTTTTTGTGAGGTCATTAAAGAGTATACTAATTTGGACAACATCGTTTTAAGTTTCACTTTTGTGAGATTGTCCTTTGTTGAGATATGAGCTATAATGTAAAATTTGTTTCAACTCACCTCGGTCTCCCCTATCGTTTGTGCGAACTTCCGTATTCGATGATCCATATTATTTAGCATTAATACATTTAACAATGATTATTGCTTCTATTTGGGGTCTCCGTGAGATTGCTGGCTAAGAATTAATAGCCGTGGGGTTGCTGGCTAAGAATAGCACCTCTGCTCTTTTTGCTGGTTTTTCGAGCATCCTGTAAGAGGCAGGAAATCGAAAAATCAGATCGGGACCGTGAGGTTGACCACCTCACGTCTTTAAATCTCAACTGTTCAGAAAAGGCACAATGAGCCTCGGACGCCTTCGAGCGCAATGGAGAGCTCTTGATGTCTCCCTATGCTCCTGATGGGGCTTAGGCCTCCCGTTTTTGTGGGTTTGTTTGGGGAGGACCTGCGGCGAGCTTGATAATATTATGTGTGGGGCCGGCTTTTAGGTTTGATTGCTTTGATCTACATAGCTGGGGGGTCGGTTTTGTGCGGGTCGGGTTTGCTGCGGATTTTTCTCCTCCGGGCTGGCTTGCGTAGACTGGGGGACCTTAACGGGAGTATGTCGTATGTATATTGTAATGTTACCGACAGCACTGTTTGAGAATATTCCGATACTGTATCTTGATTTTTTCTATGAACTCTAAAATTTACAACATGAAAAAGTTTACAAAAATTTAAAGACAGCTCGATAATTTCAGACACGAACGGTCGACATTAAAATCGGAATTGAATTTCAAGAGTAGCCTCCCTGGACTAGCTGATCAGGTTAGGAATGTATAAATTTGCCAGGCTGAACCCTGATCAGGGTAACACGTATACGTAATAATATAAGAGAATATCTATGATGATTTTATCTCGGTTTGAATGGATAATAATATAACACACTTACATACTATATACCCATGGAAACAGCTTAAAAACTACATCTTATAATACAAAAGAAAGTCGGGTTGGTCAGAACACTTATGTCTCGTGATCGGCGGTACGGATTCATCCGATGTTTGATTTATTAGATTCTTCTCCGCTCCGGATAACAGAATAATAATAAAAATATAATATTAAAGTAGGTGTAGAACGGATTAACTGACAACAACGCCATCTGTGAAAAATTCCGTAACAACACATTTTTATTAACCTACTTGACAACCATTTAGTTTCAAAACATTGGTACGCAAATTTTTGATAAAATTTCTTTCAAGCTTTCATAAATGATTTCTTAACAATCAAAAATACATATTTTAAAAGTGTTTTTGTATAAATTACAAATTTAAAATCAATATTCATAGCAAAGGCTCAGGACGACGTCTGTCGGGAAAGCTACTAAATAATAAAAAAAAGCTGCTAACCTAGGGTAGCCCAGAACTCATAGTACCTATATTATAACAGCCAGAAGACAATTATTATTATCTGCTTTAGAACTACATATTCAATATTAATCGGTACTTTAAGGGGGACCCACTAATGTTATGGACCTCAAATTTTACATACTTGTGTAAGAGCATAAGACCAACCAATATACCAAATTTTATAAAAATCGAAGAAATTTTTATTTTTTTTTATTTTTAGCCCTTTTTCTAGAACAATTGAAGTTTTCTTTGGATACTTTAAGAGGGTTCCCCTGAAGGTACAGATCTCAACATTTTACTGACTCATCTACATCGAGGGGCTAACCGTTCTACCAAATCTCAATCAAATCGGATAAGAATTACTATGAGTTATGGGTGCGCACACATTTTTGGCGTACGCGTACGGGTAAACGGAAATGTTCTTCTTCTTCTAAAAAAAAAACATTTTTTTGCATTTTTGGAATCTAGACCCTCGAAAACGTCGAGAAAATTAATTTCAGCGAAATCTATTTTTTTTTTTTAAATCCGATCACAAGACTCATGTATATTCCATATACTATGAGTAACATTATACTTTGATCTTTACGCGTTTTTCGGTATCTCACAAAACCCTGGCCAAGGGTTAAAACGAGCTCATCTGAAGTAGGTACCAAAGAATTTTAATGTTAATGTTCTACGTAGTATCAAAGAAAACTAATGGAATCGGTGATTGTTAAAACAACACAACCAACATTTTTTTACAAAATCGTTTTTATTGCGAATTTGCCATTAATATATTATTATGTCCTTCTATAATATATTGGATAATAAAACAACATTATTATTTTATTTATTTATTTATCGTATGGTCATCACATCTTAGAGTTAAAAATTACAATCACTATCCATTTAACATACTTTGATAAAATTAGCACGAGCAAGCTCAATTGTCAGATGTTTAAGTCTAAGTTTAAAATGTATTCTGTTGCCAATTCATTTAACAAAAAGAAATCGATGTAGTCCCCTCCATACGCTCTCAACCTGCACTCGGACACAATGTGCTTCACAGTCTGTCTCTCCGCCCCACAGTCGCATTCTGCGGACTCCAGTAGACCACACTTGTAGAAAAAGTCCGCACATCTACCGTATCCCGTGCGGATTCGATTCAATGCGGTCCAGATTTTACGTGGGTGACCAAATCCAGGCGGTTTCATAGATATACAGGGCAGACCATGTCCCATCATGCCCGATGCTTCTTCCCATCCATTATTATTGTCCTCCTTCATACAAAAAAATACATATTTACCTAAGCAAAATACTTCAATGGATGTAAGTGCATGCAGATATGGGGTTTTAACATTCAATCTGGCAACTTTGGGTCAATTGTCAAAACAATGATAACTTTAATTATCCAGTAGTGCTTGAGCAGTACGTTGATCTATTGATTAGTTGGTTGTTACGCTAGTTGCATTATTGCAAAACCAAAGAAACTAATTAACTTTAAAAAAAATGCTATACACTTACTTGAAAAACAAACGGTTTTTTACGGTGAGATTCTGCAATGGCCCACAAATACCGCAGAAAACGTGGATGAAGGAGATGAAAATTGGAAGTAGTATCTTGCTTACACCATAAACATATATACCTATGATTTATTTTATTGTTATCAATACTTTTTATAATAAAATGTACAACGTACATTTTTCAACAAAAAAAATTTTTTTTTTCATGACTTAAAAATAAATAATAGGAAAATGAGTGTTAAAACAATACAAGTAACACGTTGAGTATAAAAACAACATATTATAGGTAATGAAAAAAATGTTTCAGAAATTCTTTTTCTAAAGAAAAATCAATAAAAATATTGGCAATTGCGTAAAAGTATGTATAGTATCTACAATATTAGACACTTCAAAACACGTTTTTATTCGAATAACGATGTTTGTTTAGTTTTTGTTCTCTCCTAAAAAGTATAGTTTTTGTTGGTTATGTTGTTTTAACAATCACCGATTCCATTTGTACTATGACTACTAATTCAGAAATAAAAAAGTTAATTAATGGACTTCTTTTTCTTATCTTTTTTCCAAGAGATATTTTTTACCAAAGCTTTACCATTGTCTTAGCCTTTCATCCATCCACATCAGTCCTGATTAACAAAAACAACAGACGCATAAAGTTGATAGAAAATGTATGAAAAGATGTGTACCGGCCGCATTGATTGTTCTCAAGGAAGGTCAAGTCAGAAGTAAAATTATTAGAACACACCACTAGGGTATCCTTACAACGCGAGTAGCCTACTTAATATTTTTGAAATCACGTCTCTGGGAAATGAATCATAATTTCCCTCTATGATTGTTTTTCCCCAACGAAATGTCAAAATCGAAATTTATTCTTCTACTAACTAAGGGTGTTCTCACCCAAAGCTGCCATTTCAATATTTCAACAAATTATAAAAAAAATATCTTCCTGCATAATCTTTCTGTATAGTTCGGTTTGGTTATAGAATAAAATTTTCAACCTTTTTTTTATGCTTCATTGATTACTCAAAGGCATTTGACCGTGTAAGACTCGACATTACATTCGGCATGTGGAGATTTCCATGACATCTTATATTCTACCTAACCCATATCCAAAGCCATGTTAAAATTAATGCTTTGTTGTTAGGTGTAGTATTTCACCCTGAAATAGGTGTTCGGCAGGGATGAGTTTTGGATGAGGGATGTTGAGTGCATCATACGTAGGGCTTGAGAAGGAAGGGAAAGGGGACTTCCTTTTGTGGAGAAAGGATAACCAACTTGATATTTGCCGAAGATACCACATTAACAGCTTCGAGTGTTGAAGAATTAAACTAGCTAGTGCAATCCGTGAAAATTGAAAGCGAAAGGTGATTTGAAAAAAAATTCTAAACCTACTGATATGTATCTTTTTACCCATCTAGAGTAGGGCAAAGAGAACTGACCTTCACTTCTTCCCATTCAAGCACACTTCTTTGGGATCTTGCACCGGCATACCATTTCTCATACAACCTGTCCTATTTGTCTTGATGTGTTTGATCCACGTCATCATCGGTCGGCCACACTTTTTTACTCCTTTCCTTTCAGCCTTATAAAATGATTCTCTTTGTCATTCTGTTTGCATCAAATCTTTCCACATGCCCGAGTCATCTCAACTTATTAACCTTCATCTTAGTCACAATTCATTCCTTCCTAATATTCTCTTATCTTTCCATGTCCCACAGATTTTTCCACATATTCTTCGTAGAGCTCTCATCTCTACTGTATTTGAACTACATTCTTCTTTATTCGTCCACATCCATTTTTTTCAAGTATTATAGATAGGAAGTATCTAAATCTCACACCGCATTTCATAACAATATGTTTTGCATACACAAATTTTACCACCGATGAAACTTACAATCAACACTTGCCAATTTCATCCATGTTTTCCCTGTGTAGGAACTAAGAAGAAGAAAACGTTATAAACAAAGACCAACAGCAATGTAGAAAACTGTAATAGAAGGAAAATAGTCAAAAAAAAAAACACGAGGAGAATGTGGCTATCAAGCTGTTAAGATATAAAAAAAATACCTACATTGTATCAAAGATCTACTTTAACGCTGCAGGATAATATTAAAATTGATAGATTAATAAAAGGAAAAAAGGTTAAACGTTAAACCTTTTGTTGGGGAAGGCTTTCATTCCCCGTTTCTCCCTCCTCTCCCAAAGCCTCTGGGAGAATTCTGTGACAACAAGTCCAAAGTACGCTTCTAATAACTCTAGTAACAATGAGCGATCGATACTAAATCGGTTATTTCGAGTAAAATGGATGGATTTTCTCGACTACAAGTTGGACTTTATATTAGAAAAAATACGGTTCATTCGGCAGACATCGTAATGTCAAAAATTTTTGGAACGTCAGCCCTCTATCAAACATTTTAAGATTTTAAATAAAAAAAAGCATGTAAGTGCCTACCTATTAATTGTCATTACAATGGATATGATAGCCTGCTCATATTAGCTTTAAATGACATTTTTTAAATGAATTATTTATTTTATTTTATTTTTTTATTTTTTTTGCACCATTGTAATGTGGACATTACTATGGTGCTAAGGACTGGAGTCCTCAATTTAAAAATCGTTATTTTACGTTACATTAATATCATATTGGAAATTTGAATGTTAAATTTAGATAATACGAAACAAGGAATGTACATGGGAGCTCAAGGCGAAATGATTTCCAAGTCGCTAAAAATTACGCTGATGAATTTTCGCGTGAGCTAAATTCTCATTCTTAACGAAGGTTAAAAAAAATTTTTACTTTTTCATTTTATTTGTAAGCTATTTATCGAGATAAAATAAAAGATTTTTCATCCCGACACATGCCAATATTAAATTTAACCCACTAACTATATCAGTTTACTCGTAGAACTATTTTAAAATAAGATTTGTCAGTGGGACGCGGGTATAACAATATCCAGATGGCACTGGGTTCAAAATAATTTGAGATTATAGCATAAAATTTTACCACTGGCTTACAGACTGTTAATATCGTTTTGAATATCATGTCACTCTGTTTAATATTTTGAAGTTAGCCAGAATGTTTTGGCTTTTAGTAGTTAATCTACCTAGGTTCTTATTTGTGTGACGTACATTGAAAAATTTCGATAAGAAAGCTATAGGGAGAAAAATAAGCGGTAAAAAAATATCACTTTTCTAACAGAAATTTACCATTTATCATTCGTTCAAGCTATGAGGAATTTGCTTGTATGAACGCTTCTTCACTGCTATTTACGTTAAAGATTTAAAAAAAATGTTTCTAGCTGTGTTCGTTATTTAGATTTTGAAACCATTGAACCGATTGTATTAAAAAATTATGACCAATTAAATATTTTTTTTTAAGAAAATTCATTAAAATAATTTTTATTGAATTTTCTATAGCATAGTTCATCACCGTTATAATTAATTATCAGCATTCCTTTATAAGTTCAACGACTATGCGAGGATTTAGTTGTCTAACCACAGTAAAGAAAACATTAAAGTATTTCGGTTAGTACAATCGGTAGAAAGGATACAATGGGAAGCGCATTCCTGAAAAACTTGAAACCAATAAGTACATCTCTCTTGTGCTTTATGTAAGCTGATTGTATGGGATATCCTTGTTATATTGTATAGCTGTCCCGTTCAACGCGAGTTTGAGAAACTATGATCATAAATCAAGTATATACAAACCTGAACTCAAAATCTAATATTTCCTTGGAGTTCATTCCTGTGCTTTGGTAGAGTATCGTCCATTTCGATAACAAATGTTACGCTGTGAAGTAGAGATTGTGGAGAGGTCTTGCAGTCGTATTCGTGAAGTAAACTCAAGGTATAATCACACAATAACACATTTTTTTAAAATACTTATACCTATAAGGTATAAGTATTTAAAATCTTTTATGGACCATTTCTTTGATAGATTATGGAACAATAATATAATATTGTATGAACGCCTACCTTTTGCGTGTCTTTCTGTGTTCATTCTTACTGTTTGGATTCTCACCAACTATCTAACAATTGACAGTTTCTGTCAAAATTTCAAAATTGGAATAAAAATTGTATGGACAAAGTATGTACTAATAAGGTTGCCTAGGCAAAGTTTTCTTTAATTTTCTAAATTATCCACGCAACTTTCTTATTTTTTTTCTTTCATTAGAACCTTCTCCTGATAAAAGCCGACACGACAAAAAAAGAATTAGCGAAATCCATCCAGCCGTTTAAGGCGTGATGCGATGACAACGCAAAATAGCTGTCTCATTTTTATAATATAGAAGAATATGTCGTAATCATAATGAATACGTCCACTATGGTGTTTAAATAATACTGTCTACATATTTAAGTACCCAGATTTCTAATACTATTAGTAAGGTTTATACCTACCTACTCTCATCGTTTTTTATTTTGAACTACCGGTCCTCTCAGTAAGTAATAAGTACTAACAAAGGAGTCACTTGAGTCAAGAATAAATTGGAAAAAATCTCCATCAATCTCACTAATGAATACCATTTTTCTCCCTCTATCTCAGGATGTTCAGTTGAGTCTTCAACCTTACGAGATGTTATAATTCAACAGATAATCTAAGATTTCGAGAATTGAAAACCTTCCATTGCAGAAAGGACATTGCAATTTGCGTGGTCTGGTTCGTAAGGGATCTCTTTCTACTGTTCATCGTTTTTACGTGATCTACTATGCTTGCCATGTCATCGTCAATTTAGAAGGAAAATGCAATCGTCAATTTACAAGGAAAGTACGAAAAATGTGACATTTCCCGATTAAAAAGTAGGTATCATTCGAAGAAAATTTAACCTCATTTATGTCAAATCTTTCCTCTTTATATTAGTATAGATAACAAATACCTACACGAGATATAATAATAATTATGTAGTTGAATACATTATCCAAATAATAATTATTTTTTAATTACTTTCATAATCATGCCAATAAACGAGATGGTAGGTTTTATTTCCAAAATATTATTTTTATTTTGTGGCAGTATTTTCAAAGGATTTTCTACCTCATTGATTGCGAAAATCACCCTCAAGCCATGAAAACAATATTTTCAATTACGATATTAATAATATTATGATCTATCTATATAATTAATACGTGAAGCAAAAACTTTGTGACTATTTTTACGAAAATAGCGAGAACGGAGGAGTATGAAATTTCGCACACTTATAGTTTATATACGAGTAGGTATAGAGAAGAAGTGGCGAATGCTTATATTTTTTTTTTCAATTAAGCATAAAAAATAGATTGTTCAATAAAAAAAACCCCTTACAAACACTACCTACAACTGTAATGGTATGTATTTGATGCTCACACACACTACGATGTATTTGACATTGACACAGACGCATATAGGTATTCTTTTGTTTATCTGTGATAAAATTGAGAATGTATTTACACATAATATTGTCAACATTTCAAATTTTACCTATCCAATATCCATTGTTTTCGATTGAAAGTTTTGAAATAGTACTCGCTCAGTCTTTGACAATGGAACCTTAATATTGTTCAAACTTATAATTTAAATCGACACAAGCTTTTAGTAGCTTACTGTGAAAGAGTCAAGGAGTGTATTTGTGTTCACTTTGAGTGAGCATAAATTCATTAAAAAAAAAGTTATGTCGAATTTCGAGCACTGATCGGCCACTAGTTATAATAATTCGGTATCAAAAATTACCAGAATTATTAGGTATGTATTGGTTTATTTTAGGTTTGCCAATAATTTAAATTGATACCTACGGTGTTGGCTATATTTTAATGATTTCGTGTATGGTTATCAAAAAATTATTTATCTGTGAAACTTTATAACCGGAAAATTATATGTAAGTGCAAAATATAAATGGAATTGTGCAGTATTTTATTCTGATATATCGCAGTGGCATTATTTTTATTTTATTAAATCAATATAGAGTCCGTTTTTTAAGAGAAATGACGTTTGTGCGAAACGGGGATGAATATAAGCAATATCATTACATCATGAACGACTCTAAAATAAAGACCATAGATTATGATAATATACAATATTAAATATCTACATAACATAATATACCCTCCCATACAGTCTAATTCGTTTGAAGCAGAGCTGAAAAAAAATAGCATGTTTTGAATGGGTGTTATTAATATTGAGAAAAAATGGATTTAGTAAGGGGCTTTATGCATCTCTATGTTCCCAAGTGTAGCATTAAAATAGGGTGAAAAGAATTAGAAATAATTTTTTATTTAAGTTTGTTGATCTCGTGGCAACGGAATGGAACAAAAGTTAATAAATAAAGAAAACCTATAAACTTATATAGAAATATTTTGATGTCATTTCGTACCTATCAGCTGGCATAGGCGGAAAATTTTGATCAAGAGGTTCCGGGTTCAATTCCCGGTCGGGTCAACATTTATCACTTAGAATAGAAACATTTTGTCTGTCTGAAGACGAATAATTATCGACAGTCCCAAATAAAGTTACCGAGGCTTTGTTCAAATGGCACGTGAATGGGACTTTGTTATAACGGGAGTTGAAATGTATATTCCCGACTAAAACTTGCTTTCGTTTAAAAAAAATTAATCATATTGTATCCTTAGGTATTGTTATAAATTTGAAACGCCATACACTTCATGCGAGTGCAATGTCTTATGTTAATATTGTATTATTCCACAATCCGCATACAAGTGGAAGTTTCTCTAGAAAAGTGTCAGAAAATCGGGCCATAAAAATATTATTTGACCGGTCCCGTAAACTGCCTTGACCGCGAAACGAACCCAGGACCTCTTAATACATACCAAATAAACACACTAGATTCGAAAAGGTTGTCAAGAGATTCTGTAACTTTCAATAACCCAAATTAAAACCCTTTGCTAGTTGTTGAGGAGAACCTATGAAAAAATCTACGTTAATTTTTAACACCTGTGAAGTTAAAACTCCCTGCATAAATTTAAACGAGTTAGGTAGGCAGGTAGATCTTTACTTCACTCGAAAAAGATTTTTTTAATAATATGAAAATATACAATGAAATTCGTTTTCAAGAAAAAGGGTCCCTGGAGAATGTTGCCTTGAAAATATCACATTTTATTGAATTTGAAAATGTATGTAATAGATCGATAATAAAATAAATTAAATCGAAAAGTATAAAAATGTAAAGGTCAAAAGAATAAATTCACATAATTTTTGTTAGTCGATAGATAGATTTTTGTTGTCCATACTATTTGTGTAATTGTTTTGTTATAATATCTCTGTTTGTATATTGATAAATAAAATTAAAAAAAATGATATTTTTAAGACTGTCTATGACAATTTCAATCGAAAAAATGTAATAACTTAGAATGAAAACATACAATAATCCCGCACATTAAAAACCTACTCACATTTGTTACTTCTCAACCCAACCTGGTTAAATTTCTATTTATGTGCCTAAATATTAATAGGTAGGTACCTACTTTTTTAGTAAAAAAAAATAAACAATTTTGCTTATATTATCTAGTAATATTTTTAGTTCGAATAGGGCTATTCTCGTAATCAATCGCTTTTAAAAATCACTTAACGATAAGATTAAGACATGATCGCAAGCAGTCGTATTCAAAAACTATCGGAATCTAATGTTAATCCTATTTTGAACTGGATCATTTTCATACTGATATTTCAAACATAACGAATTTTTAAGATATCTACTAGATATCTTGTTTTGTGAATACCAATCCGCCATTTTATGATTGTCAATCAAGATAAGAGCGTATAAAGACCGCTACGAGAATAAGGGCACTGGGATTAGTTTTTTGTATACCTACCTATGGTAGTTTTTTTTATATATCATAAATTTTGTCTACTTAATACTTATCTGTTGTATTTTTATGCCTAATAAAGTTGAATTTTGAATTGTGTTACTTATTACTCCAAAACGCGAAAATAGGACACGAAAAAAGACAAACTTTAAGTTTATGTATGCGTACGTTACAACTTCTGTGCAATAAAAATAAAAACATGAATATATTATTTTAAACTACGTAGGAACCAAAGTATTACTGTTTCAATGTTGCACAACGTGACGGGGAATAGTACTTAAACATTCATCGCGCACCCTTCACCCATACGGGTAATAATAATGTGCTGTACTGTCCTTAATCCGTCAAGAAAATAATATGAATCTATCACGGCAACTAAGCCGCATCCATTTTAGTGTGGCGTGTTGTGAAAAATGTTGCCGCTAGCTGGCGTTAGTAGTGCTTTTAAAGTTAAGGATGTACCTAATAATAGGCGTTGGGTACCATCACTAAGGAAGAGGAGAGACGGGAAATTTTTGACGAAAATGTATGACAGCTGCTCAGAAAAAAGTCCCACTTGAGCAATGATGAAGGATTGGCGGGATTTCGTTGAAATTGACCAGAGATCAACTTCATTGGAGATGTCCCTAAGTGTTGTAACAAACGAGAATCGTTTGTTTGATCGGATATGAAGATTGAAGAATAGATAATCTGAATTTGTCTAAGTTGTTTACGGGTTGTGAATGTTCAATTGTTCAATCAACTCAACTGTACGTACCAAAGCCGCCGATTGATACCACTGGACTACCAACCACTTTAAAATTGACGACACGAAAATAGCTAGTTTTTTTTTTCTTTCAGATAGATATTTGCCTTATGAAATTGGTTATTTTTTTTATCGCAAAAAGTGTAGGTAGGTACATAGCTGGTTTACACACTAAGCCGGTGAAAAATTGGAAACTCGATAGGGTTCAAATGAAAGATTTTGTTTGTTTGGTTTATCTACTTTGTTAAAATAAAATGTATGTTATATAGTTACTAGTTTATATAAATTCAAAATAATATTTTGCCATCACACTGGAGAATCCGGGATAAATCTAGTCCATCAATTATGTTCTCTGATGCTGTCAGGTGTTACGCATGTACCTGCCTGCATTGGACGAATAACAACACCAACTCGTTGATAGAAAAAAAAAACATTTGAATATTATATTTTTGTATGTAAAAAATCTATTGATCGTCCGACCTTGTAGGTCATTAATAATTGAAAAATATAAATTTTTAATTTAGTTTTATATTAAAAAAAAAACATAATATCATAGGAAGGTATGTATATACTTTTCCACACCATCTCCAAATTTCTCAGTTGTACTTCGAAGGAACGGTACACAGTATTCCTCATCTTCGGGATTCTGATGAGAGGGAGAACAAAGCTCCCCTCGGCCAACTGCAATACACTATCCTTGGCACATTTCCTAGCCATTTCCATCTGCTTTTCCGTATCTACCTAATGGTATACCTATGAGACTGCGCTGGGTGGGCCAACGATATCATCATTCATGGTTCGAAGTTACCTTCTAATACCCATTTCACTATTAGGTACCTATAGTTACCTGCTAATAAACCAAAAATATATAAACCTAGGTATACAAAAGTTAGATAGGTAGGTAGGTAAGTACCTACTTGTATTGAATTTGATGTTTTATGGTTAAAATTGAATGATTACGTCTATTTCATACATACTGCAAATTCAAAAACTGTAGGTACACTTTAAAATTAAAAATGTTCGTCAACCATGATACTAACTTACTTTCCGTGTGCGGAACACCATCAAATCTTTACCTAATCCCATTATTCGGCCACCCGAACACAACTAGATGATTTTGCTATCAACTATTTACACATTACCCCCTATTCTGCCTTTGGTTCGAACTAAAATAAAAACATTCCAGAATTCTGTACGTCAGAGGGGAGGTGTGTTAAGTCCAACATTTTCAAAAATTATTAAATAAATTAAAAATTCCAAAAATTGAAACATTTTAAACTTATTTTTGAAAATTTTGGACTTAACACACCTCACCTCTGACGTACATAATTTTGGAACGTTCTTATTTTTTTAGTTCGAACCAAAAGCAGAATAGGGGGTATGTCCCCTGATAGCAGCGCCCTGCACGCTTGAAGTTGTATTTAACGAAATGACATTCAAAAATAAATAACAAAAAATATGTCCTCAGAGTAAACACTGTAAATCTGGGTTAAAGGAGGTTGTCCTTGAATTCTATTGTCCGAGATGTGATAAACTAATACTCCATCAGTAGCGAGTAGCGGCACACTAACCAACTCCTGTGCCGTGGCTATGTGTGCTCTATAATATAGCACCTCCACACCATAGAAAAGAGCAAGCTTTTCTTCAAGAAGTAAGAAAAGTGGATTCCAGCCATAATCTATCAATCCATCTTGATGAATTACCCACCTCCGAGTCGTCTAAAATCCCGAAAACCGTACTGGCTAGCTGCTGCTACAAGTTCGGATTGCTCGAAGAAACTATAGCACCTACATAGTAGCTGACCCGACAAAAGAACTGCCTTGCTCAACACAACCCAGAAAGATATATGTTGTAAAGTCAACCGAATAAGATGTGATATAGGCTGCACCGCTTCAAACCTACATAAATAGGGATGGATGGACTCACCAGTATGCGCATGTGGGATAACACAAACAATCATTAACGATTACCCCATGTACACATTCAAGGAGGTACTACAGGACTTGCACGCACTGACGGATGATGCGACCTAATGGCTTCGGTCTCTAGTGGTCAAATTGTGAGCGATCATACGAAGAAGAAGTAAAAAATACTCCATCAAATCGTCTTTCAATACTGGTTTTAAAAATACTTTTTAGTCGGCATTTCGCAATATGGAAATGGAATTGATGTAATAATGTTGTAAAAAGGAGATAAAGTTTAAAAAGAAAAATGTTGTTGTAAGCTTTTAGTATCGTAAAGATGTCGACGCTGCAGAGTCGCGTGTCTGTGAAAATAAAATATTGATTCGTCTGAGGTATTCGACGCTTTCTTTTTTTTTTGTTTCGAAAAGGAGCGCGACTCAATCGGAGTTTCCCCACGTACGCTCGTAATCTTTGGATACAAAAATAATACAAATAATGAACTGACAAATCTCTTACTTCAACTTGAACAGGGCTGCCACAACACTCTAAGAACAAGGAATTCTACATCCCGGCCTTTGGCAATGAAAATTGATAATTATTACCTGCATTACTTTAAATCTTCAAAAGGCGATTTAGGTATACCTCTTTTGCTGAATTTTTGCTATGAAGATCCTATCATTTTAGAAATTATTTATCGTTTATCTTGGACGATGTGAAGTAACACACAGGGAGAGAAAGAATGTTTGTATTGTCTTGTATGTATTATTAATATTGTGTAAGTAAGTTGTGATGTCTGTTGGTTGTGCTCCTCTGTCGAACACGAGCTTTGCTCTATCGACAGAGTTATTGTATTTAAATATTATGTACCTATTGTGTCATGTGAATTTTATATACTTTGTAAATCTTTAATTTTAATAAAAAAAAAAAAAAAATTCATTAATGGAGGACTGGACATTACATAGGTGCTAAATGCGTTATAGATAAAACAAAGAAATAACTGTTGAGTGCGCCATAGTACATAGCTACACGGGTGACATCTTCAATATTAAATTTGACTAGTGGCCGACCAGTGCTCTAAATTCGACCATAATTAATTTAGATTATAAGTTTGAACATTGTCCAGACGTTGATACCGGTTTTACCTTGGTACAAGGCTATCAAACTCTCCAAAACGAGCGATTCGCTTATTGCTAGGATGAGAATGGGGCATTGCTTGAATGCATCTCACCTGGCCAGAATCGGCATAGTATCTTCGCCTTTGTGTACATGTGGACAGGCGGATGAGACGCTTGAACACATGTTTTTTGAATGCGCACAGTTTTCAAGAACAGAATTGCTTGAATGCATAAAGAGGGAATGCTCCACATTCCCCATAAACTTAAAATGCCTCCTGGCAATGGAATCGACAAAAGTTTATAACATTTTAGTAGGGTTCCTTAAGACCCATAACAGATGGGTATAATAGTTTAAAACCTTTTAATAGATTTTGAATACGCTGCACCAAACCCAAATCACTCGACAACGAGTGCAAAGGGTTAAAAAAAAAAAAAAAGTTTGAACATTATTAAGGTTCCATTGTTAAAGTCTGAGCGAGCGCTATTTCATTATTTTCTTTAAAAACAATGACATGGATACGTCAAATTTGAAATGTTGAGTTGTTTTTTTCTATTACATATTATTAAGGACAAACATTAATATACACCTATTCTATTATTATTAACACAGATAATCAAAAGAATATATTATATGCGTCTGTGTCAATGTCAAATACAACAAGGGAGTGTGAGTATCAAATACATAACATTACAGTAGTGTGCGAAATGTTTTTTTTTAATTGATTCAATGTATTTTTTATACATAATTAATTTAAAAAAAAATATGAGCATTCGCTACTCCTTCTCTTTATAAACAGCTATAAGTGTGCCAAATTTCATGCTCCAACGCAATTTTCATAAGAATGGTCACAAAATGTTTGCTTCACGTACCTATTGATAATTTACAGACCTTTATATTTTACACCTTTTGCAAACATAAAATGTTTTTTTTTAATGTTGCTTAGCACCTTTTTAATTCCCAATCCTCAATTATTTTAATATAATCGAGAAAATTGAATAATTTGTAGGTAGGTATCTAACATAACTATCTTAATTAAAAGATTAAGCGATGATAAAAATCTGACATAAACTCTGCAGTTTGTGCGTGATGTATTATAATATTTTTGGATAGTGATGTTTTGGTCTGTTCTTTTCTATTCACCATTCCATCTTCTTGAACAAAATATGTTGACATAATTCAGTTATATTTTAGTATATTTCATACATTATACTTATTTGGGACATAAGTTAAACATTAAAAATTATGAGACAACTTTTGTCCCAGTTTTTAGTTGTGTATTTAACAAAGTTGGGACAATCCTGTCAACGAAGTTTATCACTGAAATGTGTCACTAAACTCAGAGACATGCACCGCTGTTCACGAAATATTATGTAGGGGGTTTGTGTGTAAGTATATTCAAAATGGCAACAAATGGGTCATTGGCGTCAGTTTCTACGTAACTATGTATCGAACTTACGTATTGGGTACCTATGTATTATACTATATATAAAATCCAAATAGATTTTTTATGTAGGTACCTTCTTAAATCGATATTTTTATGTCATCTATCTAAAAAAGACGAACTGCTTTAATAAAATATGTAGATATTGAAGTAAGTAAACATAAAATATTAGGTATATTCTGATAGAATAAACATATATTTTTTATGTCTTCCAATCAGGCTAACAGATGCAAAGACTTTTTGGAGTTCTAAAGTTTGTTTGACTAATATCTTTTATTCAATAAAATAAGACAAAATCATAATATTATTTTAATATAGAACTTGTATAGCTTAACAACTTTGAAAATCTACTTATCTATGAATATTAGGATGCGTAACGTGCGTGTATACTAAACAAACATAGACCCAGAGCTGGAAAATAGAGTATATTATTTTCTTGATCGTTGATATTATGGTCACCAAGGAAAGAACAACTAAGTAAAAAGAACTGTTATCGCCTATTACTCATATTTAGTTGTTATTGTTGTTGTTTCTATGGCGTCCAGAGACAACGATTAAGATAATATTATACTCTTTTTTCCAGCTCTACGTTCGTTTTGTATAAACGCACTCTTATTTGTATGAAAATCAGGTAGATTTAAAGAATGCTATCAATTGGAAATGCTCAGTGAACTAGAGTGGCATCCAAATATCGAGCTTTTATATGCGCTCATAAATAAATAAATAAATAAAACTTTATTGTGAAATTAATTAAAAACAATTTTTATACAAACACATAAAAGAGTCAAAGGGCGGACTTTCATCCCGAAGGATCTCTTCCAGCCAACCCAAATTACAAACAAAAACAATATAAAAACAAGATACGCGAAAAGAAAAAAAAAAGATCACACAATTAAGAGACAAAATAAAGAGATATTATAAGATTTAAAAAGGGTAAAATTCATATAAAATGAAACTCAAATAAAATAAAGTAGGTACACAAAATAAATTATAAATAAATTCAATTACATAATCAAAAAAAAATTCAATAAACTAAAATAAATCCAATAAATTAAATTAAATGCTCATCATTCTTCAAAGGATTCAAAACTGTTTTTGGTCAATTCTTAGTTCTTCGGTTTACTCGTACCTATTGATAGGCAATTCTGGCTCCACATAGTCATAAATGGAATACCTTTTATCCGTAACAGGGCGACCTAGGAATTACTCTGCATTTCCATCGCAATACCGATCCAATTACAATCTCAATAATGCTGTCATTTTCGAAATGGTGGGTACTCTTCAACTCAACAAACACCATCGTTTTTGACATTGAAATTGTCGTTGCTTGTAAACAGTTTCACGATTGGTCTTTATGAAACCGGTGTTGATGTGCGAAAAAATTGTTGGAGACAGGATTATGTTTTAAAATAAAAAAACACACAGACAACCTTTCTTTATTTAACTTTTACCAGAGAGCCATTACACACAAATGAAAAAATAATAGGTAAGTGACAGAACTATGGATAGAGAATTGCCACACTAAAAATTAATAAACAAACAAAATATCTATCAATAACTTCTTTTTTTTGTACTTTAACAAAAAGGATTTATACCTATAAGTGATTTTCCTATAATAACTCTGTTTCATTTATATTCTTGTAAAATAATATTATAAAAATCACTCTAAAAGGAAAACACACTTTTTTAGTCAAAAAATATTATTGATAGTAAACCATGTTCGAGATTATCTTCAAATATTTTTGGAATATTTTTTTCACTAAACGACAACACGAACAGTGACAAACTCAAACAGTCGATGCGCGTTGTCCAATAACATCGGTTAACATGCTGCACGTGACATTTTATAATTAAAAATATATTATAACTAGCTTAAGTACCCGTGCGTTGCCCAGGAATAGTGCATTATGACCATGATACTTCAATTTATATCTGTGAAGTTATGTTTGATTAGGGCAACCCAATGCAAAAACGGCGCAGAACTCACAGATGAGCTCCTAGATGGCCAGGGACTCAAGCAAGGTGACTGACTGGCCCTCACATACATACCACAACAGTACAAATCCTAATATTTATTTCCAAAGTAGCCAAATCGTCAGATATGCTTATGATCTCAACATAGTAGGACGATTCCTGATAGCCATAAGAGAAGTCTTTGACTCCTTGGAAATAACAGCAAAGGAATTGGGACATAATATAGAAATCAAGCGAAGGATAGCAACAGAAAACAAAGCATTCTTCTCTACTCTACTGCCTGTGCTCTAGTCAAGAAGTGTCCATAGAAAAACAAAGATCACTCTCTGCAAAACTATTATAAGAACAGTTATGACATATGGATAGGAAGCATGAGCAATGACTGCGAAATCCATGGAAATGCTGGACACATTTGAGAGAAGAATGCTTCGTAAGATTTTGGAGCCCATGAACGATAGAGAATCCTGGAGAGTATGGTTTAACCATGAGCATTACAATGTTTACAAAGCTCCCAGGATCTATGAATATGCTAAATTGTGCAAGGCATATCGTTGCTTGATTTTATTTGGTTGGTTGGTTTTTAAATAAAACTATTAATTTCACTTATAAAATTTAATTTTTTGTGTCGCCATATTATACCTAATGATGTCAAATAAAATATAATTGCTATTATTAGGTGAGAACAAAAACAAATTTGAAGGATTCATCAATCATGTAAAGGAAATATGTTCGGCAAACACTTTCAAACTCACCAATGCCAAGGACAAACTGAAGAAATTTTAATGCCGATATTAGATTGACTTCGTTACAACAAATTTTGGTTCAGTACATCTTTAATGGAAGTTTTTCAGGGACAAATTGACGATTCGTTACTGGAAATTTCGTTAGGTACTTCGGTATTTGCTATAAAAAAATTTGATCTGTATTTGAATTTATCATACTTCAATAGTGACGATGCATAAAATACAAAAAATATATGTAGTAGGTTGAAGTAATAATATTCCAAATCATTAGAAAAAATGCACTTATTTAGTCCTATTTCTTAGCTTAAAATCAAAGACACAAACAAAATACAATAAGACAGCAGGCGCGTAAAGAAAATAATTGAACATATAATATTTAAGGATACATTGTGGTCCTAGTTACATAACCTCATCATCGCAATATTAAACTAAACTAAATTATGAAGTCTCAGGTTTGTATCCATAAAAGTAATGAAAAAAAAGGTTCCTATAAGTTGAATAGACGTAAGGTGTGATAGACTATATTATTATATCTATAAAAATAAAGCCTTGTTCTTTTAACATATTTACAATGTAACATACAGGATTGTGAAATACTATAGCTAATTATATGCAATTACACATATTGAAAAGATTTAACGAATAGAATATTTAGCGTACAGTGTGTGCTGTTTATAGTCTATCTAATTATTATATTGTCTATCCTATTGAAAGAAGAGCTGCTGGCCTGTCTTCTGTTTATGTCGTATCGAGTCTCACGACATTGGCAACCACTACTTCAACACCCCCGCTGTTCAGGGTCCAGTCCAATCTCTCATGTTGGGCATCTAAGATATTTGCCTTCGAACGGGACCACTTTGACCATCCAACATTTTCATCGGCAACAGTTGAAGGACTCATATTGATCCCGATGCACTGTAAAAAAATATTATTCAATTAAAATAAACACAGAATCCATGAGCAACACATATTTTTTGTTGGGTTTTGAAGACTGGTAAATATTTAATGAAATAGTGGAATTATAAAGAAGACAGTGACAGAATTCTCACTTTTTAAATTAATATTTGTTAAATTTCGTTAAAAAATGATAATTATTATTAAGTTTGCGGGCTTCTTTTGATATTTGACAAAAAAACCTCCTAAATGAATATGTTTTAACCTAACAAAGTGTAGTGTTAACACTCGAGGAGGTGTCCGGAAACCCCCCTAAAAACTATGTTCCAACCTTAAATTAACCTATTCAAATTGTAGTGTTATTATTCGAACATGTTATCAAATCCTTTAATTTATCCAAATAGAATAACCAAATGACAATGCCCAGCAATATCTTCATTTTTTAAACAAAAACATCAAATTGAGAATCAAGAGATTGTATGAGAAAATATGCAACGTTTATATTTGATTTTTATTTAAAAAATTGGTTGATAAAATGCTTCAAATGTTATCAAATCACTCCATTACATGCTTGTATAAAATATAACTACCTTTAAATGTTTAGGAGAGGTATTATTTTTCCATTTCACAAATTCATGATTTGCAGTGCAAAATATCCTTGATTTTTGTCATAATTGGTAAACACTCAAGATTCTGTAAACAATGATAATAAAACATTAGTTTTGAAAACACAATTTATATAATAATTTATTATCCCATGTAATTTTACTTACAGTTCTTGTGGATTTTTCTTTTAAACATTTATTCTTATGATTGTAATAACTCGTACTGTATATTTTTTTTGACAGTTGTGATATGCTATTATGTGCGTAGATGTCAGTAGCTTCTTCTTTTTGGCATATCACCCTGCCATAATCTCAAATGTTCAATTAATAAATAATGTTTTTTTCAAAACTTTTTGATATATTTGGAATATATTAAAATAATCCGAAAGATCATTAAAAAATTAGGTTTTTGTTTATTTGTATTACATTCTGTACACGAAATGTAAAAATAGGATTAAAAAAAACAGGATCATTACGTTTGCGTTTTTTTTTGCTGTCTGCGTTTTGTTTTGCTGTATGGTAGTTCTATTGTCTGTGGTTGCCATCGCCAAACGTCAAACTTTTTATAGACGTCAAAACAAAATATGTACTAAAATCACAATTCTTTTTTCAAAATTCAATTAATGCATTATGTTTCCTTTTATTTTTATTAGGTAGGTACTAAACTAATTGCACAACTTTACTTTTGCTTAAATAATGTACTTATATTTTGTGTTTATGTTTATTAAAGACTTTTTTATAACAATATACTTATTGCAAACATTATACAGTATACCTTCAGGAAAAATGTTTAATATGAGGTTATACTTATAATAATTATTATTATAGTAAGAGAAATGAATCATTCATTTCACTTACACAAACATATTAACTGTGGTGTTTAATCAAATGATAAATTTCCATTAAAGTAAATAATATTCCCCTCTTAAACATGCATACATAAACATTATAAAAATTGTATTCTGATGTTATTTATTTATTTTAGGTTGAATTATGAGGACGACACAATCAAATGCCACCTAAAAGAATATTCTCTAAGCCCAGAAAGATCGTCCAAACTTTGAAGTTTTCATTCTGGTTTCAACGGAGCCCACAGAGATCATTCGACCATTAAAGTTATGATCTTCTGAGTATTGTATTTCTCAACAGAAAGCTATACCTGCTTAGGAAGAATTGATTTATTACATCTTCTAATTATTATAAATATGAAACGTTGTTGTTATATTCATGCGTTATCACATCACGCTGAAACTACTCAATCATACTCTTTGTAGTTACCTTCTTCATTAATGCATTTCAATATTAATGCCTACCTACATATTAATGCAAACATTATTATAATCCAAAAGTTTTTTTACAACGGCAACTCTAAATCTCCCTAAATTTTCACAATATGGAGGAATATGATGACATTTCATAAGTAAAATAAGCTAAATTGTTTTACTTTGTTGCAATGATTTTACTTCTATAGAGGAAATTTTTTTGAAATAAATAGAAAGTTTATGCATTGTAGATTAAAACAAAACCGTACATGAGTAGCGACGGTGCAACTAAATGAGATTTAAATACAGTTTCAAGATACCTGATTCTGACAAAATGGCAGGATGAAAATCTTAATTTGTATGGGAGATTTATGAAAAAATCTAATATTTTTATCGATAAATAACATTTTCCAAATATTTTTAGCCTTAAACGTCCACAGGAAATTAGACTCGCTATAGAGGGTATTACTTTACTTCTGGTATCCCTAGTTTAGCCGTCTATAAAGGACGTTACATACATACATATATACGAACGGACTCCTTTATTTATATTGATTATATTTCTAAATTATTTTGTGGATAAAACAAAGGTTTTATTAAACTGATTATAATCCTGAAACCATTTAAAGATTCTCAATTATTGTCAATTTTATTTCTTTCTCTCAACAATTCAGTCAAGTTCACTGTACCTAATGATCTAATTTATCGACAACTGTTTTACTGGCCAGTTTGTCTATGGAATGTTCATACCAATTTAAATGTTTATTATTTTACTTGCAAATCTTTTTCGACGACGACGATTTTAAGATTTAAACTTTATTTATATTTCAGAAATATAAAATGATTCAACAATAAATTATTATTGCTAAATTATTTTATACTTATCTACATTTTTGAATATGATTTTATCAGGTAGCTACATAATTATTACTCATCTAATGGCTATGACGGTTTTACACAAAATGTGGCCATAAATTTTTTAAAATGTGTCAATTTTCAAAATGGAGGATTTTTTTTTCCAAAATTTTTCATTAAATCTTTATTCATTGAGAATAATAAGATTTGAATAACTTTTATATGTATAACGAATCAATCTCCAATTATTTTATAACATTTTCATACCGTAATACCAAGATTCTATTCAACGTTTACATGAGTAATTTTGTTTCCAAAAGATGGCTTCTGTCTTTTTTGAAAAATTTGTATGAAGATCCTAAAAAAATAAAGTTTTTTAAATAGCTCTTAATATATTAAAGTTAACGTTGCCAATTGTATCTTAGAACGTTCTCGAGCAAATTTCACCGCTCTGCGCAGATTCATATCTGACGTAGCATTTGTATTTTGAGCGTGATGTTCACATATACGGTAAAGTATTGTCAAAGGCAAATAAAAAAACATTTCTGAATTATTATGTAGATTTATTGAAAAATCAACTTCACAAAAAAACATCACTTGTCCACAATTGAGTACTTCGACAGCACGATAATTTCAAACCATCGTTCGACAATGAGTGCTTGTCAAGTAGTAGGTATCGACAATGAGTGCTTGTCAAGTAGTAGGTATCGACAATGAGTGCTTGTCAAGTAGTAGGTATCGACAATGAGTGCTTGTCAAGTAGTAGGTATCGACAATGAGTGCTTGTCAAGTAGTAGGTATCGACAATGAGTGCTTGTCAAGTAGTAGGTATCGACAATGAGTGCTTGTCAAGTAGTAGGTATCGACAATGAGTGCTTGTCAAGTAGTAGGTATCGACAATGAGTGCTTGTCAAGTAGTAGGTATCGACAATGAGTGCTTGTCAAGTAGTAGGTATCGACAATGAGTGCTTGTCAAGTAGTAGGTATCGACAATGAGTGCTTGTCAAGTAGTAGGTATCGACAATGAGTGCTTGTCAAGTAGTAGGTATCGACAATGAGTGCTTGTCAAGTAGTAGGTATCGACAATGAGTGCTTGTCAAGTAGTAGGTATCGACAATGAGTGCTTGTCAAGTAGTAGGTATCGACAATGAGTGCTTGTCAAGTAGTAGGTATCGACAATGAGTGCTTGTCAAGTAGTAGGTATCGACAATGAGTGCTTGTCAAGTAGTAGGTATCGACAATGAGTGCTTGTCAAGTAGTAGGTATCGACAATGAGTGCTTGTCAAGTAGTAGGTATCGACAATGAGTGCTTGTCAAGTAGTAGGTATCGACAATGAGTGCTTGTCAAGTAGTAGGTATCGACAATGAGTGCTTGTCAAGTAGTAGGTATCGGAAGTTTTTTGAATCACGAGAGAATTTAGGCCTCTAGTCATCTTTGAGATCGAAATTACCGAACTGAATGCATGCGTAGCATATTTTGTTCTTTTTTTCGTGATACATTTTAAAATTTATCGGCTTCATTAATTTTGACAAAGAGAAAAACAATTGAATTTGATTCCATTTTTGAAATTCAATATTTTAATGTCATCAAAACCATCGATATACCAAATAATAACGCAACCGAAGAATTTTTGATAAATTATAGACATAGAATAATATGCGAAAAGACTTTTTTTTTTCCTCGGCCTAATATTATTATTTTAATAATTATTTTTTGAACTTTTATTGTTACCAATTTACCGTGAATTATTGGTCGATTGACCCGAAAGAAGGGCCGTTATTATTATCAAGAACGCCTTTTCGGTAAAATTATTGTATGGATTTTCTATCTTTAGAACAGGAAAGAATGAAGATACGAAAAAAAGAAAGATATAGATAGATAGATAGAAATGAGAAGAAAAAATGTCAATAACTATTAACATTTATTACAGTTCTACGCAAGCACTTGTGTATTTTTAAAGATTATGGATTTTATTTGACACCCTTTGTCAGATTATTTCTCTAAGATACAGGGTGATGGTATTTTTATGTAGGTTACTACTTCTTATTCTTTGCACATAATCATTTTACACTTAAACGTATACTTAAGGTTTGAACAACTATTTCCCCACTCAATCGTACCTATTTTATTTTCTTTAGTAGGTACTTTAGTAGACTCTAAATTAATGGTTCTGAGTTATAATTGGTGACGATTATAAAAATCATTGTAATAATGGAAATATTATGCAATATGGGCAACCTCGTGTGATAGGGCAGGAGGAGATGAAGACACTGGAGGGATCATGTCAGCAGAAAGGGAGATGAACAAGGTGGCAGCTGATGATGTTCAAGAAGACCACTCAAAAAGTGAAAAAACAGCTGGCAATCGGTTTCCGCGGAGGGGTCATCAAAATAAAACAGAACACCTCATGTTCTAGAATCTATAAAAAAAAAATTGATATAATGAAATTGATGGTGTATTAAGTAAATTCAATAATAACTCAATTGTGAGTGAAATTGCAGAAAACAAAAAAAAAATGTAAATGGTTAGATTAATATTTACCAACACAATAATAATATAATTATTACAAAAAATTTTGATGAATATCTATGAATTTTTTGCACGATGAGTCTAAGGATTCCCCATTAACGATCACTCTATCCGTCCAATTAGATCGATGTCACTCCAAAACATGCATGAGTGAGGAAAACCAAATGAATGATGTGGACTGATAGGGTTAGTCGGATATCCATCAGTCCTAAATTCAATCGTATCAAGCCATTCGTCCATCACTCCAAATGGATCGTCAATGGGCAAACTCGAGTGGACGTGGTCCAAGTCGTCACTTGATTGTCAGTGTTAAAAAAGCGCTCCAACTTTGTCTCATTTTGTTATCATCCTTCCACCAGGTGACTGATTCAAATTTAGTAAAAGCAAAATTTGTACAATGTAATAATAATAAAACACTTTATTGGTAAAAATATACATATCTAATAATCAACCAAAATTGGCGGGTTTATTGCCTAGGGCAATTTCTTCCAACCAACCTATGTACCTATACATGTATTAATGCGGTCAAATTTCGTTATAATTATTGAAAAAAAAAATTCTCACACAATATGTCACAATATGTCATCCATTTGGAGTGATCGTGGCTATTAGCTCAGCTTCGATTGGATAAAACACACAAATTATAAGAAATTACGAAAAAAATAAAATCACCCTGTAGTAAAAAGTAAGTATTTTGGTACCTACCTATGTCTTAGTTCAGATTTTATTTCAGGGGTTAAATACATTAGGTAAGTACCTACTCTACTTACTATGTCATTGTATTCTATCGGAATGTCATTGTATAAAAATTTTATCTTCCTTTTTCGTCAATGAATTTTTGTTATTGTCTTTAAATTAAAACCGTTTCTTATTTTACGATCTTCCATTAAAGTTCCATCACTGATTGATAAAATATTTAATTAGGTATTTAGAAAGGGCTTATCGAAGGGGTGCGTTTTATGGGGTCAAGGCACCAAATTTACCCCATTACTTTTTAAATCTCCGCGGAAAAAAAATCCTATAATATTCCGTTTATGTCAAAGATTTTTACGATAGGTAGACTTCTACTATTATTGGTTGGTGTGTTCTATAATACCTACTTTAATTGCGGTATGGTGGTTTAAACCCCAACCGATACAGTTATAAAGGCAAA
Organism: Mystacides longicornis; assembly: GCA_963576905.1. Taxonomy (NCBI): domain Eukaryota; kingdom Metazoa; phylum Arthropoda; class Insecta; order Trichoptera; family Leptoceridae; genus Mystacides; species Mystacides longicornis. Next base: position 10,982,107 of record OY756427.1, on the reverse strand, counting down.
GCCTCTTTATGAAACAACAACTGGTTGGTAGTACCTACATAGGTAAATATACATACCTACATTATTTTTAAACAATAACAATCAGAAGTACCTACTTAATGTAACAAAAATTAGGTAGGTATTGTAATAAGTAAACTTTGAATGCACCTACCTAGTCAGCAGTTGCAAACCCTAAATCTTTTTAATCAATTTCACTTTTAAAATGTGAGACTAATAAATAATTATTGTGCAGTAGGTATGTACCTATTAATTTTTTAACATATCGGAAAGTAACGAATTTTGACTAGGTACTTTTTAGGAATTCAATTATAATTATTATTTCTTAGGTTTATAAGTTTAGTTTTAGTAATGTGTACTAAGTAAGTAAATTATTAGGTATTTCAAAATAGAATTTTGTACCTATAGATAGTACCTATATTTGTTATAAGAACCTTTTAGTAAGAACAGTAACTTTATACATACAGAGATGACAGTACGTATCGTAGCCGGTGGAACTTATTGCCTCAGGCGATTTTTATGCAGCCCACCGAAAGCCTCGCATCTGAGACAGATCAACACCGGCTAAAAGTGATAAATGCTGACCTGACCGGGAATTGAACCCGGAACCTCTTGATCAAAATTTACCGCCTATGCCAGCTGATAGGTACTAAATGACATCAAAATATTTCTATATAAATGTATTGGTTTTCGTTATTTTTATTAACTGATGTTCCATTCCGTTGCCACGAGATCAACTAAAATAAAGTATTTCTAATTCTGTTTACCCTATTTTAAAGCTACACTACTTGGGAACATAGAGATGCATAAAGCCCCTTACTATAGAAATCCATTTTTTCTCAATATTAATAACACCCATTCAAAACATGCTACTTTTTCAGCTCTGCTTTAAACGAATTAGACTGTGTGGGAGAGTATAGGTATGTTATGTAGATATTTAATATATTATGTATAGGTATTATCATATCTATGGTCTTTATTTTAGAGTCATTCATGATGTAATAATATTGCTTATATTCATCCCCGATTCACACAAGCGCCATTTCGCTTCAAGATTTAATAAAATAAAAAAATTAAAAATTGCCACTGCGCTCTATCAGACTGAAATTCTGAAAAATTCAATTTAAATTTGGCACTTATATATAATTTTCCGGTTATAAAGTTTCACAGATTAATAATATTTTGATAACCATACACGAAATCATTAAAATATAGCCTACACCATCCAATTTAAATTATTGGCAAATCTAAAATAAACCAATACATCAGACCTAATAATTCTGGTAAGCCCAATAGTTTCCGAAATTAAGCCTTTCAAAGTTTATCATTTTTGAAAGGCTTAATCTCGGAAACTATTGGGTTTACAGAGACAATAATTCTAGTATCATATTGTAGCAAATTTAGTTAACTTTAAAAACGTCTTGAAAAAGATTTAAAAAAATAGTCCTTCAGGGATTTAATCGCCAAAATTTGAAAAATAACGTTTTTTTTTTTTTTCGATTTTTGACAAAGTTACGTTCGGCGCTCGAGGTCACAAACTTGGATTATTCATCCAGCCAACGTCATAAACAAATCTGCAAAAAAAAATGAGAACTACCGGATTTAACGCATAGGTATGACCCCATACATTCAGGCGATAAAGTTACTGTATTATTTAGTTCGTAGGTAGCATTTAACATTGAAATATTTGAAGTGGTTGGTAGCCTAGCGGCTACGACGACGGCTTTCGTACTGGAGGTCGTGGGTTCGATCCCAGGTGCCGACTACCTTCCTCTTTCATTTAGTAGATTACTGTGAAAAAGTCAAAGAATGACGTACCTACACATTTATTTTGTGTTCACTTTGAGTGACCACATACCTAATAAGTAGGTACTTATTCATTTTCAGTAAAAATAAATCTACATAATATTTTAGTCCGTTTATTTATATATATTTTTGTAAGAGCATCAATCATAGAAAACAGACGTTAAGGTCAGATATTAATATGCGAAAAGCCGCGCAAAATTCCAGAGAGCGTTCTTAAATACTCTTTGATATATTAACTTTAATATATTTAGAGCTATTTAAAAAACTTTATTTTTTTAAGATCTTCATACAAATTTTTCAAAAAAGACAGTAAGACATCTTTTGGAAACAAAATTACTCATGTAAACGTTGAATGGAATCTTGGTATTACGGTATGAAAATGTAATAAAATAATTGGAGATTGTTTCGTAATACATATAAATGTTATTCAAATCTTATTATTCTCAATAAATAAAGATTTAATGCAAAATTTTGTAAAAATCATTCCTCCATTTTGAAGTTTGACATATTTTAGAAAATTTATGGCCATAGTTTTTTATAAAGCGTCGTAGCCACTGATAATAGATAAGTAATTATGTAGGTGCCTGATAAAATCATATTCTAATGTAGATAGGTATTAAATAATTTAAAAATAATTGTTGAATCATTTTATATTCCTGATAAATAAATAACGTTTAAATCTTATATTCATCGTTGAAAAAGATTAAATTTAAAATCATCGTTGAAATTGGTATGAACATTCCATAAACAAACTGGTCGGTAAAACAGTAGCCGATAAATTAGATCATAACGTACAGTGAACTTGACAGAATTGTTGAGAGAAAGAAATAAAATTGACAATAATTGAGAATCTTTAAATGGTTTCAGGATTTTAATAAGTTTAATAAAACGTTTGTTTTATCCACATAATAATTTAGAAATATAATATTTGTATTGAAATTAATCACACTCAACAGCGGTATTACATTGTGTCTAAATTAGTATGTAAATAAACTCAAAACCACATTAGCTTATTGATTTTATCCTGCATATTATAAAAGTATTGTTAAAAATTTGGACTCATGGTCCTATTGTTGGTGTGAAAATTATTTTGAAAAAATATTCATAGGGTGTCATATACTTAACTTTAAACCAATCGTGTTAAAAGAAGTATTCTTCAAAGACAGCGGCCAGTAAGAGGTTTGATTGGAAGCCTTACTTGACGACCCTCCAAGGTTTGTGACAAATCATTCATCCTAGAATAAATACAATATTATTATGATACGACATATAATATCATTTCATCTTCCACATAATTTTTGTTATGTAATATTGTGTACATTAATTAAAGTTATTGTAGGTATATAATACACCTATAAGTAGCCAAAATCAACACTCTTTTTATTACAGGTATTTTTTAAAAGTATTTAAATGAATAAAATCACAATGAAATCAATAACAATTAAGAAATCAAATTAAAAACATACAGTCATGGGTACATTAGATACAAGGTAAATGCCAAATCATATTTTTATCTACATAATTCAAAATAAAATATTTAATGTGCAGTTTCATTAATTTAATATTATAAAGTAGGTACCTACTTAGAAAAAAATAAACAGCAGCAATAATATTCCTATATTATAATTTACTAGCTGATACCCGTCTTGCTTTACGTTGTTGATTTGGCTAGTCAGACTTGAGCCGTAGGTTATTGAACAGGTTTTGTATGCAGCTTTCCCCTTCTCAGGACCAGTAGGCCTAGACAAAATGCATTTGGCAATAGACTACAAACTACTTCGACAATGTAGAGTAGGAAGAAAATTAACTGTCCACTTTTTATATTTTATATTATAAGGATCATTGTTTGGTTTGAATAAATGTTTATATGTTCCAGTGGACAGTTAATTTTTTCGCACTATACATTAGCGATATCTTTGTTTGTAGTCGAACGCCAATTTGAATTTGTCTACGGCGGCATTTCACGCTAAGATTTAGAATGTGTACCCAGCTAATGTTTCAAAAAAGGAAAAAATAAGAGTCACTGCTAAATATGCGAAAAGTTTGAAAAACTAATGTCACTTTCAATATTTAAGTATAAAAAAAATAGAAGATGAGGAAAAATTAATACTCACTGTTGAATACGCGAAAAAATTAAAAGAAGAATGTAGTTATACATAGGTACCTACCTACCTAGTATTATATAATACGTGTAGTTGTTTCTAATGAAAACCTGTTTGTAGATATAGGTACCTACCTACCTAGTATTATATTATGTATAGTTAGTTTGACCTACTTATGACTGTAGTGATACATTTAATGAGGTACCTTAGGAGAGAGAGGGTGCAAGCGAACACTGCTTTACCGGCTTTAGTCATCTGTCATGGCGTACATATTTTATAAGAAGTTTCGGTGAAAATCTTTATAAAATAAGAATTAAAAGACTTCTACTTATATTTTTTGTATTTCAAATCAAACTTCGATTGATTTTGTACATTTTCATACCGTAATGCTACAGTTCTACACAAAATTTAGACGTATAATTTTACTTTTAAAACATGACTTTCTCAATTTTGTATGAAGATTTTAAATTTTTAGAAATTTGTAAATAATTTAAAATATATTTAATGAAATGTAAATATTTGTATCTCAGATTACCACAATTGTATTTGCGAAAAACTGCGAAGAAAAATATTCAACGCAGAACCTACGGTTTTAGCGTGATGCTCTTACATACAGTTGGAGTGAAACAAATAAATAAATAAATAAATAAATATACATACATTACTGAATTATTATGTAGATTCAATCTTATTCAAATTTCGAACATCAATTACTTTTTGTTTTGTTTACATCGCCTATGTGTCAAAATTATTGACAACCGTGAATCCATAGACTATGATTAAAATGAAATATTGTGAAAGATAATGATTTTTTAAATGTGTATTTTGTGTGAATAATATATTCTTAAAATTAATAAAAAATACTTACCTCAAATTACTTACGATACACACCTACGTATTTTTTACAAAACTTTTTTTATTATCCAGCCGAATTGCTCGAAAACGAAGCGCTAAAAAAGAAATATTTTGTTGCGTTGTCTATGCCCTATGGATTCATTGTCATTGACACTTCTTATTTTATTGTCAAACTAATTAAATAATACAAACGAATGAGATGTAAAAAACTTTCTATTTTTCTGGTTATTTTTTAATTATAAATAACAAACAGGAATATTAATGGACAATCTACTGGTAAGCATATTTATTTGTTTCAAAACAATAGGATATTAATAATAGTTCACATTATGGTTATAATGTCATTGACAAATTTTTGTGTAACTATATTTTTTACAGGCTCGGCAGCATTATCAACAATAACAACTAACCGGTGAATATCTAAAACGTAAAAACACATATTTCAAGAGAAGATCAACCAAAATCGGTATGTAACGTAGTATCTTATCATTATTTAATTCTATTAATTTTGTGTGTATAACTCATTAATGTTATATTACAGATTAAAGAACCTAAAAATTTACCAGTTCAATGAGGAGGAAAAATATTCAATGTTTGCCAAGTTTGAAATGTAAAAATACAACTATTAAGTCATAATCAGTAATAATGAACTGGCTGATATACGGATAAGATATGCTGTGACAATACATAAAAACTTAACATAACAAAGACATCACGGAATCAACATACAGAGGGCGAGTTTCTATCAACTAACCCCGTTTTTTCATTTGTATAGGAATTTTTTTATCTGTTAGATCTTACAATGACATAATATTGTCAAATGACTGAAATGAAATAAACAAAATTGTTTTATTCATAACCAGAAATATACTAAATGAAATAACATAATGTTTTTTTTTTCATCAAACATAATAATATATTCTTTCAAACACCACTAATATTTAAAAATGATGCCAACAGCAAAAAGAAATTATGAGAATTCATGGAGTTTTATAAGTATTTTTACACAATATATTTATGTTAATGTTAAAATAACTATCAAATAATGTGACATTTTAACACAACTTACTTCATTATTATTAAAAAGATATTCTGTAAATTTGAGATGCAAGAAGATAACATGATGGTCTTATTAGCAAGTCAATTTCATATAAAATACTTTATAAATTTATTATGTCCCACAATGTGCTTTATTCCATTTTTAAATGGAACATCAGTAATGAATTGTTAGACTTATTAGTTGTTATAAATTAATCATGCTTCGACGTATAAAAATATCTTCTTCGTGTGGTTCTCCTAACTGAAGTTGGTGACCATCACTGCAAACTCTTCATGATTTTGAGCCAGCCTTTTCTCAGAAGACTCCCTTCTGTTCAAAACCACTTTTTTCCTTGAATTTTAAGTTGGAAAAGGGAATATTTGTATAGTGGAAATAAAATGGAAATAAAATACGCACTAAACGCCAAAAACTTCATTTTGAGATAATCTAATAAAACTGATTTTTCCCCCATACAGACATAGTACAATGATGATTTTTGGATCTGCTTTTTAACGCCTTTAGATCATCGATATGGACTTAGTGCAATATTTAGGCTATTGACAATGGTTTATAGAACATTTCCTCATACTCAACTCATTTTTTTTCATTTTTGGCGTTTAGTGCGTATTTTATTTCCACTATACATTTTATTTATTTAGATACATAAATAGGACAATATATTACGAAACATACACCAGTGAAGTATATACATTTGAACTTATTCATCACAGCGTAATGAGAATTTAGCCAAAGTATGAGGCATTGACAGTGGTCAGGAGCTCTCTTTTTACTTTTGTATCATTTCCAGGACTCTATAGACACCCTGTCAATACGTGATATGCTCAGCATTCTTCTATACAATCACATCTAGAGGAAATTATCAGTTTATGTAGAGCTAGATGCTGGTTTAAAACTTGACGTGCACCTTGAAATTTGTTCTTCAACAGTTGTGTGCATTAAGTTTTAATAATTAGATATCGACTTCTGATCATGAGGACCTGGGTTCTATTTTTGGAGGAATCAAAGTTTTATAGATGCTTTCTTACGTAATACAATACATTGATTCAGGAGCTACACTGATTATAATTAATATATTACTACCGTAGTATTTATAGGAAAAGACAAGTTTCCTTTTATTATATACATAAATTCCATAGAAAGAAGCTTAACTTGAACAGTCTTTAGAAAATTCATGCCTACTTTTAGTCAATATTTTTAATGAAGATAGATATTTTAATTGTTTCAGCAATTTTTATTATTTAGATGAATTAAGTACCTATAATTGATCAAATTTTTGAAATATAATCTACATACCTAATAATTCAGTAATGTTTGTTTATTTTGTTATTATATATTTATATTTTTGTATATTGGAGCATAAAACCGTAGGTTCTGCGTTGGATTTTAATTGTCGTGGATCCTTGCAGGTATATTTATGGTAATTCATGTCTACTTTTAGTCAATATTTTTAATGGAGAGAGATATTTTAATTGTTTCAGCAGTTTTTATTATTTAGATTAATTAAGTACTTATAATTGATCAAATTTTTGAAATATAATCTATATAATAATTCAGTAATGTTTATTTATTTAATATTGTATATTTATTTTTTGTATATTGTTGGAGCATAAAACCGTAGGTTTTGCATTGGATTATAATTAATCGTCGTGGATCCTTGCAGGTATATTTATGGTAATCAAAGATACAAATTTTTACAAAATCTCAAATAGGTATATTTACTGTAATTAATAAATTTCTAAAATTATAAAATCTTCATAGTAAAATCTCCATAAACACAGATGGTCATCTTTTAAAAACAAAATTACTCATGTAAATGTTGCTTAGAACCAAAATTTGACTGAATAAAAATATATTTTAAAGATTCAAGATTGTTTTGAAATAGAAATTAATGTAATTCAAACCATATAAAACACATTTTATCAACATTGAAATGAAAGTTCAATTTTTACCATTCTACACATAGGTAGAGGGTTTAGGGAATATAGTCAAGACTCAAACCACATTGAGAGTAACACTTGCATATTAATAAAGGAAAGTTTTCCCTTCTATTGAACAGTGAAATTGAATCAAGTATGAGATGTAACATATTATTATAATGCAGTTTTTTTCCATGTGATTGGCAGACTACAATTTTTTTTCTTTCTTTTTATAAACATTAAAAGTGTTATTCTTCTCTCTTTTTATGAATTGTGAAAGTGTAATTCTTCTTTTTCTGTGCTTATGACAGTTATAGAGGTCTGTTGAGCAATGAGAAGCTTAATACTTATAAGTAGTCTGTGGAGAGCTAGACTAGAACCTGTTTAATTACCTACCAATCAATCCTGACAATCGGAATTACATACGTTATGCAAGACGGGTATTAGCTAGTACCTAAATAAAAATAAACTGAAAAAAAAACAATTTTTTAATACCCCTATTTTCATTCAAATACCTACCTAACTAGGTACATTTAAAAAAAATCATTTTTCATGGTGTGAATAACAACACAGTACTGCCATCTGTTGATGAATAGCTAAACCTGAAACACTGTAAAGTTAGTGTAAAGCTTATTTTAAAATTACAATAGATGCCTCTTCACCGACTCTTAATATTTCGGCATCTGTTGAAAAATAGCCAAAGCTAATGAAGCAGATGCTAGAGAAGAAGCTAAAAGCTTTTACATTATTCGCTCAGGTTGGAAAATGTTGATATAATTTTAATTCACTTTATTTCTTATCGCTTCAAGCAAATAAAATCATACTTTTACTTCTCAGGGGTTTTAAACAATATTCCCCTTCAATGGATGTTTCAAAAATATTATTTACGATAATAATTAATTATAATCTCAAAAATCATTTTCTTTACTGAGTAGAGTAACAAAAAGTTTCAAAGAGATTAATTCCATTTTTTTCTGATGTGTTGATCTAGTTTGGTTTTGATTCTATCAGCTTTAGAAATTTTGTTACTCGATTGCATTTACTAGTAGAGAAGTTTAAAAGTATAGAAAATAGACATCTTGCTCAATAAGTTCTTAAATCTGAAACCGGAACTTCGGTTTATCAACCTTCCAATTAGCTGCATTCTTATCAATACGTACCTACAATCACTTTAAGAATGTAGTATAAATGCAGTAGAGCTGAGAGCTTTACAAAGAATGTATGGAAAGACTATTATGGTCAGTTCTCTATACATACCCCTTGCGACAGGTTAAAAAAAAATTACGACAACATTGAAACTTCGATATTCTTTTATTTTTTTAAAACAAATAAATAAACAATATTTATGTAAATAGGTATTTATGTCAAATTTAAATTGTGGTCTACATTTCTTGGAACTCAACTTAATTATTACTGACTAGGATTTTGTTCTTGTTGTTTAATTAAATTCCAATAAAAACCTTTTAATTTCTTCAGACTGTCATGATTTCCCATCTAAAAAAAACAAGAATGGATCATTAATATATTCATATAATTATCATATCACATATAACACCGCAACTACAACATAAAAATTGACATTGCTGAGCGGCTGGTGATAATAACACTGCCGGTAAACAATCATAGCGATGCACCCAGCGCGGTCCGTTTTGCTTTGTGTTGTAGCGAATGTACAAATAGTACCTACCTGCCTATACGTATGTATGTGGTATGTTGCTGTGTGGACATATTGCGCTGTGTTGACTCATACAATATAATACAGTGGTGTCTTGGAGTGAATGAAATAATTTACTTAATTGTTTTGTTGTTGATGGGGATATTGTTGTATTAAAATAAGATTGTCTATTATTACTTGATGTAGGATAGTTTTTTTTAACTAACATTATATTATTATGTTTAGTATACCCACACACAGGCTTAGCCTGGTGGGATCTTTGGTTTAATCATAAAATGTGTTGTTTATATTATGCTATTTATTGTACCAAAGTTTGTTAAAAATAAATAAAAAAATAAAATAAAGTTCCTAATAACTACAGGCTTAAAACTGTCTCCTAGTTTCTTATCAAATCGGCTTAAAGTGATCACTTCTACTTTAAGAATATTACTCATAAGGTGACTCATCTGTCAAATTTTCAACTGTCATAAGTTTTAAAATTTGCAAACATAGTGTCCATAGATTTTTATATTATATAACTACCTAGATGGAGTACTCCTAAATCTTTTCATAGTAAAAAAGTGAAGCCGCATTGGCTGGCAATTTTGACAGTACGGTAGTCAAAACGGAATGTAAAAAATGACGTTAACATTTATAAAGAAACTTAAAAATGATCAAATTTCACTTTTAAACGTAAAAATATGTTTTGTTGTAAAAAAAACTGAATAAATATATGCTATACCACGTTCTTTTGGGAACCAAACTATCAAAAGTTTCAATGTTTCGGCTTCACTTTTGAACGCGAGTCAGGATTCTAGGTTATTGCGTAGAATTCTGTTGTTATGCCATGTCTGTGAAAGGTATCAAATTAGTTTCTAACAGTTTCAGAAATATTGAGCCGATAGCAGTTCAAATTTTAAACTAACCATTAATATTGAATGTATTCAACAAATAGTCAGCAGTAATAAATGTAATATTAATCATCCGTTTAATATTCTTTTTTTTTATGAACTGTATATAATGTTAAATTTGTTATACATTATCATTGTATTATTATGTATGATTAAATAAATAAACTAGTTACTTGAGGTTGGCCAGGAACACCAACAAAGTGAAGGTCATTTTAAAAAAAAAATGCAATACACTAGCTTGCCCGACAGACTTTTTCCTGTCTTAAATTCAAATAGGTATACTTACTTGATGATAAATTAATTATTATTTTATCAATATAATTCCGATAGATGCATTTTAAATGATATTAGGCAAGGCAAATTCTGTCAATCGCGATAACTATCAAACAATAGACAGTTGTGTCAAATGTGATGCATTTTGAAATATATAGATAAGACGAATATTACGGGACTTTATTCTGAATACTATAAACTTACCTCTACAATTTTGCCTCCCTGCAAAACGATAATGATGTCCGCATTTCTAACCGTGGATAACCTGTGAGCTATGACCAAAACTGTTCGTCCTTTACTCGCAGTTTCCAATGCTTGCTGTACGACACGCTCTGATTCAGTATCTAAAGCACTAAAATGAAAAAGAATAAAAAAAAAATTTCTTTTCTTTATAAAAATGAATCTGTGTTCACTCAAGGTGAACACAAATACACTCTTTGACTCTTTCACAGTAAGCTACTTAAAGCTTGTGTCATGAAAGAGGAAGATGGTCGGCACCTGGGGTCGAATCCACGACCTCCGAACTAAACAGTACGAAAGCCGGCGTCGTAACTGCAAGTCTACCAACCACTTCAACTACCTACCAATACTAAACATAGATTGAACAAAAGGGCCCTGCTCTCTAGTGGCCCTATGAGGAAATATGTCTGAGAGTCTACAGCAGCTCATCAGGGTGGACACGACCTTCCGACATGTAGCGTACGACAAGAGAGAGATATAAATCAATTTTCTTCAAGAGCTGCTTCGTCATGCAACAGACTGCAATAAAACTTATTCAACTAGGGCTAGGGCTTGTGCGAAAGCCATGGACCATCAAGTACTCAAAAGTTAGCAATGGTTTATGCTGCGATGTTTCTGGGTTAAGGATAAACTTGTCCATGGAATATCAGTGCATTTTCATCAGCGGAATATACTCCACGCTTGTTCAGTCTACAGTGACCCATCTATGTCCTCTTTAAACTAATGCTTTCTTCTGTGACAGCATACCCTTCAATAACTAATAAACTAAGAGAATTCATATTAAATTGATCTAAATGTGAATGACATGACCGCTCAGTCAAAACGCAGGGCGGTTAAACTCTGCGTGCGGTGCATTTCTTTAAATATCTTGATAAATGTTTGAAATATCTTCCCCACCTTCCATGACATCCTTTACAATATTTGATCAACATATTATTTTTGTGAAATTTTGGACAGTTTTTGTGTCAATTTTTCTACATCTGCGGGGAGGCACACATAGAAGCATATTATCTCACATACAAAGCATATTAGGCAGACAGCTAATGATGTTTTATACGGATGAGATGTTTTAATAATAACTGAAAATACAATTCATAATAGGAATGTACACTTAACTGTTGGATCTTATTTTGAAGTAGACATTTTAAGCCAGAAATTTATTTATCATATTTAAATTGTGTACTCTGCAAATGTTGAATAAAAGCAATTATAAAAAAGTCAAGGATTCACAGATACTGAGTGTGACCGTGGTATTTTCTGTATGTGTGTAAACAAGTGTTAAATTACCTTGTAGCTTCGTCTAATAGTAAGATTTGGGGATTCTTAATAAGTGCTCTAGCTATGGCTATTCTTTGTTTTTGCCCTCCACTCAAAGATTGGCCTCTCTCTCCGACAACTGTGTCATAGCCCTCGGGAAACTGCTGAATGAAGTTATGAGCGTTTGCGGCTATTGCAGCTTGTTCAACCTGTATGAAATATAGTTGGAAGTTAAACATACAGTCCATAAAACACAGGATTTGTTGTAAATGTTTAAAATATTCTACCTCTTCTTGAGACGCTCCCGGTTTGCCATATCGAATATTCTCTCTGATGGAAGTGGCGAACAAAATAGGTTCCTGATTGATGTAACCTATTATCCTACCTCTCAGCCACTTGGGATCTAGATTTCTTAAGTCTTCATTGTCTATGGTAATAGATCCGCCGTTTACATCATAGAATCTATAAAAAGAAATTTAATCACATTAATTACATATTACAACAGGTCAAATCCCAATACACAAGAGTTAAGGGATCAAGAATATACTGTAACTAGCTACAAAATCTGCACTGCCTCTAAATATTTTCCTCTTATATAACACTAGCTTTCCCGACAGACGTTCTTACATGAATACTGATTTCAAATTTGTGATTTATACAAAAATACGTTAAAAACATATTTGAAAGTTAAATTTTTTTTCCATTTCTCTCTATTTCTCATTTTTTTATTAATTATTCTGTTATCCAAAGCGGAGAAGAAAGCAATAAACCAAGCATCATAATAATCTGTTCAGCCGATCTCGAGGTTATAAGTGTTCGCACTAACCTGTGATTTTATTTTATATTATAGGTTTCTGTTTGAGTCAAACTTTGTTATGTGCATTAACGATATTGTACTTGATTAAACTTTTTATATTAACGATTTTTGAGGTACTGAATAGTATTTGGGTTTTCTCAAAATAGATCTTAATAATGATTGGAAATTGTTTCATTCACCGACAAATAGTTTTTTTAAAGGAAACGAAACCTTAAATAAATAATTCAGTTTAGTTCGAACTAAAGTTTTTAAGAGTGCTTTATGTACTAAGATACTAAACAATGAGATGGAATTACTACTGACAAAAGTAATTAAATTAAATAAAATATGAATTAAATTCCTCAACTACATTATTATATAAAATCAAATGAAATTAAATAAAATGAATATAAAAAAAAACAGTTATACTATAATGATCTAAAAATATACAAAACATTGTTTTTCTGTCTAAAAAATGTCAATTTAAAAATGTTACCTTTCTAGAAGAGCGGCAATGGTTGATTTACCGTTGCCCGATGATCCCACAATAGCGACGGTCTTGCCGAACGGAATTTTTATATTAAAATTTTCTAGTATCACCTACAATGAAATAATAATAGAAATACAAACTACTTAATCAAAAAAATATATCACAGCTTAATGTATGTACTTAGTAGTTTTTAAATAAAAGAAAAACTTACAGCTTCTGGTCTCGTCGGATATGCAAATGTGACATCCTTGAATTCAATATTTCCAATGAATGAGTGGTATGGTATCATTCTACCGCCTGACATTGGCATACCAGGTGCTTTGTTGATGTACTGAAAAAAACCATGGATCAATAGTTTATATGCTGAATAATCTATATTTCAATACATGAGGAAGAAACTTTATACACCTTTGTACGAAAATTGTGCGGACAGAGGAGAATGAATAAATTAATTAATTAACACTTTTCTAAACAAAGGTGTCAGTACAGTCGGCGGAACTTATTGCTTGAGGCAATTTCTTCCTGTCAACCAAAGAAGATAATTTACTTTCGGGGCAATAAATGATGATAGAAAGCCCATTGTGATTCAAATATTATATTAAGTTTTTCTGTAGCTCTCTACTTCATTGAAACTATCCCCATGTGAAATATTTATAATTCAGTAAGTCGATAGTTTCTATGAGAATCAATAATAACAAGGAAATATTGAGTCGAAGAAATATGTTATTATACTTAATCAGAGGTTAAATTTTTAATTGTGCGCTGTTCTCAACGTGGTTAAATAAAATTGGGATCATGTAAGGGACGTTCTAACCGATTTATACGACAATCAAACAATCAATGACCTTTTATATGCCTGTCACCAGACAGGTTTTGCTGTTGGTAATACTGTAATCCTCTGAAAAGGCACAATCTGTAATTCTGTTCTTTTTTTTGTATAAACAAAATCAAGGGGGAAATTTTACAAAGATTTTGTGATTTTACATATTTCTAAGCTATCTATTTAAAAATATTTTTTAGCATCTAAATTTAGTTGAGTTGTAAAAATTATTGCAGAAACTTACTTCAAAGACTCTGCCTCCAGCGCTGAGTCCTTTCAATACAGACCCAAACAGAAGAGAGAGTTGAGCCGTTGACCTTTGAATCGTTTGAGAACTTATCAAAAATGCCATCACATCTCCCGGACTCAGCTGACCTGTGCTCATGAGGTGACCTCCCAAATAAAGAGTCGCAAGTACAACACTGAAATTATGAGATAATTTTTTATTTTATTTATAGGAAGGCAACGGCCATTGAAATTGTGCAAGATGATGGAGGGCTTTTGTGGCAACTCTTTGCCGCCGTGGGCAAGGGTAGGCAACTTTTTTTGCCTCGTGATCAACTTCACAAATTCAACTTTTCTCAGGATAAATGTCTTACCATAACCCCGCCCCCTCCCTCATATTAAAAAAAGCTGCTAACCTAGGGTAGCCCAGAACTCATAGTATATTATAACAGCCTTTTCGTGTAAAACATAGCTTTTTATTATCTGCTTTAGAACTACATATTCAATATTAATCGGTACTTTAAGGGGGACCCACTGAAGTTACGGACCTCAAATTTTACGTAGGAGCATAAGACCAACCCGTATACCAAATTTTATGAAAATCGAAGAAATTTCTTTTTTTTTTTCTTTTTTAGCCCTTTTTCTAGAACAAGTGAAATTTTCTTTGGATACTTTAAGAGGGTTCCCCTGAAGGTACAGATCTTAACATTTTACTGACTCATCTACATCGAGGGGCTAACCGTTCAACCAAATTTCAATCAAATCGGATAAGAATTACTATGAGTTATGGGTGCGCACACATTTTTGGCGCACATACGGGTACGTGGAATGTAAAAAAAAATTTTTTTTAGCATTTTTGGAATCTACACCCTCGAAAACATCGAGAAAATTAATTTCAGTGAAATCTATTTTTATTTTTTTTTTGAAATCCGATCACAAGACTCATGTATATTCCATATACTATGAGTAACATCCTTTGTTTATTTTTATTATATTGATAAGACCCAAATATGATTGAGTCTACCAATGGCAATGTACAACATTCTATATTGGCTAATCTGAAGGCCAATTAATCTTTACTTTTAACTAAATGTCCCACTGAATCTTGAGTCATGATAGAGGGAAGGATTGGCTTTGGGTTTCGAACCAAGTACAAGTTTCAGTACGAAAGTCGCCAACAGTTTCATTGTTGGATTGAATATGGGCACATACCTACCTGTTTAAGAATAAATTAGTACCAGCTTGAAATAAGCCAATGCCAAATCCAAGTTCTTGAGCCAACGCTGCTGCTTTTCTGCTTTCTTCAGTAAAAATTGTTTCTTCGTATTCTTCGGCAGCAAAAGCACGGACAGTGCGGACATTACTAAGGGCTTCTTCAGCTATTAATGTTGCTTTTTCTATCTACAATTAAAATGGAAAATTTAGGCCCTAAATTACAATACAGGCTTAAGGTCCACCTTAACGGCGAGGAGCACATTAAGCTTCGATTAACAAAATTATGCAAATTACAATGTCTCCTTAGCACGAATTTGGGGCTTATCCTACTCATTAAGTTAGGGGTTACCCTGGGGTGTCCTCAACAGCGTAAAGCTCGCTTAACTCAGTTATTTTTTTCTCGCTAGGAGGCGCCACAAGTCACTATATGGACAAACTGACATTTAAAATGTCATTATATAGCTGCGCAATAATTACGCTTTTTGAAGATGAAATGTCTAATTAATTATGATTCATTACGCTTATTTCTTCGCTGTTGCTTAGGTTGTTTCACCACCGATTCTATTTGGATTTATTCGTGACCCTTTCTTTGATTATTTGACCACCACATCGACTTATATACACTGTTCGCTCTGTTTGATAATAATTACTTGATCGTTTTGCTTTAACCTAGTTGAATGTATGATATATGGTTATGTTTATTATTGAACACATCTTTCACTTTCCGTAGCTATATCTTAATTAAGTTAAATAATCGAAGCAAGGGTCGTAACACATAAATACCAAGTCAGAATCCAAGAGCGAGCATCCATAAAACCAAAACAACAACACATACAATGGCGCGCGTCCCGGTGAACATGATAGATGTGGAGCGTAATGCATAGATAAAACCACGATAAGAGACAAGTAGGACTACCAACTTAACCAGATATACGGCTTAGCCAAGCCGCAGTCGAATTTTGATTGATATTCTCGTGTGAGCGGTAAGCTCCACTTAACTTGTAATTTCCTCAATAAAGCTCCAGGATAAGCTACAAATTGTAATTTTGGCCCTTAATCTACTATATTCACATACTAATATGTACCTACCTACTGGGTGTGAGGCGCAAACACAGTGAGGATGGCAGATATGCTGATTTTTCAAACAATTTTTACTTAATAAATAGAGACACCAACAGAAAACCGAACAACAAATAAAAAACAAATCACGCAACAAACATAATATAGAATCTTCAGTGCTCCAATAACAGGTATCCTCGGCATAGATATTAATGAAATTGCGCGTAACAGGTTAATTCCTGAAAAAGCTTCCGATCTGTTATTTTTTAAATACAGTTTGCCTTTTATAAAACTTACATTCTGACAATAATTATGTACCAAACAATTAAATTGTGAATAATTATAACAATATTTTAGTTGGATTGCAATAATAGAAGTGGTTGCTTAGCCTAGCGGTTACGACACACGCTTTTAGTAGCTTACTGTGAGAGTCGAAATTTTTTTTTATTTTCATTCAATAATTTCAGCATCAACTGATATTTAAAATACCTATATCAGCAATGAAACTATTACAGCCGGTTTCATAAAAAGCTTCAAATGAACACTTTAGTTAAAGTTCCTTTTAAAATTAAAGACTCCTTTAAGCTGACGCGTTTCATAAAAAATATTCCAGCTAAAATTTGAAATGTCAAAAAAATATTTTAAAGTTGGTAGCAGTTGGTAGTGTTGCCATGGAAATCTATGGAAAACATAGGTTAATTACTAGAATTATTTCTGTTGATCTGTCAATTTCATTTCTCAATAGAGCATCAAAATGCAATTTTTTGTGTTAATTTATTATAATGGTTTATGAATTAGAAAAACGAAATCTGTAAACAATAATATTCTTCCCGTTTTGCTATGTTTTCTGCCCTATTTTAGTCCACATTGTCAGGGCATACAAAATCTTTATCTTTGTGACAGAGAAAGCGCCACGAAATTTTCTATGAACTCCGGTGGTAAAAATTTGAACTACACTAAAGTCGATTTTAACTAAAAATAATAATCAATAACGGAACTTTTGCTAAAAATCGGTTTTAAATGTCGTTTTGTTGTTATGAAACCCGTTATTTTTTAAAGGGAGTTTAAAGTTTCCTTTATTTTTTATGAAACCGGCCGTTAGTGTGCATATTCAACGTTTTTCCATACGATACATCAATATTAACTAATTTACCTGTTCTTGCGCTTCTCTTGATAGTTTCCTCAAGAGAGAACCTATAAATGAGCCTCCTATCACCACTGAAGGGATACACAACATTGTAAGTCCCGTCAATTGCGGCGATATCACCAGAAGACTACCAGCCGAGCCCAACACCTGCAAACATCGTCAATACATTTTCATATCTGCTACCTATCAAATACCTAATATAGGCACAAATTTGAATGTAATAATATAACCTGTGTGATTGAACGTAACCCATTTGATATTGTCTGCTTGAAACTACTTTTGAAATCGTGAACATCCACAGTTAGTCTGAAAATCATTTTTGGCACTTATTACTTCAGTAAGTAGGTAAGGTCAGGTGGGGTAAGAGAGACTATGGGGAAAGAGATCCCCGAGTCTGTAAATAAAAAAAACTATAGGTTTTATCTCCGAGTAACTCGATTGATAAAAACAGTACTTTACAATAAACTTTAAAGAAAAAACACCCTTGAAGCTACTATTCATAAATTCGGCAATCTGACAAAAATAAAAATTGGGTAGAGCGACTACAAAAGAACGAGTTGGTGGCACTTTTTCGGTTGCTCGTTTAGAAGTTAAAAAGTTTTGCTTTACAGTAATGTTGAATGTTCCTCTTACACCAAAAACCAAGTATTTTGGAACAATTATTACTATATTTTATTATTGAAAATATCCTAAAAAGGAAATCAAATATGGAATGCTAAAAACGTAGGTATATGTTGTGATTGTCAAATCCGCAGTAGGACCGACCTCGGTAGCCTAGTTGTACTGGCGTGGACTTCAGATCCGAGGTCCCGGGTTCGATTCCCGGGGGTCAGAGTTTTTCTAAGTGTTTTTTCACTAGAAATTTCTACCCGGGTTGGCCTGTCTCAGATTGGACGGGACCGGTTGACTAGAAAAAATTGCCTCAGGCAATAAGTTCCACCGGCTGTACTGACACCTTTGTATGGAAAAGTGTTATTATTATAATACAGTTAGTAGCAAGAACTGAATATAGAATTTAAAAAATGAACTATGTGCCTCCTACCCCACCTTCCCTTACATATATTTTCAAAAAATATAAATCAATAATGACGGAATGTAATGTTCATAATAATTTACCTATTCAACAATTCCCCTGTCCTCTCCTTGTCAAAGAAAGCTATGTCTTGGCGAATTATTGATGAAAATAGATCCGCTTTCATTTGACAGGCTATTCCTTCACCAATATCAGCGAGTAAATGAATATAGACAAAAGTAAATCCTGCCTGAAACGCACAAAGATAAAATTTAGTTCTTTAAATCCAAATCGCAATAAAATGAATACCAAATAATTGTGATCTAATTCAAATCTTAGCCCATTACAACACCATTCAATTTGAACAAAATGCTTTTTTTCAAATCTTTTCTACACTTCAACTAAACCTACAACAGTTTCGAATTGCTTGGCAGTTCTGCACATGCACACGTTTATGTAGCGTTTTGAGACAGCCACTAAGAGAGCAAGATGTGAAAAATTTCGTAAATAAAGAAGAATTGCAAGAAAACCTTTTCAAAATTACGGTTTTGCAGCTCTGGGGCTGTAGTTGAGGGCAAAAAAATGGCCGTCAACAGTATCAGACAGTTGGTGTTCCCATGGTAACAACATACAAACAACAGTTTTACCTTGTTACTATGGGAACACCGACTGACCAATACTGACTTGACTTTGGTCCCTGACAGCGCTGTAAGGGATGGAGTTGAGGAAATTTTAATTATTTATAAAAATACGAGAAAAAAATTGACACCAAATACATGACAGCAGTCGCAGTCTTTAAATTTGGTTGCTCTCTTGTTCTCAATAATTTCCAACTTTTATCTCTATATTTCTTTAATTATTAAATGTTTACTTGTTGTATACATGAGATTTTTCGACATGTAGAACATGTTGAGAATTCTCATGATTAGGAGTTTCGGAGACTTAAACATTACCACCTAATGGCGAACGTTGTTAACGTAAAGTGATCACACTAAGCCAGCCTTCGAAATTACATTAGAAGACGGTCGTAAGCCTGTAGTGGTTTGTTCCATTTAAAAATCGAACATCAGTAATGAATTATTAATGTCATTAGTTGTTATAAATTCTTTAAGAAAAATATTTGTCTGTGTAATCTTTGCGTTCTATATTAGACAACTCACTGTCCGCAACTCTAGTTAAACCCAATCCATCATGATGTGAAGATATTTATTCTTTAAGACAATCTTCATCATATAAACCAACAAACACAGGTACATGTTTCTGGGACCGAATAACAGTTTGCTATGCTGCGAATTTCGGGACATAGATTTGATAATTGTGAGTCATTTCAATGATTCTAAAATAACACTGACCTGCAAAATATAAAAAGCCACTAGTTTCAATGCTGGTACTTTGACAGCTTCCAAATAATCCAGCTTGGAGCCACTCTGCACACTGGCAAGTACGTTGACCACAGCGCCAATCAATTGGGGAATATAAATATTTACGGCCGCAACAGTTAAAGCCGCCTACAACGAAACAAATTCACAATATTCAATTTAAAATATCAAATCTCCCTTTGCCACCCCACATAAACACAATGGGATGCAACTAGAGTCCTGGATTGACCCTTTCACATCAATTTAAATTGAAAATTTGTAAGTTTTGCATTGTACAGCAGTTGTTATTGCTCATGGTGTAGATTTTTATTTCTTTCAAAACTATCGAGTATTGAAAAAATGGGGAAATTCGAGTGGATGTGATCCAAGTCCTCCCGTCCATGGATTGTCAAGTTTTAAAAATGTGGTCCAACTTCGTCTTATTTTGTCATCAGCCTTCCACCGGAGTACACGTGTTGCTGTTTTAAATTTAATAATAGCAAAATACCCGTATGAATGAAGTGGAATTTCGTTATAATGATTGAAAAAAAACTCAAGATTCTCATCTGTCATAATGGATGACATACATTTGGAATAATTGTGAATGCCGGGCTTAAGATTTATATCAAGATACTGATCTCTATGTGAATGGGACTCTATTTACGTGAAATATTTTTTCTTCAATTCAAACAAGGCTTTTCAGAGATTTCATCAATAATTGTAGTATTTACAGTATTCTAAGTTTTATCGGAAGGTAGTCACAGAAGTAGAGTGAGTATTACACAATATATTTTGTATGGAAAACGTTTATAACGCCGCCACAAAGATGTTTCTAGAAACAAAAAGCGATTCTCACATTCGATACATACAGACGTTTTCCATAATTGATTTATACGGGTACAGAATATAAATTCCTCCCAATCAACAAAACATAACACATACTTACGGCTATTGCAGCTATGAAATGTAACCTGTAAGGTTTGATATATAAAAAGAACTTTTCCCAATCAAAATGTAGGTGTTCCTCTCTTGTAGATTTACTAATTTGAATTATTTTTGTGTTTGGTGCTAATTTACATTGTACAATACACTTTTTGGTTGTTATGTGGATTAAACCTCCAGTTCCTAAACCAAGGCCTATTTTCCAAGATGTTCTCCAGCTAAGTGCTTCCTTACATTTCTCAGGTTGACTGGCATTATACTTTCTAAAGGCATTTATCCTCGTCTTAAGAAAGCTTTTGTGAAATGCTTTTATCGGTTCTATTGATGAGCTAAAATAATTTATTTGAATACATCACTACTTGGTTGAAATGTTAAACATAACTTACGTAAACTGAGGGTTATGTGTGTTTAAAACGCTTGAAATGTATTTGTACCTATTTAAGCCTTTACAAGGTAACTGTGTCTGTAATATTCTGAACATTTTTAATACATACTTAAAATAAAATTGAAATAATTGAATTTATCAGAATAGCTAGTCTTATTGAACGTTTGACAAGTTTTAGAACAAAGTTCGATAAGAAGTGTCAAATGCAAAACGTCACTGTTTTATTGCCACATTAAAAAATATTTTCAACGATTTTAAGCGCACCAATCACGAAATTCCTGAACGTAATGAATCGAATTTTAATAAATTAAATTTCTGCCCGAAAAAGAAATTTGCGGTAATCTTTCGTCTAATCAAGAGTCTACACTCCGACCTCGGTAGCCTAGTTGTACTGGCGTGGACTTCAGATCCAAGGTTCCGGGTTCGATTCCCGGGGGTCAGAGTTTTTCTAAGTGTTTTTTCACTAGAAATTTCTACACGGGTTGGCCTGTCTCAGATTGGACGGGACCGGTTGACTAGAAAAAATTGCCTCAGGCAATAAGTTCCGCCGACTATACCTACTTACACCGTTGTATAGAAAAGTGGTATATTATTATTATTTCAAAACATTTATTCAATAAATTAAATTCTATACAATCTACATCGTTGTATAAAATTAATAAAAAAAATTAAATTAAAATTAAATACAAATACAGGTATACTAAATATACAAATATCGGTATTATCTCTCATGATACATCACGATGTAATGTAATCATGAGAGATCTTCGAACTACAGAGAAAGGAGCTTTCTTAATATCCTACATGAGGACAACAGAACTGCCTTTTGAATGGTAGGATTAGTAGGTATATATCTGAGACCACTACAGATGCCAAGTTTCCCTAGATTGTCTTTAGAGACATAGGAATAACTCCATTCGTCGATATCACTATAGGTATTATGTGCACCCATGGGTGGTTGGTGGATGCCACATATCCTTGATTTCGTGAGCAAGTCTTGCTCCGCTTTTTTCAAATTTTCGTCATACGATATAGTGATATCCACGAGATACGTTATCCCGTTCCTACGATCAACCAATACAATGTCCGGACGATTTGCGTTAATCGTTCGGTCAGTTTGTATTGGTATATCCCAATACAACTTAGTATTACTGTTTTGCATTACCGAAATTGGGGTGTACCTATAAGGTACTTCAAGATCGAGCAAACCATATTATTTCAACGCAAGTTTTTGATGAACTATTTTAGCCACATCTTTATGTCTGTGCAGATACTCAAACCACACAGGAGAGAACACCCAGACAAAATATGTCTGAGTGTTTCTCTTGTTTGGCCACATGCACGACATTAATTATCAATAATATCAGGTGTTTTAATAATATATTTTTTGTAATTATTGGTGACGATGACCTGGTCTTGTATTGCACAGACAAAACCTTCTGTTTCAGTTCACCAAACCTCAACCATCCAGTCGAATCTTCAAGACTTACATGTGATGAATTTAAAGTTTGTATAAAATTGTTTTTACTTAATTTAATTTAATAATTAATTTAATTTTTTTTATATTCGAGTACAGTTAGTTCATTAGCAAATATGTTTTTTAAAGCGAACAACCCGCAACGCAATTTTTGGGTTAGTTGGGATAAGTTACTTTCTTTCGATAAACTCGCTCTCTGTACATTGTAGACCATTATTTTACGAAAACATCTTATACCCAAAAATTTTCTGAGGCTCATCGTTAAACACGCTGACTTTTTGTCACTGGGCTTTGGTAAGGTGCCAGGACACACACCTATACAGGAGAATGAGCAGCACACACGCATCAAACAGTTTACATTTTTTGACTCGATTCTCGATATTTTTTCTCTCGACGCTTTATATATTGGTCATGTTACTCAATAATATGATTTTCCAAACACACCGATGCGTTTTGGAAGCTCATCCATGAGGTCACCAGTTGTTCATAGGTATTTAAATGTATCCACCCACCGGGAGACCTATAGTGACCATCGATGATTCGGCAGCTGGTAATCGGGACATATGTACATCATTTTCCATGAGGATCATCATACTGGCTTTGGGTAAGAACACGTAGAAAGCGGATTCCGGTTCATAGATTGTTGTTTATGGTTTCAATGCATTTAAATGGACATGCCGGAAAGCGGGTTCCTGCTTTTTCTGTGCGTATCCCCATTCAAATGCATATAAACATTCTTTGCGCAGGTCGGCGCGGGTCGGAATCGGCTTTCTACGTGTTCTTAGCCATTGACTCGAAGTTTTTTTCGAAGAGTCTTGAAACACTGTTGCAATTCTCTCTCTAAACAAATCTAGAGTTTTATGAGAGAGGAAGAAATTGTAAATAATATATGAATATATAATAATGAATATAATGTAAATTATAATTATTGTAAGAATTTGATTGAATAAAATAATTAGGTAAGGGGGCGTTCAAGTATTACGTAACACAATTTTTGAAGATTTTTGACCCCCCCTCCCCCCCATGTAACGCGCCGTAACGTTTTTCTGTACCCCCCCCCCCCTCCCCCCCCTAAATGTTACGTAACACCCAAGAGACTATTTTTTTACTGAACTCTCGTAAAAAAATAAAAGGGTTTCAAAGGGTTCCTTTGCTAACTTCGGAGAAAAAAAAAATACTATTTATATGTTCCATAAATTTATCTTTATTTTTTCTTTTGCTGTTTTCCAAATTTTGGCATAGCTGCGTTGGCAAGTCCAGTTGATGATGTAAATCCCCCCTTTTGACCACTAACGAATGCTGACAACGAAAATAAAATAAAAATGACGTAAGTATAATACAGTCGAGGGATTCCCCGTAAAAAATAAAAGATTTGCTAACTTGGGAGGGCGAAATAAAAATTACATACAATGCAGTCGAGGGACTCCCCGTAATACTTAAACGAAAAAGGTTCCTTTTTTCGCAGAGCGAAAAATTCTTACGCTTAGGGTGAAAACACGTAGAAAGCCGATTCCGACCGGCGCAAAGAATGTTGTTTATGGTTTCAATGCATTTAAATGGGCATGCCGGAAAGCAGGTTTCTGCTTTTGCTGTGCGTATCCCCATTCAACTGCATAGAAACATTATTTGCGCCGGTCGGCGCGGGTCGGATTCGGCATTCTACGTGTTTCCACCAAAAGCTTTAACATCGGAGAACAAAATAAAAATGACGTACGGTACAATCGAGGGACTTCCCGTAAAACATTGTCGAAAAGGGTTCCTTTGCTAACTTCGGAGAAAAAAAATGATGTACAGTACAATCGAGGGATTCCCCGTAAAACATAAACGAAAAGGATTGCCCAACTTGGAAGATTTATTTCCCAATTTTTTTTATTTAAGAAAAAAAATACCGTTACGTAACGAGTTGTTCAAACCCCCCCCTCCCGCCCTCGTAACGCACAGTAACGTTTTGCAAGACCCCCCCTCCCCCCCAAATTGCGTTACGTAATACTTGAACGCCCCCTAAGTAGGTGGATGTGTTTTCTTGAGATTTCTTACTGTGGCTTTTTGAATATGTGCATGCTAATAGTAGGTATCTAATAATGACAAACTATTGAAATATTATCAGCCGCCAATCACAACATATGACCAAACCATTAACCCAAAGCCGATAGATAATATTGAAGGGGGATTCGGAACTAATCTTAGGGGTAATTTATAAGGATTTCACCATCAAAAATGAAATTAATATTTTATTTATTTGAGCTGTACCTAATATAGGTTATTGAGCTTAGGGGAATCATTCTGGTCAAATGTAAATATTTTGAAATAGATTCCATAAATCAATAATCGGTAAACACCGTTTATATCGATAATACCCCATATGTTACTCTTTATAAACGTTAACCTTTTGGTAGTGAGAAAGTCTATTCTATTAACATTATATTATTATTTCTACATGTTACCTATTCGTCTCTTTATATTAAGGCCCACTTAAGTTAGTGTTTACAAAAATTAATTGCTGGAAGTTAGAAAGAAACCAATAATGCCGCCGTCACTTCTCTATACCAACCTATTTCAAAAATCACGTTTGCAATAACAAATAAACGAGAACAGAAAGATACCTACGTCAGAATATGCTCGATATGAGTTATTATGAACAGACGAGTCTAGTATCCCTAAATTAAAAACCAGTGTAAGTTTTCGATGATCGAATATCGATACGATCATCGAAAGAGTTTCGAAAAATTTACATACAAAAGTGATCGAATGATTCGATCGTTTGATTTCAGAACACTATTTGCACGCTAATAAGCGCTTATTTGTGTGCAATTACATAGCTTTCGATAAAAGTCGTACTAGCCCCACTGCAGCCCTATAGACAGATTGCATTTGGGCGATCGATTACAAACGAATTTTTCGAAAATGTATAGAGTAGGAAGAAATTTAACTGTTCACTTTTATTATCTTCTATAAAGATAGGTATATAAAAGAAAGTCGGGTTAGTTCGAACACTTATAATAACTCAAGATCGGCTGAACAGATTTTAATCATTTTTGGTTTATTGGATTCTTCTGCGCTTCGGATAACAGAATAGCTAACAAAACATCGAAATATGGCTAGAAAATAATAATATAAAATATAATATTAAATTAAGTAGGTACGGCGATTTCGATACTACAACGCCTTCTGTGAAATATTCTATAGAAACCTGATAGAAATACAATTTTTCACCTGACAACCATTGACTTTGACATTGTCTGAACATCGGAATTGAAGGTAACCTCCAAGTCTGTCACAGAGAGAATGCTGATGGAAAATTCCGAAGAGATTCTGCTTACTTTAGACGGGAGAATACAGAACAACACGTAGGTACCTAAATGAAATGTTACTAGGGCAGCGGCTTCACGGAAGACTTTCACAGAGATTGAGGGACAGCTGGACAGGACAGATACAACAAGAAGAAGTATCCCGCATAAGCAGACTTCTGTAGGAAACAAAAAGCAAAATGCAATCATTTTGATTTTACAAAGATTGAGTAACGCATTCGAGGATATAATATACCTATACCTACTAGGTAAGCACTTCCTACACTGCGAATATACTTATCTACTAATACCTAAATATTATATTATCAACGATGACAATAGATCTGGTATGTATAGTGGATGAAGCGGCCCAACTAATTTATTTATTAGTCGACAAATTCCCCTATCGAAATAAATCGTCCGTAGCAGGCTTAAGCCTCTCACAATGGACCCTTTATTCATACGCGGCTGCAGATATTAAGGTAGGCAGGTACCCATGCACTGCACCCCAGAGGTCGACAACTTGTTAGTTACTACAAAGTGAACGTGACATGTTGTTCTGTATTTTTATTTATTTTCACAAAACACATCACAGATGATAATATTGTATCTTAATAGTAAAATCAGTAGAATCTAATGGCCGTAAAATAAATCGTCCCCCATCAAGATGGTTTAATTCACGAAAATTCGTTTTTTTTTTATTATTTTTCGGTCCAAATATTTCTATTCATATTTCGGGTGAAAGTCCGTTAAAAAAAGATTTCTTATTATTAATAGTCGTTTTTTTTTATGAAAACAAATCTGATGTGAACACTCTTTGACTCTTTCACAGTAGGTAAACTACTTAAATCTTGCGTGTGTCGTGAAATGCTAGAACGAACCCACGACCTCTAGTACGAAAACCAGCGTCATTACCGCTAGGCTAATTACCACTTCGTTTATATTTATACCTACCTGACAAACCAGGTCTGGGCAAACAGCAGCGTCAAAAAATGTAATGGTATGTCAATCATATTACCTACTTCAACTTCTTATAATATCTAAGTTTGACATTCGATTGAAAAGATTATGAACACGGCATGTCTTCTGGTTATTCCGCTCTATAAAAGTGCGTTGGTAAAAGGTTGCCGAGCAATGTGCAATAATAATACGCAGTGTCCTGGGTGTAAAAATAATCATTATTCTCGTCAACGATCTCTCACCGAGCTAAAGGATAATAATATGACAAATATTAAGGATATCCCTCACACAATATTACATTTCTCTATTGACAAACTAACCTCTACATAAAACATACCAACTCCCTTTGTGACCCCACTTAGGGACATCATAGGAAGGAAACAAGAGCCTACATTTCCGGATCTTGCGCGTCTTCAAGGACCTCCTCCTACACCATATCTAAATCCTTCATCCCTGATACTTCGAAGGAAATAAACATCAAGATATGAAAGGATCTTCCTCATCTTCGGGACCCTGATGGGAGGAACAGCGATCTCCTCGGTCAACTGTCAATCATTATCTTTTTAACACAATATTGTGTCCCAGCCATGTCCATCTTATCTCCATAAAGGTAGAAGTGATGATTCGGCGTATAGGGTCGTTCGTGATGCGACAACACCATCTAATATCCATTATTCTTCTGAAGCATTTAGCTTCGATGTCGTATATTTTTTATGCCTGGGCTTTCGTCAGGTGCCAGGACTTACACACACATACATAGGTACCTAATATAGAAGAATGTAGTTTTAATTTTTTTCGCCTACTAAACGCAGACGCTTTCCATATCTTGTTCAGATTGTTAAACGCATAGATAATATTATATAAGTACTGTGGGGCTAGTACGAGTTTTATCGAAAGCTAATTACACGCAAATGACCGCTTATTAGCGTTCAAATAGTGTTCTTAAATCAAACGATCGAATCATTCGATCATTTGAGTATGAAATTTTTTCGAAACTCTTTCAATGATCGTTTCGATATTCGATTTTCGAAAACTTATACTAGGGCTACTGGTTAAAGGAACCACTTATAGCGATACGTATCATAACTTCAGGACCGATATTAGACCACCATATTATTTCTACCAGTGGTAGGTATAGTAATGGTTGCTCCCTGGTATCCAGGTATGTACTTTAATTTATCTACCCGGGAGACCTGGTGACCATCGATAATATCGGGGTTGGCATTATTCTCCGTGAGCTCGCAGCCTTACTGACATTGCCTCGAAGTACCAGACTTGATGTTTTATAGCAGAGTCTTGAAACACTGTGTTAACCTCAACATACTTACTTTAAAAAAAAGTTTAGGTAAGTACCTACCTACTTATGTTCATTGTAGGTAGGTGTAGGTAGGTTGGAATTTGATGTTTCATCATAAAATTTGAACTGTTACAGGCTTACGACCGACTATTAATATCTTTTCTTCTTCTTTACGGTGTCTACCAATGCGAAAAGAATTTTTAAATATAATTGGTAGTTTCAAAGAGTAGGTATGCACCGCGCTCAAACAAAAATATTACTGTGATGTTAAACATATATGAAAATTACTAGGCGGTAGGTATTATTTTTCGCAGGTTCAATTGGAGGGGATGATTCTACTGAGGTTAGAAATTACATTTGACATCACTCGGCAGACTAACTTATTCCTCATTCCCTTTTACTATAATATTTTTTGTTGTCCGATAGTAACGCATAGGTATTCATTTTTATAAGAAAAATCCTTTTTTAATTTAATTACCTATAGCACTTCATAGCGTTGCACCCTGGATTGATTATGGGCGATACATGTGGCCAGGTGCCCGAACCACAGATGGGACAAAAGAGTGGCGGAGCGGCAGCCAAGACAAAAGAAATGTCGGCAGGCCCTATAGGCCAGATGGACGGACGACATATAGGGAAGATTGTGGGCCGCTCATAGGTGAGGGAAGATCAATCAGATGACAAGAATGATTGGATGGATAGAGTGGAGGCCTAAGTTCAGCAATGGACGAAGACAAGCTGATGATGAAGAAGAAGAAGACGCGCGCAATTAGTCATTATAAAACTCTTACTCATTTCACAGAGATCTCTGGCGAATTAAGTTTATCAAACCATGATATTTTCATGAGATGAACATTGTACCTACATGACATAAAAGTCTCCACATACCTATAATAAAGGTTAACCGACACCTGTTATAGTTCGTACGAGACTCTTTCACAGTAAGCTACTAATAGCTTGTGTCATGAACGAGGAAGTTGGTCGGCACCAGGGATCGAACCCACGACCTCCACACGAAATAATACGAAAAACCGCTAGGCTGCCAACTACTCCTGATCCAAAAAGAATGGCGCTGGCTACCTATACAATACATACAGCAACTGTTACGGGAAGAAAATGTCAAATTGCCTGCAGTTCTTCCTTTGAAAGACGATATGACTGATAGGACAATCAAAAAATTAAGAACCCTTTTCTATGCATGTGGTCCGATAGATTTTGCTGCTATTGTTATCCAATAAATTTCTGACCAAACTGGTAGATAATACAAATTAAGTAGTAATATTATTCAATATGAACCCAGTTTTTTTGGTAAAAATAATATCGGTTTGAAAATCCATCAACTTTGACGACGTGTCCGCTATACTTTGTAATATAAAGAACACGTTCTTTTTGTGTTCTGAATTTGATATTTGAAGAAGGTAAACGTTTCCTTTTCCGACATTTTCCTTTGCGCGCCTTTCTCGACAAGATGGCGTCCGCACCCGTGTATACGATATTTTAACATCACAAATAGGTACAGGTACCTACCTATATTGTGCCACAGTATGCAAACTCTCCAAAGTCTGTATAAATTGTGGAAACTTTAATAACAGCCTTTTCTTAAATCTTTTCATTTCAACAACATATTATTATTTTTTCTCTTCTTTTATTCTCCTTTGATGTTTACTATTCCGCTCTCCCCTCTCGCTCCCTCTAATTCTTTCCACTTTTTTCAACTCCCTTACTTGCGACTTTAAATATGAACTTATTCTACTGAAAAATTTTCCTTTGTCAACAAAGGAACAAGATTAAAAACGATATACCACCGGAATACTCTTACTCCTAAGGAATAGATCGGCAATCTTTTCTAGTCCTTATACAAATTTCGATACTATATTACATTCGAATGAATTTAAATTTTTTTAAATTAACGTTCGTGCTTTTCCACCTCATTTTCCTCAACTATCCTGTCAATACCTTCTCATGACTGTTCAATTAAGTATAATTGTATTGCCTCAATTTTCTCGCAACTTGAACAATTTCATAAGAGTTTGATCTACCCACTTCTTCATTTATGTTTCTCAGTTCTAATCTGTCAAACTTTTTTCTAATGGAATCCTCGTAAACTGCCATTTAAGTTCCCTAGCATTGTATAAGTATGTAAACACTTACTTCAAATCATAATAATATCACACTAATACCAGTCGTTCTTCTTCCATGGAACGCGTCTAGTCTTATATAGCAAGTGTTGATACCATGTTGTGAGAATGTATGACAGAAATCTCATATTCTCTAGGAAATATGACCTCTTTCCACAACATGTCCAAATCCCTCAGCTCTGTTTCAAAGGGACGGAGCAAGGTGTGAGTGGGTCTTCGAGATCTTGATGGGAGGAAATACAGCACTATCCTAAGCCAACTGTCATTCGGCATCCTCATCGAAGATCGCCGGAAGGCTGAAGAAGGTAAGTGACAGCGTAAGAGTCTCAATTTCTTTTATGAACTATACCTACCGATAATTTAGCATAAAGCGCCGTGATTAGATGTTTTAAAAATGTTTGGTAAGCTGCATTAGGTAAGTATATACCATAGGTGCATTGCAAAATACAATACATACTTTTCAAACACTTAATGAAAAAAAATTACAAGAAACAAAGTTAGTTAATGCTGTTTGATATGAAGTGGTTCAGTCGCCGAATTTTGTTCATAAGATCGGATAGGTCCCTGGTCATAGAAGTAGAAGGATAAAAGACACACAATAGAGTCTCATACATATACCAAGGTATCTTTTCCAGCTTGTAAATGGACTACATTTATTTTCATTGTTTGTTATGGTTCTTCCTTAAGAATATCCCGAAATCCTCTACTATTCAGGCTACCCTGCTGTAGCTCCATGTACCTTAAATTTCCTACAGATTATACAACAATAATTTCAACTCATTCTTTAGAGGTTCAGATCAGGCACCTGGAGGCTGACAAGTAATGCAGAGATACACACGCTTTGAAGGCAACCATTTATCGCAAAGGAAATCAGATCTAGAAGATTGTCATGGTTCCGGGGTAGATTGGTACGCAATAAACCTTCTAGAGAGCAAGCCCGCATTGGCAGAAGACCACCAACAAGACTAAGACAGCGTCTGATGGGCAATGTCGCTCGGAACCTGGACGTGCTAGGAGTGGGAAACCGGGAATCCGACGGCTTGAAAAAGCGTAGTTCAGGAGGGCAAACCTATGCAGGGTATGGCCCTCAGAAGTAAGCATATAAGTATGATATAAGTAGAGACTGGAAAATTTCACGATCGCGATAAAACGATTTTTTTCGCGAATTTTGAGGTTTTTGTGCAAATAACGCGAATTTCGAAGTTTTTGCGCAAACAGCGCGAATAATGTGATTTTTGGAGAAAAAAAATGCGAATTTTATGCCTATTTACAGAAATAATGTGGTTTTGTAAAAATAATATTTATTTATTTAGCGTATGGCCAGTTCATCCCAAAAGATTATAATACAATCAATAAGAAAAGTACATTTTTGTATGTACTAAAAAGCAGTAAAAAGGGAGTAGGGGAAAAGTTCCTGCTTGTCAGACTCAAATGCCCTGATTTGTGCTAACAAATCGAAGGAAAAACCTAAACTAAGATAATCTTTCAACAAAACAATGTTTTTTTATTATTATTTTGGAGCGTAGGTTTCAATTATTGTAGCATTGATTGAATTATAATTATTGTATAATTATCTGTAGAATTGATTTAATTTTTTTTTTTATTTTTTTTTTGTAAGTTTTGTTATACTACTTTCAAACAGTTTCATTAATTTGGCAATGTATGTTTATGAATTTTTTAATTATAGGTACTATAAATTATAAAAATTGCTATTATTCTTTGTTTTTCTTTAACATCTACCTTCATTTTAAACAAATCTAGGTTGAAAATATAACGCGAATTTCCGTGTTTTAGAGCAAAAATAACACCGAATTTCTCCAAAAATAACACCGAAATTCACAAAAAATAACACCACTATTTTCCAGTCTCTAGATATAAGTATATAACCCTGTATTTTCGATGAATCATTAACACCACACGAAATATTTGTCGCATATGTTACAAAACCAATCCAACTGCGAAAATTTTTGTCGTACTTATAAATTGTTCGTCTGTGAATCATCGATAGGTACCTACTCGTTACCAAAGGTGCATTTAGGTATAACAAATGAACAAAGACCCAGAGCTTGAAAATCTATAGGTATATTATAAAAATGGAGAGCTATTTTCCGTTGTCATCGCATCACGCCTGAACGGCTGGACCGATTACGCTGATTATTTTTTTGTCATGTTGGCTTTTATCATTTTGACATGCACTGTCAGTTAATAAGTTTATCAGTATACAAATTCGAATTCAATATTCATAGTAAGGCACACAGGACAACGTATGTCGGGAAATCTAGTAGGGCATATTTGCCTAATATATATATAATAACTATAGAAAGAACTGTCATCGCCTACTAACAAGTTATCCAGTATTATAGGAAAATATATCCAATATTCAAACTCTGATGGGTCTTCGTTCGTTTGGTTTAAATGCACCTTAAGGCAATAGGTAATAATGTTCGCGAAAAATTATATCGACGAAGTAGGTATGTAATAAGTACTTGGTTAGAAGTTTCTACATACCTACATCTGTTGATACGTGGGCATACCTAAATGTCAAATAGGTAATTCTAAACATTTGTATTTAATTTTTATACCAAACACTTTTGCTTCTAGTTTTGTCAATTTTTCAAGAATAAAATGTTGAATTTTTACTTATACATACTTATTTCATTTTCAAATTTCGAGTTATCATGTTATTCACTCAGTTGCTTCTTCAAAACCAAAGTCTTACACCTACATACGGTTTTAAACTTTTCACCGGGGGAAATTCTAAGCTTCTAGTGAAAAAGTTAAAGCGGAAATCGTGCAGCTGTAGGTATTGCAGTGTTTTAAAGTTTTTTTTTTAATTCATAAGAAGTAAGACACCAACGAAGACAGCGGCTTTCAAACTCTTTCAAGATCGAGGTTTCTTATTTAAAAAAAAAAGTTTCATGCTTACATTTTCGTAATCCGGACTCGGAAAGTACCTACCTAAGCAAATATCTATATTTTAGATGTAAAAATATCATAGCAGTTTCATATATAAGAGAAAAACGCAGCTAATGTTATGATATTATGACATAATATTATACCACCTACATTGAAGGCTCAGCTGGGGTAAAGGGACTTAGGCCAAGGGTGAGGAATAGGAATAAAGATAAATACAATAATTGATGTGCTGAACTATTTTATTGCATGTTATAATAATATATAGGGGAAATTTTCGTACCTATACCTATCGAAAAAATATGTGTTCTACACCACGAACAAGACTTTGGAAAGAATTTTATTTGTTATTTGAGGAAGGACTGTATTACCATATGTTTTTATTAAGTTAATAAAAAATATTTACACCACGAACTCGTGTAGAAGTCATAATATAACAGAGTTAAAAAAAATATGTTACACGTGATATCAGGACCCAGAAATAATCGCTTATTACCAAGTCCACCCCAGTTTGAAGGTGGCTGAATCTCTTTGACATTTCTTTCTTCATCCCCTGCCCTCCCTCCCACGGCGTAGGGAGGCAATAAAGACCTCTTGAAAGGATTCTACGTGGTAAACAATTCGAGGATTGTTATGTCAATACCACAAACACGTGCAAGAAAATTACAAGAACATTCATTTCGGTATTTTTTTTGTTGTTTTCTTCAAAACAAATACATTCCGCATTGTGCTACTTAATAGCTTCTCTCTTTGAAGGATTATTGCTATTTATTTAGATCTTATCTCTATCGCAAAGGTGTTTGAAAAAAAATCCTTTGCCGGTGCTATTTTGTGTGAACATAAGAGATTTAATCTCACTTATATTGGGATCTGTAAATAATACCTACCTACCTACTTAAAAAATAGTACGACCATTTGAATTTTGTATAATAGGTATGTAGGATAATAAAGAAAACTTGCTTTTGTTAAAGTAATATTTTTGCGTAGGTAGGTATCTACCTACATAGGGGAGACCGGGGCTACAATTAACAGAGGTAAGTATTAACAAGCAAATTTCTCAAAAACTATACCTACGACTAGGGATTGCAATCCGGAAAACCGGATCCGGTATTCCGGCGGATCCGGCATCAAAATGATCATATCGGATCCGGCGAAAATTGACGGATCCGGAGATCGGATCCGGTTTATCATATCAAAGGATTTTTTAACAAACTCAACATGGACAGAACTCGAACCCGTACCCCTAGCAATTTCACAGGGTCATTGTAGGTAAAATTGTGGGTACCCATAAAGATAAAAAGAGAAAAGGAGGCAAATGCGTAACAGTAAGCGCAGTGGAATGCTGCTATTGCTAGTGTTTACTGATCGTATTGAAAGTATTGACTATCGAATGAAAAGACACCTGTTCGAAAAATGGTGAGAATATTAAACAATTATTTAGCCAATAAAATATATATTAACCTTTTTAAAAGCAAAATAATTGTGATAATTGTCTGCTTTTTATTAGATTAGTTCGGTAGTCTGTCACAAAGTGTGTGCAGTTATATTCAAGGATAAAACTGAAATGATTTCTCAAAGACTTTTTCTTGATAATATATAGGAGTGTATCTGATTATTCCCGGTTATAGGTATTACTCCTGGGACGCGCATGTCCAACTGCTCATCCATCTCTTTGGTGCTCGTACAAGAGTCTGCTGGTTGATGTGATTTCATCCTCTTATTATTACCAGAATCACCGGATCAGTGGGGCTAGTACGAGTTTTATCGAAAGCTAATTGCACGCAAATAAGAGCTTATTAGTGTGCAATTAGTGTTCTAAAATCAAACGATCGAATCTTTTGATCATTTTATTATGAAAAATTTTCGAAATTCTTTCGATGATCGTTTCGATATTCGATCATCGAAAACTTATACCAGGGCTACAGTTCTGTTGACGTGGTCTTTCCAATAAGGCCTTCTATTTCTACCCCATTGCTTGACGTTCTCGACATCGCAGAAGCTCCGAATCTGGAGTTTCTTCCTCTGCCTCGAATGGTTTATTTCACTATGGGTTGGTGATTTTTTGAGAATCTTTCTTTTTAGTGGTGTCGGTTTTAGTTTGGACATCGTTAATCGTGATCAATCAAGCAGGTTATATAAATATGTTACTTATTTTCGATGAATTTCAATTTGAATTTTATAAAACGTTATCTATTTGTAATTTTATTTAAAAAAAACTATATTTTTTATAGTTTTTATTATTTAAAAGAAGTCATACCCTTATTAAATTAATTTCGTATACGTACCGTTTTATTTTAGGCCTTTATTATTGTTAAAATGTTAATTCATCAAGGTTAGCTCAATCCGGTCGGATCCGATCGGATCCGGCCGGATTGACGAAAATCCGGTTGGATCCGGCCGGATTCAAAATGAGACCGGATTGCAATCCCTACCTACGACACCAGTCAGTGGTGTGTTCACTTGTCAACTAGATCGCGCCGCGTGCTACAGTAATAGTCAGATGCGCTCCACGCGTCATTTCAGTTAGTTTCTTGCCGATCGATATTTTATAAGCAGGTAACGAACATTTTATAGTTCACGATTTTTTGATTAGCACAATAAATATAAAGTGTTATGATTATGTTTTTTGTTTTCCTAGTAGCATATTTTATACTTTACAATTCTACGTTTCAAATTTGAAATAATTGTTGTCTTACATTTTATTACGTAATTTAATTATAAAAATGTACCTTTGGGGCTATAATTAACAAATAGAGGGGGCTTGTATTAACGTGTTAAAACCTACCCCACATATAGGGTCTTGTATTTGGAATAATTAATTTATACGTCTTTTTAGGGCAGAATGAGAACTTATAAACGGAAAACATCAATAGAGGTCTTTTGTCACGGACCGCCCAGACCACAGCGATCAAAATCAGTCAGTAGTGTCCGAACCTCCTATTGACAATGATGTTATTGATGACATGTCCCTAATTTTGGAACATCCTGAAGTTTTAGATGATGTGCCTAATTTAGATATAAGCGTGACTGAAGTGATATCGCAAATGTCTAATGAACCAGTAGCTAGACCTTCAGGCATGCAGAAAGGCGCTACGGATTTTGCAGATGAAATCATATGACCTCTGCCAAAAACTCCTTATCTTTGATAGTTTTGTTGATTTTGTATTAAACTACATTTTATGTACGTTGTTTAAGTCTAAAGACGATGCTAAGTTTAAAGAAGATGTTCATGAAAGACACGTTACCTAGCTTTAAGGTAAAAAATGTTACATTTTCTACCTCATTGTATGATGTTGTTTAAGTAATATGACTATAATAGTTAATAAAATTAACTAATTGTTGAACATGCATACTTGGTGGAATTAATTTAAATAAAATTTAAATAAAACGATTTTTATCTTTTCCACAATTTATTTTGTCCCTGACATGTTTCGAAAGGACACACCTTTCATGCTCACAGGGTTTGGTAAAACAGTTTCACTAAACCCTGTGAGCATGAAAGGTGTGTCCTTTCGAAACATATCAGGGACAAAATAAATTGTGGAAAAGATAAAAATCGTTTTATTTAAATTTTATATAATAGTTAAGTTTAAATACAAAATTGTGACCTGTTTAAGACTAACTATTTATTATTTTCATTAAAAAAAAAAATATGTCGTACACGTATTTATTTTTGTTTATATCAATGAGCATAACATAATTGTTGATTTTTACCCCTTGTGTTAATACCTGCCCCACACCTGTTAATTCTAGCCCCAAACGTGAGGTAACAATTAACAACTGCCATTTTTAAGAAAAAGCGTTCTATCTATGACATCTTTTCTATTATGGTTGTTTTGAGATAAGAACATAATACCTGAATGATTAAAGCATATGTATCTCAAAAATCAAGTCTATATGTTGAATAATTTGTAAGATACAACTAAAAAAATATTTTTTGTTAATTGTCGCCCCGGTCTCCCCTACCTATTTTGATTACGCGTTCCTCCATGTAGGTAACTGTCAAATAGATAATTCTTTCAAATCATTCATATCTGAGATAAAAGTTTCAATAAGATATAAGTTTTATGTAAAAAATTCTAACCCAACCGGGAATCGAATCCGGTACAAAAGCATGATTTTACTATCGCAATAAAGAATAAGAAACATTAAACAAGTCAGTAGGTATACCTACCTATAAGGATGTTTTTGTTGGCGTAGCTAGCCGAAAGGATGAAAATATTTTCGTTTCACGACATAATGTAGGCTGTATGTTCGAAACCCGGAGCTAACGGATCACTTTTCTCTTTCACAATTCAAATTTTATTGTAAGTATTTGTGTTCGTTTACATACCAGATGTGCGGCTAGCGCTGAGCGAGCGCTATTTCCAAATTTTCTTTCAAAAACAATGACATGAATACTATTGAATACGTCAAATTTGATAACTACAAAGTTTTTTTCGATTATTATTAGCTAGCTCATACCCGTCTTGCTTTACGTTTTTGATTCCGATTGTCAGGCTTGATCGGTAGGTAAATAAACAGGTTCTAGTCTAGCTTCCCATTGCTTAACAGACCTCTATAACTGACAGAAGCACAGAAAAAGAAGAATGACACTTTCACAATTCATAAAAAGAGAGAAGAATGACACTTTTAATGTTTATTAAAAAGAAAGAAGAAAAATTATTAATATAAATTATAGATTCTTGTTTTATACTGCACCACTTAATCGCGCGGTGCCAGCGACTTTCCCGCGTAACTACGACCCCTCCATCATAATAATATGTTACATCTCACACTTGATTATATTTCACTGTTCAATCGAACCTATACCTACATAATATTATGCTAGTTTTACTCTCTGTATGGTTTGAATCTTAGCTACATCCCTCTATGTGTGGAATGGTACAAATTTTAGGTGATTGACTCATGATGAAGGCAGCTGTTTTACCGACCCAAATAATATTATACGAACCTACCTACATAATTTGCAAGTTTTACTCTCTCTATGGTTTGAATCTTAGGTGCATTCCCTACAACCTATATGTGTGATAAAGGCAGCTGTTTTACCGACCTCACATGTCACTAAAATATGTCAAACTTCAAAATGGAGGAATTATTTTGCAAATTTTTTCATTAAATCTTTATTTATTGAGAATAGAAAGATTTGAATAACATTTGTATGTACCTATAACAAATCAATCTCCAATTATTTTATTATATTTTCATACCGTATATAATACCAAGATTCCATTCAACGTTTACATGAGTAATTTTGTTTCTAAAAGATGGCTTAGGTACTGTCTTTTTTGAAAAACTTGTATGAAGATCCTAAAAAAATAGTTTTTTAAATAGCTCTAAATGTATTAAAGTCAATGCAGCAAATTGTATTTAAGAACCTTCTCCGGCATTTTGCACGGCTCTGCGCAGATTCATATCTGACGTAGCATTTGTATTTTGAGCGTGATGCTCCCACATACGGTAAAAGGCAAATAAAAAAACATTTCTGAATTATTATGTAGATGACAAACAATATTAATATATTCTCAATTTGACCACAGATAAACAAACGAATATTTGAGTCTGTGTCAATGTCAAATAAATTGAAATGTGTGCGAGTATCAAATAGATTAATCAATCAATCAATTTTCCCTTTTACACCCCGCTTAGGGGGCAGGGGCATAGGGAGGCAACAAGAGCTCTCCATTGCGCTCGATCCTGCGCAATGTTTATGACCTCCTCCCACACCATGTCCAAATCCCTCATGCTAAGTGGGACATCGTAATCATGAGCAAGACGAAATGCAAACGGAGTCCTTTACACTCTGTTTGCATTGAATTTTAAATGTTCTTTTCCTGGACTATATTATTGTATTGTTGATGTATTCTATTCTATTGTTTCTGGTTGTGGAGTGTTGTGTCTTGTGTCTTCTTGAATTTATCATTGTGTGAATTTGTTATAAATTATTGTAAATCTTGACGTGTCCAAGTGCCTGCTCTGAGGCCTAAGGACGAAAATATACAAATACATAATATTACATACCTAAGTGTATGAAATTTTATACTCCGTCCACACAATTTTCGTAAAAAAACGTCACAAAGTTTTTCCTTCACGTATTAATATAAGTAGATAATATATATAATGGTTTTTTCACAGGGCAATACGGACATTTCTATGGAAACAGACTCGAACAACAACAAAAATTAGTAGGTTAGCAAGATACAGGTAGGAAGGTAGTACCTGTGAAATAAGTAGTAGGTATACCTATCCCCAAAATTTTAGATGTTTAAATGTGATGAAAATGCATTAGTTTAACCTTTTACCTACCTGTATTTTTCAATTAATTTTCACAAATTTTTTTTTGTATGTAAAGTGATTTATAAAATCCGCAAAGTGGCGCTTTGATTGAATTAAAAGCTTGCATTATAGTAACGGCTTTAGTAAGAGTGAAGTTTGAAGAGGAAATTACGTAAATGTTTAATTTTGTCATCTGATTATTTATAAATATTCTTGTCACAATGTGTGTGTGTTTAAAACTACAATATTATTGGATTATAAAGATAGTTGTTTGACAAGTGAACAACCAAAGACAATAAAGAAAAAAAGGGAAGAGACAAAATGTAATAACACCAGAAGATTCTTACATTCTCGAATGAGCAATAAACCGTTACATACACTCGTTTTGTCCTACTAGTTCTTGGTGTCGTTCCATAACTGTCCGGCAGTTAATTGGCCGTGTCCACTGTCCACTGTGAGGGTGACAAACAGCATAGTTACCCACCCACACTGGAACAATGGGAAGACGATGAACATACCTACTAAATAATATAGCGCGGACACATATTATTGGAAGAATGTATGAAAATTTTTGTATTTTGTTTGAAAAATTCTTCATTGTCTCGGTTACTATCCGTTCTATTAAGACAAGCCTAAGATTAAAAGTTCATTCTGCATTCCAGAAACCTGGATGAATTGGACGATTTTTGATCAGGCGCGTAGTTACCAACGTTTGTAAACTCTTATATTTTGCAATAACAAAAAAGGAAGCCGGAAAACTGTCAATTAATACTTAGGTAGGTAGGTATATATGATTTGGTTTGAAAAGATGTAATTCATCCCATTTACCTTTTAATGGAACTACATAGGTACCCTTGCATCCAGTTTTCCACAGGTTAAAACTGCATGTTTTTTACAATTCTGGTTATAACACTGCATCTGCATACCTACCTAAAAGAAAAAGGACGTAAACGGCCATTGGTTTATCATTATTTTATATGGAGGTAAAAAATGTAGAAATATTGAAATCGTCTTCATCAGCAATGGATGATTTTATAAATACATTCGTAAGCCCGTAGTGGTTTGTTCCATTCAAAAATCGAACATTAGTAATGAATTTTTAGAGTCATTAGTTGTTACATAAACATTTTCAAGTAGGTAGGTACCTAATTCAATTTTTATTCGAACAGTTGCTTTAGCCCCTTCG
This sequence comes from Mystacides longicornis, assembly GCA_963576905.1. Lineage (NCBI taxonomy): Eukaryota > Metazoa > Arthropoda > Insecta > Trichoptera > Leptoceridae > Mystacides > Mystacides longicornis. The sequence continues at coordinate 10,941,053 of OY756427.1, read as the reverse complement.
ACAAATTTTGATACATGGTCCGACTAATACAAGTTCCGCCACTGATTTTGATGACCACATTTTTCTGTCATTAATAAATCAATTTTAGATACTTGCAAACGAGTTTGTTTTTCGTATTTTAACCTTAATAAGCATTTCAAAGGAATCGTACAACTAACGCCATCTGGTGATAAAATAAAAGTGCACATATTCGCAATAAGAGAGAACACTGCACACATCCCCAACACAAGTCGCTTTAGTGATGTTAATGATAGGTTTGATCACGATGTAATAATATGTGTAGGGGTGGAAAAAGCAATCCGGGACAATATCTTGTAGGGTGACAATAAAATACGTGGCTCCTACTACGGTCAACGGGGTCATTTAATCACGTGAAGGAATCTACTACTCCATAAACACCCTTTCATCTTCATGCCGGACACATGATATTGAGAAATTGCTTTAGAGATGGAAATGGACAACGTTCTAGAGAAAGATAAATCTATCATCATTACTTTCCGTTACCAAAATATACCATAATATCCTAAAAAAAAATTTTTTTTCATCAATTCGTCATATTCTCGGGATGATTATTATACTTAATGCTTTACATATGTTTTAAACACCTTTATTTTGATGACTGATATTATGTATTGAGTTAATGCATAATATTAGGTAATATATAGTTACATAAGAAGTATTAAGTAATAGGTTGTTATATAATATGTACTGTGTAATATGTTAATGTATAATATTAGGTAATATATAGTTACATAAGAAGTATTAAGTAATAGGTTGTTATATAATATGTACTGTGTAATATGTTAATGTATAATATTAGGTAATATATAGTTACATAAGAAGTATTAAGTAATAGGTTGTTATACAATATGTACTGTGTAATATGTTAATGTATAATATTAGGTAATAGATAGTTACTTACTTACTTTCCGAGTCCGGATCGTCAGACCAAGAATCTCCAGTGGTTGGCCACATGGCCCTGTCATTGGCATCAGCAAGGTCCTCCTGTGTACACCCCTCTCCAACATTCGGGCACTCCAGAAGGTGATCATGGTTCTTCACTTCCCCACACTCACAGGTGTCGTCCTCTCTGTATCCCCATTTTTTGAGGTTACTATAACATCGCGACACTCCTGTTCTCAGCTTGTTTAGGGTTCTCCATGTGGGGTATGGCAGGTTGGAGCCAGCGGCCATCTCCTCCTTCGGTCCAGCATGCACACAGTCTCCCCGCCAAAACTCAACTCGGCGATCCTCCGGCTTGCCAGCCAACGCCGCCAAAGTCGTTTCAGTGAAACCCTTTCTGGACTTCAGTCGGGACAATTGGACTTCGCGGCCGAACATGGGATGTCTGTGGTCGAATTGCTGTTTATGTCTTTCTGACTCAGCTGCCACTTTTCTTCTGATTGTAGGAGGAGCAATACCGACAATCGGGTAGATCTCCTTGAGTGGCGTCGGCTATATTATATTACATTAATAGATAGTTACATAATAAGTATTAAGTAATAGGTTGTTATATATTAATATGTACTATGTAATATGTTAATGCATAATATTAGGTAATAGATAGTTACATAATAAGTATTAATTAATATGTTGTTACATAATAAGTATTAAGTAATAGGTTGTTATATAATATGTACTATGTAATAGGTTAATGCATAATATTAGGTAATAGATAGTTATGTAATATGTACTGTGTAATATGTAAATGCATAATATTAGGTAATAGATAGTTACATAATAAGTATTAAGTAATAGGTTGTTATATAATATGTACTATGTAATATGTTAATGCATAATATTAGGTAATAGATAGTAACATAATAAGTATTAAGTAATAGGTTGTTATGTAATATGTACTGTGTAATATGTAAATGCATAATATTAGGTAATAGATAGTTACATAATAAGTATTAAGTAATAGGTTGTTATATAATATGTACTATGTAATATGTTAATGCATAATATTAGGTAATAGATAGTAACATAATAAGTATTAAGTAATAGGTTGTTATGTAATATGTACTGTGTAATATGTAAATGCATAATATTAGGTAATAGATAGTTACATAATAAGTATTAAGTAATAGGTTGTTATATAATATGTACTATGTAATATGTTAATGCATAATATTAGGTAATAGATAGTTACATAATAAGTATTAAGTAATAGGTTGTTATATAATATGTACTATGTAATATGTTAATGCATAATATTAGGTAATAGATAGTAACATAATAAGTATTAAGTAATAGGTTGTTATGTAATATGTACTGTGTAATATGTAAATGCATAATATTAGGTAATAGATAGTTACATAATAAGTATTAAGTAATAGGTTGTTATATAATATGTACTATGTAATATGTTAATGCATAATATTAGGTAATATAGTAACATAATAAGTATTAAGTAATAGGTTGTTATATAATATGTACTATGTAATATGTTAATGCATAATATTAGGTCATATAGTAACATAATAAGTATTAAGTAATAGGTTGTTATATATTATGTACTGTGTAATATGTAAATGCATAATATTAGGTAATATATAGTAACATAATAAGTATTAAGTAATAGCTTGTTATATAATATGTACTATGTAATCAATGCATTAATTTTGCCGAATCACTTGAAAACGAGTTCAGTGCTAAAAAAACATGAGTCCTTTTATATTCCTCATAGAACAAACAGCGCATGTCCAGATACCTACGCGTCTTGCAGGTTCTCCTGGCGTGGTCACTGGTCATCCCCCGGAGTTTGTCATTGCTTTAATGATGGGATGTAGGAGACTTTTCGTATCACGTGTCTATCTTGCATGCATTTCAGTGCAAGTAGGTACATACTTTTAGTTTAAAAGATATGTACTTGAGTTAGCTTTCAGCCAGCACTATTTCAATAAAAATAAATGGTTTGTATTGAAACACACCGATTCAAATAACGAAAATCGCGCATCCCTAGAGACTCTCATGTCCACCATTAAAACATAAAAGGCCCTCGCACCAAGATACGTGTGTGTAAACTTAATAAAATAAGTACATGACTGTCCCCACTTTATCTTATTCTATCCCCCGCTACCTATATCTTATTCTATCCCCCACATACTCGTCAGTATTTTCATTTTAGCTTGTCCCTCCAGAATGTCTTCATGTAGAGGCAGAGATATTAATGAAGCGCTTGCTTCTCGACAGAATACCTGAGCGCTTATGCTTGGACCTTTACCAGCTTGGAATTTTAGTCTCAATCGTGTGCTCAAGTTGATGATGGTCACGCAAAAGGAATATCTAATACCTACACACAATATTAAACACGATTTGAACAACACCTTCTGGCTGGATCTATACAAAGACTTTAAAATGATCAAGAAGTAAATTTTGAACTAAAGGTAATCTATCATTTTTGTAAAACGTGTTTGATGGTGAGCAAAGATTGTTATGCCTGCCTATCTACCTAGACTGGTGGTCGCCCAATGGTCGAAATTCGAGTATAAAATGGTAGATACCATGCACCGCCTCAAGAACAATGTTATACGCCGGCGCACCCAGCGCGGGCTTCTCACTAAAACCGTCATTGTGGAGAGGAGATGGAAAAGGCTGGGACATGTGTTAAGAATTCCGAATAACAATTGGTCGAGGAGAGCACTGTTCTTTCTCTCATCAGAGTCTCGAAGATGATGACGACCCTCTCATACCGTGTTCCGTTATACCTACTTCGAATCTGAGCTGAGAGATCTGGATATGGCGTAGGAGGAGGTCACCGAAGCTGCACCGAGATCGAACGCAGTGGAGAGATCTTGTTGCCTCCCTATGCCTCTTAGTGGAGTCTTAAGGGAGCATGTAGGTAAATGTATACCTACCTACACTTTAGGTTTAGATAACTGACTCTTGTACAAATATATAGGTAGGTGTGAAATCAATCTTCTAACACAAATATATCTACCTACATATACTAAATATGTAGACAGTATGAATCTAAATTTTCGTTTTTTTTTATTGTTTATAATTATTGAAGACGTCAGCGCTAAATGAGAAAAAAATGTCCGATCATTAATCAAGAGGGAAAGAAAATATTTAAAATAAAAAAAAAGAAAATAAGAAATAATTCTTCATCTCATAAAAGATGGCGTTTGGCTCGCGTTCCTTTGTTCCCTTCGTTGTTTTTCTTTTCTCTTGATTCTTTTCCGCCGCACAGTCAACTTTAACACTCATTTAAATTTCTAGTTGAGAACTTCGTGAAATGATTAAATCGAATGAAACTATCAGCCCATCCGACATGACACGAGAATATTGTAATATAATCTTTTTTTACAATCAATATAAATTAATCTTTATTTCATACCTAGTACGTGTTATTCATCACCGTATTGCTAGGATTGTTGCCAGCCAGAGATCATCCGGTACCTGTATGGGTTATTTGTGTGTATCCATCCGTTTAAAACCACAGAACTCACGCTTCACTTCATAGATGTGCAGGTGTGGTCTGCGGGAAACGCTTCGGATAGGCGGCGTTAGTCGAAGATCAGTCAGCCCAAGTTCAGGACTATTCTGCGCACCTATAGGTATTAGAAACTATTGACTTCGAATTACTATTCAAACCTAATTCTATCTACCTATTTTTTAGACAATGATCTAACTCTGTCGAAATGACCTCAAATTGTTTGGAATCAAAACGAGGAAATATCGGACAAAAATAAGTAGGTGTGCATTTCCCGTACCTATATGGATGAGTTTTGTCATATGCATGAAAAAAATTCACTTGGGGATAGTGTTTCAACAAAAATGCTGAGTTACGGACGAACATATAACATTTATATATACATACATACATACATTCTCCCTTTAAGGCCCCCCGCACACAGCAAGCCAGCCCGGAGGAGAATAATCCACAGCCAACCCGATTCGCACGAAACCGACCCCCCAGCTCGATCTAAGGATACTTACCTAAATACGGCAAAAGTAAGTTAGAGTAGGTACTATTAAAGTGCCGACGCATCTTGGTGATGCCCGCAAAGGCAAGCACTAAAGATTGATAAATTAAGTAGGTATTACCTACCTATAATTTGATAATATTATTGGTTACATGAATTTTTTTCGAATGACAATAATTATTCGAAAAACAACGGAGACACATTAAAATTTGTCCGAAATTACATCAATTATTGTTCGATTTTTTATAATTGAGAGTTTATAATGTGTTTTTTTTTTACTTAAAAGTGTACCTATTTATTGAAATAAAATAAAAAATAATAGGTAGGTATTTACTTTTATTGATTTCAAAAAACGTAAAATATATTAAGTAGGTACCTACCTACCTACAAAGGACGGAATTGTGAAGTGGAAACGACGGAGCAACATTGTTGTAATTTTCGGACAGATGTTTTTTCGTACAATAATAATTTTCCTCTCACTAATATCATTATGTGTATAAGTATATCTATAATTATAATTAATTAGGCATTCCACCCATAGAGATAAGTAATAGCTATCACTGAGACTTGGCGTAACACGTGAAAAAATAAAATAAATTGTAGTACCTACCCAAGTAGGTAAACTTCCCTACTTATACCAAAGCCTTCTGGAAACAAGGCTTGCTTTTTAAAAAGTACCTACTTGCTTGATGTCTTTCTTTGAAGAGAGATTCATTCAACATTTCCATATGCCTCTGTTTTATTATAATATGCTGGTAGGTAGGTACCTACCTAATGTTGGAAGCAATTCAACAACAAGTCCCTATTCTCTAATATTGTAAACAAATTAGGTACAAGAAAGCATCGTGCACAATTATTTAGTGATGACATCTTATTTCTTTCATAAATGTCAGTTTTTATTACATTCATTCTTTTTTAAACTCTCTTTTAGAAGCATAGGGAGGCAACAATAAGAGCTCTCCGTTGCGCCCGATCTTGCGCATCACAGGGACGTAACACCATCAACTGCCTGAAACCCCCGCACTCCATGCAGGCGTCTGAGGAGTTTTTTTTGCGCCTTTTCTGACCATTTGGAGTTTAAGGAAGTAAGGTGGTCAACCGCAAGGTCCTGATCTGTTTTTCGATCTCCTGCCTCGTACAGGATGCTCGAAAAACCAGCAAAAAGTTTCATTAGGTATTTACGGTATGTAAGTGTAAATATATCAGAATAGCCTAGAATAGTGACTGATCGAGTAAACACACCAGCCCAAAGTGTTCCCCGCGAGACATATAGGTATCCGGCGTAATCGATGAGTGATCCGTGAGCTCTGTTGTTTGAAACGGACGATTACATACACGAACATGTTGAAAGTTCTGTTGTCAATTAACAATCAATCATTTGAAAACACAATTACTTATAATATGACCGGAATTCGAACCCAGGACCTTTTAATAAGTATGGGCGTCTTGAAAAACTAGGCTATTTATTTGGTAAAAATGTTGTATTATTACGGGGGTCAAACGTAGATAGGTATGCAAAAACTGAAAACTAACAGAAAAAAAACGAGTTAGAAAAAATGGCTACTCTCTTATCGTAATGACCTTTTTGTCGCTTGTATGTTTAAAAAAAAACGCTAAAAATAATTCGTCTAGCGTTTGTTTTGAAAACAAGGCGATGAAAAGTCTGGTATGCTGGGATTTCAAAATGTCCCCCCCCCCCTTCCCACCCATAACCATTCTGGGATGGAAACCCCTACCCGGTGGGATGGAAGAGACATGTTTCCGACTTGCGGAGCGGAGTACCCACACAGACACAATGGGTCCCTAATTCAATATTTTGCCAAACACCGCACATTGTCACTCCAGGGCTGTACTCACAATAATTTATAACATAAAAAAAACAATGGTCATCTGCCGGTATAAAGAAGTTTGACAAAGGTCAACAGCCGGTATAAAGAAGTATGCGAGTCTAAGAAAATAATACCGTTAAATTGAATGTATGTAGGTACTTACCTAGTAGGTACCTATGTGAGATTAGGTAAATATCATAAAATAAGCAATAGGTACCTATCAAACATGTAAAATGTACATATGAAGTTCAAATAATATGCATAATATGCAGCCTTTCAAAAAACATCCCGTTGTATCAGTCCAGGGACCTTCCTTTGCATTGACATCGCGATTTCGATACAATTACATTCACAATAACGATTTCATTATAATATTTAGATTTTGGTTATTAAGCATGAAAACAGTAAAGTTTGGTATAAATTATTAAGGGTTGCGATCTCTTTACCCCTGGATGTTTCAGGAACCTAAGTCATCATTTTTCACGAATAGTAAAAATACATTCAAAATGATAAAAACATGCTTTATTTATTTAAAAATATGTTACAATATTATCGTATTATGGCCAAACCATCCCCCTTGTGGATGAAATGCCAAAAAGGAGAAAAAATCGTTTTGTAACGTTATGCACAGCAGTATTTCAGAATATTCAGATATCTTTGGATATTTTTTTCTACTAATGGTATCATTTACAACACTAAAAAGTTTACTAGCTCGCAATTGAGTATTCTGACAGCACAAAATTTTCAACACGATCAGTTGACGTTAAAATCGGGATGGATTTTTCAAGAGCAACCCCAGGCTGAAATTGTGGTAAAAACAAATGGTCATATTTGATGCTAAGGCAAACCAGCCGATGAGAGTAAGGGTAAGAACACGTAGAAAGCGGATTCCGACCCGCGCCGACCGGCTCATAGATTGTTGTCTATGGTTTCAATGCATTTAAATGGGCATGCCGGAAAGCGGGTTCCTGCTTTTTCTGTGGGTATCCCCATTCAAATGCATAGTAACATTCTTTGCGCTGGTCGGAATCGGCTTTCTACGTTTTCTTAACCTATGGGATGATTTGCACGGTTGATCAACATGATTTACACTACCTATACCTCTATCTTACTACTTTCTTTTAAAAGCTCTCAACCGTACTCACCTAGTCCTATCATTCCAGTAGGAGTAACTATTTCTTCCTGAAAATCCCCAATCCAAGGGGTCATTCGACCTATGCCGAAAGATGCATGACTAAAGGCAAGGATGTAGTTGCATACGGAGCTTCCCTGATAATAGGCAACCACAGTGTTATTTAAATCCTTACCCTTACACGCGTGGCTCTGTCAAAGTCTTATTTCCCTTGCTTTTTTTTACCCATCACGCCGTTTCCCGAAGGGGGTACGCAGAAACTAAACGACCTGGTGTGGAGAACATGTTTGGTACCAAAAATTATCGTTACAACCGGGAGGATTAGCTCATTATTACACACATTAGCCTCGAGGAAGAGTTGTAACAATTAAGGACGTTACAGTAGACCTATTTTACTGGCAGTGACGCAAGGAACATAGTCCATGACCATCTTTCATAACATTAAAATATTCACCTAATAAATCTTATGATTTTTTATTAGGTACATTCTCCCTTTAAGGCCCCCCACACACCGCAGGTCAGCCCGGAGGAGACCAATCCGCAGCAAACTCGACCAGCACGAAACCGATCCCCTAGCTTGATCGAAGCAATCAAACCAAAAAGCCGGCCACACACAAATCAAGCCCGCCGCGGATCCCCTCAAACCCACCCGCAATGCAGGAGGCCTAAGTCCCACTCAGGAGCTTAGGGAGGCATATAAAGAGCTCCCAATTGCGCTCGAAGGCGTCCGAGGCTTATTGTGCCTTTTATGACCGATGGAGGTTTAAGGACGTGAGGTGGTCAACCAAAAAACCAAGGCAAGGTAAAAAATCTTAGAAATTAAAATAATATTAATCCTTTGCAACATTCACTTAAATAAAATGAAATTTTATGAAACTTAATATTACGAGTATGCCTCTTACTTGTGTCAGTCTCCATGACAACCTCACCCAATGAGATGCACACCGTGAAGGGTGCCAGCGGGCGTGAGGGGGATACAAGATGGCGGGTGGGCGTGGTTTGGTGAAAAGAGAGACAGGGGTGCATTCGGAATAATTCAAACGAAGGATTTCACAAGCAATTTATCTTTGGTTTTGGTGTGCGTTGGGGAAATATTTTCGTAGCAGAAGCTATGTACGCCTCTTATATTTTATACGCTTATTGTTGTGTAGTTGTATAGCTTTGTGTAACTTGTCGTTTTGAAATATTAATATTTACATTGAGTTTCACACACGAATAAATAATATTTAAATGAGGATTTTGGATTTATGATTATGGCCTCTATTCATACATATCTATTAATATTATTATTTATGCTTGTATTTTTAAATTTTGAATTTCCATTTCGGTTTATGACCAAATATTTATTAGTAGGTCATAATAGATATTTAGACGGAGGTAGATAACATTGGATTGGATTTACATTTTTAAATAATGAACCAATCAGATACAAGACATCAAAAGGTTCGACAAGGGAATTGATATTCCAGCTGATCAGTCTTTCTTTCAAGTCTTAAACTTTAATCGTGATCAAAACTTCTTGATCTCAGATAAATAACTGTATGCCGGTCTGTAAGGCTCCATCCTAAAGGAACCCCAGCTTTTTCAGGTGTTCCTCAAGTCTACATTGACCCGCTTAGAAGCAATATTAAGACTTATTTTTATTTTGGTTCATGCATGTTTTGGTTCTTTGGATTTCAAACCACCAAGAAGTTCCTTAAATTGTCTTAGTTTTGTAAGGTTGTTTCTGTGTTTATGTCTTCCTTCCCTTCCATTCCTTCTAATTTCATTTTAGAAGAATATTTTATTTTAATAAGGCCGCAAAAAATGTGTCGTCCAACAAAGTGTGTTTTTTTTTTAATGAGGGGAAATCCTTTATGGACACCTCTAGATAGGTAGTGCCGGAGTCCCACCGGCTAAAACCCCTCATTCTTCACTGCAGACTTGGTCCCTACCTTGCGGTCTACCCAAGAATGCAGGCTGTCATTGTTATCGCTGGTCCCTGACATTATCCTCTCCATGTAAGCTTCTAAGGCGTTCCATGACTCCGGTGATGCAACTATGTGGTCCACCATATTATCTGCACATATGTCAGAGTCGAGACGAGCGGCGAGTTCCCTCCTCTCCTGGTCCCATCTGCTGCACACAAAGAGTGTGTGCTCGGCATCGTCTGCTTCCGATGGGCACGTTCCAAAAACTCCGTGTCCAGACATGCACTGCGTCATCCGAAAGCCCACTGAGCCGTGCCCCCTCTTGAGCCATTTGTCGAGATCTTTAATCAACTTGTGGGTCCACCTTCCCTTTGTCGTGGTGTCCCATTCTTCCTGCCATTTTCGAATAGTCGCCTCTCTTTCTATGTTTTTGACCTCTTCATTGATCGGTGAGGCCAAACGAAAGAGTCTGCCACGTTCCTCCGCCAGCAGATTGCCCTTTGGCTAATATATGGGCTTATCCACTGCCCTTCGTCCTGACATGTTCCGGGACCCATAAGAGTGTGACATGATACTTATTTTTGACTAGTTCATTTAATTTTGAAAGGCTTTTGTATACAATATCAGAATTGATGATGTATAAAGCCAACACTTCTTGGCTGTTAGAGAATATGGGTATTTTGCCTTTTTTATATCTTCTGTATTGGTTATTTTGGTTCAGTAAAACAAAGTTAGTATTTGAAACGGATGAAGCAAGAACGAATTGTAAAATAACCGTAGAAAATGAATGACTTGATCAAGTGAAAGAGTATGTGTATTTAGGAAGTATGTTTAGTGGGGATGGAAAGTGTGAAAGGAAATCGAACTCAGGAATGTTCCTATGATGAGAAACAACAACGTCTCACTGCAAGCTAAGAAACTATTGCATAACGCAATTCTGTTACCATCAACGGTGTATGGATGTGAAACGTGGACATGGACGAAAAAAGAAGAGTTTAGTATAAATGCAGCAGAGATGAGAGTCTTCTCGTCTTCAGAGTTGTATTTTTTCACTTTGTGCATGTAATGCTTCCACCCGATGGAACCTAATCTAATGGGAAATGGTTTCCTTACACAAGTTTCAAAAATCGCTAAGGCTGCCGGCCAACTAAAATCAAAAGACTTTCACGACGACGAGTTATCTTTAACACTGGACACTGCAATAGAAATATGTACCTATAGTTGATCAACAAGGCTTATAAAAGAAGCAGTAGTATTGAGTTTTAAGGGAAAACAGATCCTCTTGACAATAGGTACCTACTAAAATTAATAATCTGGATCATGGGTCTCCAAACTTCGTATCTTTTGGGACATAATTAAAAAGACAACATGTCCCAAGGGCTAAAATAGATCAGTAAAAACGCGGGACAACAGTGATAGAAGGGGGAGGAGGGGTACATATATACAGGGATACATGCATAAGGAAATGGGTACCTACCTATTCGAATATGAAGTGGAGCAAAACATTTTCAAAGACTAATTCGCTTAGCTTCAATTTTTAATAAGCTTTTTCCACGTAGTTGAGTTGAGTATACCTACCCATTATAATTAATAATATGGCGGAAATACGTATCTACAGACTGTAGGTACAGGATGGGATGACAATATCCGTTGTTTACATAATTAATAAGCCTCCCTACGCTGCCTACTTGCCTATCCCATAATAAATACACTTACCGCCGTTCCTGCACTGCCCCCTTCCCTCCTATCCTTCACCTCGCGCAGCTCTCAGTGTCTACCCAGTCAGGAAATATTCATTAATTTCATATATATAATACAAATTTCCAATCATTAAATAACCTTAAAACTGAAGAGGACAATGGAAAAAAGAGAAGAATTGAGAGTTAGATACTCGCATACGATAGGAGCAAACCAATCCACGGGATTGAAACTTGAGAAGATTAAACAAGAATTCTTCAACTTCTTCGTAATTTAAGTCATGATGATCCTCAACACTGCCCTTAATTCCGTCTTTTATATTGAGAGATTTTCCTCAACGTCGAATTTCATGTTGCTGGTTATATGAAATGGCATGTACCTACCTAAGTGAATCTGCTATTGTTGAATATTTGTATGGATTATCATATGATTCTCTGCATCGCTTTCTATACACAGCATCTGACTGACATCATCAATATCTTTAGTTTCACATTTCTTTTAAATTCCCTTAAAATTTTGCCTGCTTTTGGCTCAGTTTCATTATCTCCCTTGGCCTCTTCTACTCCGCCTATTCCCGTCCAATCCTGGACAAAGGAAAGGAATAGGCTGAGAAGAAGAGGCCAAGGGAGATAATTATTAATATGGCCTCGGAATACGATCATGGAAATGCTGACTCCTGTTCGCCTTATAGTTTCTTCAGATTAGCCCCCAGCAAATATATTTTCTACTCTTTTTGATATCTGGTACGCTGGTAAGATTACCGAATCAAAACATTAAAATTTTGCTACTCAATGTTCTAAGTATGTCTAGATTCTTGTGTCCTTTTTTTAAAGAATAGATCTTAACGTATATAATGATTTTCGGGGATCTGAACATTGCGGCTCTCTTCCAGTGCAGGCCCGCTACACTTTAAACGTCATCGAACCATCTTTTTTGGGGCCTATACCCACGTTTCTGCGTCCTGTTCTAAGTCTCTAGTCTAGGGGTAAGAACACGTAGAAAGCCGATTCCGACCAGCGCCGACCGGCGCAAAGAATGTTACTATGCATTTGAATGGGGATACCCACAGAAAAAGCAGGGACCCGCTTTCCAGCATATGGCATGCCCATTTAAATGCATTGAAACCATAGACAACAATCTATGAGCTGGTCGGCGTGGGTCGGAATCGGCTTTCTACGTGTTCTTATCCTTACACCCTCTTTGTTCACCTGCCATCAGACATTCGCGTCACATGAACTGCCCAGCTCAACTTCTGCTCTGCAATTCTATTAGTCACATCTGTTACATTGGTCTATTGATTCCCTTATCCAAAAATTCGTTTTTCGGTTTGTAAGTGAAATATTCAAACCTAAATTGTGGCAATTCCAGACTGCTTAGAATTGTCGAATGCTGGACAAAGACCTATAGCTATTACCGGACATTTTCTAGGAATGGCAGCCCTACTTACAAGGGATGGTTTGGTTACTTTAAAATTAGCTACAAATGATTTTTAAGATTGCCTTTTTACTATCCCTCTATAGTCTATACGCCAATTTTATGATTAGTCTAACATGGAATGGGCAAAATGAATTTCTAATATGAAAAAACTTCTGGTAGGAATTCTATTTCTAGTCCAAATTTTCAATCATTGCCAATAATTTCTGATAATCCGTGAAGTTTGACGGTGTTGCCTATAAAAAGGTTATTTTAGCACGCGGCCCATCGAACGGCGCAGGCTGTAGTTTCCACAATATATTATTAAAGACTTCGCCATGTTTATCAAGCCCCACAAATGGAACGGAATCCCGCGTTATTATTCACTCCTCACTCCGCGCGCCTCCAATCATCCATCCGCACATTTTCCATCAACTTCAGTTTCCAACACCCCGTGGCTTCGGTTAAAAATTCATCTCCGCTCGAAATATTATTAGCAAGCAATTTGTTACGGAAAGTTGAAAAACAAACTGCTCAACAGATACAATCGCAGCTTCATGGGCTTAACGAGTACAAAGAAGAAAAAGAACAAACACAAATACGATCAGTTTCTCTAATTCTTGATACTTCTCCTTTCAGGGAAACCCAGCATAGTGGACTGTTTTCCTAGGAACACGGTAGGTACTGCTACAAACAGCTGTGAATATGTCATTTTCTTTCTGATTCCCGCATCAGTGTCAAAAGCCATTGTCGCTATTTATAATGAAAGCCTTCATATTAGGCGACAGACCGTTCCCTAGGAACCCAGTGTATAAGACACTCTATTCGAACTATGGACAGGAAATCTTAGAGAACTTCAGAAATTCCAGAATGCCAAAACTCTGCAGAAATTGTCCTACCATAGGAAGTTAATAATTATAATTCAATAAAAATGTTTTCTCCAGAACTTTGTGATATTTCTCCATTTTAGAATGTATTAAAACAAACTTTGCTAATATAACTTAATTTTTATTGTTATAACGCCGAAATATTTTCCTACCGCAAATAATTATAGTATTCTTACCAGCATCCTTTTGCGTTCGCTTTAGAAAAGGATTTTTTTTTTCAAATTAAATTTGATGAGTAAAATGCTTGTCTTCTACCGCATTTTCTAATTATTTTTAAAGTGGAATCACTTTCACGCAATGATTCCTAAACCCTGAGTCGCTGCTCCGTGTGAAGCCGCAATATTACGGTAAGATAAGTTTCCAAAAATCTGTACCACTATAGTATAAGTTTTCGATAATCTAATATCGAAACGATCACTGAAAGAATTTCGAAAAATATCCATACAAAAATGATCGAATGATTCGATCGTTTGATTTTCGAACACTATTTGTACGTTAATAAGCGCTTATTAGCGTGCACTTAGCTTTCGATGAAACTCGTAAGTACTAGCCCCACTGATATATTATGGGAGTCCCTGAAAAATCTGATATTATTAGGGTGCCGTAAACCGAAAAAGATAGAGAATCTCTACCTTAAAGCTTAGAAAGTTCACTAAATATGTTGGGGGTAAATTTACATTTATTTGCACAATCAAAAGTGATATTTTGTCTCTTGGGAGGTCTCAATCGCTTTGCTGGTCATCCCAGAGGTGTTATTCCTTCATTTTTATGTTTTGAAAAAATAAACCATTTTTCAACTGTTTTTTATTTATTTGGTTACCGGTTTCGGCTACGAGCCATCCTCAGACCAAACTTAAAACTTAGTTTATTTTTTCAAAACATAAAAATGTTGAGAAGCTGTTTTATCGTAAGCCCAAAAAATATTGAAGAAATAGGTTATTCCTTCAGTTTACAAGGGCGAGACGTGGAGTTCTGTCCAACATCTTGTTCACGTGATTATTCACGTTGCCTTTCGTTGAGGATGGTGAGGATGGTATTCGATCACGCAGTGTGTTTCCGGTATTGCAATTTTTAAAATCATGAATGCGCGAATGAGACAGTCTTGACGTTTAGTGTCATTAAGTGTAGCTTAGATACCGTAGTAAACAAGATGCATGAATAACTAAGCAAAAAAGTTAAATTTGAAATCTTTTTCAAAATTATTTGGTAATATTTAAATTAGGATTTTCTTTGTATTACGACCGTCGAATTGGGGGTCCGTGATTCTTGAAAACCATTGCATAAAAACCGTACCCCTCTTTTGGATAGTAAAGCATAGGTATACTAAGCATAAGATAGTAAGAGGTTTTAATTAAAAAGTAAGAAAATATGCGTGAAGCCATCTTTATGACTTATGGGGTACTTACGTATCTGCCGTCAGAATAGGAATAATTTTGACGAAATAATTTATTGGCAAACTAGCTGCGCCCGCAATTTGTCCCCTGTCTCCGCATAAACAGTAGATATAATATAATACTTGGTTAGGCTTGTCCATAACTCGATAATTTTCTTAAAATACTCTTAGGTAGGTACATGGGGTAAGAGTTTTCGATTTTCATATACAAGTGACAAAAACTACGGGAAATATTTTTCATACTTACCTACTTATAATAATTTTCTTATATACCTAAGTCATTAGTTGCTATGACGATTAAAAAAAAAACATGCTTCCGCGAAAAATATTATATCGGAGAAATTTGTTGCTGCGGTAAGAAATGTCGAATCGTCTGCTAAGACGATATTATGACTTTTTTATAGCCTGATCCTTTTCTATGCCTGTTTTCCGATAGGTTTTGCCGACCAAGTAAGTAAGTACCTACTTACAGAAATGATTCAAAATTTCTTGGTCGAGCCGTAGCATTGAGAACTGCTTTAATGGTCAAAGGTTCATTCAAGAGTGATCGCCGATGATGGCATGATGGGACTTTGTGTTTGTGATAGGGCACTGTTAGAAATATTGAAGAAATTTGAAAAATAAATAAAAAGTTAGTTATAAATGACTGTTTTCTGGCATCATCATTGTCAGTAATGACAGGACTTGTAAAAGATAAAGGACAGTTCACATAAGGTACCTTCCATTTAGGATCAACAATAATAAATTGTCTATTATGCCCTCCAGTAAGCAACCTTTAAAGGACACGATATTATCTAGGTAGGTCCTTAGTCCCTTCACAATTGTTTGCGCGGTATTGTAAATGGTTTCCCGCGCATCATTTTAAATATGGAATGTAATTTGTTATTGGTTCACGCGTCGGTCGCGTGATCTCCTAAAGGAACACACGTGCGCCCCTCGCGAGCGGGTGTCAATACGGACAATTATTATCTTTTATCGAAAACTTCAATTAATATCGACAGGTTTAACTTGTCATTTTATACCGAACCACTAGCTGCACCAGCACAATACCCGTTTTGTGATTTCGTTAACGCATAAAAAAAGAAACTATTACGAAAACACTTTCTTTCTTATCTCTAGGATTACAGGGCCGTCGCGTGGTTTTTAGGCGCCCAAGGCAAGGCATAAATCTGCGCCCCCCCCCTCCCCCCCATTAATCTTGTAATTTTGTTCATTCCAGTTTTGGCTCGGGAGGATGTTCTATCCTAGCTCTTTAGAGCCACTCCATTGTCCACCACCTTTGGTCCTGCCGTATTTCGGGTTTTTTCAAATTTTTGTCATTTTCAATATTAATAATCAAGGATAGACGAAAAAGAAAATTAAGAGACAAAATTTAACTATTTGTATAAAAAAAGAGAGAAGAGAAATATAGGTGTATTATGCTTTGAGCTTCAGAGGCTGTTTGGGGGTCATCAATTTTGTCGACTAATTCAACCAAGGCATCCCTTTATTTTAGCCAGAGCTTCTCCAGTGGTTTCTTCTACTTTGATATTCCCATCATAATCTTCAGTAACGTAGCGAATCGTTGAAGAAACTTGCTCCTTTTCTCCGCTATGAAGTCGCTCATTCCCTGGATTGGCGAAGTCTCTTAGCCAAAACTTTCTGTTGCTCGCTCGGTTGCAATGAAAATCATGGATGGAATGAAAATATAATTTAGTTGGTTTTTTTAAAATTTAAATTTAAAAATTGATTAAACTTTTTATTGCAAAAATTGCATTCCCATGGCTTTTCTCAGCTATGAGTTTGCATGTGAACTGAATCCCTGGACTGTACATCAAACAAAATAGAATTTGTTTTACCCACGGCGGCGCCCCTCGCATTGCGGCGCCCAAGGCGACCGCCTCGGTCGCCCCACCCACCCGACGACCCTGTCTAGGAAGGTATCCTTCTGTGAAAGTATCGCTCTGTAGGTATCCATGTAAATAATATATATTCTGAGCCAATAAAAGTCCATTCCTGAATATACGGAGTCGTTCTCGAGGTATAAATATGTCTCCCAATATGATCAAACCACCACCCACTTAGAAACAACATCCAACAATAACATTGATTTGGGGAAGACCAGAATTTCTGATCGAAATGTTATGTTTAAATAGATTCAAGTATGTAGCGTGTGAATGTATAGATCCTAGTAAACCTTAAACTTGTAAAAAAAATAAGAAAATTTTGTTTGCAAGCTTTACACTTCCTTGAAGTACCTATGGTTTTTTTATCGATTGATGGGTATATCGCTGGCTTTTGAAATACCACAAAAATTCTCCGTGGCTGCAATTCGTATGCAAAATCATTTATTTTTAAAGTACCTATAGGTACATAAGTATTTTTCCCATAGCGATGCACCAATATATTATGTGAGCACTTATGTGTACCTACCTATTACAAAATAAAACACTACCAAACAGATTAGTTTCTCACACAGGAATAAGTGTTTACAAAGCGGTCTTAAAAAACAGGACACTGTAAACAATTATAATATGAGATAATTCAAATTTTCTAGGCCGACACTTCAAGTGTTGACACGGGGTGAGCACGCGACAAACGTCACGCCTAACGTGTTATCCTTTACACTTGACAGACCCAGCTCAATATAAAAAATAAATAAATCGGGGTACCTATCTCATCTAGATTACAAACAAACTTACATTTAATTTGAAGGGTTGTCTTTTTATATTGTGTGGGGGTGTTTGAATACAACTGTTTTATTAATTTGATACAAATTATAAAACGAAAATAAGGTAAATAATAAACAAATAAAACTTTATTGTGAAATTTAAAATCAATTTTTATACAAGCATTTAAAAGAGTCAATGGGCGAACTTATCCCGAAGGATCTCTTCCAGCCAACCTAACGTAAATGAAAAAAAAAAACAACTAGTGACTCTAACAATTCATTACTAATGTTCGATTTTTAAATGGAACAAACCACTACGGGCTTACGACGTCTTCTACTGTTATTTCGAAGGCTGGCTTAGTGTGATCACTTTACGTTAACAACGTTCGCCATTAGGTGGTAATGTTTATCTCCGAAACTCCTAATCATGAGAATTCTCGACATGTTCAACATACTGTCGAAAAATCCCATGTATACAACAAGTAGGTATATATTTAATAGATGAAAAATAGAGATAAAAGTTGGAAACTATTGAGATCAAGAGAGCAACCAAATTTAAGGACTGCGACTGCTGTCATGTATTTGGCGCCAGGATATGAATGTATCAATTTTTGTTAATGTCTCATCTTTATTGCCTATTGGCTTTGATGGTGCACAACGTTCTAATTATGTCTAGATTCTTGTGACCATTTTTCAGGACTAGATCTTAACGAATATAATATACAATAATAATAATTATTATATTCATTTCTGAGACCCGCATCGCATTTTTTGACGGTATCCACTCTTGACTCAATGCCGTACGTCATAATGGGTCTAAATGTTCTAATTTAAGCAATTATCCTAAAATTCAAGTCACTGAAAATGGCAGTAGATAGAATGTAGTCGATGGAATTCGATTGATACATGTATACATTAATATATCAAGCTGAATGCCGGTATTGATTTGGATAAACGATACGCCAAAGAGTAAAACATACAGTATAAAGACAAATAATACGAACTGTTTCGCCAGTTACATGGCGTGATAAACTACCTTGAGTAGTTATACCTTTGTCTGTTTTCCACCGGATTGGCGACACAAAGCACATTGTCATGTTAGACTTTGTGCAAATAATATATGGGATTTACGATGAGATTCGCCTGAGGTAAAATAGTTTCTACTGCCTGAGTACCTACCATAATATGTAGATATGTACCTACCTACTATTGATTTTAAAACACTGTATATTTTCAACAAGATAGATTATAAAACTTTTATTTTAGTATTGAATTGCACAATATTCTGAATTCGTCTTTTCTCACGAAATTGGCCTTCATCTGTTATAGCCCATAGAGTCATCATAATTTTAACTAACCTAAATGTGAAAGCCACATTCTTTATCTATTTTGTGAGTAGGTATAAAATAAATTAGATAACCTAAACCGTACCTATAATACGCCATCCTTACCTTCCCTTTCAATATTCGCGGTCGTCCATTGTTTGACAATGACATCCCTCAATCTTCTTCTTGTAAATTCTTTCGAAAATTTTGTTGATTTATAGATGATATTGTTTTTTGAGGACCTACCAACGATATTACTCCGATAATCTGTGTGGCTAGTACGAGTTTTATCGAAAGCTAATTGCACGCAAATAAGCGCTTATTAGCGTTCTAAAATCAAACGATCGAATCATTCGATCATTTTAGTATGAAAATATTTCGAAACTCTTTCGATAATCGTTTAGATATTCGATCATCGAAAACTTATACCAGGGCTACTGGTCTCGAAAACCACTCTGTAATTTGATTGGTCGTCATATTCATCGAGTTAGTAAATCAATAGAATTATTAATCTTGTCCCATGCTTTTTAAACTTTTCCTTTACCGTCCCATTCTCGATCCATTCATTTCATCTTGGTCTCTAAGATCTTGTTTCAGATTTAATTTCAACTCTAAAGACCCCCATAAAATCCAAAGTTTTGTTAGTTTTTCAGATTATGCAACGTTCTGTTGTTGATTGTTTTATGGCAAATAAATCGGTTTTTCAAATACAGCTCTTTCGTATAATATACAATTTCTTTGTTGCTGGATTATCATTTTTAAGTGCACGCTAACATTTATATGAAAGCTTCCGAGCAAACACCGATACGTAAATACATTCGGACCTAGGAAGGCGATACAATATGAACGTGGTATTTTACATAATAAAATTAATCGTATGGTTCGTAATTTTGTCCGACATTTCGTTGATAATGTTTTTATATGTAACTAGGGTTCACAAACGTAGGGGCGGTTCTGTTAGCATCACGAGGGAGAAGAAACAGAAGAACTATTACTGTTCGATTTTTAAATGGTATGAACAAACCACTATTTCGAAGGCTGGCTTAGTGCGATCACTTGACGTTAACAACGTTCGCTATTAGGTGATATTGTTCAAATCCCCGATAATTATGAGACATTCCTATTTAACATAATAAAAATTACATGCTCGAGCAGGATTTGAACCTGATGCGTTCCTCGTCGTTCCATGGAGAGATGGTAAGCACTGGGCCAATTGCCCCGATGCTCATTCCTTCATAATACATGTAGGTATATACGGAGTAGATTTTAATGAGATATAGAGCCATATGTTGGTAATTTTTTATAACAACTAGAGCCACCAACTTTATAATATAGATAGCTATTGTTGTCATACAGTTGGCGCCAGGATATGACTATATCCATTTTTGTTTATATCCACTTTTATAAATATCTTGAAATTCCCTACAAAAAGTATGCATATTATCATCGCTAGGGTACTCTTTGCTAGTATTGCAGCGCTCAGATCTGTGTGTGTCGGAAGGGGATTGCAGGGTATAAGAGGGTGGATTAACAGCACCCCAACATGGAGACGAGGACAGAGATACGAGAGAGCGAGACAAAAATAGCAAAGCCAATAATCAAACAGATTTGTCAACTCTCTCTACAAATGGTGAAGTGTTGTACATTTTCTATGCACGAGAATTTTCAAGTAGTCCTAACTTTCAGAGCGATCCTGTTTTTATTTTTTTAGTTTTGTTTGAAAGTCATTTTTTCATACTTGAATTACGCTTCAACGATGCAATAGATTCGTGAGGACAATACATAAATGGGCTCTACAGTGATTATTGGGAACCGTTCGACCTATCTAGATATAGTCGAACAAATCTAGACAGGCTAATCTAATGAGATTAAAAACCATACTACAGAAAAGAGAAGAAGGAAACATAAAAAGAACATCAAATAACCAGTGGTAGAATCTTACTGAGGATAGAGATTCAAAGATCAGTTCTGGATAGATGCTATTGATGATGAAGATGTCTTACCAGAAAATACCTTATGCAAATCTCGAAAGTTTTGGTCGAAAGCCCCAGAGAGTCAGAAATTATTCGAAGGAAATTGGTCATAAAGTAACAAATTTATAATTAGGAACGTAATCAAAGAAGGATCAAAAAGATGTTATAAATGACCCAATCAGTAGAAATGTCGTTGTCAATGTTGTCGCAGATTGTCAAGCTTAAAAGCAGCATAACAACTGAAGAGACAGGCAATGGTTGGATAATTAAGCAGTAACTTTTTAGGGACTTTTATAATTCACCATGAGTTCTGATGCTGGAGATGAAAGGATATAAAAAGTATGTATCCAATATGAAGTGTACTCAAATACATACCAAAGAAATATGAGTGCAGTTTGTCTAAATAAGTAATTGCACAATTATGTTCACAAAATGTACAAAGACTTATCTTCAGTGCCAACAGTTAGAGCAAATGTATTCATATGGCATTATAGGTGTATAGCAACCTATATGGAAACATAATATCAATACAAGCCCTTTTTCTGCTACTAAGAGAATCTTTTTAATGTATTGGTATTAGAACTTATGACATCAACGTCAATTTGACGGGTGTATTTTTTATTACAATTTTATAAAAAGCTGCTAACCTAGGGTAGCCCAGAACTCATAGTATATTATAACAGCCAGAAGACAATTATTATTATTAATTATTCTAAAGAACTACATATTCAACATTAATGGGTACTTTAAAGGGGACCCACTGAAGTTACGGACCTCAAAATTTACGTGCTTGTGTAGGAGCATAAGACCAACCCGTATACCAAATTTTACCCCTTTTTCTAGAACAAGTGAAATTTTCTTTGGATACTTTAAGAGGGTTTCCCTGAAGTTACAGATCTCAACATTTTACTGACTCATCTACATCGAGGGGCTAACCGTTCTACCAAATTTCAATCAAATCGGATAAGAATTACTATGAGTTATGGGTGCGCACACATTTTTGGTGTACGCGTACGGGTACGCGGAAATTTTTGAAAAAAATTTATTCTATTCTATTTTTTTTTTTGAAATCCTATCACAAGACTCATGTATATTCCATATACTATGAGTAATTACCTTCTCTGAGCTGAAGGCACAAAAACAGGTTTGATGTAAATATTTGAACGAGAGATAGCTACCCCAAAATTTGTCTACGTAATATGTATACCTACCTACTATGCGACGCGGTAGGCCCCTCCAAACAATTAAAAGGCTCTACGAAGCTGACCTTTAGGGCGTTGGTGTTAGGGTGCGGCTGCTGGAATCGCAGGAGACAGGACCGCATGGCGAGGACTTGTGGAGTCCATCATAATATGCTCCAACTAGGGAGCGGATGGATGAAGAAGAAATAAGAATAATGTACTATGCTTTTTCCAAGCATTGTAGCCAGGTTGTAAAGTCATTGACTTGTTAACAAGTTAGTAGGTACTTTTTTATATTAAAATGTTTCTGTGTATGACAACTAATCTCCACCCTAGCTTTTGTCCCTACTGTTTGGGGCCGGCTCTTCTAGTCTTTCTTCGCCAAGATTCTCTGTCAAGCGCCAATTCTGGTTGCATTTCGCTTTCCTTGAGGTCCCTCTTGATGGTCGACAATCATGTGACGGGTGATCTATCTGGTCCACTGGGTGGAGTTTCGATATCCATCATAGTTCTCGATCATGTTATCTTTTGGTCGCCTCATAACGTGCCCAAACCATCTTAATCTGTTATTGTAATCTTTTGCGTTACGTGTGTGACTTTTAAGCTTCATCGGACATGGAAACTCCTTACTCTATCGTGTGTCTAATTACTCCTCCAGCCAATCTAAGCGTGTTCATCTCTTATACACTTGATACTTCACTTTTTTGGAATTTTTGTGTTGAAGGACACCCAAGAAAATGATCTCGTTTGAGCCATCCTGGTGTATTTATGCGGTGGATGACATTCTTATCTGCATCGCATTTATTTTTTTTTTTTTTTGTTTTTGTTGAGGCCTTCCACCCGATATCGAGTGATTTTGGCCATTCATCCATATACAAGTGACACAAGTTAAAAGAAAAATAGTAGAATTATTGAGGAACAAAAATGTAAAAAGTAAATATTGTTACGCGCCTATCCACACACAGTGCAGGAGCAGTCGCGGGTACATCGACAACGAATCGCCGCCACCACCACCACCCTACACTCTGCGACGCGATTAGACTGACCACTGCACATTTAAATCTTTAAATTATTTAATTTAATAAAACCCGCCAGTTGTTTAAATATTTTTTGAGAGTTTAATGAAAGAAGATATGAGATGTTGATTGGACGTTCACATCCAACCAGACTATTGTAAAAATCCGTATTAGAAGCGATAGGGCAACCAAAAAAAACATGATCCAACGTTTCGACGTCCAGACCGCATTCGCAGTATGGATCATCGACTATTCCGATTCTGTAAAGATGGGAGGCCACCAGGCAGTGTCCCAGACGCATCCGGCAAATAACCGATATGGTGTTTTTATGGTATCTATGCTTATAAAACCACGGTTTCCCAGGTATTTTTGGTTGAATAGCCTTATATTGTTTACCTTTCTCTGGATTTTCCCAAAGCAGATCCCAAGCCCTGGCTCCTCGAGCCCTTAACACAAGAGAAGTGTCACCAACCGAGGAACCAAAAGACCCTGGGACACCACCCTCTGAAACCGCAGTTTTTGCCAGATCGTCAGCTTTTTCGTTTCCATGTATACCGTGATGCGACGGAATCCACGCCAACCAAACTTCACACCCTGCAGAGCGGATGGCGAGGATCTCAGTTAGTATTTCAGCTAAAAGTCGGTTCATTGGTTGCCCCCATATGTTTCCAGTAATTGATTTAATCGAACTCAATGAGTCCGATAAAATTAGGGCTTTTTTAATTTTGTTTGAGTGAACTAGTATTAAAGCTTCTTTGATTGCAAACAGTTCCGCGGTAAAAATTGAGGTAGAAGGTGGCAGTTTATACATTAAATTAATATTGAGAGATGGAACATAAATTCCTACACCCACATCTAAATCTGGTGAAAACTTTGAACCGTCCGTATAAATTTCTGTGAATTCGCGATATTCTGACTGGAAATTTTGAAACTGTATTCGTGTTATTTTGGTGTTGGCCACAGATTTATTTAATCCTATATTTTCTATTACATATGCCTCCAGAGAGAACGCTTCCAATGGGATTTCATATATTGGAACAGAGACAGATTTTTTTGGAAAATGTGGCAAACTCGAGAGATAAGTAAAACTATTCAATAGATTTGGACAGTCTCCGTCGACTCCCCCGGATGAAGCAGGCCCCGACGCTCTCGCTGACGACAACGACGTAATCGACTCCACCAGAGCGTGGCCGCTCAAGACTAATCGCTTAAGTAAAAAATTATCTGATAGAAATTGTCTCCGAAACTGGAGAGGCATCTCACCCGTCTCCACCTGCAGTGCAGATGTAGGAGTGGATGACATGGCTCCCAATATCAGTCGAAGACATTTGAATTGAATTCTGTCCAATTTTAATTTTAAATATTTAGGAAGAGGTTCTAGCAGGAAACTCCCGTAGTCAAGATGGCTTCGGACCAAGGCATTATACATAAGTTTCATGGTAGAAGGGTGGCATCCCCACCACACTCTTGTGATTGCTCTCAGGGTGTTGACACTTTTTTCACATTTCGAAACAATATAGTCTATGTGGTGTCTCCAAGATAGTTTTTTATCTAGGATCATCCCCAAAAATTTGACCTCATTTTTTAAAGGAATTGGCGTTCCCTTGATTTGCAACTGGAGGGGAGGAAGTTTACGCTTTTTACTGAAAACGACTGTTTGAGACTTAGTAGGAGAAAGACCTAGACCTACAGATCCTAACCAATCATAAACCGAAGCGAGATTTTGTTCAACAATACGTTTTGCCGTTTCCGGGTTTTTATCACAGCAGTATATAACAATATCATCCGCGTATTGTAAAAATTTACATCCTCCAGAGATAACTGTTGCAAGACCGCAGCAGTAGATATTGAAAAGAATTGGACTCAATACTGACCCTTGTGGGAGGCCTCTAAACAGGTTCCTAGTATGTATCGTATCGCCTTGAGATATCTGTATGCGTCGTTCAGCAAGAATATTGTGAATAAGGGAAATCAATCTAGAAGGCACCCCAATGTTCATTAAAGCTTCTTTAAGATGCTCCAATCTAACATTATCGTATGCTGAATTTATATCCAAAAACGCCGCTATAAGAGAATTTTTCTTTACGAATGCCGTTCTTATGTCCGTAGTCAATATGCTCAAGTTGTCGAGGCAGGATCGAGCCTTACGAAAACCAAATTGGAATGGGGAGGCCAGACCATTTCTCTCAATATACCAGTCCAAACGATTCTTTATCATATGTTCCAACAATTTTAAGGCACATGATGATAAAGCTATGGGACGGTATGATGATCCTAGGGAAGGATCCTTTCCGTTTTTTAAGATTGGAATAATCTTCTGGATGTGCCATTCTTCAGGCGTTGTACCCGAGGAGAGGCAATAATTATAAAACGAAAGCAGTTGGGACAGTGCGTTTGGTGGGAGCTGTTTTAGAACCTTGTATGACAGGTTATCTAAGCCGGGAGAAGTATTTTTAACATATTTTAATGGTGTCAAAAGTTCTTGCAAAACGAATGGGGAATCCAACTCAGACAGACTGGGTGATGAGGCAGAAAGAGAAGGAATTATACGTAATTCGGAAAAATTGGGGGGGTAAGGGGGGGCTAGATTGTCGCAAAACTGTTCCAAACATGAGTCCGTTAAACTGTTGAATTTTGGAGGAATGGAGGAAGAACGAAATTTCCGGATAGAAGACCAAACAGTGGACAAAGGGGAATCAGGTGATAACGAATTACAAAAATACACCCAACCTTTTCTCTTTTTCTTCTTTAGTACTCTTTTAGTTTGTGCCTGTAAGTGCTTAAAACTTAAATAGTTTTCCTCGGTAACGTTCCTTCTATAGTTCCGCATAGCACTCTTTCTTTTCCTTATCATGGCGGAACACTCTGCGTCCCACCAAGGGGGAGATGGTGGATACTGGGTCTGACTGCTATTAGATTTGGGAAGAGATGCTTCCGAAATTGAGTTTTTTATTTTAGATACTAAAGAATTGTATGAAGCGGCACTGTCTGAATGGGATTCTGTCGATAAGTTTTTGAATTTTTCCTTTAATAGCTCAGCACATACATTCCAATCAACGCCCCCGGTGAGACGTTTCCGCCCCGACCCAATATGTGATGAAATAGATTCTGAAGTTGTTAAAATTATTGGGAAATGGTCACTGGACAGTGGATCATCAGTGATCATCCAATTGATAGTGGATGCCAGTGGAGCTGAGGCAATTGATATATCCACCGCACTGGGATTCTGTGATGGAAATGAAAATCTGGTGGGACTACCGTCGTTTAGAACACAGAGATTGTTCGAGTCTATGAATGAGAGGATAGAATTTCCTGCTCGATCTGAGAAGGAGCTACCCCATACCGGTGAGTGAGCATTGAAGTCACCCAATAATAAATATGGCTTCGGAATATCTTTGACTAAGGAGTTCCAGTAGTTTTCCACAAAAGGTTTTTGGGGAGGAATATATAAAGATAGGATCGTAATGTCCGCTACATTTGCTGCAACTGCTTGAAATACTACATTTTTGGGTAAATGGATTGGTTTGAAGACAAGGGAGTAGTGGATAAGAAGGGCCGCCCCACCACCTCTAGCTTCAAGGCGATCATCGCGGAGGCAATGAAAAGAGGGAATGTTGAAAGGACATTCCGGAAAAAGCCAAGTCTCATTAAGCGCAATTAAGTTTATGTGATATTTGTTTATAAGATCTATCAGGTCACTCTTACTTGAGTGAACACTACGGCAATTCCATTGTAAAATTCTCAAAGGCTGTTTATTTTTTGGTCTAGAGAACATTATAATTATTAAGGTATTTTAACAAGATGGTTCTCACAATGTACGAGCTAATTACTCGTAGACTGTAAGCACTCATCAAAACTTGTAGAGGAACTTGACATCATATTAAGAAGAGCCGATATTACAGATACCACAGAAGGAGGAAGGTTATTGTTACGATCAGTTATGACCAGAGCAAGAAGATGTAGAGCATAGCCAATAGTTAGTTCATTGTCTTGAGAGGAGACTGGGGATTCACTTGAAGTTGTCGTGGAAATGACCGGATTGGGAGTCTGTGAATCGCGGGCTTGAAGACCGCTAGAGGGACTATTAATTAGATGGTCATTATTGTATGATAAAAGTGATTGCAGTTCATTATGGTAATACGGACGTTGAGGGAATTTATGTGCTGTTGATTTACTTAAATTTTTGGGGCTAAATTTTGTTATTTTGGAATTTTGTTGGGATTTGTTGGGTTTTACTGGATTGGAATCAATTAAATTTGGGCTGGAATACTCTGGAACTGAACTTATTTTCGAGGACTGAGAACTATTTTTCGGGGCAAGAGAAACTTTATCTGCATAACTGCTGTTTGGAGGATGTAGTTCGGAAGCTTCTTTATATGACATATTTTGGTAAGCCATATCTTGTTTTATCAATCTCTGTCTTCCATACTCTGGACAACTAAAGCTTTTAGACATATGATTGCCTTTACAATTAACGCATTTATATTCCGTTAAAGTGCACTCTGCTCCTGGATGGTTGTCGGAACAGCGGTAACAGCGCGGTGAAGACCGACACTGTTTCTTTGAGTGCCCAAAACGTGAGCAATTGAAACAAAGGATTGTTGAAGAGATAAATTGATCCACGGGAATAGAAATATGGAACAGGTTGATTTTCTGCGGCAGAATTTGGCCTTCAAACGTTAAGAGGACTGATCGACTAGGCTTCCATACGATATCGCCATTGGTGGTGTCTTTGTAACTGAGACGTTTCGCTCCAATTACCTTGCACATGTTCATCGGAACCTGTACGTACTCCATGATTTCAGTGATTGGGATGTCTACGTCAATACCTCTCACTATTCCAATCTTAGACAGTTTGAAACTGGGAATAAAAGCTTTGAGGCCATTGTTTTTTATAAAATCAGAGGAGATGAAATCGTTAGCCGAAGAAGCTGAGTGGAAATAAATTAACACTTTGAATCTACCTTCAGATTTAATACTGCCCGACACGACGTTGGGAATCCTACTTTTAAAAACAAGAGTACCGAAAGCCATGGGGCGAATAGGGGAATCGTTTTTCCCGGTAACGAAAACAACGAAAGGCCCAGGGGAAGTCTCTTTATAAAAAAGAGAAGGTGCTATGCTTGTAAATACTTGAGAAGGTTGGTTTTCAGGAATAATTGGCAGAGGAGTGACAGGTTGACAAGAATCAGATAGGATAGGGGATAACGGTTGGGATTGTAGAAGTTGGGAAGGTGGTTGTGAATGGGTCGATGGTTGAGGAGAAAGAGAGGAAAGGTTTGGAGGGAGGAAAGATGGATGTGGTTGGAGTGTTATTTTGGAAGGAGGTAACGGTGGAAAATCCACGCTACCTGATCTCTTCCGATCCCCGGGCACGAGCCCGGGATCGGGAGGTTCCATGATAAAACGTAAAGTTACTGTTTAAAACAAAATATAGAAAATGCAGTTTAAGCTAAATAAGAAGAAAAAAGGATTAGTAAATAAAAAAAAAAGAAGAAGAAAAAATATACAGTGGGCAAATCTTCAGCTCGCACCCTGTAGAAGAAATGTTATGACATAGCGGCCGCGTTCACCGCGGCAGCCTTTTATTTGTAACAATAATAAAACAATACGAAATACTATTACGAAAATTAAACCTAAAAACTAACTACGATCACATCCCCTAAGGGGAAGTGACTCAAAAACTAAAGTAAATATAAGTCAAATAATGTATAAACAAATAATGCTACTAAACAAGTAATAAAAATGGTTTTGATAGACTTATCGACAGAGCGTTGCTCCAGACACGACTACACTCTCCGGGCGCGTCCACAATAGAAAAAAAAGGCATCGCATTTATGCATTAAAATAAAACGAAAAAAACCAACGTTACTAAAAGACGAATTCAAGTAATTTAATATAGTAAGGATCATATTTGTACAGGGTTGGATTACACGGAACGACACTTTGTAACTTTTAATATAAAATAAAATAAATAAACAGATTATACACAATTAAATGTCATCTCCCTTTATAAAGCGTTTGTTTATTCTTTAGTTTTAAAACTATATATTAATATACTTACCTACTGCATGTTGATTTTGTTGTATTTGTTTTTTTATAGGTAGGTATATTATTATGTTGCTACTTTTTGTGATCTCGAATAATATTTTTTTTTTATGATTTCGGTTAGGTGCATATTAGATTAAGTAGGTATATTATTTTTTTACTTATTTTATAATTTCTTGGTGACTTCATATTATACGTAATTCTCGATTCTCAGTAACTTATTAGGTACCTACCTACTATGAAATGGTATCTATTTTATTATTTTTTATTTATTTTTATTTATTTGTTGCCACCATAGGCCCAATTTGGGCACTTAGGGAGGTCAGAAAGGTTTTACAATATATTTTTAACATATATATAGATTTTATAGATCACATACAAAATTAATAAGAGAAAAAAATTTTTTAACAATAAGTAAGTATAAATTACAAACACAGGAATCATAAAAAAATAAATCATAATAAGTTTAATGATTTGAGTCATGGTGGGTGTAAAGGGCCCAACCATGCTCTTGTCAGTCACAACAGATACATGATATTATTTGGTGTTAAAAGTACATTCTTAGTCATGTCGAAGTTAGTATACATATATTATTATCATTATCAATGCTAAATGGTACAATTTGTCTATTTTCTATCTATTTCTATTTCTGCTACCTAGTGTAGGTACTTTCGTATTTTATATAGGTAATATGTTGATTTTTATTTTATGAAATATACCTAGGTACTTTTATTTTAGAAATGAATATTTTGGAATCAAAGTCATTTATTTTTTTTAATAATAATAATATAATATAACACTTTTCAATACAAAGGTGTAAGTATAGCCGGCGGAACTTATTGCCTGAGGAAATTTTTTCCAGTCAACCGGTCCCGTCCAATCTGAGACAGGCCAACCCTGGTTAGAAATTTCTAGTGAAAAAAACACTTAGAAAAACTCTGACCCGACCGGGAATCGAACCCGGGACCCCGGATCTAAAGTACACGCTAATACAACTAGGCTACCGAGGTCGGTACGGTCGGTTTAATGTACCTACCTAAGTAATATTTGTTTACATACATATTTGTTTTTCAGAAAAAAATGTTCAAGATCAAAAGCCCCAAACTTGTTGAAAATTGTAGGTGTGACATTTTCACTAAAGAGCGGTCTAAAGTAATTCTTATTTTAATGGTATTTTTGTGACTTACTCACGTGCTTTGCGACTTCGTTGAAATTCTCATTTTATGATTAACAAGCTTTCCCGACAGGCTTTGTCCTGTAGTCCTTACTACGAATATTGCTTTTAAAATTGTAATTCATTCAAAAATATGTTTAAAATAATAATATTATGTTTGAATGTTAATAAAAAATATCTCTGAAAGCTTGAATGAAATTCTAACAATAATCTGCGTGCCAGTGTTTTGAAACTCTATGGTAGGTAAATAAAAATTGTGTTGTTATGGAATTTTCATGGATGGCGTTGGTGTCGCAAGAAATCCGTTCCATATTAACTTTAAATATTTTATATTATTTCTAATCCATTTTTTTCAACTTTTCATTTAGGGATTCTGTTATCCGGAGCGATGAAGAATCCATTAAATTAAACATCGGAAGAATCTTTTAGGCATAACAGATTGGCAAATCTCATGTTATAAGTGTTCGCACTAACCCGACTTTCGTTTATATTATACAAGATTACAATAATTACTTAGGTTACCTATATACATAGATCGTCAGCCATTGTGACGTATTCCAGTGTGACGTGGATATTAAGTAAGTAATGATGAGAAAAAGCTTGTTTTTCTACCTATGGTTTGTTTGACAGAGAAACACACATTGAAAATGACAGAGTTTGACAAAAACCCACTAATAAAAAATTATATTATATATAAGGTATGCAATAATAATTATTGATATAAATTGAATATGTTTCCAAGTAAGTACACTTGTATAACCATATTATAATTGTTGAGTCATAGATACCTTTATATTATGTATCCATATCAAAAATCACAATGACAATGCAGGGTGTCTCCCGTTATGAATGGAGCCGGTAATCTGTGATACAGAGTATCCCGCTGCGAGTGTGACATACACGCAAAATTAAATCAATCCTTGCGTGACAACCAGCCCCTGACAGATTATCCTGTATACAATAATAATATATCCACAGGAGATAATAGGTACATAGATACCTATATTATTTTATACTATCACTATGCCTACCTCAACCGCAGCACCGTAAAAAAAGGTTGTTCTCTTTTTCGGAAGAGCAGCGAACTGTCATTATGCAACCTTATTTGTAGGGATATCATCATCGTTTCTCTTATTTCATTTAGGTAGGTATCTACCTGCCTAATAATTCTGATGGAGCTCTGATTTTAAACTGTGAAAGAGTCAAAGAGTGTATTTGTGTCATTTATACCTACAGAGATTAATTTATTATGTAGCGGGCGTAATATTGCAGAGCGTAATGTCACTTTTAATCTTCTCTCTTCTTTTTAATGTTGTCTGTGTAAAGCAAATGAGAGGGTTTCTTCTTTTTTCTTCTTCTCAGCCTGGAACCATCCACTCCTGAACGTAGGCCTCCTCTATGTTCTTCCACTCCAGTCTATCTTGCGCTTTCTGCATCCTAACCCCAACCGCACACCTTACCAGACCATCTCTCCATCAGAGTTGGGTTCGTCCAGGATTTATCTGGGTTTTTCTAGATTCTAAAGCGCCAGCACAGGAGGTGCTTCGTCTATTTGTCATGTAGGCTGCGGGCAATATTTAGTGTGACAACTATTTTGACAATGTCCAGCCCTCCTGTTATAGTTCTTATTATAGCCACATTCCGTAGTTTATATCTGAGACTAGTTCCCCAGCATGCTATATCAATCATTCTCTGTACAACCCTCAAACTTTCACAGAGAGCGGTAATTAACACCGAAACTGATGTTTCCGTCCGTTATATTATTATGTCTGCTTTTTATTTAGGAAACCAGAGCTTCACATAGTTTTAATAGTCAATGTATTTTGTATATGAAGCAAATACTGCTCTGTCTTGACACATCATAAATAAAAGAAATTCAAAAACAATATATAAATTCGAAGCGTTCTTTTTTTCTATGGTCGTGATCGTAGCACGTAGCAACAAAACGTTATGTTTATATTTTTGTTAGGAATGCACTAATAACAATGTTTATATTGCGTACATAAATAAAGTATAGTATAATCTCCGTACGAGCTCCTGTGGTTTTGAGTGCATTGTTTGAGATTCATACGGCGGAAATTTTCAGATGATAAACCCCATACAATACACGCCTCAGTCAACGCAAATGTATACCCGGCTTTAGAAAATGAGTCGAGAATTCGTAATTGCTCTAATCTCTATTTCGAACCGTTGTGTCTATGGTTCTCACCATTCTATTTTTTTAAATTTAGAATATAGAATTTAATTAAACAAATTTAAAAATAGAATATCATGTGTAGGAATGTGACAACTTCTAAAGCGCTGTGATTTGATAAAAGTGAGTATAGTTGATTCTTAACAGTTTTCATAGGATGTTAATGAAAAAACCAAGGCGACTACGGGGAACATTTTTTATACTTGTAATTTTAGTCGTAAAGTCGATGATTTCTATGGCAATAATTTAGCGGGTTAATACTTAAATACAGTGTTGTTGCTTCGGTAAGGAATGTCAAACTGTCCGCACTTCTCAACGTGGTTAAGTTTAAGACCCTTTCAGAGACGATATACATAACTGATTTATCAAACAATTAATGCAATCTTTCTATGCCGGTCGTCCGATAGGTTTTTCTGCTAGTTACAAAAAATGACTAGTTTTGTTTTTTACACATCCGAGAAATTAAACGATAAAATATTGATTCATGTAAAAAATGAGAAAACATACATTTTTCATATTTTTTACAACGATCATCACATTGGAACAAATTCAATTTGACAAATAATGGAATATGTATAAATTATTGATTTTAATTGAATCAAATGGTGGTACTGTGTGTTTGCAAACTAATTCCGACAATTTCCTATGGTTTTGGTTCGTTCTCAACCCCCGAATTGCCGATATTGCTTCGTCTTTTCAACATTGTTTAACAGTTTGTGAAGGGTTGTCCGTGGGGGGTGAGCTGCGTTAAATTGTCCTTAGAGGACCCCCCGAGGGTTGCGGCCCACTAATCTTCTCCCAGGAGTAGGCGCAATTTAATTTTAAAGTCTTCATCCCCTGCACAGACAGAGATGATACATTATTTATTTATTTGTCTTCCTTGAGGCATTCGTCAATATATATAATCACTCTTAGGTACCTACTTATTTTTATTAATGTAATTTTAACTATTTTGAGATTGACTCCCAGTTGCCCGTCATTTCTTTGATGGTCTGCCTATAGGAGACTTTTTTCGTGAGGTCTTCAATGGGCAATTAAAGATCCTAGTTCCACTCACTTACTCCGCTGGCGCTACAGCCCATATCCAGCTTTGACCCATGCTATCATTCGCCTCCAACAGTCCTGATCCCCGGCAGCCGTCTTTCAGTTGTCCGTCCCTAGCAGTTGTCTTGTGTCCCTCTTCATAGTTTTACCAACACATCTTTGGTCTTCTAACTTATCTCTTTCCACCCGGCTGTCCAATAATGGTGGGTTAGGGGACCCGCGAGTCGGGCATCCTCTGTACATGTCCAACCCACTTCAATTTAAGAAGCTTTATACGCTAGGGAGCTTTTGGAGGCCTGATAATACCTAATATTGCGTGTGCACATAATCGTTGCGTCGAATTTGCCCACCTCTCACGAGAATACAAATTTTTTGCAGCACTTTCTTTTCGAATACATCCAGCATTTCTGCCACTTGGTGTTTTATTCTCACAACCTAAACTGTCCGAATACGGTCTTGCATAGAGTAATTTTTGTTTTTTTGTGAACTTTTCGAGTCTTAAATATCGGTAGTAATGAGAAATAGGTTTTATAGGCCGCTACTCTTTTTTCTTGTTTTTTTCTGTTGGGTGTTTGTTTTTCTTCTTTACCTACTACAATAAATACTATCCACCGGATTTAAAAAAAAAACAATAAGAAATTAATACTTTTCTATACAAAGGTGTTAGTAGGTATAGCCGGCGGAAGTTATTGCCTAAGGCAATTTTTTCGGGTCAACCGGTCCCGTCCTATATTAAATATTAACATGTGTAAGTTGCTTTATGATGCACACTCACTTGAATAAACTTAAAAATATGTATGTACATGATAATGTATATTTCATTTGTCAAAAAGTTCTTAGACTAAGGTGATTTTAAGAGAAGATGGCAAAGAATCGTCGCGTCAATTATAAAATATTTTCTTTATTAATCCCACATAGGAAGCAGCCTGAAAAAAATTACTATCGTATGGTTGTATGTAATATGGAAACCAGATAACGCTTGGCTATGTTTTTGAAATGAAAAAAATCCCATTGTTATTATAGTCCCGTCAAAACAATCTACATAAATCATCATTTCATGTAGTATTTTAATGTGAAGGATCTGAGGTAACATTTGAATGATCCAACACACAGATGGCGTTGTACATCGCCACCCTCCGCCCTACCGAGTGGTTATCGAGTTAAGCCCTTGAATTTATTCATTCATACGCGCACTAGATCCAAGTCAAAGTGGAGAGACCATCTCGTACAGTACGGTATATTCCGGCACAGTTGGTGGCAGTTTAGTCGTGGTAGAAATTAATAAAAAGATCAAAACTCCGCAATGTCAGGGTGGAGTGAAAAATAAAATTAAACTCGACGTTGGATTTTCCAGGACTAGATCATACATATAGAACCAAATATTTGATTCTCATCATTAAATCAAAACAGGTGTTAGGTACTTCAGTAGTTAATCAATCTAAATCAACTCTCCCTTTACACGGGGCATAGGGAGGCAACAAGAGCTCTGCATTGCACGTGATCTTGCGCAATGTTTATGACCACCTACCACATCATATCCAGATCCCTCTACTCTGCCTCAAAGGAACGGAACATTGTGTAAGAGAAAGGGAGAACAGCGCTCTTCTCGGCCAACTGTTAGTAATTCAACTTCTTTATTCTTTCATAGTTATTCATTCTAATAGAAGACTTTCATAATTTTTTTTATCTAATTGAATTGTCCCCAAAAAAAATTACAAAGTAGGTACCTTAAATATTTCGAAAATTTTCTTCTTTTTTGTATATTTAACTTTATTTCATTCATTAGTTCCATTGTATTATTCATTTAAAAATCGAACATTAATAATGAATTGTTAGAGTCATTAGTTTATTTACTTTATTTAGGTACCTACTACTTTACTTTATTTTTCTAATGAGTCTACTTTTTGATTTTTCAATTAATTGTTTCTTACTTTATTTCACCCATCGATCAATTTTCCTTTGAAACTGTTTGCACTGTTTCTATAATTTCTTAACTACTTCGTTGACTTCTATTTTGGATTGTTTTGTCTGCATGTTGATTTGGCCTTTTTGAATATGTTTTCTTTTATGCACCTGAAACTTAAAGATGTCCTAATATTATGTTAATGGCCTATAGCCGTATATGATTCAACAAATAAATACAGTTTCTCTTTTAATTACGTACTATGCAAAATCGACTGATGCTCAAGACACCACAGTACCTATGGTTAAAATCGTGGACTTTTGTTGTAAGCTATATAATTCTCTACTCACTACTGTGTCATCAGCCTTCCCAGCCTACAATAAGTACCTACCTACCTACGCACGTCTTAAAATAAAATAAAAAAACTTTTTTTATCGTCCCACCCTATATGAGAAATAAAGGAGAACAATAAAAATCAAACAAATTTAATATTTACACGGGCTTGCAGTGGCAATAGGAAGGGTGCCGGATGGTTTAAGTGTCTGCCAACCTATTCACCCAGTCAATGATAGGGGATGATAGAATACCACTGACTGCTAGCCAGATCTGCTGCACCCCGTCTCAAACCAACCCTCCGCGCATTTAAACACCTGCATTGAAGAATTAATATCATTTAAATCGGCATATTTTATTGTCTATCATAGTTTAATTTTGATAGACAAAAAATATTTAATTTGTTTGCATTTTTGTACAATCGACATCTCACCAAAGACTTGGAGCGAAAAAATCTAAACTAAATAATTGTGTAGCGTCACACTTTAGTTTAGATTTTTTGCTTCACAGTTTACCTATGTCTTAGATGGTTCCTTTGAATCAATACTATTTTAATAAACAAATGAGCGAGACATATTTTTTAAATGAATCTGTGCTCACAAGTGATGACAAATAAGTACATTCTTTAAATCTTTCACAGTAAGCTACTACATACTTTCAAGTAAGCTTGTGTCGTGAAAGAGGAAGATGGTTGGAACCTGGAATAAAACCCACAACCTTCAGTAGGGTCGATACTGTTAGGCATCAACCTTTTCAGACTAGAACAATAATTTTTCATTCAAAAGGTAGGTATAGGTACCTAAATATCCAGAATCCAGAATTGCAACGTTTTTATTCTCTTCACAGTAGGCAGAAAGACCAATCTTTTGGACAAAGTTTATCGGGACCTATGTAGAAGAGGTGGATGTTGGAGATCAATGGGATTTCGTTGCATAGGACAGAATGGTTTGAAGAAACATTGTTTTGCCAAAAATCTTTATGAGTTTAACAACGATCAGATTTAAGGAGGTAAGTATTTACTTGGTTTTCTATCTGCATACCTATTGGTCTGTCCGATAAGCAGTCTCCTTCTTTCACGCCTCTTTGTCATCAGCCAACCTCTTTGTATCTACAATAGGAGCTACAACGCATGTCTCAAATCACCTATGCCTGATTTTGAGGCCTGTCCAAGTTGCCATATTCTGTTCCCCAATCTTTCTCAGCACATCGTTATTGGTGATGTGTTCTTTCCAGTGAAATTCATCCATGGATCTGTAGCACCGCATCTCAAACGCAGGCATACCACCTGCTTTCTTTTGGCTGATCTCAAGAGTTGATCAAATTATACCTTATTCAGCGATCTATTGAAGGCAATTCGAACATTTTTGATTTTTTTGTTGAATGGGACTCTTGCTGCCTAAATGGATGGCTATTCCTACGGTTGTAAAAGAAATTTAAAATTAGACCATGTTCCTTTAAGTACTAAATTTTAAATACAATTATAATTTAGAGTTTTTAAACCGATAAGTACTACTATAAAAAACAAAACACGTCCTTCGCATATGTCAAATTTAATTTTCACCAGCACAACCACTACAATCCCCCCGAGCTACGTATTTGGTTACAATTATTATTTATTATTCGTATAATAATTTAATAGGGAAAGATCATACAATAAAATACATACTTAATGCCTACATTTCTCTCAACGCAAAACAATTGAATAACATCTACATAAGTAATAGAAACAGTAAGTAGTGTGTGTTGAAATCTGTATTCACTTGTCATTTTAGTTGTTCAAGTGTTTTTTAAAGTACGTGCATTATGTTGAAGGACCTACCTGATGTGCGCATACGCATACCCTTATTTGAGAGGGGTTTTTTATTGCTTGATATTTTTTTGTGTATTTCCTACCTACACTGTTCTTTCTGCAATTATATAATATGTATAGAGTATGTAAGTTTTGAATAAGCTATAAGAGAGTGAGATAAAAATAATTTCACCTTTACAATCAACTGAAAATCGCGACTTTTTTCACAATTTTCAATTTTGGGTCAAGCGGTGGAAAATTAAAAACAATCCTAAAAAGTTGAATATCTCGAAAACCACTGGTTTTGACCCTTAGTTAATGGGAAAAAAATGTTGCAAATTTGCTCTAGTATAACCGCTTTCAAGGAATGTATCGAATTACCAGTCACCTTGTATATAAATGTGAATAGGTATATCTCTTATAGACAGCGTAACCAGGGAAGCCAGAGGTAAAATATAACCTTCTATAAGACCTATTATGATCCAACGCTTTATTTATTTATTTATTACTTCAGCACAACAAACAGACAATACATATGTTTTGAAATATAATATAAGGCAGAGATTAGTTA
Organism: Mystacides longicornis; assembly: GCA_963576905.1. Taxonomy (NCBI): domain Eukaryota; kingdom Metazoa; phylum Arthropoda; class Insecta; order Trichoptera; family Leptoceridae; genus Mystacides; species Mystacides longicornis. Next base: position 10,902,659 of record OY756427.1, on the reverse strand, counting down.
CTATTAGACAAATGTAATGCCCCACTTAAATGTGTGCACATAGAATATAACAATCATATAGCATCAAAAAAGTCAAAAGATAAAAAATTAAAAATGTAAATATAAAAATAATGAATTAATACTAAAATTTAACCTAAAATAGAATCTTGGGTCACTGATGATTCAAGCATAAGACTACATTAACAATTAATCACAGAAGGATGGAGGAAAGGAATGGGATTGGGAGAAAGTTGGATTGTAATTATAATATCAAATGAAGTTGTGATATTATAATATCTGAAGCAGATCATTCACTGTCGAATAATATTTTGTGTATAGAATTTTTAAAATTTAGCAAATAATTTTTATATGTTAGATACTTATTAGATTTTTATTTTTTATTTAATTATGAGTTTACATCATATACTGGTCAGAAAAGGCACAAGAGCCTCGAGCGCAATGGAGAGCTCTTGATGCCTCCCTATGCTCCTGAGTGGGGCTTAGGCCTCCCGCATTGTGGGTTGGTTTGGGGGGGGATCCGCGGCGGGCTTGATTTGTGTGGGGCCGGCTTTTCGGTTTGGTTGCTTTGATCGAGCTGGGGGGTCGGTTTGTGCGGGTCGGGTTCGCTGCGGATTGGTCTCCTCCGGACTGGCTTGCGTAGAGTGGGGTACCTTAACGGGAGTATGTATGTATGTATGTTACATCATATAATTTTTTTAAATTCACCTTTAGTTAGACCGTTGGTCAATGACACTTTCATTTTTTTTTTACTCATCACGTCGTTTCTCTAAGGGGGTAGGCAGAGAGTACGGACTTCCGTTCTTTCCTATCCAATCAAACCTATCTTTTGCTTCCTCCAAAAGCATAACTTTCCTCATACATGCTCTTCTATTCCTTTTGCTCCTGACTTGGCCCTCCTCTAAGACTGAATCTATATGGTCGGACCATGTCATTCGACGTCGGCCTCGTTTGCGTGCACCCATTCTTTCGGATTTATATAATATCCTTTTAGTCATTCTCACTTCGTTCATTCTCTCTACACGCCCAAGCCACCTTGATTTATTCACTTTCATTCTAGTCACTACGCTAACGTCAACTCCACATTCCTTTCTAATATTATCATTTCTCATCTTATCAATCAATCAGTCTATTTCCGCATATCCTATGCAGTGATCTCTTTTATGTTTCAAAGCTATATATATATATCCAGCTATATATAATATTTCAGTAAAAATATCAAAACAAAGTAAAATTGTTATCTTAGTATAAACCAATATTTGTTCCAAATTCGTATTAACTAAAAATGTTTTGTAAGAGATTAGTGTATTTTACCCCGGCAAAGGGAAGTAAAGGGCGTCGTCTGTTCCGCCGGGTCCATTTCAATTCAATTTGAAACTTATTTGTATTTCAAGTGTTAAATATTTTATTCACACCCCCATATTTAGTGAACCTATGTATAGGTACATACCTATAATATCTATAGAGATATACAGCTCCTAGATTTGTACACATATTATTACATCATGCACCAACCCTACGCAATAACTAGGGTGACCACAGCATTTGATAAAAAAAAAACACGACATTCGAGAATAGGGATTCTGAATCTTTGCATCATGGAAATTTTACAGTTAGACTAAATTACCAAATTCCCAAATACTGTACTTTGATAATGTACAAATATTTTTACAGACATCTCAATTTTTAATAAATTCACTAACTGATGAACATGCATTTCTTGGTGGAGTTTATTTGAAAATAAAGATCAAATAAAAAAATTGTATAACTTTTGTACAATCAGATTACAATAAAGATCAAATAAAAAATTTGTATAGCTTTTGTATAAGTTATACAATTTTTTAATTGATCTTTATCTTAATTTTTATTTTATCTACTCGCAAAGTATGAACTTTCTTTTAAGATACCTTTGTTATGCCTATAGGGCTCGGGAGACAAAAATATGAAAATATTATGAAATACCTATAAGCGGAACAAACAGAAAAATTTCAAACTACTTCGGTTAGTATACTTAAGCCCGTGGGAGGTATTGTGTGAGCAGTTCCCTCCCTGACCCCTCTGAGAATGTCCTTTCAGAGGCTCTTCTAATGAATTACATTTAATTGTCACACGACTGTGTAACTAGCTACACAAAACAAGTAAAATTTAAATCCTCATATAATACGAACTTGGGTATGAACAAATTTTATGATTAGTAAACTAAGATACCTTATAGATTTAACAATAAACAAAAGACCTTGCTAGCGCCAAACTGCGGCCATGACTTCACCATGTAAAAACCCTATCCATTGTTTCTTATCTTTCGGAACAATCAAACACTTTCACCGCCACCTGTTAAAATTCTTAAATCAGATTTTGAGCGCCTAAACCGACCATAACACTTGTTATATGATTACAGCTCTACTGGTAAAGCTTCAAGCCCAAGGGAAAAAAACTAGTTTATAAACACTGTGGGGCTAGTACGAGTTATAACGACAGCTATTTGCACGCTAATATGCGATTTTTAGCGTGCAATATGAAGTGTTCTAACGTTCAACGTTGAACCATTCGATCAATTTGTATGGAAATTCCTTTCGATGATCGAATATCGTTTCGATATTCGATCATCGAAACCTTATACTAGGGATACAGGTTATTTGTCATAAAATTAACGAATTGAAAGTGTATTTTTGGGGATATATTTAAATACGGTAATTTAAATAAAACAATTTATTTAGTGTTTCACAAATTTAATAACCTGACTTAGAAACGTTTCAGTTCAACATAGAAACTCAGTTTCTCAGAAACTCAGTTTCTAAGTCACCCGTGACCATGCAGGAGGACCTGTGCCTGCGAAACTAGTCAGGTTATTAAATTTGTGGAACAAAAAATAAATTCTTTTATTTAAATTAGGTTATTTGTGAACATGTGCGGCTCTACCTGCGAAAAGTATACCGTATTGTCACTATTGTGTAGGCTTATATTTAAAATATTTATTTTATGAAGTTGAGTGTCACGGTGGAATAAATAATATATTTTTAGCACTATGGTCACCCTCGATATTCTTATACAACAAACCCTTATCTCGTATTAAAAAAGGTGGGTCGGCATTACGTAGGTACCTTGTCAATATACTCCCCAATCTAATATCGTATCAACCCCCTGACATTCTTATCTAAAACTACCCTCTCAAACATTGGCGATATTTACATTGTAGAATGCAATCAGACCATTTAATGGTATTTAAAATTCAATAAAGGAGAGTGATGAAGGTAGCAAGCAATCTTTCGAAAATTCAATAAAATATGTTGAAAGAGATGAAGTATGTAAGAACGCGAAGTCGTGTGAAAGTAAAAGATAAGAATTTGGAAGGAGGTAGTTTATTTAATAGATATGGTAGTGTGAAAAGGAGATTGAAAGACGGATAATGGCTGGTAGAAGGGTTGGCGGCTCACTTAGACATCGAATGTGTACTTACCTATAATAAGAACATTATTTCTCTAAAATCCAAAATGGTGACACACTATGCAAATCTGATCACATCAAACTTGGACAATTGACATGGGAGAAAAATCTGGAAAAGTTGGTATAAATGCTATAGAAGTGAAATCTTTACGCAGGATATGCAGATAAAGACTGATTGATATGGTGAGCAATGATGATATTAGAAAGGAATGTGGAGTGAATGTTTGAAATCAATAGAAAGATAGTAAATAAATTGAGACAGTTTGATCATGAATAAAGAAAGAATGACATACAGGATCTATAAATCTGAAAGAATAGGCGCACGGCTGAAAAACTTTAATTGAGAATAGAAAAAGGGAATAGTCTATCTATTTGATAATAAAAGGTACCATCTTGTTCTGACGTATCTACCTTTCATAGTCTTCTGTGTTTCTTATTCTATAGATTACCTACATATGTAATGTAGGTACATATTAGGGATGTTGCGGATATTCGCATCTGCATCAATTTTCACATCCGCATCCGCATTAATTAATGCGAATGTTGATACGGATGCGGATGTACCGCTAGAGCAAGTCGCGACACGAAATTAAGATAAATGTACCTACCTAATTGTTTTCTTATCTCAAAACGTATGGCCTTGAAGTTTGAGAGAGAAAGAAGATGCATGCCACGTGTAAGTAAAAGGCATGGAGAGCGTTAACTACTAAGCTTTGTTATCAAGTGCCATTTAGAAAGTGTTAGTTCTTGTCTTGAGTCGAGACTTACGAGTACCAAGACAAATTTTGAAATTAATTGCATTTTCAAAAAAAGACATTTTATTTATTAGATACGTGTAGAGAAAGATCCTCGTATTGTTATTGATTTTTTAACGAATGCTTATAAACTGTACGTGGAGTGGGAGCCTAGACAAGCAGAAGGAATGTCGGCAGATCCCAGGCCAGATGGGCGGACGACATCGCAAAGATTGCAGGTCGCACATTGATGAGAGAGGCTCAGGACAGGAATGATTGGAAGGAGAGGGGGCAGGCCTTTCTTCAGCAATGGACGGAGACAGGCTGAAGAAGAAGAAGAAACTGTACAAAATTATTTTATTCTGTGAAAAGGCGGCCCATCGTTAAAAAGGTCCTTTTATTTCTTAGGTTTGACACCCCTATTATACAGTATCATTTTTTATTCTGAGATCCGCATCCGCGGATGTTTGACTTGAAGGATCCATATCCGCATCCGCGATGAAAAAAAATCTGCATCCGCAACATCACTAATACAATATATCAGTGTTTTTCCCACCTTCTTTTGAAAACCAGTCCAGTAGTACGTAATCAGTAAGCAAGATAATAGATAATGTTAAAAACAATGATTTTAGTTAGAGTAGGTAACTGCAGGTAAACTATAGGAACCAAAACTTTTGCTAGATTGATGTCTGCAATTGGGTACATTATTATCCAGTACATCCACATAATATATACATTCTCCCTTTGTGATCCCACTTAGAGGCATACTACGCCATGTACAAATCCCTCTATTTCGATGGAATGGAACTAGGTGTGAGAGGGTCTTTCTCGTCTTTTAGACCCTGATGGGTGGAAGAACAGCGCTCTCCTCGGCCAACTGTCACTCGGCAATATTATCACGTGCCCCAAAAATGTCCATCTCCTCTCTATAATGGTGATATGGACATACGCTAGTTGCGCTTGCGTATAGCGTCGTTCGTGATGTGGTGGTTCATCTAACATCCATAATTTTTCTACTAAGGGACTTTGTTCCAAAGACAGATACAATAAGTCAGTAGGTAAGTACCTACACAACCTGAATTATTTTGTGGATGTTTTTTGAAAATTGGAAGGAATATGGAAGGCGTCGGCGTTTAGTGTCAAGACGATATGTAAACTGTTTGATGCGTGTGTGTTGCCCATTCTCCTGTATGGGTGTGAGGCCTGGCACCTGACCAAAGCTCGGGCACAAAAAGTATCAGCATTCGAAACAAAGTGCCTCAAGAGAATTTTGGGTATAAGATGGTACCACCGCATCTCGAACGACGCTATACGCCGGCACACCGAGCGTGAGCCTATCACTTCTACTATTATGTGGAGGAGATGGACTTGGCTGGGACATGTGTTAAGGATGCTGAATGACAGTTGTTCGAGGAGAGCGCTGTTCTTCCTCCCATCAGGGTCCCGAGGACGAGGAAGACCCTCTCATACTGTGTTCCGCTCCTTCGAAGCAGAGCTGAGTAATCTGGACATGGTGTGGGAGGAGGTCATATTGCCTATAGGTCTTGTTGCCTCCCTATGCCCCTAAGTGGGGTCTTAAGGGAGTTTAGATTTGGATTTCGATTTTTGAAAATTAGTTGTCGCCCTCATCACTGAAGATACAATTATTCAGAACGGACCTGCAACCTTTCCGTTGACATACGAAGGTCGTGAGTTCGAAACCCGGAGCAAAATTTTCACCATTCACGCCGGCACTAGTAGGTACCTATTGCTTAAGTAGGTACGTAGTTAAAACTATCACTTTTTTAGACCCTCCGAAAAAATTTAGTCATTTGGATGTCATTGAATTTAGATTTAGTCATTTTGGACTTCATAAATGCGCAATTTTTTAATTTTATTTTAAAAGGTGGGTATGTATTATCTGGTATTGTCTGCACTTCCTCTATCATTTCCAAATATTACAACTTAAATCCCTTTGAAATGTTGTTAGTCCAACTAAGATAATAATATCACAACCCCGACACATGGGTATTTCAAAACAACTGCTATAAGTACATAATTTTAAAAATAAAAATCAGATGTAGACAAGCATAACCTTGCTTGAATTTATTGTACCTATATTATGAACTTATCTAGTTTTTATGTTAAAGTGTTTTCTGTGTTAAACGCATTTTGAAAATAGCTACAGCTTAAAAATCTTTCATTTGGAAGCAAAAATCAAGTGTGTTCTCGCAATCCGTGGCCGATACGTTTCCCTAGTTAGTGGTTGTCCGCTAGGGCTTTGTTCTGGATTTCTTCAGACATGTAGGTTTTACCAGGAATGTAGGGTTGCCAAAAATCCTTAAAAACAACCAGATACAAAGAGATAGTAAATATTCGGAATAAAAATGGACATCATTTATGGTAATTTTTCCCTCTCTTCATGAATCCATCCACAGGAGTAAGTATCTATATGAAGGCAATCACCATTAAAGGTTGCGCCCTCTCAAACCCCTGGATGTTTCAGGAATCTAAGTTCTCATTTCATCCAGACTTTATAAACCAAAAAAGTGCAAGGTTTCAGATTAAAGTTGGAAGGACTTCATCTGACGCGCCAAGAGAAAAAAATGATCCTTGTAACAAATTATTTAGTAAAAGACAAATAAGATCCGTCTTCTCTAGCTGTTTTAGATCTTGTGTAGGTATAGTAGCAGTTATTTATTTTTACTTATTTTTCATACTTACCTACAGCACAAAGCTATTACTCTATTGACGAGATGATAAGTAAATCAAGACGTTTTTATGGTATTACAGGGTTTGGCTACTTTTGTTTGTGACTGGGCTTGACCTTGAACTTTCCTTTTGCCTACAGTCCACATTGTATGGTCGTTAGGATGGCCCCTTGGTAGAGTGCTCTCATTTGTTGTAAGTAAAACTTTTTAATCTCTGCGACTCTCCACGTTATTTATATTTTATTGATCCTTGTATTTTTTTTTACTAAATTTACTGACAGGAGATTGAAAGGCCCTTTACGCCTTTTCAGCCTCGCCCACGTTTGTACTTACATTTTTTTTGTTTACACATATTTTGAAACCTCTTTTTTATATGCATTTTTCTGTATTTTGAAAATATCAGCTTTTTGAGACATTCAAGATATTTTTTTTGTTTGTTTTTCATTACATTTGCTTACAGGAAACTGAGAGGGCCATTTACACCTTTTCAGCCTCGTCTGCGTATTAATTTATCTATTTCGTTATGTATTGTTTCGATATAATAAATAATAATAACAACTTTTATGTATATTAAATCAACTAAATAAAATTACGTACTTATCGTTGAAAAAATAATCTCTACCATCCAACCAAGAAGCATAAGATAAGTTAAAAAGATAAATTCCCGGTCGGGTCAGAGTTTTTCTAAGTGTTTTTTTCACTTGAAATTTCTACCCGGGGTTGGCCTGTCTCAGATTGGACGGGACCGGTTGACTGGAAAAAATTGCCTCAGGCAATAAGTTCCGCCGGCTATACTGACACCTTTATATAGAAAAATGTTATATATAAAATTAAAAAAAAAAAATGTAAAAAAGTAGCAAGACAAGAAAAAAAAAATATATCAAAAAAATCTGCATACCTACCTACTTCTGATGAGATAGGAAGGGATTTAAGAATGGGACAGGGAAAAGGAATTGCCTCCATCCACAACGTATACAAACATTAAGTTCTGCATCAAAAGATAAAGAACATGCTTGATAAGGTTTTCCTCAAATTTACAACCCTGATTATGAACCCTATTTCATAATCGTCCAACTGTCATTCGGCATTATTAACTCAAGCTATAGTCGACAGGTGAGCTGACACATAGCTCCCTTCATGACGCGATAGTATCATAATATTATTACAATGTTCTCCCGAAGAACTTTGTCTCAAAAGCGAGATTACGTAATAGCATAGTAAAATGAATTGTTGTTAACTAAACAATATTGTGAAAAGTTTATTACTTGAGAAGAACTTAAGAACTACGATATCGGTACTACTGAACACATAAAAGTTGTTCAGTGTTCAGTTAATGATAAGTAGATAAATACCTGCGTGTAGCATCAATGTGAAGAAGTTAATATTATAATAGTTGTACAGACTTATTTTCATATGAGCTCACATAACTGTAAGCCGCTTTAGAAACTTTTCTAAGATGTATGCGATAGGATTCTCTGAATAAAAATGAAAAACATCAACTGCGATAAGCTTATTTCATATTTATGTTAAAGTTAGCAACCATTTAACCCATATCTGCCCAAATTTCTTTTTTGTGATTTTTTCGTTTTTTGTGCTTAAATTATGTCTAAATAACACGGTAAAAATAATATTTTTTTTTTTTTGAAAAATAAGCTAGTTTTCACACATACTATATATAGTAGGTTGGGCAGATGTAGGTACAAAAAAGGAACATATTGTTTTGTTAAGTATTTATTCATTTCTAGGCACATATGGCCATCCTTTTTAATAAATAATAAAATATTATAATTTTTTTACGATATAGAATGGAAGACTTGATACATGAACCACTATTACTTTATAAGCAGACTTGAGATGGCCTAGATTTGCTCTTTTTGTATGCACACTTCTACACTTAGTTTTTAAATGTTGTCAATAAAATGTCCAAAATGTTCAAATTAAATGTCTGGTATAACTTAATATACCAAGCATAGTTTCCCCACAATAGCACGTTGCTCTGTTCCACATTATAGAGCTGGTGTAATATTTTTTTCTTGCTCAGTTAGCTCATTTCAGGTGGTTCAGGTAGACCAACAACCCGAAATAAGCTAAGTGAGCTTGAAAAAACAAATAACGCCAGCCCTATTGTATGGATCAGAGCAACGTGCCATTGTTGGGAAACCATGCTGGATAATAAAATTCTGTCAGACATTCTATTTGAACATATTCGACATTTTATTCACAACATTTAAAAAATAAGTGTGGAAGTGTGCATTCAAAGCTAGCAAATCTAGGCCCTATCAAGTCTGCTCAAAAAGTAATATTGGTTTATGTATCAAGTCTTCCATTCTATATCGTAAAAAAATGATAATAGTTTATTATTTATTAAAAAAGATGTCCATATGTGCCTAGAAACAAACAAATACTTATACAAACAATATGTTCCTTTTTGTACTCACATCTGCCCAACCTACTAAATATAGTATGTTGGTAAATAACTGTGTGCAGAAAAATAAATAAATGATTTGAGCATTTCAAATCATTTTTAAATAGTAGATACATTCATATTATTTCAAATGACATGAAAATTAAAAGAAAAAAATCATTTAAAATTCTCAAAAATACCTACTTGGTAACAGACGAATTCCTGATTTCGCGACAGTAATCGACAAATTGGGGGAAAATTAACATTATTTTGATGTTAACTTCCTCCAATTGTTACTAAAAACGGTCGTAAACGTTCCATTGTTTATTTAAATACAAAATAAATCCAAAAAATCTCCACAATTTGTACTTAAACGAGTTTAAAAAGTGACCTACTATATATAGTAGGTTGGGCTGATATGGGTTAAACTTGTCTTTTTTTTTTAAATCACTTTCACCCAAACACAAAAGTAAAATGCAGAATGGAATTTGCACATGCTGCATTGAATGAAAATAAGACCATTCTATTGCGATGATAACTACTTAAATTTTAAAGTGCGACAGTTACTCATCAAATGTTATGTAGGTATGGTCAACTCTCCTTTGAGGCTTTGAAACATGGACTCTCAAGGTGAACATCATGCACCGGCTCTGGAGGCATTCGTGATGTGGTTCCACAGAAGAATTGTTCGAATACCATGGAACATCATCTTACCATAATAATTCAGTAAAGTTTGGTTTAAATGGGTTCTATTCATTCAACAATATATACAATAAGCTAACAGGTTTCACATGTAACTTATTACCTATATTACACCGCCATCTCTTGGATTTTTTTAAAGTAAAGCAATTTTAGCGGATTTGTTTAGATTACAAACTTATGACCTGTCGAACTTCATCCCGCATCCAAATCAACGATAATAATAATTACACAACGCAATAAATTATTGTCTAAATTTAATTCAGTTTTATGTCGGAATTCATGTAACAAGTTAAAGTATTTTTTTTTATTCTGGGTTAGGTCGAAGTTCGACGGGCGGGTCAGCTAGTGATTAATAACACAGAAGTCTTAGAGAGAACCAAAACCTTACTCTCGCATATCACAGTGAAATATTAGATATCATAATTAGAGATGGGAATAACGGCTTAAATTAAAAAACGTTATAAATAAATAAAATAAATAAAAGCTTTATTGCTGTCTGTATAAAAATACAAGGAGAAATATTTGTACGTTTCAAAGGGCGGACTTATCTTAGAAGATCTCTGCCAGCCAACCCAGTTAACAATAAAATTATAGCAGTTTCATTAATTGAAAATAACGTTATTATCAAAAGCTTAACGCTTTTTTATTTTAAAAACCCAAATGAAGATTATCGAATATTTGCTGTCATGTTAATCAAATAACAATTTTTGCTTGACTATTATTTTTGTTCAACTAATATTTACAAATATCGTTTAATATAAATAACGTTAGAGGCGTTGTCTTTATCTATCTAATATTTTTTATCAGCTATCGTTATAATGCCCATCTCTTATCATGATATTAGGGTCATGGGCTGCCAGGGGAGAAAAATATTCGCCTTCTCCAATAATTGATATTAGAGGGCAAAAGTGAGGGAAGACGGGGAGTTGGCAAGAATCAGATGTCATGGAGGTGGTCACCCAAAAAAGAAGACGATACCTTACAACCGTTCTTGATACAGGCGAAGATACCATCTTTAAAATATGTCCCGAGACGATAAGACAGCTGATCCAGATAATACCAGTAGTAAAAATTAATACAGGTTAAAATCACAAAGTATTTTTTTTTGTTATCAATGAGACATTAAGTCAGTTTTTCTTTTATCTACACACAAATGATTTCGAATTTTATTTACGTTTGACTTAATGAATTTAGTTAAAGATAGGTACTGAGATGAAAAACATTACTACATTAATTTTACTGTTTTTTTAACTGATGTTAGGTAACTGATGTTGACGCGGGTAAAACCTTGGGGCTCGATTCAAAATATCTACCAGATAGGTAGGTACTACCTTTAGGTAATAAGAAAAACTATAAGATAAACTTAAAATTTAGATAAAAGTTTAGATAAACGAAAAGAATCATCTTCTTTCTGTGTCGTGTCAGGTCGCCCCCACTGTCACTCTGGAGAATGGCTTCTGATGCAGAGAATGCGGTTGTCACGGCTCACTAGGAGGATCCTCGAGGGTCACCTAGGTGGAAAACCTAGGCTCAGTTAAGAAGGATGTGGCACAACTTCTGCAGGAAACAGATTGGCGGACCGCAGCGGGGGAGAGGGGGCGTTTCTAGAGAAGGATAAGGAAAATTGAATTGAGCTGCAGCACCATCGAACAAGAACTTGAAGAACGTAAAATCGAATAAATCAAGGACGCCTTATGAAAGTTCAGGAGATGATGAGGGACGTTGAACGGTAGGTACATTCAACTGATTAATCTTAACAAAGTGTGCCAATTGTTTATATAAAATATTCTGGGAATTCATTGTCAGGAGATGATGAGGAACGTTGAACGATACATTCAACTGATGAATCTTAACAAAGTGTGGCAATTGTTTATAATATAAAATATTTTGGGAATTCATTGTCAGGAGATGATGAGGAACGTTGAATGGTACATTCAACTTATTAATCTTAACAAAGTGTGCTAATTGTTTATATAAAATATTCTGGGAATTCATTGTCAGGAGATGATGAGGAACGTTGAATGGTACATTCAACTTATTAATCTTAACAAAGTGTGCCAATTGTTTATATAAAATATTCCGGGAATACATTGTCAGGAGATAATGAGGAACGTTGAACGTTACATTCAACTGATGAATCTTAACAAAGTGTGCCAATTGTTTATATAAAATATTCTGGGAATTCAATGTCAGCAGATGATGAGGAACGTTGAACGGTACATTCAACTTATTAATCTTAACAAAGTGTGCCAATTGTTTATATAAAATATTCTGGGAATTCATTGTCAGGAGATGATGAGGGACGTTGAACGGTAGGTACATTCAACTGATTAATCTTAACAAAGTGTGCCGATTGTTTATATAAAATATTCTGGGAATTCATTGTCAGGAGATGATGAGGAACGTTGAACAGTAGGTACATTCAACAGATTTATCTTAACAAAGTGTGCCGATTGTTTATATAAAATATTCTGGGAATTCATTGTCAGGAGATGATGAGGAACGTTGAACAGTAGGTACATTCAACTGATTAATCTTAACAAAGTGTGCCAATTGTTTATATAAAATATTCTGGGAATTCATTGTCAGGAGATGATGAGGAACGTTGAAAGGTACATTCAACAGATTTATCTTAACAAAGTGGGCAGATTGTTTATATAAAATATTCTGGGAATTCATTGTCAGGAGATGATGAGGGACGTTGAACGGTGGTACATTCAACTGATTAATCTTAACAAAGTGTGCCGATTGTTTATTATGTAAAATATTCCGGGAATTCATTGTCAGGAGATGATGAGGAACGTTGAACGTTACATTCAACTGATGAATCTTAACAAAGTGTGCCAATTGTTTATATAAAATATTCTGGGAATTCATTGTCAGGAGATAATGAGGAGCGTTGAACGGTACATTCAACAGATTTATCTTAACAAAGTGGGCCGATTGTTTATATAAAATATTCTGGGAATTCATTGTCAGGAGATGATGAGGGACGTTGAACGGTAGGTACATTCAACTGATTAATCTTAACAAAGTGTGCCGATTGTTTATATAAAATCTTCTGGGAATTCATTGTCAGGAGATGATGAGGGACGTTGAACGGTAGGTACATTCAACTGATTAATCTTAACAAAGTGTGCCGATTGTTTATATAAAATATTCTGGGAATTCATTGTCAGGAGATGATGAGAAACGTTGAAAGGTACATTCAACTGATTAATCTTAACAAAGTGTGCCGATTGTTTATATAAAATATTCTGGGAATTCATTGTCAGGAGATGATGAGGAGCGTTGAACGGTACATTCAACAGATTTATCTTAACAAAGTGGGCCGATTGTTTATATAAAATATTCTGGGAATTCATTGTCAGGAGATGATGAGGAACGTTGAAAGGTACATTCAACTGATTAATCTTAACAAAGTGTGCCGATTGTTTATATAAAATATTCTGGGAATTCATTGTCAGGAGATAATGAGGAGCGTTGAACGGTACATTCAACAGATTTATCTTAACAAAGTGGGCCGATTGTTTATATAAAATATTCTGGGAATTCATTGTCAGGAGATGATGAGGGACGTTGAACGGTAGGTACATTCAACTGATTAATCTTAACAAAGTGTGCCAATTGTTTATATAAAATATTCCGGGAATTCATTGTCAGGAGATGATGAGGAACGTTGAACGGTAGGTACATTCAACAGATTTATCTTAACAAAGTGTACCGATTGTTTATATAAAATATTCTGGGAATTCATTGTCAGGAGATGATGAGGAAGGTTGAACGGTAGGTACATTCAACTGATTAATCTTAACAAAGTGTGCCGATTGTTTATATAAAATATTCTGGGAATTCATTGTCAGGAGATGATGAGGAACGTTGAACAGTAGGTACATTCAACTGATTAACCTTAACAAAGTGTGCCGATTGTTTATATAAAATATTCTGGGAATTCATTGTCAGGAGATGATGAGGAACGTTGAAAGGTACATTCAACAGATTTATCTTAACAAAGTGTGCCGATTGATTAGATATATAAAATATTCTGGGAATTCATTGTCAGGAGATAATGAGGAACGTTGAACGGTACATTCAACTGATTAATCTTAACAAAGTGTGCCGATTGTTTATATAAAATATTCTGGGAATTCATTGTCAGGAGATAATGAGGAACGTTGAACGGTACATTCAACAGATTTATCTTAATAAAGTGTGCCGATTGTTTATATAAAATATTCTGGGAATTCATTGTCAGCAGCTGATGATGAGGAACGTTGAACGGTAGGTACTTTCCAAAATACCTACCTAATATCTAGGTAAAATTATATATTTTAGGAAAATAAGAACACACATAGATATTTATTTGTCATTTATTTTTATTAATATCATTTAAGTATTCGAGATATTTCAGTAAGTAGGTACTTACTTACGTAAGATAATATACTTACCTATTTAAGGATCTTTTTAATACATGTAGGTATATTTCTAAATTGAAAATGTACAATTTGGTATTTTTGGCACTCGTTTAAAATCAATCTACATACATTTCACACGTAGGTACCTACATAACGAGTAAGTAGGTAGGTACCTAAAATAAAAATAAAATAACACAGCATATTGATGTAATTTTTTTACATTATTTTTTTAAAAGCACTTTAGAATCGTCGAAAATAATAATTAATGAATATTTCTACATACGATGAAATACAGGCATGGTAATACTATCTATATACAAAAATAAATTAATAATTAAATTATTTATCATTATATAATATGTATAATTTTCAGTTAACTAAAATATCTACCATTATAGGAACATTAACTCTGTTTTTATTTATATTTTCTTTTTACACTTAATATTATGTAATGTGTATTGTGTAATGGACCAATTTTGCTAATTCTTTTTTTGATGTGTTTACTATTTTCAGGAAAAGGTTCTTATGAAAGAAAAAAAAATAAGAAAGATACGTGGAACATAAGAAAACTTAAAGTAGGTAACCGTCTTAGAGATTTTACAATATGTTTTTATATTCTCTATACCTACCTACTAATTTTGAAATTAAATAATTGGCATTTGACAGAAACTCAGTTATTTGATAATTGGTGCGATTGCCAGAATGCGGATGGAAAATAGATGATGGTTTAAAAAGATGCATCTGTCAAAATTACATTGATTAAATTATAAAAAATATAAAAATCGAATAAAATATTGATAGTAAGTAGGTACCTACCTACCTACCACAGAACAACGTCTGTCGGGAAATAAGCTAAAAATAGGTAAATGTGCCTACGGAGAAATGGCATAAAACATAAAACAAATACATATTTTTTTTACAAATTATATTTCTATTAAGTAGGTTTAATTATGATTTAATATGGATTACATATTGCACTTCTTTGTAGGTATAATAATAGTTTTGATATTAAACAGTTACATTATACCTACATTATAATTCTTATAAGCAAATAATTTAATTAAATAAAAATAAATATTTTTGATGACTATTTTATATACATTGGTAATAAGATTGTAATGGAATTAGAAATAATATAGGTATTATATACAATTTTACAAAATTAAATTTACAAGAATATTCAGTTTTAACACTTGGTCATACGCAGGGCAGTGAAATTGTGCTTGAGGAACATTTTTTAAAACTAGTGGTGGGCCAGTGATCTAAATTCGACCATAACTAATTTAGGTTATAAGTTTGAACATTATTAAGATTGAATGGAAGTGAAAACCCAAGATTTATCACGAAATACATGTGAACAACATGCACCTCGAAAGACAAAAAGGGATAATCAGGTTTTCACAGGAAACAATATGAAGATGGAAGGTTTACTCCTTTACGCTGTGATGAATTCGGCAGAGACTGTGCTACTGCACTATTGGCATATTCTGGTGATGGGCACAGCCTCGTCCCATATGCAAGTGCAGTAGCACAGTCTTTGCCGAATTAATCACAGCGTAAAGAAGTAAACCTTCCATCTTCATATTATTAAGATTGCTTTGTCAAAGACTTGGCGAGGGCTCTTTCACAAGTTTCTTTTAAAAATAATAACATTGATACCTACGTCAAATTTGAAATGTCCATAGGTATGTAGAAAATGTTTTCTATGGTTATTTAATAAAAAAAAATATTAATTTATTCTCAATTTGACCACATATAAACAAAATGTATGTGTCAAATACACGGAAGTATGTGTAAGTATGAAATACATAACATTACAATAGTGTGCGTAGTGTTTTTTTTTTATTAAATTAATCTATTTTTAAGCATAGTTAAAAAAAAATATTAGCGTTCGCCACCTCTTCTCTATAATATAAACTATAAGTGTGCAAAATTTCATACTCTTCCGTCCGCGAAATTTACGTAAAAATGATCACAAAGTTTTTCTTTCACGTATTAATTTATAGATATTTTGATAAATATATTATCATGATACCCTTCACAACTGTATCTAAAATAAAAAAAAAAAATCATAATTTTATGACACTTTTTTGGTACACAACACGGCAGAAGTATTTATTTGAAATCTACACATCCAATAGTTGCTTTTAAAAAACAATTTACAAATCAGACAAAAAAAATAGCTATGTATCACAATAAAGAAAAGTTAGTACTTATCTCAAACTGAGACAGTTAGTACCTATCCTTTAACATTTTTTTTGACACTAAAGGTAGGTATAAAAAATATATCGATTTCGCCAAGATAATTACCTCCCCCCCCTCCCCCCTAATTAGAGATGGGCAATATAACGACAGCTGATAAAAATAATAGCTAAATAAAAATAACGCATCTAGCGTTATTTAATATTTAACGATATTTATAAATAATAGTTGAATAAAAATAATAGTCAAGGTAATATTAAAAAATTTTGGAATCGACCTTTTTTTTTTAGGAAAAAGTTAAGTTTCCAGATACCAAATGTTTAAAATAGCTTTCACCTCTTTTTAACCTTTCATGGGCGTGTTGAAATAAAAGTTTGTGACACAGTAAGTATCATGATATTATGTTACTCAGATGGGTTGTAATATCATTGAAATTACGGTAAATAATTATAGATGTAGGTACACTAAACTATTGGATTTAATTTCAATGAAGTCATATTAAGCTAGAAATTGGTATAAAATACTTGCATGCTGTAAAACAAAAATGTTAAATAATAATGCATAAAATTCGCAGTCAATGCGTGTGACAGCGGTATTTTCTAAACGCGTGTGACCAAGTGTTAAATATGATTATTAATAGCTTGCTTACAGAAAATTGTGGTACCTTCCTACTCGTAGTTAGGTATGTATCTATGTAATTTTTTTCTGCACTTACACTTACGCAGTGGTCTTCAAACTTCTTCTCCAAAAAGTTAAAACGGTAAGTAGGTACCTACGTAGATTCCTACATCACAACGTTTCAAAAAGTATTTTGATAACCAAAATTGTCTCATCGAGTAATTTTTCAACATTAAGACGCAAAATTACAAAGGTTCACTTATTTTTACATTCCATCTTTATTTTTTGCTTTTTGACCGTCTGATATTTCAAAGGCTCTCTCTTGTGTAAACAAAACAACAAAAAAATCTTATTTAAAAAGAAGCATAATTATTAAGATGTGATAAGTGACTATAAAAACGCAACATCACATAGATTTTAACCTGTCAAAGATACCTATGCCCAACAATTTTCTGGCTCTGATAGCACTTTCGAAATGCAAGACATTAAATATTAGGTACAAGTATTGATAACTCAACGAATTGAACGTGCATTCATGGTGGAATTATTTAAATAAAACAATTGATTTGTTATTCCACAAATTTAAAAACCTGACTAATTTCGCAGGCACAGGTCCTGTCATGCTCACAGGAACACAGAAAGAAAGTGTGCCTGCGAAACTATATATGAAGATGTGTTGGTGACTGAAGGTTGTGCGGCCTTGTACAATGTGGCAGGCTGCTACCGGATGTTGACATCATGGAGAAACGCTATTGGTGGATGATGTCGTCATGCGAAACATGGCCGCTACAGATTATTAAATTTGTGGAATAACAAATCAATTGTTTTATTTAAATTGCTGTAGGTATTGATAAATTGTTTTAAATTCAAAAATAAAGGACCAGGAGGTTCCTAGGCAACAATAAAACATTGAAATATCTAGGTAGGTATAGAGTACATATTTGAAAACGAAGAGGTTTGCAGCGTATCCCGTGGACTGATGGTCTC
Source organism: Mystacides longicornis (assembly GCA_963576905.1). Lineage (NCBI taxonomy): Eukaryota > Metazoa > Arthropoda > Insecta > Trichoptera > Leptoceridae > Mystacides > Mystacides longicornis. Next base: position 10,884,466 of record OY756427.1, on the reverse strand, counting down.
TAGCATTGAGGTAGGCTGCAGTGTGTTTATTTACTTATGCAACAAACAAACAATAAAGATATGGTTGATAGTCCAGTGGTATCGATCGCCGGCTTTCATGCGCACAGCGTATTGGAGGTCGTAGGTTCGAATCCCAACCGTGCCCACCATTTCCCCTTTCACGACACAACCCTTTGGTTAGTGTAAAAGATGTCAAAAGTGTATTTGTGTTCACTTCGAGTGAGCACAGATTCATTTAAAAAAATTCACGAAAAAGTTAAAGTTTAGAACAAGTAAAAAAAATGATTTAAGGGACTTTGCACGAACTGCTTAAGATAATATACGAAACTGAAATTTAAGATTTAAAAGAATCTCTATTCCGTCAAATAGAAGACAATTACCTACACATTTTGGCTCTTTGCTAGTTGGTAAGTTACTTAAAGGTTGTGTGCCAAGCTGTGAATCATCACATCAAATACAGATAAACATTAATTAAACTTAATAGTTCAGCGAGGTAGGCAAATTAGTTGTAAACCTAACTCGAAGGTTTACAAATCATTAGATAGATCTGATAATCATTTGTAAATCCGAATAAAGGCTTGGGTTGAGTTAGAAAAAAGTGCGTTATTGGAATCTCATTTACCTAAACATGATTTCTTTCAAGAACTTTGAAAAAATATTTAACTGACCAAATCTATCCCTTCTGTTTTTGTAGGTAGGTAGGTACATAATATCTATTCTTGTTTCTTTAAATGTTTAAAATTTAGGTATAATATTACTGAAATTTGTACCTATTTTAAGAATGTAGGTATAACTACCTAAGAATCATCTTGTCTTTCAATGAAACGTGTTTTTTTTTTAATTTACGTATATAAATAATCAAAATACTGACTGTTAATCCCTATACATGGCTTCCTAACATTTTATAAAATATCAAACTAGTAGGTAAATGAGACATATTCCAATTATATTTTTTTTTAAGTTATGGATCGAGAACAATTTGAGACATTCCAGAAGAAAGAAAATTACTTCTCATCAAAAAGCATCCAAAACTACCTAACTTAGCTATTGAATTAAAGTTCATTATGCGATGAAACATAAATTTCAGTTTCGTTTATTTATAAAAGTGACAAAAACGGGTTTTTAGGTGCAAATCACCCTTAAGTTTCAAATAACTGCCTATTAAACATAAACTTTTTCGTGATCAGTGGGCCTAGACAAAATACAGTTGGCGATCGACTACAAACGAATTCTTCGACAATGTAGAGTAGGAAGAAAATTAGCTGTCCACTTTTTATATTTTTATATAAGTGTCATTGCTTGGTTTAAATAATTGTTTACTTGTTCCAGTGGACAGATAATTTTTTCGCACTATACATTGGCGAAATCTTCGTTTGTAGTCGAACGCCAGTTTGAATTTGTCTACGGGGGCTGGTGTTATTTGCATAAAATAAGTTGAATAAAATTTTCAAAACTCTCTATATACCTACATCTTAGGTTTGTAGATACATATCTACCTAATATATTTACCTAGGTAGGTACCCAAATAGAAATTATTGATCATTTGAAATAAATACGTACCTAGGTACTTACCTAATACGTACATACGTAATAAATATGTACTTACCTATTGGTAGGTAGGTGAGTCAAAGAAAAATAAAAAAAATATAATGAAGCACCTATCTACCTCTCCTAATCAATCCACATTTCAGAGAAAAACAACAGATCTATAATACAAAAATCTTAATTTCATTGAACATCATTCTTAGTAGACAAGTAGGTACTTATGTACATAGGTTGGAAATAATATTCGAATCTACTTATAAACTAAAATAATACCAACACTAATCACTTGATGGCACTTCTTACAGCTAATCACTTGATGGCACTTCTTCTTTGATCTCTGATGAAAGATGTCGCCTTCATCTGCTCCAATCGTCTGGGGTGACAATTGGAGAAAAGGCGGATCTTCTAGGGGTGCTCGGGGATCTCGGAGGTGAGGTCGTACGTTGCGATCCGAGTAATGATTCTATTGAAAACCCTTGGCTCATTTTACGTTCGGAACCAGTCATCACTTCTGTCCGTGGAGTTGGCCGCAATGGACGGGGTGCTAATAATGGCGGCGGAGGGATTCCCAAAGGGGGTAAACAGTAAGGGAGCGGGAGGGATAGGGAAAGACTAAGCGGGATAGGCAACGGCGGTATACAATACGCGTCGTGACCTATCAGGGAGGCAAGCGCTCTCTGATCCCTCAGAAGAATACCGCCGGCCGGTCTTTTGTATCTCTTTCTTCTTCTAAGAAAACTTCCATTATCAAACATGTCCTCTGCTAAAGGATCCAATGTCCAGTAGTTTCCTTTGCCAGGATTTCCAGGCTCTCTGGGTATTTTTATAAAGCAATCGTTCAGTGATAAGTTGTGCCGAATTGAATTTTGCCAAGCTGGGAATTTGTCTCTATAATACGGAAACCTAGTCATGATAAACTCACAAATACCACTCAACGTCAGTTTCTTGTGCGGACTTTGTAATATTGCCATAGTTATAAGAGCGATATAGGAATAGGGTGGTTTTATCATCTGTCCAGACTTTGGTTTCCCGCTCTGTACGGGCGGGATCTCGTTGTCAGTGGATCCGTTCATAAAAACTGGAGAACCATCGTCCACAGAGAGAGGTTCCTCGCTTTTCTGAATATACTCCATGGCCAGTTCTCTTTTCCTGATGTACTCCTCCATTTCGCTGTCCTCTCTGCATGACTGGTAGAAATCGGGCTCCTGCTTGCTGTCACACAGTGCGTAACGTTCTTCATTCGAAAGAGGTCGCAGGTCCAGGGCCTGACCCGGACCCCCAGACCCCCACTCCTCATAACTCATTCAAACTTTAATTTAAAAATTCACTATCCAATTAATTATAAAATTACTTCTTTACGTATTTCAACAACAAACACAAAAACTGAACGAATTCGAAACATTTTGTTTTGAATACAAACGGCACTCGCAACAATCAGATTTATAGGCGAATATTAAAAGCCTAGGCATTTTTTTATGAGTTTACAATGGTAGTTATTGTTTGGGTTTTCACTTTGTTCCGTTAAAATACGCGACGCGTGTATATTGTGGTGACACTGTTTCGTACGGCGACCGTAGCTGTATACTCAACACGCTTCGCAATAACGGTTTGGTTTAACTGAACGATTCACACGAGATAGAAACTGTGCAGCGTCTATGTAGGGGTTGCCGCTGTTTACCTCTGGCGGGGTGGGGTTCTGCTAATGTCCCCTCAACACCAACCCCGACAGGGGTATGAGAGGAGCAGAGGCGTGCCTTTAGACGCCAGATCGATGTTAGCATTGTTATTCACTTTATAACAGCGAAAAAACTTTTAAAAGCAAATCGACCAGTGACCAGAGCTGTAAAGTACCTACCTATATACATACCTACCCTTATTTTCAGTACAAAACATACAAAAATATTGCTTTGTAAACATCATTTTTTCAAAGAATGAAATTCCTTAATGCTTATAACATTTTACCATCACCATTAATGATAGATACATTCTTGTAAAATAAAACAGTAGATAGATACGTTATGTCTATAATGAAGTATTTCGGAATTTTACTACACGGTAAGTACCGTAAAGAGGTGTCGATTAGGGCCGGGAAAACCAAAAGAACTCTCATTATCCATCACAATGAAAAAAATAAAAGCTTTTGACATGTGGATTGATCGAAGACTGTTGCGTATCCCTTGGACGGTTATGATCAGCATTTCGGAGGTCCTGAATAGAGCAAATTATTGTTAGAGAATAATTTTGATGGCAAAAATCAAGATCTGTTATAAGATCTCATACCTTGGCCACGTTCTGAGAGGTGATAAGTACCTACCTACTCGCTTCTGCATCTAATTATCTAGGGCAAGATCGAGGGAAGACGTGGTGTGGGTAGAAGGCAGGTGTCATGGCTGTACAATATAAGAGCGTGGACTGGAATCTAAACCGTTGGGGAACTGATTCATGCAGCTAGAGACAGGGAGGCGTTTGCCCAAGTGACAGCCAACATTGGGAATACCTGACCTTGGCACTTCAAGAAGGATCTAATAAGTTTTTTTTTTCACCCACTTAGGCACTTGAGAGTTTCAAGACAGTACCTAATACAATCCAATAAGGTAGGCATGTAGGTAGGTACTGTACATATTATATGCACACAAATATAGATAAAAGCAATTCAACAAGAAAGAAAACAAAAACACTAAAATACCTATAGGTACCTATACCTAGAAATAAACTGTTTCTTCTTCTTCTTAATACCTACGCATATTATTCACGTACGTAATTCAGATAGGTAAGTATAGATAGGTGTGTTGAAAAAGAAAAATGCCTGCACCAATATTACAACAATCATAATAGGTAGTACCTATTGATTTTTATCGTTAAGCTTAATTAAAACCACCACAGTCTCACAGCCATTTTTTTTAAATCTGGTTTTTTAAAAGACCACCTAAACTATTTTCTTGAAAATATATTTTGATAATAATCAAGTTTAAGGGATTAAAAATCATGTTTTCAAATATTTGAAAGTTTGCACTGCATATAAACTACAATGTTTAGAAGATGGCATCATTATTTAATTTTTTTATTTGAAAACTGAGTTAGAAAATCTCCTTTTCATTTGTAAAATTATCAAATCTTTTATGCTATGGTTTCGTTTTAAGCTGCACGTAGCTACCATAGTTCTTACTGTTACCTCTACGTTTACATGCAAATTTGTAAATTCTATTGAGAGACTTTTCATCCTTTTTTCGCAACATGAAAATGTGTTTCTCTATCTCTTTTTTTCATTCGTTTTATGCAAAGAAAATAATATTTTAATAAACGTATGTCTACCAACACACCTAATATAAACACGACTGTACTTAATGTAAATATTTTTATTAGTGTCACACTAGACATAAAAAAATACACAATACATGAACCTAATCTAGATAAATAAAATAAATAAAACATTCTCAAAGAAAACCATTGCAGCTGATAAAAATCAACAATGATGTGTTAAGATAATAAATGTTATTTTATGATAATAATATACCTACTTATATAGAAGGCAAAGAAATTATTCTTTATTTGTGTTTTCAAAATAATAGTACAATAATAAATCATCTGCAAACATAGATAAAGACAGTCTGTCTCTACATATTCTTTTAATTTGCTGTCGTACAAAAAAAAATTTAAATGAACGCGTTCAACATCCTCAACCAAACTTTTGCTGTCATCAAAAATAAGGAATATTAGATCAGAATGAATGAGAATGAATGAACTTTTGCTGTAATCAAGTTTTGTTTTAATAAAAAAAAATTAAACCAGAATATGATAATTCATTATTTCTACGTCATCATCCAAACTTTTGTTGTCATCAAAAATTATATTATTAGATCGTAATGAATTAAGTCAACGTCCACAAACAATAAATTTCTATCATCAAAATAAAAATTAAATCTTAATGAACGTGTTCGACATCCTCAACAAACTTTTTCAGTCATCAAAAATAATATAAGAACAGAATCGATGAGTTCGGCGTTCTCAACCATAACTTTTGATGTCATCAAAAATAATATTAGATCAGAATTAATGTGTTAAAACCCTAAACTAAACTTTTGCTTAGTGATATAAAAATTAACGTTATATTAGAATGAAGCTGAGTTCCAAAAGAATTTGTTATGTTTTTAAAGAAAAATCCCAAAAACATCTTCTACAACCCTGCGTCAGTTAGCTCAGCTTCTAACCCCAGTGTACCTTTCCTAGCCAAACAATCACCCTACTGGTAATAAGGGTGGCGGCAGGGGGTGATATTCACAAAACAGCCAATCACGTCTTCAGGGCGGGGCTTAGCGGCCAACATGTCATCGGGGAGGGGGAAGGCGTATGCCATAACATCCACCCCAATACACACCCCATCCCACCCCTTCACCATCCTTCCTATCCCATTATGTTCTGTTATGCAAATAATATTCTCTACAATGTACACATTGTGAAGGGGTACCTCTAGCTATGTAGGATGTAGATGGGGTTTTTCAGGACGCCGTGTGCCTGGGGTTGAAGCGGAGTGGGGGTGAAACAGTCCTGACTGAAAAAAAATAATATTTTCGCTGAAGAGTGCCTACCCAGTGATGTAATCATCTTAACGCTTTTCAACTCATAGGTATCTGTGATTGCATCTGATACAGCTAGCGCTTATGAACATAATACAGTAGAATATAGATTTCAGAACAAAAATATGGGTGCAATGGCATGATTTTTTTTTGCATTTCTTTAATTTAAAGACCATGGTTATTGTTTAATCTATGTTCCGGGTTCATTTCCAAGTAGGTAGCATAAAATTAGACACATACCTCAACCAAGAACGAACTATTTTTGATGCGACATTAAATCAATCAGATCGTGTTCGATTTAAAGAGGTACTGAAACAAATTTCAACCACTACGGGCTGACAACCGTCTTCTACTGGTGTTTCGAAGACTGCATGCGGCCATGCGAAGCATTGTAGATAAATACTCGTAGTATGTAGGTAATGTCATGCTTTAATATATAGGTACCTACATAATATACATTTTTTGCAAAGTGCTAGAATATTTTTAGCTATAAGATAAAAATCTTTCGAGGATATTTTTATGTCCAATTTTTCATTAATCAGCTATTAACAAAAAACATCTAGGTACCTACCTACATTAATATTTTTGTTTTGTTCAAGATTATTTTTATAATTTGTGATTTTCATATACCTACCTACTTACCTACCTATATATTTTTTCTCTTTTAATATCGTTGTATGTTTGTGATGTCCAATTTATATACTTTTTTAGTGAATTTTCTGTTCCTTATTCTGATTAATCTTATGTAGGTACATTGAATAGGACTAGGAATGAACCAAAATGTTTCGTTAAAAATTACATATATATATCTACCTATATTCAATTTGTATTCTTAGCCTGTTTGTGCATGTTGAAATAAATAAATAAATAAAATAAAAGCTAATTTCTATTATTGTCCAGGATAATTCTTAAATTTCTCGAGGTTTTCTTATACCTATACCTACCTATCTAATTACTAATTATACAGACCCAATAAGTTTAATCAATCTACGCCATTCAAATAGAATGCGATGTCACTCCAAAAATTGCTGATTCCGCAGGCACCGCTAAGAATGTTTCTATGCATTTGAATGGACATATTTTTACCTTCGCACATCAGGAAAAGCAGGAACCCGCTTTCCGGCATACCTACGCATTGTATATTTTTGTTATTCTATTAGTCTGCTTTCTTTCTACTGATCAAATTTTTGCTAAGTTGCGTTGCTCATTGCTGAGGACATGTTAATATATAGAACTTATACCTTCTACTAGGTAACGGAAGAATATAACAAGGGTTTTTTCATACCTCATTTAAAAATGTCACAAACATATCTTTCACTTAAATTAGGTAGATGATTTTTTACACATTTGAGCAGCAAACACGCATATAGTGATTTTTGATAAAACCTCATAGTGAATGCCCTTTCTTGATGAAATATAATATTGTATATACTTATAACTTATAGGATAGGTACCTACCTATTTCATAATTTTTATTAAAAATTTGGATGAAACTTAAGAACTAAATTTTTATTTGCTTAGAAATAAGCTACTTATTCATTGTATAACAACAATGTTTTATTTTTATTTTATTTTATCAATATTTTAAAGTGGGTAGGTACCTACCTATACCTATGGAAATCCTCTACTGATATAGATGATACCTGCTTCGCAAATTTGAATGATAGAAAATCTATATTTTGGTTTGCAAAGTAATTAATTTTTTTCTTTACAATCAACGTGTTTTGAACGGACTTGCTGAACCTAGGTATTATAGAGACTAATCACTTTTTGCATAGGTACCTATCTTGTTTATATCCTCGCGGATTGAAGACTGGATTTTTTCTAGTAACATAGGTAATCACAAAGCGCTTTCTATTCCTTGGAAACATTCGCTGTTCTCTGTTGCCAATCATTATCAAGTCTAGATGGCATTCACGAAGAACTCCAGTTAGTAAAAAGCCTTATAGAATCAGTCCAAGTATTGTATCAATCCACCAGTAGATGTCACTAGCCTCGAAAATCGTTAAAAATTGAAATATTTTCCCACTCACTGTATAATGTATTTATACAAGTTTCAACGAAATGACAATTGGCAACAGAGAACAGCGAATGTTTCCTAGGAATAGAAAGCGCTTTTAACCTGGCCTATAGGAGGTTGTAAGCCCTCAGCTCTGTTGTCCAAGATCTGATAGACTCATTGTCTGTTGAGATTGTTTTCCAATACATTACTTTTTGCATGTTTGATCCTCGCTTAGATTGGATAATAAGTCTTACTTGTCTACTCCGTATAAGTGGCAAAATATAAAAGGTAAAATAATAACGATATTTTTTTCAATAATAAAAGATAGTTGCCGTTTTTAACAAAATTACAATCACACAGTTGTTAGTCCCTGATATATGTATGTCGTACTCATGAACGTTGTGTTGAGCAAATTGCATAAAAACAGACGCTTCAGCACTTCAGCGCAACAATATCGCGGAGGATTACTCAGCGAGTGTATACTCCGTTTCACAAGAGCTTACCGACGCCGCTTTGTCTGGGGTACACAGAAAAAACAACTGGATTTTATTCTCTCAATCCAAGAATTTAAACTGTCTCAGGCAATTCAAGAGTTTATTGTCTTAAGTTAAGAATATTTCCTTGAATTAAGTAAACCACATATCTCCAATCAAAGAATTTTTTTTCTCATTTTAATAAACATTGTTTTCTTGATCTAAGAGATTTTATCTCATTCTAAGTAATTTGAATATCTTGGATTAAGTAAAAACACAAAACTTTCATTGAAGAAAACGTTTTGTTGATTCAAGAAATTATAGTCTCAAATGAAGAGCCGAGCCCCGAGCGTAAATTTATTTTGTGTCCGCTATCCATATAAACGGGGATTTCCATTAGGTATGTTTTGCGACGGCATCGACGCGTCTTCGGATAGTATGCAGAAATGTCATAGTTCGGCTTTTAACGATACTCCGACCAATCGGCAATCTTCGTGTCGTTACTCGGGTTTGATATGTATTGTCATTGTGTTGTCGTCAACCTCAACTGTCAAGAAAGTATTATGATGGTGTACGATTATTTTTTGTTATAAATCTAGTTTTTTTTGTGCGATTCGGTGTGAAGTTTTGTAAAAGGAAGAGTGATAATTTGTTTAATCCGAATGACGAAGTGTTTTATGATTTAAAGTCTTCAGTGTCGGAAGAGAAAGCACTAACATTTTTGTCGGTTGAATACATTGTTTATGTAAGTATGTTTAAAACTTTTCAATGGTCAATCATAAAAAATATGTTAAGTAATCGATTTTTTTTCATTTATAGAATGTATATGAATATATTTATGGTATAATTTAGTACTTTTGCTAGGTAAAACATTAGTTTAGTTATTTTACTAACCTAATCTAACCCGACTTTTTAACTACGTACCAACCTTCAACCTAACCTATTCAGATCGTATATAAAATAACTTTGAAATCGTTAGGAATGACTCAACTAAAGCTTTACCTTTTGCGACTTATTTTAGTGTATATCTGTATATTATACTGTCAAAAATGTTCATTAAAGTATGTATTAGCGTATACCACCGGTTTTGGACAATCTAACCTAAAATTTGTATGAGCCCGTTTGAGTATGAATCATTGACATAGTGGTTTCTATGTTATAAGACATGTTAAGTTAAATAATTATTTTGTCGTTTCAGCCGTATAATAAATGATGAATAGAATATAAAAGTCATAGGACTACCCATTAATTTCCAAAAAAAGCAGAGAGGTCATACTTCGCAAGACCAATTAAAGAGGCAATAAGAAGAAAGTACATCGCAGTCTAGAGCAAGCTTATAGACAATGTAGGAAACATCTTGTGTGATGAAGATCGCTGAATCAGACTGCCGAATCCAGAAACAATAATTATCACCTCTCGAAGAAATCAATGGTTAGTAATTAATATTTATTTATTTGCCAATAAACGGCTTTGCTTCTATTTTCTACAAATTATGTATATATTTTATTATTTTTTAGATTCGTACCACGATGAAGATTTAATATGGTTTAAATTTAAGAGAGAACCATGGGATGAAGTATTTAGAAAGTGGAAATCAACATTTCAACTTCGAAGAACATAAACTGATAAAACAGAGGCAACGTTTTTGAGTCAATGGCCCATTCTGGAGGATCCCAGAAATAATGTGTTGGTAAGTCATTACACTTGACATTTTCTACTTCACAATTTCCTCTTTCTTTGTTACTGACAGTTAAAATATTACCTATATTATATAATAACAATAAATGGTATTGTAATTTATAAAGAATGTAAAAAAATTACAATTGTACAACTTGCCACTCTAGTAAAAAATATTATCTTCATCATTTATCTTCGTGAGCAGGCCGTGATCTTATTGAGATACATAGTAATGGAATATTGTTTTTCAGATAACGAGAAGAAGTGAGCCGGGCATCTGCAGAGAATGACATCACCAGGAGGTTCCTCAAGTGTCATCCAAGTGTAAGATTAGTTGCAAGAACTAGGACTAGGACTCAGATGCGAAGACAATATTAGGAAGGGTGCGGCACAGCTTATGCAGGTGACGGATTGGCGGTCCGCAGTAGAGGACAGGAGGAGTTATCTTCAGGAGGCCCAGGCTCGATTTGAGCTGTAGCGCCATCGAAGAAGAAGGAATATCTTCTTTGGAAGCTCCATAATTTAAAAAAAAAAAAATAATTGTCAAGAAAAAGTTATGTTGAATGGTATTCAGTTAATGGTGTAAAATATAAATATCATAAATTACATACTCTTGTATTAACTCAGTGAAGCATACCTATATTTCAGTAAAATTATTAATTTGTAGATGTAATTCAAATGTATTTTTTTAGCATGATTATCATTTAAGAACTGATGGTAGGTACACTGTAGAATCTACAAAAACTTACATTTTATTGAAACTGCAAATGTTGATTTTAATTAATTATAATTAACTTTCTACCTGAAATAATTTGATAAAGTAAATTATTTAACTTAACTTTAATTACTAACTGACTCACTATCATTGTCATTACTGCATTATAATTTATTTTTACTTGACCTGCTTATATTTAGACATTCTTAATTTTTTTTTTAAATATCATTATATCTACATGTTAATCGAATTTCTCACTTGATCTGACAAAAATTATTTCACTATTTTCATATTATATATCCATAATGAATTAAATAATTTATTTTTGTGTAAATGTTTAGAATTGGAGGGCTTATTACTGTTGTATAATTGTCTTTAATATTGTTATTTATTTTAAAATTTTATACAAATGACGATGGATGTAGTAGAATCGCTTTCGACTGGAATACTCATCTGGCGATGCGATTTTACATTCCTGATAACTATTTTACACTTCCATCTGTCTGTCAAAGCTTTGTTGTTTGACGAATTGTATAAAAATATGCATAAATACATACACGGCTAGCGCCTTAAATTGAAAAAATAAATAAATAAAATAAAATTTATTGTTTTTTTTTTAACAGACTCCTTACAGGCTCGATACACATATTACGTTAATCCAATTAGTATGTTAATTCTCTTTATTAAAAATTTTATGTTTCTTCGTAATAATAAATAATTTTTTGATGTTCATAAGAATATTATTTTTTATTTCACTTTTAAAGGTAGCTACATGTTAACATCATGTATAGTTGTTGATTTTTTTTATTTACCATCTTTAAATATTCACAATATTGTAAATAAAAATTTTTGACAACTTTGCATGGTATGTAGCCACCTTTAAAATTGAAATAAAAAATAATACTCTTATGTACATCAAAAAATTATTTATTATTAGGAAGAAACATAAAGTTTTTGATAAAGAGGTTTAACATATTGGATTAAGATATGACTCTCTCACTTTAAGCATATTTAAATTTCATTCAGAGAAACTTCATTCTTCGATTGAGAAAATATTTTACTTGTTCCGAGAATTAATACTCTTTCATGAAGAGCATGTATTCTTACGTTAAAAAAATAGTAGCTTATTTTGAGAAATTTCATATCTTCAATGAAGAAATATGTATTATTGAATTGAGAATTTTACGTTTAAATACTTGTTTTGAGAGTTTTAATTTCTTGAACTAAATTTTTTTTTCTTCTCCTTGAGAATTTTTTTTCTTATATAATGATATCTCTCTTGAATTGAGAAATAAAATCTTGGTCTGAAAATTATAATTTTTTCAACGAAGATGAAAATTTTCTAAGGTTGAGAAAATAATTTTTTCGTTATATATGAAATTGTAGTTTCTCAACTTAAGAGAAATCCTCTTGACCTGAGATATTTTTTTTTTCTGTGTAGCCTGCTTATACAGGGTGTACAAATAATATATATTGGATACAAAGGACGTAGGTATATTTGTTGTCAAACTTCAAAACGTTGTCATCAATGAAATAATAGGTATACAAACCTATTATAATGTATGTATCCTCATGTAGATGATCTATAATAATTGAATTTGTTTACTTACACAATTATTTATTTTTCACACTTATGGCACAACTTAATAATATGAAATACGATATAGGTAGGTACCTACTACAGATAAATACAATATATAGATACATAAATTGTGAAATCTAATTTTATAACAAAACTAACAACTAAAATGTATATGGGAGAGTGGGGATGTATGGGACAAATTTATTAAAAATTGAATTTTAGAAAAATAAAAAACAATATATTAAAAAAAAAATTCAAGGTTGCCGAAGATACAAAATTAGCTATGACATTAATTTTATGATTCATGATTTTTTTTTAACGTGTGTTTTTTTTATTTTTTTTATAGATCAATTGTTGTTTATTTATACTCTTTTATAGATATAATACCTACTTACTTTTTATATTATTTTTACTTCATTGCTTTTAATTTGATGAATCTGAAAACTGCGCGGTTAATGTGATAAAAGACGTTTCATGTGTACCTACAATATAACAAAAAATGAAAACAAAATAATTCAGTCTAGGTGGTTATGTAGATTTCTGTGATTTTTTTTATAAAAAAGTCGGGAACACAATAAAATTATGCTTAGGTATGTATTCTTTTATTCTACTAATTTTTCCCTTTCGCAGTACCTGAGCCGAGTAGGTTCTTGCATGTACCTATTGTTAGAAATTTTCATATTACATTATGTTTATCAAAAATCAAATGTGTTCCCACCTAAGTGTTTATAAGTTTAAAAATATTAATATACTTCACTGGTGTATGTTTCGTAATTTTTATGTACCTACCTACTGTCTTATTTTTGTATCAATTTCATTGTATGTATACTAGGGTGTCCCTTATTTTTCAAAGTTTTTATTTTAAAACCCACAGGTCCTAATTTTGTTAGTTTGACCCTAAAACAGTCCCAAATAAAATTTTATGTCAATACGAGCACTGCAACCCGTGCCGACTTGAGCTTGAATATTTCCATACATTTTCACTATTGGCGCCATACGCGGTTCGCACACTTCCACTATATGTCGCATATTTACGACATATCGGTCAATTATTAATTACCGACTATGGTTTTTTATTGCAAACATGGCAGTTGAATAATTCTAAGAGATAAATTTACAAATAAGGGTGTAAATATAACCATCTAACCGTCGGGCTCTTGCTTACTTTTCAATATTCTCTAATTTAAGTTGATTGTCAATGAAATTGAAATTTTCATCTTACGAGTGTACCTACCTATATTATATTTTGAGCAGCGGCTAGAATACCAAATAAAGCCCCTCCCATCCTTGTAACGAAGCTTGTAAATCTTTATCAAGCCTCAAGAGAGTTTAGAAGTAGAGTCGATAAAACACAGAATGTTAAAAAACGCCCGGGAGTAAAAATTTGAAAAGTATTTGGACAATTTAGTTGAAATCTCACACGCTGATGTGTTCTGAAGAATAAAAAAAGAAGAAGATACAATTTTATACAAAAACAAGGAAGTGGTATATCTCAGGCAAATTTATATTCCCGGGCGTTTTTTAACATTCTGTGTTTTCTCGACTCAGCTTATAAACTAAAAGATATGATAAAGATCTACAAGCTTCATTACAAGTATACTTTTTAGTGATTTTTAGTTCCACTGCCATGTTTGCAACAAAAAACTATAGTCGTTAAGTAATAATTGGCCGATATGTCGTAAATAAGTGACAAATAGTGGGAGTGCGCAAACCGTGTATGGCGACAGTAGTGAAAATGTATGGAAATATTCAACCTCAAGTCGGAACGGGTTAATGTCATCGTAGAATGTTGAAATTTTGCACATAAGTAAGGCTTACTATAATAAAAAAAACTGAGGGGGTATGCGTTTTAATATCTTCAAAAAATTTTTTTTCGGTCATATAAGGGACACCCTAATGTATACTAATGTAAATAAAACACGTTTGTACCTACCTAAAAAACAGTAAAAGAATAGGTAATTTTAACACCCGGTTTTTTTTAATTAGCAAACAGTCGTAGGTATTTCCACCGCTAAAGCTAAACAACATTAGTTCAGCCTTGTCATTTTTCATAATACGAAAGGATAAAGGTAAGTAATTATTATACAACCACGCACCGCGGTGACAGGTTGGCGTCGGCAATGTTAAATGGAATAAGTTATATGCAGGGTGGGGGAGGTACAGAACATTACCTCCACACAGTGACGGTGAATAGTGACAGGAAATACAACGGAGATTTTTTTCCACCCCGGTACACTTCAGTTTGATAGTCAAAGGAACGATTCGAAGCACCTAAAAATTCAACCGAAATATTAGGTACCTATAATCTTGAAAAAAAAAACAAGAAATTAAGGAGGGGGAGGGCCGAGGGGTATGCAGATTCAGAAGAAAGATGGGCATGATCTACATAATAATTCAGAAATGTTTGTTTTTTTATTTGCCTTTGACAATACTTTCCGTTATGTCGGAGCATCACGCTCAAAATACAAATGCTACGTCAGATATGAATCTGCGCAGAGCGGTGAAATTCGCTCGAGAACGTTCTAAGATACAATTGGCAACGTTAACTTTAATATATTAAGAGCTATTTAAAAAACTTTATTTTTTTAGGATCTTCATACAAATTTTTCAAAAAAGACAGAAAGCCATCTTTTGGAAACAAAATTACTCATGTAAACGTTGAATAGAATCTTGGTATTACGGTATGAAAATGTTATAAAATAATTGGAGATTGATTCGTTATACATATAAAAGTTATTCAAATCTTATTATTCTCAATAAATAAAGATTTAATGAAAAATTTTGGAAAAAATAATCCTCCATTTTGAAAATTGACACATTTTAAAAAATTTATGGCCACATTTTGTGTAAAACCGTCGTAGCCATTAGATGAATAATAATTATGTAGCTACCTGATAAAATCATATTCAAATGTAGATAGGTATAAAATAATTTGGCAATAATTTTTTAATCATTTTATATTCCTGAAATATAAATAAAGTTTAAATCTTAAAATTATCGTTGAAAAAGATTTGCAAGTAAAATAATAAACATTGAAATTGGTATGAACATTCCATAAACAAACTGGCCGGTAAAACAGTGACCGATAAATTAGATCATTAGGTACAGTGAACTTGACAGAATTGTTGGGAGAAAAGAAATAATATCGACAATAATTGAGAACCTTTAAATGGCATTCAGGAATACAGGATTATAATCAGTGTAGTAAAACGTTTGTTTTATCCACAAAATAATTTAGAAATGAAATAGTAAATAAACTCAAAACTATGTTAGCTTATTTATCATATCTTATATTATATGCAAAAACAATAATATACAAGGTTCATTTAAATAAAAGACTGGTGGTATTGTTGCCGTGAAAATTTGTTTAAAAAAACAATATGCATAGAGTTTCATCGTGTCAAAAGAAGTATTCTTGAAGAAAGCAATCAGTGAGAGGTATGACTTTGAAGCTTTTCGTAAAACTGTCCAAGGTTTGTGACAAATCATTCATCCTAGAACAAACACAAAAGTACCTATAATGACGGATAATATCATTTCATGAATTTTTTGGGCTAGGTACACATTAATATGTAAATTAAAGTCATCTACATAATATTTTAGTCCGTTTATATTTTTGTAATGCAAAATGCCGGAGAGCGTTCTTAAATACACTTTGATGTATTTAAGTTAATATTTGTATTGAATTTTGTCACAGACAATGGTGGTAAATGTTATATTGAATCTAAATCGTTATGTAGATAAACGCAAAGCTATGGTAACTTATTTATCATATGTTATATTCTTCAAACAAAATACAAGAATAGATCATACCTATTGTTGTGGTAAAAAATCTTAATAGACGTAGGACGATCATCGTGTTGAATGAAATATTCTTGAAAGACAGCAAAATGCAGTGATCAGTATGTTTGGAGACATATTCTTGACGGAACCTCCAAGGTTCCTTCAATCCAAAAGAAAGCCAAAAAGACTATGGTCATTGGTCATCCCATCCTAGAATAAAAACAATGAATTATGGTAGATAATTGATAACTATAGTTATTACATGGCCACCATTATAAAATATGAAAACTTGAATCTATACCTGTAGATATATCGCCATTATACATCCATTCTCAAAGTATGACTGCTCATAGCCTCCAGGACAAGATCCATTTATCACATCCATTGGGTTGTATAATATGTAATATAATTTTTGGTTGATGCTGGAAGACAAGGATTTTTATTAAAAAGTGTTTATTCTACATAATTTAGTAAATATTATGTAGGTAGGTATATAGGGTAATCTAAATAAATAAATATTATCAGGTACTTACTTAGAAATATATTAACAGCAGCTATCAATTAAAAAAATATTCGAATTTTGAAAATGTTTTGTTTGTCAAAATATCGATGACAGCGGATGACATGACAGCCAGTACGCCATAGATATCAGTACGCCAGTACTATAGATTACCCATAAATTATTTGCGGTATTTTTTTGTGACTGAAAATAATTAAATCATGATATTTTTATTGAATGTTTTTTTTAATTTTCAGGTTTAGGATTTTTGAATTATAAACATTTTATATGAATTCATTTTGTTGATACTTTTCTTAATAGATAGCCTTTTTAATAAATTACGATATTAATTTAACACTAACTAAGTAATATTTTTTAGTGTGTTCTATGGTTCATTTGATACGTCATAAAAAAATCTATGGAATACTATGGATATGTCTTATTTTGTTGTCAAACTATAAAATGTAAACATTGAGTTTTTGTACGGCTTTAGATATAAAATCAATTTTTGGGATTAATAAAACAGGTAAGCAAAGTTAATTGAGTAAATATTATTTCAAAATAATCGCATAATTACAATGCAGCTAGCCAATTACATTAATTTATTTTTTGTTACTATATTTTTTTTACAGGATAGATTACAAGAAATTTACAACAATATCAAGAGTGAATTTCTAAAATGTACAAGTATGCATTTTATTACTGGAATAAGCAAAGCGGTAAGTCCCGTATTATTATTTGATAATTGTACCTCCTTTCATATGTTTGTGTATATAAATTCCATAATGTTTTGTTACAGATTGAACTTTAATTGAACTGGCAGGCAAAGCTCTCAAGAATTGTGCCATATGGATACACTGTTACGAAAGCGCTAGACGAAATTTGATAAATAAATAACTATCGGTAACAGTATCTAAAGCTAAAAACAGGAGGTTGGTAGCCCGGTGGTATCAAATGACGGCTTTCGTACGTACAGTGTACGGTTTTTGTGCGTTTGACTTCTGGTGCCGACCATTTTCAACTTTTACAACACAAGCATCGTTTTTTGTGAAAGATGTCAAAAGTGTAAATGTGTTCACTTTGGGTGAGTCCAGATTCATTTGTATAAAAAAAATGTGTTTTGATGAGCTATGACACGCTAGAAGCAACATCGGTTTCATACATTTAGTATGATTAGAGACACATTATCGTTGAGCATTGTATTTTTTATGAAAAAATATGCTTTTGGCTTAACACAACATAATTGTTTACAACACGTCTGTTTCTACTGTAAGATTTGAATGTGAATTTTATTTTTAGTTATGGATTTTTTTTAAAAAAAAGTTCCAGCTTTTGGTATAAAGAAGGTGATTTTTTATTCTGTTTTTATTTTTTTTCTATTTTTAATCTGCTAGATGTAACAAATAATGTTATTTTATTTTACAAAATGGTAGTTTTGTGTTTTATTAATTGAAATTAAATAAACAGAATGTTTTAATTTATTTATAACCAGAAATAAACTGAAAAAAAAATACACATTATGTTTTAATTTAATATATTCTCCTGAACTATTTCCAAACAATAGATGTTTTATAATGATTCTTGGTTAAATAATGCCTCCACGACAAATTAATATAAAGGATGAGAATTCATGGAATTTGGTAAGTAATTATTCTCAAATGAGGTTTCTGTGTTAAAATTATCAAATAATGTGATATTTTAAAACAACCCTCTATATTATTAGTAGTGGTCGTACTAGCAAGTCATTTCATTTAAAGTTCTTATAATAATGTGTCCCATAAACAGAAGCAAATACTCCCCTAAAATGGTTCATATTTCTAACTATTGAAGTTTGCCAGTTATAAAAGCATTGTAGTTACCTATAACTTACCTATAATGACTTATGAAGTCAAGAGCAGCATATCAGTTTGTGAGAACTTTTTTAATGTAAAAGTAGTCACACCTCAATGTGTTGTTACTACACTTAAACGCAATAGATCTGTTAATGAAAAAGCTAAACGCAGGTTTGAAACTTGGTGTGGGCTGTAAATTCTTCAACTGTTGTGTTAAGTTTTGATGATTAGGTGCCGACTTCTTAGTTTACTTATATTTATAGATATATTCCATAGTGAGAGACTTTACTTGAACAATTTTTTATAAAGTTTATGCACAAAGAGGTTGTTGGAAGCCCGGTGGTATCAGTCGATGGCTTTCGTTTGCACAGCGCACTGAAGGCCGTGAGTTCAAGTCCTGGTGAGGCCATTTGCACTTTCACAACACAAACCTTTGGTTAGTGTGAAAGATGTCAAATGTGTATTTGTGTACTTTAGGTAAGCCAAGATTCATTTTCTTAAAAAAAATGATAAAAATCTGTACTAAAAAGTCAAAACTTTTATTAATACAGTTATATATTTTTATTTTATTCTAAAAAAATTATGATTTTCAAATAAGTATGAATCCACCTTCACAATTTGTTAAATATAAGGAACAAAAAGCTGTGTTGGTACATACTTAATTGCAGAATAATAAAATCAATATTGTGGTGAGAGCCCATAGCTCACCACATATAAATCGAGCACTCTGTCTTATTAACTATGGGGCAAGCATAGAGAATAAGTCAGCAGTCTATGATTATGACTTGCAGCGCTTTCTTATTGCTGATGAGGTGTGACAAAAAAATTAAGTCCAATTAATTATAAGTATATTATACATTATGTAGGTACACCACACTTTTATAAAGCTCTGTATGTAAACTTCCATAGATCAGGATCTAACTCCCATTATTCTACAACTTTTTTTGTGGACGGGTAAAAAAAGCTAGTAATACATAATTGAATACAATAATTGTTCCAAATATTTATGGATTATATTATTGTGTCCTACGTTAGGACTTATCTTAACATAAACAACCGACATGGATTTGGATTACGGATTGTTGTGTCCTACATTAGGGTTAATCTTAACATAAACAACCAACATGGGTTGGTTTAAGGATTTTTGTGTCCTACATTAGGACTAATCTTAACATAAACAACCAACATGGATTTGGATTAACGATTTTTGTGTCCTACATTAGGACTAATCTTAACATAAACAACCAACATGGGTTGGTTTAAGGATTTTTGTGTCCTACATTAGGACTAATCTTAACATAAACAACCAACATGGATTTGGATTATGGATTCTTGTGTTCTACATTAGGACTAATCTTAGCTTATTATACAAACAACATGGATTTGAATTACGCATTGTTGTGTCCTACATTAGGACTAATCTTAACATAAAAAACCAACATAGATTTGGATTATGGATTCTTGTGTTCTACATTAGGACTAATCTTAGCTTATTATACAAACAACATGGATTTGGATTATGGATTGTTGTGTCCTACATTAGGACTTATCTTAACATAAACAACCGACATGGATTTGGATTACGTATTGTTGTGTCCTACATTAGGACTAATCTTGACATAAACAACCAACATGGATTTGGATTACGGATTGTTGTGTCCTACATAAGGACTAATCTTAACATAAACAACCAACATGGATTTGGATTACGGATTGTGTGTCCTACATTAGGACTAATCTTAAAATAAACAACCAACATGAATTTGGATTACGGATGGTTATGTCCTAAATTAGAACTTATCTTAACATAAACAACCGACATGGATTTGGATTACGGATTGTTGTGTCCTACATTAGGACTAATCTTAACAAAAAAACCAACATAGATTTGGATTATGGATTCTTGTGTTCTACATTAGGACTAATCTTAGCTTATTATACAAACAACATGGATTTGGATTATGGATTGTTGTGTCCTACATTAGGACTAAACTTAACATAAACAACCAACATGGATTTGGATTAAGGATTTTTGTGTCCTCCATTAGGACTTATCTTAACATAAACAACCAACATGGATTTGGATTACGTATTCTTGTGTCGTACATTAGGACCAATCTTAGTTTATTATACAAACAACATGGATTAGGATTATGGATTGTTGTGTCCTAATACTAATCTTAACATATTATACAACCAACAATTTGAAGAGTCCATTAGGTACCTAATTAAATTAGTGTTTGATTTTAATAAGCTATTTTTTACAAATTTGAACGACTTCTGGCTTACAACCGTCTTCTATAGCTACTGCTGTTTCGAAGGCTAACATATTATATATTAGCACGTGGAATGGGATTTTTCGGCATGTTGAACATGATGATACCCATGATTTAGAATTTTGGATATTTCAACGAATTCGATGGCGAACGTAATGTGATCATACTAAGTTGTCATTCGAAACAGCATTGGAAATACATTTTGCATGGTTTTTGTCATGTTTGGATTTGTTGTAGGTACCTACCTAATGTTTGTGGTGTATTTTTTTATTGATAACTTCTGTAATTATTACCTATATAAGTTTAAGTATTTCAACCTTATCTATAAAAGGCATTATCGCCGTATATTATGTAGGTAAATTAAAAAAAAATACCTTAAAATCGAACACTTATTGTTGATTGTTGTAACGTGTGAATAGGACACAAAAATCCATAACATTGTGTTCAACTGATTTATTCTTTGCTATTTTCACATTTTAGTGGTCTGCTTCGCCATATCCTGCCCATCTTTCTTTCAAACACCACCCACCCTCCTCGTCTCTTCATTCCTCTTTCATAATATCTCCTTTCGCAAACCCCTTGACGTTATTTCTTATGTAAATCAGGAGAGGCTCCTCTGACATCGGCCTGACGTGAAGTAGCGCGCGGGGGAATGGGAAGTAGTAGGCGGGAAGAGGGGTGAAGCTGGAAAAAGAACCAAAGATAAAAAAGGTTAAAAATTATTATTATTGTTGGCAGAAAACATTTTTTCTCCAAGTTAGAAGGTAGGTATACCTACCTACTTACTTTCGTATTCCAATGAAATGTTCTTATCTCAAATCTTTTGAGGTATTTTTAAGCAAACAATAATGTACCTACCTACCGTTATAACAATAATAAATTGTTGAAGATTGGTAAATCTACATAATTTATTTAAGTAGGCGAGTACCTACCTATCTATCTATCGGTAGCTTTGTTGTAATACGTTCAATAATGTGCTGACAGGAAATTTGTTCGTAAAAATAGTTCGAATGCTCAATTTTTTTTGAATGACAAAATAATATTCGACTCACAATTTTACGAACATCACAAATTATTTGGCAGAAATAGACCACTAACGGCCACGTGGATTTTGACGTTTGCGGGGCGGCATGAAAAAATTTAGAGTTGGTGTGACTGTGTTTATCGGGTCACGGATTTTTTACCGGATTACCGGCGACTCGTTCGATTAGGTACGTTTTGTGCCGATAAAGAATATAACAAACCAACTTATCACAACCCAATAATGAAAATACCAAGGATAAGATAGATAAAATCATATAAAAATTAAAAGAACTAGTAGTTATAATTATAAAATAATCAAATGTAGGTAACTATGAGACACAAAAATCAATTTACAGATGACAAAAAAAGGGTATGATAAATAAAATGATGACTGAAAAAATCATTGATAATATGGAATAAAATATTTAATGTATGCGTAGGTAATAGCTATAGCTAATAATTAATACAAACAATACCTACTTAATTTATATATTTTACAAGAAAGAAATATATTTCTATTTTATTGCTGGAAAGTATCACAAAACTGAACAAATTGAGCCGGATAACTGATTCGGAATACTATTGATTCACGCAGTTCGGGTCGCTATGCAAAGTGGTTTGTTATGCGGTGTTCAGACGAGGCGAATATCGCCAGGACACTAAAATATCGCCAGCCAATTGAACCGTGTGAACAGATTGTCGATAAATCTGAAGCGATAAAAATGGTTGAAAGCGATATCGTCTCAAGTTGAACGCCTTTCAACTTTTGTATCTGGTGGAACGATTCACGCATGCGCAGATATGCGCGGCGTCCGTATGTTCTGTTTTTTGACAGTTGACAGCACTGCTCTAAATTTATTTCTCCTTAGAATCCCATTCCGCATCCAATATCTGCTTTTTTTTTATTTTTCCTCAATTAGGAGTCTTTTTATATCGTCTCAAACAATATTTTCAACTAACTCCAATTACTCCGCGACTTCTACCTCGACGTCCGCCATTTTTAAAACAATCAGCGCACCTGACAGATTGAATGTATGTCGGTGAACTCGTGTGAACACATCAGACGATCAATGGGCGACCGAGCGATATTTTTTTTATGCAAGCGAAATCGTCTGGCCTTACATCGCCCCGTCTGAACACCGCATTACCCATCACTATGGTTTATGCATGTGTGGTGTGTGTGTGCCGCCATGGCCGCCATTGTGCCGCCCGGCAAACGTCAGATGACGTCATCCTTTAATGGTCTATTACACGTGTTCAAATTTTGACGATTCCATGTTACACCGTTGTTAGTGTAATGCACTAGGTTCCTTTGGAACGATTGTCTATGGATTGCAATCCCGCAAAGCGGGATCCGCAATCCCGTGAGATCCGCGTAATTTTAGGGCCTGCGGGATCCCTCAATAGTGCAAGTGCGGATCCGCAAGCATATTGCGTAAATTCATTCAAATTTGCCACCTAAATTACTTCAGCAATGCGCGACGCAACGTGATTCCTAGCGACAAACATAGTGTTCTCAAGAATAAGAAGCGGCAATAAATAAAATGGTATTGCACGAACAACTCCATGGAAGACGGCTTCCAGGGAGACCACCAAAGAGGTGGAGGGACAGCTGGGAGTCTACCTCGCAGGAGACAAACCCCACCCCTTGAATTACAGACCCACTAGGCCTAAACTGAAAAGAACAAGAAATATATATAAATTGCCTCAGACAAATATAAATATGCAAAAATATACAATAATGACACCTTTGTTGGTAGGTACCTATATAAAATTTATTTAAAAAAAACTTACTACCAAATATAATAATTAATTATAATATTGCTATTGTTTTTGGATTCTTTATTATCTATCTATTAAATAAATAAACGAGAAGTTAAATTTAAAAAAAATATTTAATTTAGTTGGTACCTACAGTGAGGCGTTAGTCTTTGTTGATTTTTTAATCATCATCAATATAAATAAAGGAGTCCGTTCGTATATATGTATATATGTATGTATGTAACGTCCTTTATAGACGGCTAAACTAGGGATACCAGAAGTAAAGTAATACCCTCTATAGCGAGTCAAATTTCCAGTGGACGTTTAGGGCAAAAAATATTTGGAAAATGTTATTTACCGATAAAAATATTAGATTTTTTCATAAATCTCCCATACAAATTAAGATTTTCATCCTGCCATTTTGTCAGAATCGGGTATCTTGAAATTGTATTTTAATATCCTTTAGACGTATCGTTGGTCATTATGTACGGTTTTGTTTTAATCTACAATGCTTAAACTTTCTATTTATTTAAAAAAAAAATCCTCTATAGAAGTAAAAATATTGCAACAAAGTAAAACAATTTAGCTTATTTTACTTATGAAATGTCATCATATTCCTCCATATTGTGAAAATTTTGGGAGATTTAGAGTTGCCGTTGTAAAAAAAACTTGTGGAATATAATAAAAGAGGTCTGCATTAATATGTAGGTAGGTATTAATATTGAAATGCATTAATGAAGAAGGTAACTACAAAGAGTATGATTGAGTAGTTTCAGCGTGATGTGATAACGCATGAATATAACAACAACGTTTCATATTTATAATAATTAGAAGATGTAATAAATCAATTCTTCCTAAGCAGGTATAGCTTTCTGTTGACAAATACAATACTCAGAAGATCAACACTTTAATGGTCGAATGATCTCTGTGGGCTCCGTTGAAACCAGAATGAAAACTTCAAAGTTTGGACGATAATAATAGATTTCTGGGCTTATAGAATATTCTTTTAGGTGGCATATTCAAGATTGCGTTGTCCTCATAATTCAACCTAAAATAAATAAATAACATCAGAATACAATTTTTATAATGTTTATGTATGCATGTTTAAGAGGGAATATTATTTACTTTAATGGAAATTTATCATTTGATTAAACACCACAGTTGATATCCTTATGAAAGTGAAATGACTGAGTATAACCTCATACTAAACATTTTTCCTAAAGGCATAATACATATTTGTACTTGTGAGAACAATGTTTGCAAAGTTGATAGTTATAAAATGAATCTTCAAATAGAAATAAAAACAAATATGAGTACAAGCAAAAAGAAAGTCATGCATTTGCTTAGGTACCTACCTAATAAAAATAACAGGAAACACAATACATTAATTAAATTTTGAAAAACGAATAATAAATTACTGATATTGTTTTGACGTATATAAAAAGTTTGACGTTTGGCGATGGCACATAGACAATAGGACTTCAATAATTGAGGCCATAGCAAAAAAATGCGAACGTATTGATCCTGTTTTTTAAATCCTTTTTTATATTTCGTGTATAGAATGAAATACAAATAAACAAACACCTGATCATTCGGATTATTTTAATATATTCGAAATTTATGAACAAGTGTGTATTTGAACAAGTTTGGATAAGACATCTATTAATTGAATATAATATCTTTGTGATTATGGCAGGAACACCCCACTTAGGGATGATATGCCAAAAAGAAGAAAAAGAAGAAGCTACTGACAGCTACGCGCCATGACCGGCCATGAATAAAAGCCTCTTCTTCTGTCAGAAAAGAAAATTAACAATAAAAATATACATTTCGAGTTATTATGTTTAAAAGAAAAACTCATACGAACTGGTAAGTACATGGGATAATAATTCTGGTTTATTATATAAATTGTGTTTTCAAAACTAATGTTTTATTATCATTGTTTACAGAATCTGTGTTTACCAATTATGTCAAATCAAGGATATTTTGCACTGCAAATGATGAATGGAAAAGGGGTAATAAATAATTGCACCTCTCCGAAAGATTTAAAGGTAATTTAATTTTAGATTCACTGAATCTTGACATCAAGCAATCAATATAAATTATGTCATACAATCTTTTCTTGCAAGAAGTGACATTTCATTTTTTGATTCTCAAATTTGTGTTTTTGTTTTAAAAATGAAGATATTGCTGGTCATTGTCATTTGGTTAGTCAATTTGAATTGATTAAAGGATTTGATAACATCCTCGAATGATAACACTACGATTTGAATAGGTTAGGTTAACGGGTGAAAATAGTTTTTAGCGGGGGTTTCTTGACACCTCCCCGAGTGATACCTCTACACTCTGTTAAGTTAAAACATATTCATTTAGAAGGGTTTTGTCATATATCAAAGAAGCCCGCGATAATAATAATTAATATCCATTTATTGTTTTCATCCACAAAATTTAACAAATATCAATTTAAAAAGTGAAAAATATGTCTGTCTATTTATTATTCCATTGATTCGTTAAATATTTACCAGTCTTCAAATCCAACAAAAAAAAATGTGTTGCTCTGTGTTTATTTTAATCGAATAATATTTTGTTACAGTATTTATGTGTCATTGTGCATCGGGATAAATACAAATCTTTCAACTGTTGCCGATGAAAAAGTTAGATGGTCGAAGAGGTTCCGATCGAAGGCAAATATCTTGGATTTAAGAGATTGGACTGGAATAAGAATAGCTGAGGAGTTGAAGAAGTGGTTGCCAAGGTCGTGGAGAACAATATAATATATATAATAATATAATCTATTCTTTGAGGGTGGAATGCCTAATTAATAATAAAAAAATATATATATAATTATCACACCTTACGTCTATTCAACTTATCAAGGTAGTAAATGGATACAAACCTGAGACTTCATAATTTAGTTTTACATAATAATATTGCGATAATAAGGTTATTTTACTAAAACCTCAATGTAGTTTATGAAATCTTTAAATATTATAACATTCAATTTTCTTTTCACACCTGTACCTAGGCCTAAAGAAATTGCATTTGGCGATCGACTACAAACAAATACTTCGGCAATGTAGAGTAGGAAGAAAATTAACTGTCCCCTTTTTATATTTTTATAATATAAGTGTCTTTGTTTGGTTTAAATAATTGTTTATATGTTCCAGTGGACAGTTAATTTTTTCGCACTATACATTAACGAAATCTTCGTTTGTAGTGGAACGTCAATTTAAATTTGTCTGCGGGGGCTGATGTCTTATTGTATTTTGTTCATATCTTTGATTTTTAGTTAAGAAGTGGACAAAATAAGTGCACTTTTTCTAAGAAAGATTTGGAATATTATTATACTACATATATTTTTTTGCATTTATGCATCGTCACTGTTGAAGTATGGTAAACTCAAATGTGTATCTGACATTTAAATATAACATAAGTACTTCTAATAGCTTCTAAGAAAATTGTTGCTTTGAAGGATATGGATTTTATTAATTTCTTTGAAAGATCATTTTATAAATGGATCACATGGTATCATATACCTATGTTATAATTAAAATTTAATATTTTTCAAGATTTAATGCCATATTTTTATAAGATCATAATATTATAATGATAATAATTGAAGTTCATGAAGTTGTTCATATTTATGAATTCATTTTTTAGCTTATATTTTGTGTCACATTCTAAATATGAACAGTGCAAATGAAAATAATTAATATTTGAGTATAAACATTGTAAATTTTCAGCAATTAAAAGAAATATCTTTTTATAATTATCATTTTTTTTCAACTCCACACATTAGCTTAATGTTTCATAAAACAGAGTTTTATATTAACAGAGTTTTATTTAAAAAAAAAACAAATAAAATTAACCAATGGTATGCCTTGCCCTTATGAGCTTGCCCAATCTAGCATAATCAGAGATTGTAATGCTCATGGTTAAACCGTATTCTCCAAGATTCTCTATCTTTTATGGGCTCCAAAATCATTTCCCGTTCTTCGTACCCATATGTCATAACTGTTATATTAATAGTTTTATAGAGGGTGATCTTTGTTTTCCTATGGACACTTCTTGACTTGAGCACAGGCATTAGAGTAGAGAAGAATGCTTTGTTTCCTGTTCTATCCTTCGGTTGATTTCTATATGTCCCAACTCCTTTGCTGCTATTTCCAAGGCGTCAAAGACCTCCCTTATGGCTATCAGGGATCTTCCTACTATATTGAGGTTATAAGCATATCCGACGATGAAATAAATATAAGTCTTTGTATCGTCGAGGTATGTTTTATGCACCACATATTCCAGGAATAAGCTGAAGAGTATGAGGGCCAGTCTGCCACCTTGCTTGAGTACCTGGCCATCAGGAGCTCCTCTGTAAGTTCCGCGCCGATTTTACATTTTGTCCTACACATAGTTGCCCAAATCAAACTTAACTTCACAGGTATAAATTGAAGTATAGTGGTCATAAATCCACGATTCCTGTGCAAGGCACGGGTACTTAAGCTAGTATTTTAATAAATATTTGATTAGGTAGGTATTTATTAAAAATTGCATTAACATTAACACAATTATTTTGACAAGTACCTACCTAGTATTATTTTAAATTATGCCCACTTAATTCAACATTTTTATTCATAACCGTAAAAATGAACATTAATAAGCTAGCCCTCGAAATAACAGTAGAAGACGGTCGTAAGCCCGTAGTGGTTTGTTCCATTTAAAAATCGAACATTAATGAATTGTTTAGAGTCATTAGTTGTTACATACCTAATTCATTAATAAACTAGTTCAACTTACCCATTCGTCGATTACCCGATCCTCTCCTATAAACTATAGATGATTTGGCTGGCTGCTGTTCTCTGTTTGAAGCTGCTATAGTCGTCAGAGACCTAAATAAATAATTTGTAATTTTATTTCAATAACTACTGAGCTAATACTCTCATATCAGTGACTAGCTGACCCGCTCGTCGAACTTCGACATAATCCAGAATAAAAAAATAATTTTGACTTATTGCATGAATTAAATACAGTTTATGACATAAAAACTTAAATTTAGCTAATAATTTATTTCATTACCTGTGTATAATATAATGATTATTGTTGATTCGGATGCGGGATAAAGTTCGGCGGGTCATAAGTTTATGATAAAAACAATAAAAATACCTCTATAATAGATGTGTAACTTTAAAAAAAATCCAAGAGATGTAGATGTAGGATGTAGTAGTTGATAAATCACATGTGATACACGTAACGATATTCTATATGTTGTTGAAAGAATAAACGTACATCAAAACCAAATTTTACCGAATATGCTATGATAAATTCCACTATTTTTAACTATAAATAATAATTAGAGTCGAAGTAAAAAAATAAAAATTAAGAAAATGTATATTCGATTCGACAACGCCATCTATCCAGAAACTACAAAAGACTTGGAACCTAGGTATTTTCTTTAGCAATGCTACAAACCAATATGAAGTCACTGAAAATGTATAATTATTATTCTATTCGACAACGCCATCTATCCAGAAACTACAAAAGACTTGGAACCTATTTTCACTACAATCACTGTTGTTAACATAATACGTAATTCAAGTTAAGTACCAAATAATTGTCGGCGGAAGTATTCAAATTACTTCTTAGAAAAGAGTGGGTATACCAGAGTCCTATGCGACAATATTCGACTATTTTCATTCTAAAGGGCTTATAAATTGGCCAATTTTGTCTCTAATTCGATATTCGTTACTTTGATATTTAATAATTATTATCAAAAACACCAAAAGAACAACAAAATCAAAACCAAGCATGACACAAAAACATAAAACTTTTAGTGTGCCTATATATAACATGTATTTTCCGCAGAGTTATAGATAGGTACCTACAAACAACATCCAATTTAACCCTTAAAAGAACATTAGAGCGTTATTAAAAGAAAGTTACAAAAAATATATATATTTTAAAAATAAAACTCGGTCCATCGCATTCAACAGTAGGTATGTGGACTGGTTTTATTGCTAATAATAATTTACCTACTATAAAAATATATTAACAAACAGATTTTTGATGCAAACCTTTATAACAATAATAATATAATGAGGGGAAATCTGCTTGTGAGAAACACCAACAGATGGCGGTGAAATATAAAAATAAACACAATGTGTAGTATGATGTATATAAACTCATATTCGTTTAGCGGCTCGGTTGTCAATTAAGTCTTATAATCCATAGATTAATGATTAAATTCATTACAATTTTTGGAATCTCGATGTGGATACGCTTTTTACGTATCGCACGTCGAGATCACACACTGATAAAGGGTTTCGACCACAGAATTGTATACAATAACATAAATGCTGCTGATAATTATTATTCTATACAACAACGCGCGTTGCAATTTGCAATATACTTACAAGGATGCCACGTGCAGAAGATCGGAGAGGAGTGCCATGAAATCCTAATTGAGTGAATAAAGACCTCAGATAGTTAGGAGCGTTGGAGTTGGAGAGAAAAAACCGAGAAAAGTAATGTGAGAATTTTTATATTTTTATTCATTCATCAACGGCCTGAAAAACTTTTTACATAAGAATACACAAATATAAAAAATATACCTACCCTGAATGTGTAAGAGTGTAAGTCTCGTTGTTGTGACATAGTTAACCATTAATTTATTGAGTTTCGTTCTGAACTGGGATACTCTGTCGAATTTTCTGAAGCTGAATGTTGGGAGTACAAAAATGTTATAGACGTTTACAACCTCTGTAGTTTTGCTCTCGTGTAATATCCAAGTCCAAGAAGACAATCTCAGCGTAGTAAAAAATATTAGATGTAATTATGTAAGAGATATTGAATACATAAAAAAAAATCTAGTGGTAACGGGTAAAAGGCTTAGATTAGATGCTGCCTCAAAACGTGAAATTCACATTGTTGTATTTTTATTATGATTTTCGCATATTTCAAAGTTATTTATTCCGCCAGAAAGGTTTTATTGCTAGTTTATTATTAAAAAAGATATTTT
Source organism: Mystacides longicornis (assembly GCA_963576905.1). Classification (NCBI taxonomy): domain Eukaryota; kingdom Metazoa; phylum Arthropoda; class Insecta; order Trichoptera; family Leptoceridae; genus Mystacides; species Mystacides longicornis. Next base: position 10,853,715 of record OY756427.1, on the reverse strand, counting down.
TGAAGAAAACTTTTAAAATATGAGGAGAAAGGTGCTTGTGATAAACACCGACAGATGGCGGTGAAGTCAAATTATTCTCACATGTGATGTAAGTTGTACATACACTCATATTCGTTTGGCGGCTCGCTTCGCCAACGCGTCGTAAATAAACCATAGATAAATGATTAACAATTAATCATTACAATTTTTGGAATCTCGACATGGATACGCATTTTTCGTATCGCATGTCGAGATCACACACCACAAACTAATAAAGGGTTCGACCGAGGCGAGGTCGGTGTAGCCGAACCAAATTTTAGAAAAAAGATACAAACTGCTGAAAAGTGGTAGATATCGTTTTTTTTCTTTGGTATCCGCAACGAATAAGTGTCATTCCGAAAATATTGGATGTAAGAGAGATTGAATACATTAAAGAGTTTTAGTGGAAACGGGTAGGTAAAAGGTTTTTAGATGCTTCCTCAAAACGTGAAATTCTTTAAATAAATTTTATTTCTTCCTAATATGTACATAATTTCATTATGATTTTCTCATACTTAAAAGTTATTTATTTCGCCAGAAAGGTTTTATTGCTAGTTTATTATTAACAAAGAAATTTTTGATGCAAAACTTTATAACACTGAAATGAGGGGAAAGGTGCTTGTGATAAACATCAACAGATGGCGGTGAAGTCGTATTATTCTTACAATGTGATGTAAGTTGTACATACGCTCATATTCGTTTAGCGGCTCTGTCGTAGGTATATTACAAACCATAGAAAATGATTAACTATTATTAGTCATTACAATTTTTGGAATCTCGGCATTGATACGCCTTTTTCGTATCGCATGTCGAGATCATAACGAGCACGGGGTGCCTACTGTAGAAGAGTCATGTGAGACATTTGATATCACTCGTACAAACGAGACAAGCTTATACAATCAGCATGTATTAGTGATGTTCATGTAAAAAATATATCGATATTTTTGCGATATAATTAATCGAAATGTTGTATCGATATTTTGCGATATATCGTATAAAAATATCGATATTTTCGATATATCGTATTAAATTTGTATTTAATTACTCAACCCTAAATTTTAAATGGAAATTCACATTTATTTACTCTTACAATGTCCCGTTTTATACAATTTTTGATATAAATACTATAAACAAATTACTAGGTACACGTGCACAGCTTTGTGGCCGGTCATATCGCTTTGTCATGCTCTGAATGACAACAATACAAGGAATACCTATTATTTTCAAAAATGCCAGTTTTACAATCAGCCAACGTGATCGTGAAAATTTTATTTACGTCGCATATTTCATTGGTCTAGGTTTGTTTTAAACTACCTCACGCGCTACCACGTGACCAACAGTCACAGCTTCCATCCATGTACCAAATGAACTTACATGTCACATTCCATTGTTATTTTTTTTAACATGAAAAATTCAAAATAAAGACTGCAGGTGTTCAGCATGCTCTGCCAATGTGGCTGTTAAAAAACAAATAGGTACATGCCTCTTTTCATGTTAGGTTATTGTATACAAGCTCGTACATACTCAATAATTATTTGAAACATGACCTAATAGCCACCAGCAAAGCCAGCGTGAGCGTGCACACAAAACTCCTAGCTTAAATCCTTTAAAAATAAGATTATTTCCATACTAGCTTTTTTTACCCGTCCACAAAAAAGTTGTAGAATAATGGGAGTTATAGCAACTGATCTATGGAAGTTTACAAACAGAGCTTTATAAAAGTATGGTGTACCTACCTACATAATGTATATAATTAGTTGTTGATTAAAATGAACTTTCACTGTGTGAATACACAAACCTTACAAAAAGTATATAATTAGTTGTACTTATTTTTTTGTAACATCTTTTTAAAAAATCTCAAATTTCTCAAATTTAAACAGGTACATATGATTAGGCGTGGTGACGAAAACTTAGACACAGAGACGAGACCGGCAGAAGTGGCGGATTTGTTTAACAGCTATTTCTCGAATGTTGGGAGGGAACTGGCATCTCGGATCGCTACAGATAGTACTGTTGCAGAATCGGTTGATTTTCGGCGAACCCAGAATCCCACATTCTCGGTGTTTAGTGAAGTCACAAAGGATCAGGTTGAAAAGGTAATAACTTCCTTAAAATCCGATACTTCTCCTGGTTTTGACGGAATAAGTGCTAGAACGCTCAAACGACTCATATCATACATAAGCAAGCCGCTTTCTTTCATATATAACAGTTGCGTTAGGCAAGGTGTGTTCCCCTCGAACTATAAAACCTCCATCATCACGCCCGTATATAAATCTGGCGATTCGTATGATGTGGGTAACTATCGGCCAATTTCAGTGATATCAAACGTGGCTAAGGTTTTTGAGAAAATTTTGAAGTCAGAAATCCTGTCGTTTATTCAGGAAAATAAAATTATGAATGCCAACCAGTTTGGTTTTCTACCTAACCTGGGCACTCAAGACGCCGTCGCTAAATTGACATCAGAAATATATACATGTCTAGATCGGGGAGAGAAATGTATAGGTACATTTATAGATTTGAAAAAGGCATTTGACAGTATTTCTCATTCAAGGTTAATTGATAAGCTGGAATGTTTGGGGATAGAAGATAGGGCTCTGTCACTTTTTAAGACATACTTAATTGATAGGAAGCAATTCACTAAGATAGGCGACACACTTAGTAAACCGGCCACATCGGAATTCGGAATTCCACAGGGAACAGTACTGGGTCCGATTTTATTTATAATATACGTCAATGACATGTTTAATTTGAACTTAACCAGCTCAATAGTGTCGTATGCAGACGATACGGTACTGTTAACCAAGGGCTCAACGTGGCAAGAAACGGAGAGACTAGTCAATATCGACGTTAAAATCCTTCAACACTGGTTTAATATAAATCTACTATCGTTGAATGTAGATAAAACAGCCTGCTTACCCTTTGCCATAAACAGTCAGGGACTACCAAGTGGTTTGAATATAACTATACACAAATGTAGCGATGGATATTGTAACTCATCATGTGCCCCTTTGAAAATAATACAAAGCACAAAATATCTGGGTATTCTTATCGATTGTAATGTAAAATGGAAAGTGCACATAGATGCAACTGTCAAAAGACTACGAAAACTTTATTATATATTTATTGAACTGAGAGACTTACTGACATTGTCACAGTTAAAAGTAACTTATTACGCTCTGGCCCAGTCACTTTTGACATATGGTATCATCGCGTGGGGAGCCGCGTATGATAGTACTCTGCACCCTTTAAGGGTTGCCCAGAGAGCTATTCTTAAAATTATTTTAAAAAAACCTAGGGACTATTCCACTGCATTGCTATTTTCGGAATTTCGGGTGCTTGATACCACTCAATTGTTCAAAAGAACTGCTCTGCTTCAAACTTTTAAAGAAAGAATAATTTGCCCTGAGCCTGAAGAAAATAGCAGCAGAATCCTTAGATCCATAAATTGTTTGCCAATACCCCTTTTTAGGAAAGATGTGAGCCAGCACCACTACCGGTATATGGGGATCAAATATTTTAATGATCTCCCAGCTGAGATGAGAAATTGTAAGGAGTATAAACTGTTTAAAGATAAAATTACAACCGTTATTATAAATAATAACGTGTAAAAAAAAAAAAATAGAAAGTTGTTCTTATAAATTGTGTGATTATTGTACTTGTGTGTTTTGTGTTAAATATTATTATTGTCGCATTAATGTACATGCAGCTGAGTTTTTATGCACTGTTTTGATGTCATGAAGGTGGCCACGCCCCTCTCTACTCGAGCCTAGCTCTATTAGAGGGGCAGTGGTCATATTGTTCAGTAAATTAGCAGCATTTTTATATTAATTGTACTTATATTTTGACATATTGTATTGTTTATATTTTGGATTAAATAAAAAATTTATTATTATTATTATATTATCTCATCAGCAAGAAGAAAGCGCTGCAAGTCATAATCATAGCATGGCGACTTATTCTCTATGCTTACCCCATAGTTAATAAGACAGTGCTCGATTTATATGTGGTGAGCTATGGGCTCTCACCACAATGTTGATTCTATTATTCTGCAATTAAGTACCAAAAAAGCTTTTTATGTTCCTTATATTTAACAAATTGTCCAGGTGGATTAACACTTATTTGAAAATAATAAAATAAAAATATCTACCTGTATTATTAAAAGTTTTGACTTTTTAATACAGATTTTTATCATTTTTTTTTTAAGGAAATGAATCTCGGCTTACTTAAAGTGAACACAAATACACTTTTGACATCTTTCACACTAACCAATGGGTTGTGTTGTGAAAGTGCAAATGGCAACACCAGTAGGCCTAGACAAATTGCATTTGGCGATCAACTACCAACGAATTCTTCGACAATGTAGAGTAGGAAGAAAATGAACTGTTCCCTTTTTATATGTGTCTTTGTTTGGTTTAAATAATTGTTTATATGTTCCAGTGGATAGTTCATTTTTCGCACTATACATTGACGAAATCTTCGTTTGTAGTCGAACGCCAATTTCAATTTGTCTACGGGGGCAGGACTTGAACCCACGGCCTTCAGTGCGCTGTGCAAACGAAAGCCATCGACTGATACCACCGGGCTTCCAAGAACCTCTTTGCTTTTTTGAGCCATCACTCGTTAACAACCTCTTTGTGCATAAACTTTATAAAAAAATTGTTCAAGTAAAGCTTCTCACTATGGAATATATCTACAAATATAAGTAAACTTAGACGTCGGCACCTAATCATCAAAACTTAACGCAACAGTTGAAGAATTTAAGGCCCACACCAAGTTTCAAACCTGTGTTTAGCTTTTTCATCAACAGATCTATTGCGTTTAAGTGTAGTAACAACACATTGAGGTGTGACTACTTTTACATTAAAAAAGTTCTCGGTAGGTGGTTCTTCTTATAAATATGATATCCTTTACCCATCATAGCAAGCTTAACTGTGATGTAATCATGTTGAAAAGTGCATGATTCGAACCTACGTGTAGCTATCTCACAAACTGATATGCTCCTCTTGACGTCATAAGTCATTATTAGGTAAGTTATAGGAGGTAACTACAATGCTTTTATAATTGGCAAACTTCAAAAGTTAGAAATATGTACCATTTTATGAGAGTATTTGCTTCTATGTTTATGGGATACATTATTATAAGAAATGTTAATGAAATGGCTTGCTGGTACGACCACCACTAATAATATAGTAAGTTGTTTTAAAATATCACATTATTTGATATTTTAACACAGAAATATCATTTGAAAATAATTACTTACCAAAATCCATGAATTCTCATCCTTTACATTAATTTGTCGTGGAGGCATTATTTAACTAAGACTAAGAATCGCTATAAAACATCTATTGTTTGGAAATGGTTCAAGAGAATATATTATTAGATGTTTTATAGAAAATTAAAACAATATGTAATTTTTTTCAGTTTATTTCTGGTTATAAATAAATGAAAACAATCTGTTTGAATACAAATTGTAACACTAGGATCAGGGTAGACAATGACCTGTCAAAAGAGATACCAGCAGTAGGTGGCATACGACAGGGTGACAGTCTTAGTCCATTCCTGTTTAATCTGGTTATGGACAGCATTATAGTGGATGTCACATCGCTCAACATTGGGTACAGGATGGGGAATGAGACTGTCAATTTGATATGTTATGCGGACGACGCTACTATTATAGCAGAAAATGAGGCCGACCTACAACAGCTACTCTGCAAATTCCACCAGAGTGCAAGCCTACACAACATGACAATCTCTGTGGGTAAAACCAAGTGTATGGTAGTCTCAAAAGAGCCTAGAGTATGCAGATTAAAAATTGACAACGAGGAAATAGCGCAGGTGACCAGTTTCAGGTACTTGGGGGTGGAGATTTCAAGTCAAAGCGACCTGTATAATGAAGTCCGAGAACAGACAAATAAAGCAGCCGCAGTATCCGGCTGCCTCAGAAATTTCGTGTGGGGAAACAAGCATATGAAGGTGGAGAGCAAAGTGAGGATTTACAAAACATGTGTGAGGCCAATTATGACTTATGGTATTGAATCCAGGGCCGACACAAATAGAACCAAAGCTTTGCTCAGAACATCCGAAATGAAGACTCTTCGTGCTATTCTGGGGAAAACATTAAGGGATAGAATTCGCAACACTACCATCAGAGAGACCTGCAACACAGAAGACATTGTGAGATGGGGCAGGTCACGGAGACGCTTCTGGCGCGACCACGTGGCCAGGATGGAAAATACCAGAATCCCTAATGTGGTGGCAAACAACATCCCTTCGGGCAGCCGCCAACCCGGGAGACCTCCAAAAAGATGGAAGGATAGTTGGAGTTCGGCGTCCCAGGAAACTTCTTTGTGAAAAAAACAGATCCTCGGATCTATATCAAGAGTAAGAAGAAGAAGAAGAATCTGTTTATTTAATTTCAATGAATATAACACACAACTACTATTTTGTATAATGATAATTATACTAATCATACTAAATGTATGAAACCGAGGTTGCTTCTAGCGTATCACAGCTCAACAAAACACATTTTTTTTATACAAATGAATCTGAACTCATCCAAAGTTAACACATAATAATATACACTTTTGACATCTTTCACACAAAACAATGCTTGTGTTGTAAAAGTTGAAATGGTCGCAACAGAATTCAAAGCCACAATTGAGTACACAGTACGTAGCCGTCAACTAATACCAATGGGCTACCAACCTCCTGTTTCTGGTACTGTTACCGATAGTTATTTATTTATCAAATGTCGTCTAGTATTGTAACAGCGTATCCATATGGCACAATTTTCAAGAGCATTGGCTGCCAGTTCAATTTTACCGATTGCGATTGTGTTTTTTACATTCCAAACTCCGAAAACATTGAATACTTTCCAATATACATAATTTGATTATATCCTCATTCAATATAAATTTTGGGGGAACCATTTAAAATTAATCTGTAAAAAAACATTATGTAATTTAAATATAGACAAAAATAAGAAAAGAGGTACAATTATCAAGTAATAATACGGGACTTACCGATTTTGGATATTCCAACAATAAAATGCATAGGTACATTTTAGAAATTCATCCTTGTTATTGTTGAAAATATCTCCTAATCTATCCTGTAAAAAATATAGTTACAAAAAATAAATTAATGTAATAGGCTAGCTGTATTGTAATTATGCGATTATTTTGAAACAATATTTACTCAATTAACTTTGCTTACCTATTTTATTATTCCCAAAAAATGATTTTATATCTAAGCCGTAAAAAAATTCAATGTTTACAGTTTAGTTTGACAACAAAAAAGACATATCCATAGATTTTTATATGACAATACATAAACCATAGAAAACGCTAAAAAATATCTGGATAAATTATTTTCTGATGTACCTATATTTCTAATTTACTTATATAAAAAAAAAATTTCATTCAAAAACCACTTTAAATGTGTAGAAGAATTATTAAAGTGGTAAAAGATCCTGAAAAAATCAATCTTATTTTTTGTTTTCATATTATGAAGCTCAGACAAAGAAATACATTTTAAAAAGCTCGTCTATGGTAACCTACTGTCATGTTATTATCCTGACCACTGACAGCCGACGAAAACACAAGGGATTCTATATTTGAAAATTTTGTAAGTTTTTTAATATTGTAATATTTTCTACGTAGGTACCTAAGCTATTTTAATTATTAAGATTAGGCTATTCATTTACCTACCTTTCATGATTTTTTTAGTTGTGAATTGTAAATATATAAGTATAAAATATGATACTTTGAATTTGCTGTCCCTAGTGTAACTAAACTAACAGAATTTGAAGTTTATTTTGTATTTTATGTTCTAGTCATGGAGTTGCAGCTTTCTTCAAGTCTATCTGAAACAATAATACCTGGTGCATTATGCAGTCTAAATGGATTTTAAGAAGATCTTAAAAAGGTATAAAAGCTACACTTTGAAACAAATAATATTACTAAAAATTCTAAATTAATGTTTTAAGCAGCACATACATCAAAGATTGTTTTATTCTTATATGAAGTTCTTAAGTAGTTTGATATATTTCTAAATCCTTAATATCGATTCTAATCAAATTCTCATAATGTGTATTTTTAAAACAAATCCCTGTCAAAATGCGAAATTTTCTAATGTCGCGTTATATATTTACAACCATGGCCATGTTATCACTGTATTTTGCTTTCACATATTAATAGAATTATGTTTTTTCTAGATGGGAGCATTGCAAGGATTTTGGATATGTCAAGAAACGCTGCCGAACCGAATGCTTCCATCCACTCTGTGTTGTGTGTTGTGTTTATTAAAAATATTACCCACCTTGTTTAATGATGAATATAACATTAAATAAAATAAATAATAAGGAAGAAAACATAAGTTTGCATTTATCTACATAAGAATTTTGAATAGTGTCGTTAATACCTACATATTATCTAATATCTGTTATTAATTTTTATGTGGATAAATCAAGTGAATTTTATTACCAAAATAGTTACATATCTGATTCTTTTCCAAAATAAACAGGAAGTTTTGTTTAATATTGTTTGCTGCAACATAATATTTGAGCTGTCAAATTCACTTTGGTAATGTTTTGAGATTCAGATGTGGGTAAGTACCTGTTTTACCGTTCAATTCTTGCTATTTTATGGATGTTCATACAAATTTCAAATTAAATTTTCATTCATAAATTTTATTACCTAAACTCTACTATCTTGAATCATTTTACATCAGTTCTATATAAAAATAATTATGTACATTACAATATGCAGGGAGGCATCTAATTTAACTTTGATTCCGATGGCTACAACTGTTCTAACAACGGTGGCCATATTCTTATAATATGTCAAAATTTCCTTCAAAATGGAGTAGCGTTTGATAAATTTTATGAAAATCATTATTTTATAAGGTTTATAACATTTGAATTACATTTGTATGTATTTCAAATCAATCTCCAATCTTTTAAATACATTTTCATACCGCATTACTCCGATTCCGTGTAATTTTTACATGAGTAATTTTGTTTTCAAAAGATGGCTTTCCGTGTTTAGTGAAATTTTACTATGAAGATTTCATAATTTTAGAAATTTATTAATAACTTAAAATATATTTAATGAAATGTAAATATTTGTATCTCAGATTACCACAATTGTATTTGCGAAAAACTGCGAAGAAAAAAATTCAACGCAGAACCTACGCTTTTAGCGTGATGCTCCGACATACAGTTGGAGTGAAACAAATAAATATACATACATTACTGAATTATTATGTAGATTTACGGACACATTTCGGTCAAATAGGAATCTTTGATATTTTATATATCGAAAAAGACATATCGATATTTATATCGATATCGAATGATTCGATTATATCGTATTGATTCGATATATCGAGAGCAAGTATCGAAATTTTTCTGAATATCGATACATATCGAGCAACACTATTTGATATTCGGAAAGGTAAAAGTTGACTTTAAGCAAGTTCAATCAGTGAATTTGATTAGATCGCATAAATTCTCATTAATAATCATTTAAATTCTCAAATCATCAGGGTGGTTACTCTTGAAAATCAATGCCGGTCTGAATATCGACCATCGATACACGATACATACTTTTAATAATAATAATATGTATAGGTACTTGTATCCTTCTTATTCTATTTAAATACCATTATTATTTCGTAAAGTACCTAATACCGGATTTGAAAAAGACCTACAAGGAACTATTTTATGCATAGCAACCAAAATCTAAGCGTGATAATGACATCGTTATTGAGATTGAAATTGGATCGATATCAGAAGTAACCCACCTGACTCGACTCTTAATGTGTTTTATGATGTCATTACCGCATTATTGTAGGTAGGTATATTGTATAAGTCAAATCAAAACATAATCTCAAAAGTCTATTCACTGTATCAAATTCTCCAGAATAAGTTAGTAAAAATAATTGATCAAAACTAGACACTATGGCACTGTCACTTGAAAAAAAAAAAAAATGCCGCTAATTAACAACAAGGCGGATCATGACAAGTGGAGTCCCTAAGCTGTAGAAATAAGGAGGCCCCTAAAATTAATTTACAGAATTTAAATTGTAAAACAATTTTCTCCACCATAAAACCCAAGAATCTTTCCTCCATTCAGGGGCTCCCAAGTTTATTTTGCCACGAAACCCTTAGGAGAGGGGAGGTGTTCTTAAGAATATGATTGGACCTGCGCACAATGTGAATTAGAATTGATATACTTGCAAAAATTAAGCTCGCGTCAGGGTTTTAAGCTCTTTTAGAAAATGAAAAAAAAAACTTAGGGGAAGGGGTCAGTCTGAACCCTAACCATATAAAACCAAGTATTTTCTTGTCTTAAACTCGTTCTTTGTACATCTCTCTTCTCTTCTCTTCTCAGCCTGTATCCCTCTCCTGGACATAGGCCTCCTTCAGACTCTTTCACGTCCCCCGATCTTGTGCAACCTGCATCCACTGTGAGCCAATGGTTCTTACAATGTCGTCCCTCCATCGAAGCTGTGGACGGCCAGGCCTAATTGTAGTCCTAGAGACGTTTATTTTGTTCGGGTCTCGTTATGTAGATTGGTCCATCTCAAGTCTCCGTTTCCAATCCTTCCGGTCGTTAGCCAGCATCTTCATATCTGCAATTCAGCTACAGCGCATTTTTGCAGTCACATCTGTTCTGTGTAGCTGCTGTTTCCGGAGTAACCTCTGCAATTGCCTACCTCAATCATCCCATCAGGAATTCTGACAGGAAAGACGTTCAAAAAACAATACTGTTCGACTCTTAGTTTTACGAACACACATTTCGCAGAAATTACTATTGTTCGATTTTTACAGCGCCATGTTATTCCTTCGTTTTCACACCACATATTTTTTGTCCCTTACAATAATTATGTATAATGCAATCATTAAAATCAAATGAAATGAAAATTATTATGTATTTTATTTTCAATAGTTATGATAATTTAAAAAAAAAAAACACTTTAATTTGCTTAGCTAATAGCACCACAATCCGAACTAGTCACCTTTTCATCGCAATCATTACATACACACTGTAGAATTATTTTTTTTATAAAATCAATAGAATAGTCAGTAGAAATCTCCTTTTTAAGCTTATATTTAAAAGAGTGATTAATTGTGTGTCGCTTCAAATAGCTGATATAAAAATCCTAAACCATTTTTAGAAAATTTGTCACACACTTCCTCGAAACGTGAAATTGACATTATTGTATTTCTTCCTGTATGTATTTTTATTATTATTTTCTCATAATTCTAAGTTTATTTCGTCAGAAAGGTTTTATCGCTAGTTTATTATTAACAAACAACTTTTTGATGCAAACAATTATAACAATGGAGTGAGTGGAAAGGTGCTTGTGATAAACACCAACAGATGGCGGTGAAGTCGTATTATTCTTACATGTGATGTAAGTTGTACAAACACTCATATTCGTTCAGCGGCTCGTAGTAAATCAACCATAGATCAATGATATAATTCATATATTCATTACAATTTTTGGAATCTCGATATGGATACGCTTTTTTCGTATCGCATGTCGAGATCACAACTTAATTCACAAGCATAAGGAAGGGGTTCGACCGAGGCCAGTGTTGCCGACCCAAGTTTTAGAAAACAAACTGCTGAAAAGTGGTAGGAATTGTTTTTTTGGTATCCGGAATATTAAAATTTCCCTAGAATTAGATATTCGGAAAGGTAAAAGTTGACATTAAGCAAGTTCAATCAGTGAATTTGATTAGATCGCATTAATTCTCAAATCATCAGGGTGGTTACTCTTGAAAATCAATGCCGGTCTGAATATCGACAATCGATACACGATACCTACTTTTAATAATAATAATATGTATAGGTACTTGTATCCTTCTTATTCTATTTATACTATTATTATTTCGTAAAGTACCTAATACCGGATTTGAAAAAGACCTACAAGGAACTATTTTATGCATAGCAACCAAAATCTAGTGTGATAATGACATCGTTATTGAGATTGAAATTGGATCGATATCAGAGGTAACCCACCTGACTCGACTCTTAATGTGTTTTATGATGTCATTACCGCATTATTGTAGGTAGGTATATTGTATAAGTCAAATCAAAACATAATCTCAAAAGTCTATTCACTGTATCAAATTCTCCAGAATAAGTTAGTAAAAATAATTGATCAAAACTAGACACTATGGCACTGTCACTTGAAAAAAAAATATGCCGCTAATTAACAACAAGGCGGATCATGACAAGTGGAGTCCCTAAGCTGTAGAAATAAGGAGGCCCCTAAAATTAATTTACAGAATTTAAATTGTATAACAATTTTCTCCACCATAAAACCCAAGAATCTTTCCTCCATTCAGGGGCTCCCAAGTTTATTTTGCCACGAAACCCTTAGGAGAGGGGAGGTGTTCTTAAGAATATGATTGGACCTGCGCACAATGTGAATTAGAATTGATATACTTGCAAAAATTAAGCTCGCGTCAGGGTTTTAAGCTTTTTTAGAAAATGAAAAAAAAAACTTAGGGGAAGGGGTCAGTCTGAACCCTCACCTAGACATATAAAACCAAGTATTTTCTTGTCTTAAACTCGTTCTATGTACATCTCTCTTCTCTTCTCAGCCTGTATCCCTCTCCTGGACATAGGCCTCCTTCAGACTCTTTCACGTCCCCCGATCTTGTGCAACCTGCATCCACTGTGAGCCAATGGTTCTTACAATGTCGTCCCTCCATCGAAGCTGTGGACGGCCAGGCCTAATTGTAGTCCTAGGGCATATCTGAAGTTATACCTACGCCTTTCGTATAGGATTTTCCAATAGGGGCTTAAGAACTTTTCATGCTACAATTACACGCTTGCCATGGCTTGGCAAGCCACCACAAGCTCCAAGCCTTCACAAACGCTTGGACGCCATTTAGGTACACGTTGGCATGCGCGTCGGTATTTTCATACATTTGCCGCAAATTCCTTTGATCAAGTTTCAAGGTCAAGTTTCGCTGAAAAAAGGTAATTTCAGCATCAATTACGTTACGTTTGTTTGACGTTTACATCTTGAATACTTGTGTTGTTATGGTTTCAATCTACCTACTTCATATTCTTAACTATTTTTATTTTTTAATGATTTGACTTGCTTTATTTCTAATCTACTAGGTAATCTACATAATATTTTAGTCCGTTTATATTTTTGAATGCGCATCAATCGTAGAAAACAGACCTTAAGGTCAGATATTAATATGCGAAAAGCCGCGCAAAATTCCAGAGAGCGTTCTTAAATATATTTAACCACATGAGCTTTGATATATTTAAAGCTATTTAAAAAACTCTTATTTTTTTAGGATCTTCATACAACGTTTTCAAAAAAGACAGATGCCATCTTTTGGAAACAAAATTACTCATGTAAACGTTGAATGGAATCTTGGTATTACGGTATGAAAATGTAATAAAATAATTGGAGATTGATATGTTATACATATAAATGTTATTCAAATCTTATTATTCTCAATAAATAAAGATTTAAAGAAAGATTTTGGAAAAATATTTCCTCCATTTTGTTATTTGACACATTTTAAAAAATTTATGGCCACATTTTGTGTCAAACTGTCGTAGCCAGATAGATGAGTAATTATGTAGCTACATACCTGATAAAATCATATTAAATGTTGGTAAAAAATAATAAAGATACATTAAATTAAATTCATAATACATTTCAATCTAAAAATTGTTCTTTCATAAAGATTTTAGAGAAAAAATGATATTTGAAAATTGAAATGAGTATGAATATTCTTTAGTAGATTTGGTCGGTAAAACAGAACGTTGAAAGAAAGCCAATCTGACAGGAAGTGATGACGTTCCTATTTTACAAGATTATAATGGATTTGTCAGGTATGTGTGTATGTTTATAGTCAAAAAATATATTTGGTTTTACACACATCATAATAATTAAGTAATACTTCCTGTTTATTTTGGAAAAGAATCAGATATGTAGGTATTTTGGTAAAGTAAAATTCACTTGATTTATCCACAATATGTATTCACAAAACTGTATCGAACTCAAATTTCTTATGTAGATAAATGCAAACTTATGTTCTCTTACCTTTAATTTATTTTATTTAATGTTATATTCATCACAAAACAAGGTGGGTAATATTTTAAAAAACACAGCATGTTGTATGTTGAAGCATTCGGTAAATATTTCTTGATATATCCAAAATCCCTGCAAGGTTCTGAGTGTTCTGACCTAAAAAAAACCAATTCTATTAATATATGAAAGCAAAATACAGTGATTACATGGCCATGGTTGCAAATATATAAGACGACATTAGAAAATTTTGCTTTTTCAGGGATTTGTTTTAAAAATACATGTTATGAGAATTTGATTAGAATCAATATTAAGGATTTAGAAAGTATATCAAACTACTTATGAACTTCAAATTAGAATAAAACAATCAACTGCTAGATACATATTGATATGATATGCTCTGCATAAAACCTTCATTTGGAATCTTTCATAGTATTATTTGTTTAAAAGTGTAGCTTTTATACCTTTTTAAGATCTTCATTAAATCCATTTAGACTGCATAATGTATCAGGTATTATTATTTCAGATAGACTGCAACTCCATGCCTAGAAAACAATATTACAAAACAAACATCAAAATCTGTCTAAAGTTTAGTTACAGGAGGGACAACAATTTCAAAGTATCATATTTTATATACCCATATTTTTACAATTCACAACTAAAAACTTCGTGATAGGTAAAAATCTTAATAATTAAATATAGCTTAGGTACCTACTTACAAAAATATTTCAATATATTAAAAAACTTACAAAATTTTTGAAAATAGAATTCCTGTTGTTTTTGTTTGGCTGTCAGAATAACAATAATTGACAGTAGGTTACCATAGACGAACTTTTTAATATGTAATTTTTTGTCTTAGCTTCATAATATGAAAACAAAATAAGAATGATTTTTTTAATAATTCTTCTTCACATTTAAAGTGGTTTTTTGTGTGAAAATTTTTTTTTTTAATAAGTCTACATATTTTAAGAGACCATTATATAAGTAAATCAAAAATATACATCATAAAATAATTTAATAGTACCTAACTGTGTTGAATTATATTATTATCTTTGGTTATCCATGGATGGTTAATACTTCACTATACGTCATATTTTGTTGTCAAACAAAAGGTTCGGATTGATATCGTCGATTATGAAAAATATAATTACCTTATTTTCAATTGAGTTTAATGAAAATAAAACTGGTAAGTCAAATTGATTAAAATATCTGTAAGCCTATGCCGTAACTTAAAACATTTATGCGTTGCTAAAACAATTGCAAATGTTATAAGGCGGGAATTAGTGTGTTACCGAAATCACAAAATTAATTTATTTTGTTGATATTTTTTTCAGGTTCCTGAGGCAAACGTGTTTTCAACGAGACTAATTGCTTTCATCCCACCTTTTTGACATAGCAATTAAGTACATACTTCTAAGGATCAAATTGATTGATAAAAGTGCATTTCTAACAAAGAAATTCAAAGGTTTAATTTTTGCAAGACAATATAATAATATTGTAAATATACCAAAATGGTAAGCTACCTATGTAAGAATTTCATTAATTATGTTTCTTGGATTTCTTTATGTGTATTTTAAAATCAGAAACTTTATATTGCAGATCCATGTTAGAGAGCTCATTTAAATTTCCCATTTGAGAAGGGAAACAATTATATTGAAAAAATATTCAATGGCTGCTTATGGGATGTAAAGAAGATTGACCATAATCAATAACAGTGTCTTGCGGATGCCAGCGATTTTATCAATTTTACCACATATCACTATAAATAAGTTCTCAACCCGTTAGAAGCATATCAGCTTCATATAGAGCCTAAATGTATCTTAAACCATATTATTAACCACTATTACCGCAAAGGATTACTCTGTAATGGTGAGCAATGCTTAATTTTGACAGAAAATAAATAAATATAAAAATGATAATGCTTCTGGCTCGACACAACACAAGCTGACACAATAGTGTGTTTCTAGCACATAGATTTTCATATATTCTTCGTAGTAAAAAAGTGAAGCCGATTTGGCCAGCAATTTTGACAGTACATTTATAAAGAAACTTAAAAATGATCTAATTTCACTTATTTCAATGTAAAAATATGTTTTATTGTAAAAAACACGAGAAAACTACTGAATAAATATACGCTGTACCACATTCTTTTGGGAACCAAACTGTCAAAAGTTGCAATATTTAGGCTTCACTTTTGAACGCGAGTCGGGATTCTAGGTTATTGTATGGATTTCTGTGTTCTAGCATCAGATTTAATTAAACTTTAATTTTTTTATTTCGGTTATGGAATAAAAATGATATACCTAATACTTTTGGGTTAAGAAGTGAATAACTAATAGTTTTTTTTATAACGGTGGGTCGGAATATCTTTTCTGGTTTCCATTTGTTTGGGAGAATATTTTTTTTTACTCTGCTGATTTAACAATAAAACTTTGAGATTATACATATTTTATTTTTTTTATATAGCTTTTCAATTGTTGATTTTATGTTTTATGAATTAAATAATGATTGGACAAAAAATAAATAAAAATTCTTTCATTCATTCATTCATACTCATAAATAATACTACTACTAAAATGGTTCTACCTTGAAAAACTTGACATTTTTCAGAAGCCAATAACTTAAATTTGAATTTGTTTCCTATGTACATTTTGGTTCAAATTTTGTTTAATTTTAATAGATAATGGCATTTATCAATAAGGAGAAGAAGAAATACCTAAATTGGATATTGATATACCTGCATTGATTCATTGAAAATTTCCTTATAGGTAACTTCACATATTTTTTTAAATTATATTGTAGTGGTGTAGTTTTGTTTTGATTCCAATGCCTTTCTCAAAATGACATTAAATAGTTTTGCCTAATTGCCATAGAATTTTTCACCTAATTTTTCACATAATAATAATACAACATCTATTGACGTCAAGTGAGCATCTCGGTAGGTTTCGAATCCTACTATGGGCAATTAATTCTTCAATTTCCTGTGACGAGTCTGGGGATTGCAGATTTATAAGTTGAACCACCAAAATAGAGAGTATTGTTAATCTATGTAGGTGAGTTTATTTGCATAATCAAGTTGATTTTTATTCGCTCAGTAATAATCTACCAGATGTTGTTACTTGCATCTTGAAGTTATAACACATCAACCATTGATGTCAAGTTAGATGCAAAACTCTTCAACAATTTGTGGCGATTATTTTGAGTTTGATGTATCCAGACATGGAAAAGAAATTTATGGTAATCATAGATACAAATTTTTACAATTTCTCATATATATTTAATGTGATTAATAAATTTCTAAAATTACAAAATTTTCATAGTAAAATCTGCGTAAACACAGATGGCCATCTTTTGAAAACAAAATTACTCATGTAAATGTTGCATGGAACCAAAGTTTGACAGAATAAAAATGTATTTAAAAGATTCAAGGTTGTTTTGAAGTAAAAATAAATGTAATTCAAACCATATAAAACACATTTTATCAACATTAAAATGAAAGTACATTTTCAGATTACTTTTCGACTAACGTTTGAGGTCGGTAAAACAGCTGCCTTTATCATTAGCCAATCGCATAAAATTTGTACCATTCCACACATAGAGGTTGTAGGGAATGTAGTCAAGACTCAAACCATATTGAGAGTAAAACTTTCATATTATTTAGGTAGGTTTGTATTATATTACTATTAAAGGAATTTTTTACCCTTCTATTGAGCAGTGGAATTGAATCAAGTGTAAGATGTAACATATTATGATACATGCAGTTTTTTCCATGTACCTAGGTATGTGGCAGACTATAATTTTTCTTCTTTCTTTTTTATAAACATTAAAACTGTCATTCTTCTCTCTTTTTATGAATTGTGAAAGTGTAATTCTTCTTTTTCTGTGCTTATGTCAGTTATAGAGGTCAGTTAAGCAATGGGAAGCTAGACTAGAACAATAGAACCTGTTTAATTACCTACCAATCAAGCTTGACATTCGGAATTAAAAACGTAAAGCAAGACGGGTATTAGCTAGTATAGTATATTAATGTTATTATTGATTGATTTATTACTATTACTACGTTGCCCAGGAATCGTGCATTATGACCACGATACTTCAATTTATACCTGTGAAGTTATGTTTGATTAGGGCAACTATGTGTAGGACATAAATGTAAAATCGGCGCGGAACTCACAGATGAGCTCCTAGATGGCCAGGGACTCAAGCAAGGTGACTGACTGGCCCTCACATACCACAACAGTACAAATCCTAATATTTATTTCCAAAGTAGCCAAATCGTCAGATATGCTTATGACCTCAACATAGTAGGAAGATTCCTGATAGCCATAAGAGAAGTCTTCGACTCCTTGGAAATAACAGCAAAGAAAGGACATAATATAGAAATCAAGCGAAGGATAGCAACAGAAAACAAAGCATTCTTCTCTACTCTACTGCCTGTACTCTAGTCAAGAATTGTCCATAGAAAAACAAAGATCACTCTCTGCAAAACTATTATAAGAACAGTTACGACATATGGATAGGAAGCATGAGCAATGACTGCGAAATCCATGGAAATGCTGGACACATTTGAGAGAAGAATGCTTCGTAAGATTTTGGAGCCCATGAACGATAGAGAATCCTGGAGAGTATGGTTTAACCATGAGCATTACAATGTTTACAAAGCTCCCAGGATCTATGAATATGCTAAATTGGGCAAGGCATATCGTTGCTTGATTTTATTTGGTTAGTTGGTTTTTAAATAAAACTATTAATTTCACTTATAAAATTTAATTTTTTGTGTCGCCATATTATACCTACCTACTGATGTCAAATAAAATATAATTGCTATTATTAGGTGAGAACAAAAACAATTTTGAAGGATTCATCAATCACGTAAAGGAAATATGTTCGGCAAACACTTTCAAACTCACCAATGCCAAGGACAAACTGAAGATATTTTAATGCCGATATTAGATTGACTTCGTTACAACAAATTTTGGTTCAGTACATCTTATATGGAAGTTTTTCAGGAACAAATTGACGATTCGTTATACTGGAAATTTCGTTAGGTACTTCGGTATTTGCTATAAAAAAAATTTGATCTGTATTTGAATTTATCATACTTCAATAGTGACGATGCATAAACTACAAAAAAATATATGTAGTAGGTTGAAGTAATAATATTCCAAATCATTAGAAAAAGTTCACTTATTTAGTCCTATTTCTTAGCTTAAAATCAAAGACTCAAACAAAATAAAATAAGACAACAGGGGTGTAAAGAAAATTATTGAACATATAATATTTAAAGATACATTGTGGTCCTAGTTACATAACCTCATCATCGCAATATTAAACTAAACTAAATTATGAAGTCTCAGGTTTGTATCCATAAAAATAATGAAAAAAAAGGTTCCTATAAGTTGAATAGACGTAAGGTGTGATAGATTATAATATTATATCTATAAAAATAAAGCCTTGTTCTTTGAACATATTTACAATGTAACATGCAGGATTGTGAAATACTATAGCTAATTATATGCAATTACACAATATTGAATAGATTTAACGAATAAAATATTTAGCGTACAGTGTGTGCTGTTTATAGTCTATCTAATTATTATATTGTCTATCCTATTGAAAGAAGAGCTGCTGGCCTGTCTTCTGTTTGTGTCGTATCGAGTCTCACGACATTGGCAACCACTACTTCAACACCCCCGCTGTTCTTAGTCCAGTCCAATCTCTCATGTTGGGCATCTAAGATATTTGCCTTCGACCGGGACCACTTTGACCATCCAACATTTTCATCGGCAACAGTTGAAGGACTCATATTGATCCCGATTATTGATTAATTTGTTATTATTATTGATTAATATATTATTTTTTTTTTTTTTTTTTTTTTATTTATTCATATAAAGAAATACAATATTTTTAAACAGCATATCTGATTACCCAACTAGGTGAGACCTGTTCTAGGGTATTGTTGTTGATTAGTCTCGTTTTTCTTCGTCTTCCCTTTCTGTGTATAGTTGACAAATTTCACTTTAATTATAAGTTATTATCCATTTAAAAATCGAACATTAGTAATGAATTGTTAGAGTCATTAGTTGTTATTTTTGCTTTAATAATTATAAGTGTAAGCCACTTTGATTATTTTTATTCCACTCAGTTATGGTTTATTGTATAACTCTATTATTTTATCTTTTTTTATCCAACTGTCGATTTGTTGAAGAGAAATTATTTCTCGAGACAGATCGGCAGTATCAAGCCAAGATACGTGAGATTTGTATGGCCAGTTCTAGATTTTAAACGGTTTTTCAAACTTAAAATTTGGAGGAGAACATTTAGTGTGTGAGGGTGTGTGTGTGTGTGTCCCCTTATAACTTTTGATTCGCTGGATGCACAGATCCTAAAATTTCAGAAAATATTGAATACTTTAAGCCTACGAAACTTGTATACTCAGAATTTTGAAATTTTCTTTCAGTCAGGGGTAATCAACCTTTGAATTTTTACTTAATTTTTTAAGTAAAAATCTCGAAAACTATAAAAGCTAGAACCCTAAAAATGTGTGTGTATGTATATAGAAAAATACAATATCTCAAATTGAAATTTAATGAAAAAGTTCCAGGATTGCTCAAACTTTTTTATAAAGAAATTTTTTTTTATGACAAATTTACGAGTTTCAATGCCTATATTTCAGAATTTTATAAAAATATCGAAAAACGCCAAAACACACCAACTAGATAATTTAATTTTCTATAAACAATATACACATTATAGCAGTACATCTCAAACTTTTCTTCACAATTTTTGTAAAAATTTTATTTATTGACGACATCGTTTCATACAATACCTAAAGATACCGACTCAGGCCATCGACAGTTGGATATTATGTTTACATGCAACTAGTTATAAGATCTGAATACTGTATAAAATTTGGTATTTCTTTCTTGTTCTTTGATTGTTCTTTCGTTTGTTTTTTCTATTAGTGTGCTATATTCGCTATCCTCGATACAGGTTTACACCTAATGGGTTAGGATTTTCCTTGTAATTTATTTTGTAATGTTGATTAGTATAACCTTATTAATATATAAGCAGATATGATTATAATTTGATCAAGGGTGGATCCAGCTTTGGCGCCAGGGGGGGAGGGGCAGGGTTGCCAGGTGTTCGGTATTTTACCGAACCGTTCGGTAATTTTGCCCCATGTTCGGTGTTCGGTATGAAAAAAATACCGAACTATGGAGTGTTCGGTATTTTTTTTACTTTCGGGAATAATATTCATTTTTCCTAGTGAATTTGTAACTTACCGGACAGCAAATTTCGAGAATGACCTTTTTTTTTTTTTTAGGGGAAATTAATACTTTCCGGATAGCAAATTTTGAAAATGACCTTTTTTTGTTTTGGTTCGGTATATTTTTGAAAAAAACCTGGCAACCCTGGGGAGGGGTGTACCTACATAGTCGTGGTCAAGTCAAGCTATAATTGAATTAATTTGATAAAAATGGATACCTACAAGTGAGATGTAGGTATTTAATTAACAAATGAAAGTATACTACTGTACTTAAAAGACAAAAAAAAAATATATAAAAACATTATGTTTAACAATTAAATTAAAGCAATCATTAAGGTCATACGTAGTAAATAAACAAATTATAGTATTTAGCAGTAAATAAATAAATATTTTATGGAAAGTTGGTTTTCACCAAATGTAGAGCCATCTGTGTATTTTGACGTAAGTTTATTGAATTCACTTTCAATGTGAGACAACAGATGGCAGTGATCTAATGTAAAAGATTACCGGCATTTTAACCCCTTGTGCCCCGAACTACAGTATAATATTATATTTTCTATTGCTTTTCTTTGTTTAATTCACACTATACCTAATGATTTGAAAAAGAAAATATTTTTTTCCCAATATGTGCTTGGATATACAATATACATTTTTGAAATGATCTCGTTTAAGAACGCTGGAACAATACCAGAGGTACGAAATTTCAGTTACATAATAAGTGTCTTGTATGTTGATGCCCTAATTTCCATGGTCATTGCAACACACATGAACGCCTGGGTCAATTTCGCTCAATCTTTTTGTGTTGTGTTTGCTATTGTCAGGAGAAGGTTTTTATGAAAGAAAAAAAACAGTAAATCGGTCCCGCCCAATCTGAGACAGGATTCTAACCCCGAGTAGATATTTCATGTTTTTTTTTAATTTAAACTAGCTGACCCATCGAACTTCGTCCCGCCTTAAAGTCAATAAAATATTGCTGGGTTACATAACATAGCTAACATACATGACTACTCTTTGTGAAAAAAATCAAAAGTTATGTGGTTATAATATTATGAATCAGTCATTTACCTCGACACAGACTAAGATCTAGTGAGGTGGCAATATTCAGTGCGATATGTAATGTATCAATATCAATCATGTTTTTATGTTGTCTTGTTTTAAATATTCTGATTAATAAATGATTATTTCAAAAGCACCCATTTCTATATTAGATATCTATATTGAATTTTCATCTTCATTAATTGCACAACTAAAACACCAGAAGAAAGATTCATTCATTAGTTTAAAAATACAAAAATATGCTTTAAACACGTTTGAATGTTAAAAAAAATATTTCTGAAGCTTGAAAGAAAATTTACAATACAATCTGCGTACCAATGCGCAATGTTTTGAAACTCGATGGTTGTCAGTTAAATAAAATTGTGTTGTTATGAGATTTTTCACAGATGGCGCTGTTGTTGTTGTTAGGAAGCCCGTTCCATACTCACTTTAATACAGTATTATATTTCGTACTATATTTTCCATCCATTTTTTGATTTTTCAATAGTTGTTCTATTATCCGGAACGCAGAAGAATCTAATAAACTAAACACAATAAAAATCTGTTCAACCGATCTCGAGTTATAAGCGTTCGCACAGTAACCTTACTTTCTTTTATATTATAGCTAGATGTGGTTGGATGTTGAAGATTGCTTCGGCTATACTTTATAATCCCGACATTGCCACTTTTTCATACACTATTTTTTTAATAAACATAAAAAATAAAATAAATAAATAGATGTTAACAAATTGTAAAAAAGCTTGAAGTAAGTATGTACCTACCATTAAAAAATATTTTCGTACGTATCAAATTAATATTTATTTTTTAATTTCAATGATAGTCACAACACAACACTGCCATCTGTGGAAACATAGGGAAAACATTGATCTATAGAATCTTTCTACCAAAATATCAATCCGCCAACAGATGTCGGTAATGTCCCCAACAGAAAATTCGTTCCATACTATATATGGTATGGATTTAGAGAAATTCACAGTCAAAGGTTAAGATCGTGAGAGCTCATGTATTGAATCGCTTCAGGTGACAAGCTGTGAATGTCCATCATGGTGCCCCCGAACTTGGTTATTTGGCATTCTTGAACGATGTGGTTCACATACTCTATCTCTCCGAAAGCACAGGAAGGATGGTCATGCTTGCCCCATCTGTGGAAGAGAAGGCCACATACACCATGCCCAGTTCTTGCTAACTAACTTAAATATTATGTTTTATAATATTTGTTATCCATTTTTCAACTTTTTATTAGTTATTCTGTTATCCGCAGCGGAGAAGAATCCAATAAATCAAACATCGGAAGAATCTGTTCAGCCGATCTCGAGTTATAAGTGTTCGCACTAACCCGACTTTCATTTATATTAGAGATTATTGGCGTTTGATTTAACTGTCAATTGTTGGGTGGTTGGTGCGATTGACATAATATTGTGCCTTGTATACCTACATCATTTAAAACATATGCATTGGTCGTAATTACATTGGTTAATAGCCTAATAGGTAATTTATTTATCAGAACACAAATTCGAATTCAATGTTATATCTCTGCCGCATTCCATTTTTTTTTTTAAATAAAAGAACCCTTATTGTGGCATGATTATAATAGTTAGACATATTATTATTATGCTGTCGCGACATTTTTTGTAAATAATTATGTGTTCTGAAAAGGGGAAAAATATCATCTTCTGCACCTGATAATGAAGGGCAAAATTGAGGGACGCCGAGGGCCTGGCCGGAGACAGACATCATGGCTGCGCAACATTAGAGACTGGACCGGCACCCGAAGTGTGGAGGAGCTGTTCCAGACGGCGCAGGATAGAGAAAGATTCGCCGAAGTGATCGCCAACGGTGGGGAGACCCGACAGGGCACTTAAAGAAGAAAAAGAATTTTATATGGATGAAAATAATAAAAATATTATTAGCTACAGTTGTGAGTCCTGTGGGGCAGCAAATTTCAAAAACATAATATAAGCACTTTTCCCGTTGTACCTTATACCTGTAAATATACACAAAAACGAGGACTAACTTTATATTATATTGATTATTTTTTATAAAGCATTTAAGTGGGTGTTGTAAGTTCATTATGAAGATTAAGAGACTCTTGACAATGTATATTTGATTTAGATGCACGAGTTCTAAATTCAAAAAAATATTCAAAACGCCAACTGTGTTTTCTCTAATATCATTTTTATCCTTTGTAATAAATTACTCAATATCAAATCGTGGTGGAGTTTTTAGGGCTTTTAGGTTTTATTTACGAAGGGTTTGGAGTCTTTGGGAGGTATTTTCGATATCTAACTATCTTCTTCAATCAAGAGATCAAAGAGCCACAGTTTTACGACCTCTGAGTTAGTACTTTCAAACAATATCTATAATATTTTTATCTTTAGATGTTGATTGAGCTGACATCAAGATAAGCCGATACCTAACATGGGTAAACACTATACATTAATGATTGTTTCGTTATTAGGTACCAAACCACGTACAAAACCACGAGTAGGTTTTCTGTTAAACATATATTAATTTATTATTTCATTTTGTACTAGATAAATAATTAACTGTTAATAGATATTTTATAATGAAGAAACAATCCTCTCTATGGGTAGGTAGGGGAGAGCGGGGTCCAAAGTAACAATGGGGTACATTGCTCATGAGCCCAATGTTAACAATCATGACATTGAACCCATTGCTTTCGTGATCAACATGATGTGAATGACTCCACGCACACTATGCACAACCATTCATCTTCAATATCATCAGTAGAATCCTCTTGGGGCTTGTTTATCATAAATTTTATATGTATTTGTTTAATTTTTATCTTTTTCTGTGACGTTTTAAACTCCAACAATTGTATTTTAGTTTTGCTATTCAAACTTTCTTCCTCAATAGTCAGTTTTTCAGGAGTGTGATCGCGGATTTTCTCTATTTCCTTACACTATTTGCTTGAAGTTTAGGGCTTGCTTTTGGGCAAGAGCCAGCACAGGCGAAAATTATTATAGTCCACTTGGTCCCGAATCGTCTAACCTATTTATCGGAAGAATCCATTTGCTTTGAGATGGCCGAAGAATGAGCTTGTTAATCAGATGGACTTGAAATGAGTACGGGCATTGAGCATGATTCAGAAGCTTTTCGATCAGAGGGACTTGAAACGAGCACGGGCATATCTACCCAAACTGACGTGACATAATGCATATTCTTTGCCGCTTCTCTTACGCTTATTTTATTATCAAGGTGATCTAGAGTGGCGAATTCGTACACTGATTGATCAGCAATGTAGATTTTCTGGGTTTATTCCTAGGCATTCTAAAATAATTAATCACAAATGTAATATAAATATAATGACCTATATATTTGTTTTGTAATTATCACAAAATAAATTGCCAAAATTCAAATAAATTAAAACCTAATAAATTTGAGTGATAACAAAAATTTAGAGGTACTACAAAAAACTGGTACCTTGAAGTAATAGTCAGCAGCAGGCGTCGAACCTTTGCTTGACAGGCGAATTCACTTACAATCTACTTATGACCATATTGACCAGTTTTTGTAGTAAGAAAATATATTGGGGTCCAAAGTAACAGTTACATTGGACCCCGTGATTTTTGTTAGGTACTTTGGACCCCAAATATATTTTTTAGAATTAATACCAAATTATTTATAAACTGCTCCGTTTAAGTCGACTCTAAATATAAATATCGAAAATAACATCTAAGATGTTAAAAAATAAATACTTACGTAGACTAGTTATACGAATTTTTAGTATGTTTTCACAAAAATAGTTCAACACTAAAAAATACTTGTGATGTCAAAAAACACAAAAGATGACAGCGCACTCGCCCTGACTGCACGACGGTTGCCGTGATGCTGCATGGATAGGGAACGTGTGTAGCGCTTTGTTGGAGTTGGTTCATTTTAAGTTCACATGTACAGGGTAGAAAATATGGACGTTGTTACTTCCGAACCGCGTTACTTTAGACCCCGCTCTCCCCTACATAATATCGTGGTCAAAATCTTCTTAGTGATATTTTAATACATTATTAATTTCGTACACAACGTATTTGGTCCATAAATTATGATTTCTAGACGATCACATCATAATGGCCATTAGATTCCACGCAGCGATCAGGACTCTTACTGAAAACGGTGATGATTTGCTTCGGTATAAGTAAGGTACGAATCGAGAAGGTTCATTTTGGTTCGTAGTTAAGGCGAACTTAGGGATATATTTGCTTTATTTAGAAACATTGATTCAAACAGATTCAGACGGTTCGGTTTATGCGATTTTGTTAAATGTTTTATTATTCCAGAGAGGGTGTAGTTTTCAAAGTTAGGTGTGGTATTTTAGTAGTCTAGCTGCAGTAGTAATGCGTTTTAGGGAGGGCTCATTACAATAAGTACACAAGTAGTTAGTTTTATAAAAAAAAAAATCTACGTTTCTTTTGATAGATCTTGCGATCTGTTTTTCTCAATCGACTCAGTCATTGGTGATGTGTAATATGATAGATAAACAGCAGTTATAAGAAATTTAAATTGTGTTGTGAACCGTGTTCCGCTCCTTCAAATCAGAGCTGAGGGATTTGAACATGATGTGGAAAGGGGTCATAGATATTGCGCAAGATCGAGCGCAACGGTGAGCTCTGGTTGCCTCCCTATGCCACTTGGTGGGGTGTGAAGGGAGATATTAGATTGGATGGCTTTAGGTCAAAACATGTTAGGGGGCGTTCAAGTATTACGTAACGCAATTTTTGAAGATTTTTGACCCCCCCTCCCCCCCATGTAACGCGCCGTAACGTTTTTCTGTGCCCCCCCTCCCCCCCCTAAATGTTACGTAACACCCAAGAGACTATTTTTTTACTGAACTCTCGTAAAAAAATAAAAGGGTTTCAAAGGGTTCCTTTGCTAACTTCGGAGAAAAAAAATACTATTTATATGTTCCATAAATTTATCTTTATTTTTTCTTTTGCTGTTTTCCAAATTTTGGCATAGCTGCGTTGGCAAGTCCAGTTGATGATGTAAATCCCCCCTTTTGACCACTAACGAATGCTGACAACGAAAATAAAA
This sequence comes from Mystacides longicornis, assembly GCA_963576905.1. Classification (NCBI taxonomy): domain Eukaryota; kingdom Metazoa; phylum Arthropoda; class Insecta; order Trichoptera; family Leptoceridae; genus Mystacides; species Mystacides longicornis. Next base: position 10,826,252 of record OY756427.1, on the reverse strand, counting down.
TAAAAATGACGTAAGTATAATACAGTCGAGGGATTCCCCGTAAAAAATAAAAGATTTGCTAACTTGGGAGGGCGAAATAAAAATTACATACAATGCAGTCGAGGGACTCCCCGTAAGACTTAAACGAAAAAGGTTCCTTTTTTCGCAGAGCGAAAAATTCTTACGCTTAGGGTGAAAACACGTAGAAAGCCGATTCCGACCGGCGCAAAGAATGTTGTCTATGGTTTCAATGCATTTAAATGGGCATGCCGGAAAGCAGGTTTCTGCTTTTGCTGTGCGTATCCCCATTCAACTGCATAGAAACATTCTTTGCGCCGGTCGGTGCGGGTCGGATTCGGCATTCTACGTGTTTCCACCAAAGGCTTTAACATCGGAGAACAAAATAAAAATGACGTACGGTACAATCGAGGGACTTCCCGTAAAACATTGTCGAAAAGGGTTCCTTTGCTAACTTCGGAGAAAAAAAATGATGTACAGTACAATCAAGGGACTTCCCGTAAAACATAAACGAAAAGGGTGCCCAACTTAGGAGAAAAAAAAACAAAAATGACGTACAGTACAATCGAGGGATTACCCGTAAAACATAAACGAAAAGGATTGCCCAACTTGGAAGATTTATTTCCCAATTTTTTTTATTTAAGAAAAAAAATACCGTTACGTAACGAGTTGTTCGAACCCCCCCCTCCCGCCCTCGTAACGCACAGTAACGTTTTGCAAGACCCCCCCTCCCCCCCAAATTGCGTTACGTAATACTTGAACGCCCCCTTAACTGTCTATGAGTTTCTAAAGCAGATATCATGTTTTGACCTAAAACCATCATTATATAGCTAATCAAAATCGTTTCTGGACCGAAAGCCTAGAACTCACTTCCAGTGAATATTAAAAGCTCGAGGACTTAAGACGTATTTAAGAAAGATTTTCCTGTCTTAAATATATGTTTTTGTAAGTAGACCTTGATTTTAAGCAAAGCAAGCATAGCACCCTTGAATTGGGCTTTTGATCACAAAACAGCGCTCTATAAATTGTATTATTATTATTTTTAAACAAGCATAGTGGGGAAAGGGCAAAGATCATAAGGTAGGTGAAGGAGTAAATCAGGGCTGGGCAAACTTTTTGGATGGCGGACCAAATTCAATCATTCATAATGAGCGGCGGGCCGCAAAGAAGAAGAAGAGAATAATGTCTTCTTCTTTTTTGATAAAGACGAAAAATCACCAATTTAGGTTACATACGTATAGGTACCTATTTAGGTACATTGATTATTATCACGAAAAAAACATTACAAAAAAATGCTTTGACTGCTCTTTTTGTACATATGTACATAGATACCCAAATTTCCTTTTTTTTTTAAATCAGCTGTAGTTTGTTTCGATATTCTCAAAACTGCTTGTGACAATGAGCATCGGTAACAATCCATTGTAAACAATTTAAATTGATGTTCAAGATAGAAAAGCTTAATACACAGTAAGATTTAAAAATAAAAAAGATTTCTTAAGATTAGAATAATTATTGTTTTGATTTAATGGCAGTACAAAATTTGTAGATATTTTTATGCCGATTCAATTTATTGTAAGCTCTTAAATTGTGAACTGTTCCAAATAGGAATAATCTGTCTTTTTTTAAATAATAAAATTTATAAAAATCTTCAGAAGATTTAATAATGGCGGGCCGCACAAAAAGAACGGCGGGCCGCAGTTTGCCCAGGCCTGGAGCAGATGAAAATGACGTTTAGTTCTGTACTTGAAAGAAAATAGATTGATGCGAGTCTGGTATCATCAAGTAGGTAATTGGTTCCATATAATCTGGCTACGAAAGCTTTTCATTTACGTATATAAAAATGATTTCACATACTGTCATTTGTCATTTTTAAATTAATACGGTTTTACATATTTTTCCTTTTATACTGAATACAGATTTTTGAGTTGTTTTGGAAGTGTGGCTTTTTCCACACCTGCACATGGGCGCATGCAGAAAGGGAGAGTAATAATATTTTTTCTTAATTTACTTATTAATTTTATTTCTCAAACCAAATATTGTAATGCCACATTTACATGCTTGCAACGGCTAAGAAAGCCACCACAAACACTAACGTGTAAATGGGGTGTTTGCTGTGGGTTGTGTGAACTCGCCAACGCTTGTTGCCGATCCGGGCTTGCCGATCCGGGCGAGTGTCGGTTTTTCGACAATCAAAGGAAATTTGCGGCAAACGTATTAACATACCAACGCGCACGCCAACATCGAGCGTTTGTGAAGGCTCAGAGTTTGTGGTGGCTTGCCAAGCCGTGGCAAGCGTGTAAATGTAGGATTACAATAAGGTGGATAAATGTAAAAAGTGATTTGAAATAAAAGTAATATTGACTGGAATTCTCAAATTCACGTTTCAACTAAACGCAAGAAGCTCTTGCTTAGAACTTAATCGGTTGCCAGTAGTTACGCATCTAATGTATTGGAAAGAACATTTTCAGAATCCTGAATCAGAATACAGAAATGTGAAAAGTCTCAATAAAAATTGGATACGACGCAACTCAATCGTCTGTTTTTAATTTCAGAACAATAGTCATTATTTGACTATTTTCAATCAATTCATGCACCTGCGGACGCCCTGCGTAAAGGCAAGGTAGTTACTGTAATAGGTAAGTATGTATCTACCCATTGGAAAGATATTAATCATAAACAAAAAATATAGGTACGTTCTCAAATTGGGCAAATGATAATGATAAAATAATGATTTAGAGTAATAAGGATCCTCAGTGTGAAAATGAGCTCGATAAGTACCTACTCGTATTTTTGAAGCACACTACCTTAATGGACACTAAAATATTCAGAATTTCTTTCAAATTAGTCGCTCTATGCATTAGAAGTAGGTACTTTCATACGAGTATTTTTTTTTTATTTTTTTTTTATTATTTATTTATTATCATCTCTAATATAAATTAAAGTCGGGTTAGTGCGAACACTTATAACTCGAGATCAGCTCAACAGATTCTTCTGATGTTTGATTTATTGGATTCTTCTCCGCTCCGGATAACAGAATAACTAATAAAAAGTTGAAAAAATGGATAAGAAATGATGTAAATTACAATATTTAAGTTAGTATGGAACGGTTACCTAGAACGCGCCAACGCAATCACGGGTAGTTCCCTCTCATTCTCGCATACGTGATTGTAGTACAGTAGCCCATCCCACTTACTCCACCGCAAAATTTTCATACAAAGTCAACAATATTACCGGGCACTTTTGTTTTGGTACCTACTTCATAGGCGAGGTAGGGTGTGTGCGCGAGTGCATTATTACTCATAGTATATGGAATATACATGAGTCTTGTGATCGGATTTCAAAAAAAAAAATAGATTTCGCTGAAATTAATTTTCTCGACGTTTTCGAGGGTGTAGATTCCAAAAATACAAAATAATATTTTTTTTTAGAAGAAGAAGAAAATTTCCGCGTACGCGTACGCCAAAAATGTGTGCGCACCCATAACTCATGGTAATTCTTATCCGATTTGATTGAAATTTGGTAGAACGGTTAGCCCCTCGATGTATCTACATCGAGGGGCTAACCGTTCTACCATTCTACTTATCTAAGTCAGTAAAATGTTGAGATCTGTACCTTCAGGGGAACCCTCTTAAAGTATCCAAAGAAAAAGGGCTAGAAAAGAAAAAAAAATTTCTTCGATTTTCATAAAATTGGTATACGGGTTGCTCCTACACAAGCACGTAAAATTTGAGGTCCGTAACTTCAGTGGGTCCCCCTTAAAGTACCGATTAATATTGAATATGTAGTTCTAAAGCAGATAATTATTGTCTTCTGGCTGTTATAATATACTATGAGTTCTGGGCTACCCTAGGTTAGCAGCTTTTTTTACGTTGTACCCGCTAGAGCTTTGAATACGAATGAAATATGGATGTTTCAAAAATATTTTAATGGTATTATTTTATTAGCTTAACTCAATCGAATTAATTTTGTATTGTTTTATGGGGGCGCAGTGCATATTATTTATTTTATTTTTTATTTTATTTTATTTTATTTCTCTCTACGCAACAATTGTTGCTTTTACATTAAAAATACATTATACATTTTGATAACGCCATGGTTATTATAAGATGATATAAAAAAAATCACAATTTCACATTAAAACAAACAAAAATAAAACCATGCAAGAGGAGCAAACACAGCCCTGCTGCCCTGAAGATAAAAGGAAAAAATGTAATAGTATGTAGATACATGAGTACCCACCTATATAAATTTGTACATAAATTTACACTTAAAATAGTTGCATTGGGAACCACAAATATTCAACTCAAATAATATTATTGTTAAACAGCATTCGTCACACTGGCACACTACACGCACCGCCTACTCTCTCACAAAAAGTAATGGCTGACATACAGGGAGTTCAGTTCAGTGGTATTTTTCAAAGAAAATTTCTTTAAATAATTTATGTAGTGAATATATATATTTATATATATATATATATATATATATATATCGTCCAGAGCATTCGCATTTCTAAGCAGACGCTGCATAGGTGCGTTATAAGTAGAGATGGGACTAATGCGTTGGGTTCCTAGGGAGCGGCCGTCATCGGACAAGACGGCGTCTTTCAAAATTATATGACAATGTTTTTCGTTACTATGGAAACCATATTGGCAATGTTCTCAACTGACATATCCACCGCCGTTTATTGTAGCGGCGTATCCGTAGGAACCCAACGCATTACGGCTTAAATTCAAAAACGTTATAGCCATTTCGTTAATTGAAAATAACGTTAATATTAAAATCTGAAAGCTATTTTAAAATATTTGGTATCTGGGATCTTAACTTCTTCCAAAAAAAAAAAAAGGTCGTTTCCAAAATTTGGTATCTGGAATCTCTACTTTTCCTAAAAAAAAAAGGTCGTTTCCAAAATTTGGTATCTGGAATCTCTACTTTTCCTAAAATAAAAAGGTCGTTTCCAAAATTTGGTATCTGGAATCTCTACTTTTCCTGAAAAAAAAAAAAGGTCGTTCCATACGCTCAATTCCATAGGGGTAGGCTATTATTTTCATTCAACTATTATTTATAAATAACGTTTAATATTAATAACGTTAGGTACGTTATTTTTATTTAGCTATTATTATTATCAGCTGTCGTTATAATGCCCATCTCTAGTTATAAGAATAATTTGTTGTAATAAGTAGGTACACATTTAATGAGATTAACGGAAATTTAAGTTACATTTTCTATAGTCATATTATTCTTACCATATTAGAGGCATATTAATTATTAGTATTTATATTAATATCAAAAATATTAAAATATATTAGCATATTGTTTTGTAATTCTCTTATATTTAGGTAACATAATTGGGTAAATAAACGATAAAATTAAAAAATTAATAATCATCATCATCATTCTCCCTTTAAGGCCCCCCGCACACCGCAATCCAACCCGGAGGAAACAAATTCGAAGCGAACCCGACCCGCACGAAACCGACCTTCTAGTTCGATCGAAGCAACCAACCAAAAAGCCGGCCCCACACAAATCAAACCCGCCGCGGATTCCCCCCAATCCGACCCACAATGCGAGGGGCCTAAACCTCACATAGGAGCATAGGGAGGCACCAAGAGCTCTCCATTGCGCTGAAAAGCGTCCGAGGCCTATGGTGCCTTTTCTGACCCGTTGAGGTTTAAGGACGTGAGGTGGTCAATCTCACGGTCCCGATCTGATTTTTCGATTTCCTGCCTCTTACAGGATGCTCGAAAACCAGCAAAAAGAGCAGAGGTGCTATTCTTAGCCGGAATCCCCACGGCAAATAATCATAACGTAATATATTTATATATAAAAACTAGGTAACTCTATGATTCATAAATGGTAGGAAACAAAGCCAACCAAGAAGTATATTGCGTGAGTTACAAATAAAGTTATTTTTTATTAAATAAGTCATAGACAAAAGAAAGTTGTATAAATAGATTAGGTTATTTTAATTCACTAAAGTATTTCCCCTTTATATTAATGATACATGCTGGGTGAAGAATCGATTAGTTAATAGACTTGAATAAAATAAATTTAGTATCTAAATGTACTCTGAGCAAATGGGACGTATACGCTTTGTAAAGTGGTCTGCAAACATAGAAAATAATTAATTGTAACTACGTCATGTACATACATAACATTGAAATTAATAGCAATTAATCATAAGGTGTATGAAAATGTTTGAAAAAACATTAAAAACCTTCGCTTATGCAGTTATTTTAATTTCATATATTGATTTTCAAGGTTTTTCCTTCGATCAAAATGATTTTGCAACAAACACTAATGATTCGTTTTATTTAGACAACGATAATAATGATTATTTGTGGCTGAACAAGCAGTACATTTTCGAAGTTACCAGAACAGTGGTAATGACTTGTGAACGGGAAAACATATTTCTGCTAACTGATATGCAAACGAGGTTTCAGAAATATCTCAACGCTGTTCTTATGACACCTGTGATTATATTAAATAATACAACGTTTCTAAAGCTATCACATACGTCAAATAACTCTTCGGTGGAAACAGAATCATCCTTCAACAGTATACAGCAAACAATGTTTCTCATCATATTCGAAAATATGTACACGTTGAATGGGAGCTTAAATCAGGCATCATGGAGACAGTTTTATACACGACACAACACGCAAAATTTCCTTTTTGTGGTCGCGTCTGTAGAAGATTTTGATGACTCGTGCAACGCAGATGACCTATTATTGTGGACCCTTAAAGAATATGCGGGGTGGTTTTTTGAGTCGGTTTGGATGGTTCACAAGATCTTGGAATGTTTGATCTTAATTCCGAATATCTGCGGACGACAGATAATTTTGAAATATGATTTTACAAAAACGCTTTCCAATAACGAATACGCTGAAGGCGTAACAATTATAGAAGAAGAAGATTTATATGCGAAATTGATACTGCAACACAATTACAACGATTTCAATCAGTATCCTTTAAAAATCAACGCTTTTCCTAGACTACCATCCTTAGTCGAGTCGACTAAAGACATGGCTGAAAGTTTCTCTGGGTCATATTTGGACGACGATACCGCGATTGTTGGACATTTGGCCGGATTTGATGGATTTACCATGAGCAATTTAGTAAAATCGTTAAACTTCAAACCGGTCATAGGCCCACCATCAGATACCAAAAAATATGGTAGTTTTAGCAACGGGACCTTTACAGGAAGTCTTAAAGATATTATCAACAAGAGGGACGACATATCTTTCAACTCCAGATTCGTCAAAAATTACAAAACAGATGATATAGAGTTTACGGTCCCGATTTTTTCGGACGAGTTCTGCATCATTACACGCAAAGCCCAACAAATCCCACACTGGATGTCAATATTTTTGATTTTCGATTCAACAGTGTGGATCGTAATTGCTTGCTGTGTGTTGGTGTGTGGCGTTGTTTGGGGGATCATGAAGAGAAGATTAATGTACAACATACGCGATCAGAGGCCATTTTATATCCACTTCATGGATATAAGTCTATTGTTTATATCACACCCAATAATACTGCCATCGATATATCAAGAAAGACTCTTTATCACGACGTGCTTGATATTTAACTTGATTGTTGCCGGCGTATTTCAGGTTGGTAAATGGGTAATTTGTTTTCTCTTAAGCCTATAGTTCAGACTACGTCGAGTGGCGAGTAATTAAGTATCTAGCTAAATTACAAAAAATCGTTCACACTATATTCGAGTATATAGAAAAAACGTAATTTCTGTATAATTAGACACACGTGTAGATAATAACATAATAATACGTTCAGCGCCCGCTACTCTATGGTAGGCGCTACTCGACCAAGAAATCAGAAAATAATAGTTTTTTAATGAATCTGGGCTCACTCAAAGTGAACACAAAAACACTTTTGACATCTTTCACACTAACCAAAGGATTGTGTCCTAAAAGTGGAAATGATCGGCATCGGGATTCGTACCCATGCATGACACATGAAAGTCGTCGACTGATACCGCTGGTATCCAACCACCTCGACTTAGCTGACGGCTGAACTACTCGACCAAGTTCTAGCTGCACGTACACTGTACAGACACGTTTTGTTATTAAATTACTCACCATTCGACTAAAATACACTCACCACTCGGCTAAAATACACTCACCACTCGACTAAAGTACACTCACCACTCGACTGAAAACTCAATCAATGCCAACTGGGCGTTAGGTTGTACACTTATAAGTAAGCTGTAGCCATAAACATTACATTTTCCCTAACCAAAATCTTATCTTGTAAAAATGTTTCATTTTAGGGACAACTCAGTAGTGCGTACAGTACAGTTTCATATTATCCTGACATAAAGTCACTGGAAACATTGGACAAATGTGGTCATAAGATAGACACATACAATGACGATATTTTCGGAGTAAACATTAGCAAAGTTGGCGACAGATTATCCAAGAAAATAATCAAAGACGCAAGATCTTTTCAAGGCGTATTGGAGGAAAAAAATCGTGCAGCACTCGAGAGAAAGGCCGATATGAGAATGATGATAGAACGCAACTACACAAATGAGTACGGAGAACCACTGCTGCATATTGTTGACGATTGTCCCAGAAGCTACCATTTTGCTTACATTGTCTACAAAGGATTTCCACTTCTGAAATACATCAATAACTTCTTGGTCAAGTGTGTAGAGGCGGGCTTGATCTACAAATGGTACTATTTTACTGAATTTTCTATTCTGTTACCACTGCGCCTCCAGAGAAAAGGATCGCACAACCAGGATAGAAAATTGACAATCCTAGATGTTCAAACATCTTTCGTCATCCTGTTTATAGGCATTGTCATGTCTTTAATTATTTTTTTAGCAGAAATATTAATACATCGCAGAACAGGGAAGATACATTTGAGGGGTGTTTGATCAAAAAGGGACATTTACCGATAAAGTGAATCTGCGGTATAGAGACAAAAAACTAATAGCTGATGTTATATCCGTTGTGAGGTTTGAAATAAACTTAGCTACTTTATGGATTTGATTATTGAGTCTTCTCTATAAATTACCTATATCTAACAAGAAGGTTGGTGAAATTTCCCATTTTGAGCATAAAAGTAAAAAAAAATACCCATTTGATCGAAATCGAGACAAAATACGAGAACAAAGCTTACCTTACTTAGGCAGAGTTTCATCCCAGCTGTATAGATCATTAGGATAAAGGATAAAAGGCAGATCGAGTATTTAAAATCTTCACCGTACTTTTATAGGAAACAATGCCTAATCTTTCCAATATTATACCTTAAAAGCTAAAAGGACACATCAAACGAATATTGAGCGCGATAAATATTTAATGTTCTAAGTTCCTAGAGAGCGGTCCTTCGTCAGAAATCTATGCTCAAAACAATTTTATTTATTATTTATTTTATTTATACATATTAATACAGTGATAATAATAGATAACAACTTTAACTTATACAAAGAGTCTCTTCAAGCATGGAGACTACATAACTCGATGGGAATTTATTCAAATGGGCTTGTGCATGTGGCCACTGAACTCGACCCCAATATCTTAAACAACCAATTTGTGAATCCACATGGCTATGACGAGTTCTGTAACCAAGGCCTCATTTTATCAGGTAAACGTCGTCAAAAACATACATAATATCCAACGGCATCGTTTTCATTATCCACTACAACGGAGGAAGATGTGAGGCCGTGTCTGACTGCTATGAAGTCAAAGGCGGTTGTATATTAGTAACTATAGATTGTTTCTTCTATTATTACCTAATATCCTTCCGACAATTTATCCTTTCGACGGTGGCTACTTGGTGGAACATACTTCGAACTTATTTGAAAAAAAAAACGAAATATTTAGTTTTTTCCACAATATTTACCTATATTAATACTAATTAACTAGTTAACATCTACTAGCCTGACGAAGAAGACGTTCGGTCTTCGAAAACCGGTTAATTTAATAAATATTATGGAAAAAAAACCAAATATTTGTTTCTTTCAAATAATATCCTTACAATTTTAATTCATACTTAAACTATTATTTTTACGTTGTTAACGTAAAGTGATCACACTAAGCCAGCCTTCTAAATAACAGTAGAAGACGGTCGTAAGCCCGTAGTGGTTTGTTCCATTTAAAAATCGAACATCAGTAATGAATTGTTATAGTCATTAGTTGTTACATATTCTTTATTATTTTTTTCATTATCTAGTATTGGAAATAAAAACTAAGATTATTATCTTAACCTAAGAGCAATTCAGCCAAAAAAGCGTTGTATGTGAAATCGGAAAACTTTATAAACTAGTTGCATGTAAACATGAGATCCAACTGTCGATGGCCTGAGTCGGTATGTTTATTGTATGAAACGATGTCGTCAATAAATTAAATTCTTACAAAAATTGTTACGAAAAGTTTGAGATGTACTGCTATAATGTATATAATTTTTATAGAAAATTTAATTATCTAGTTGATGTGTTTCGGCGTTTTTCGATATTTTTATAAAATTCTGAAATATAGGCATTGAAACTCGCAAATTTGTCATAAAAAAATATTTTTCTTTATAAAAAAAGTTTGAGAAACCCTGGAACTTTTTCATTTAATAAGATTTGAGAGATTGTGTTTTTCTATATACATACACATTTTCAGGGTTTTAGCTTATATAGTTTTCGAGATATATGAAAAAAATAAGTAAAAATTCAAAGGTTGATTACCCCTGACTGAAAGAAAATTTCAAAATTCTGAGTATGCAAGTTTTGTAGGCTTAGTGTATTAAATATTTTTTGAAATTTCAGGATCTGTGCATCAAGCGAATCAAAAGTTATAAGGGGGGGGGACACACACACACAAAGACACACTAAATGTTCTCCTCCGAATCCTGAGTAAATCCATATGTGGAACATATATGCTGCGAAGCCTCTGAGTTGGTGTTTTTTGTCGTCAAAGTTTGAAAAACCATTTAAAATCTAGACCTGGCCATACAAATCTCGTGTATCTTGGCTTGATACTGCCGATCTGTCTCGAGAAATAATTTCTCTTCAACAAATCGACAGTTGGAAAATTTCAATAGTTGGTGCTCGGCACATTGAAAATTTGACTATTTAAAATTAAATTCCGTATGTATTCAGAACGTACCTATGCCAAACGAACATAGTGCAAGAGCTGGAAGAAGAGTTAACTTTTTTTATCGTTATTGATACTGGACAACAATTAATTAAATTAACAATCAATATAGCCTCGGTGACCATTTCAACGATAAGAAGAAAATATACTCTATTTTCCAACTCGGCTATAATATGTTCGTTTCGTATATATGCACCTTAAGAATAATCGAGCACTCTGATTAAATTGAATGACCGCCTAACCAGAGATTCCCCGCGGGCCACACATACATAGACAACATAACTATACCTGATCCACTCCTGAGCGAGAGTTTGTTTGATCATAATATATTCTATCTTGTCATAGAATTAATTAGCTCCATACTTGCTGAGTGGTTTGGGCTTCATTTTGTACTATATGTAGGTATTTTAAACTGTAAAAATAGATATTTTTGTCCTATATGAAAGAATAAATAACCCACTTTATTTATAAATCAATGAATCGTCGCACAGACAGGTATTTGAAGAATCTACGCGGCCAAAATTATATTAGTGATGTATTAGGTTTTTGATGATGAAAATAAAATAAATAAGACATTTCAGTACATGCACATTTATCTATATCTATAAAACTGAATGTTTTTGTGTGTATGTCTTATAGATTAAAAAATCAGTGAACGTATTTCAATGAAACTTTGGTGATCTATTCCACTAATGTCCGGGAAGGTTTAAGCGGAGTATGAGTTCAATACCACTCCTTGGAGGGTAGTTAGAGGGTAAAATGTTAAAATGTAAAAAAAAAACGTTGATAGGAGTAAGTAATTGTTATTTTTGGTAACTAGCGAATATATAATGTTGACTTAAGAGTGGGTGAAATGGGTGTAGGAACTGGAGCCTAGGCTATAGGGGGAATTGAGAACGCATCTATCTATCCCGCTTTCCAGGTGTGTCGAAGTTCCACGGGAGCCCGCTAGTTATTTCATAGAAAAATATTCATTTTAATTATTCATTCTCAATGTCGTGAGAGATTTGGCTGCGCTGATTGAAGCATGTCTATTGTTTCAGACAAAAAGGAATTATTTTTTCTTTTTTGTATAATCCTTGAGCCACTAACCAAGGGATCTCTGAACTTAAGAGAAGTCTATTTAGTATGTCTCTATTACAGGATTCTCTAGAAAATTTTCTCGAAAAATCCTGTCTGTATACCCTGAAATGCTTATTGCGTGCCTCTGCTGCTTCTTCAGACAGTTGTCCAATGGGACGACTGTCGCGACCTGGACGATTTGGTGATGTGATTGGTATTTCAAATGTACCTTCAAGCCAAAGACGATTGTTTTTTTTAAAAAAAACTTCGTCTTTTTTGTGCGCTTTAGCCCATCTTTGCTTCATTGTACACTTAACATGTGCAAAATTTGCCTTCAGTTTATTTAATTTGTCCTCTACAAGCTCTTCGCGCGAGAATATATAGTTTTTCAAAAAACATAGTTATTCATCCAAACTAAGCAAATTTTCTTTATTCATAATGTCCAGTATGGATTGACGAGTCACAATCCTCACTCCTGAGGTCCCTTCTGACCCTTAAACAAATAAATATTGTTTTAATTTCAAATAATACTTCTTTTACAAATTTCGATTTTTTTACCCTATAACATTTAAAGTACCTACCCCCATTTAGGCATCTGCGGTATTCCGCGGTAAATTTTTTCTTCATTCGTTTACACAAGTGTTAAAGTTTATATGAAAATAATCAAACTTATGGGATCTACGGTAATTCCCAAACAAATCTCCCATTTAAGATACATTTCAAAAAAAAAACCTTATTTTAATCGCTATGTCTCCAACGTTGTATGAACACTAAATGAACAATTATTATTTAAGGTAATATAATTTATTTTTATTGTTACATACATTTAGTCTCCGAATTCATCTCCATTTTTCACCAGTTAACCGCAGAATATTAATTTTTCTCTCACGAAACAAATTCTATTTGAAAGTAGCAGAGAATAAACACGTACGCAAATTTCAATGATCAAGTTCCGACTAATATTTTTTAGGGCAGGTGCAACATTGGATGATCCGCAGGCCAGCATATTGTTCGTTGGGGTTTCCTCTACCTCAGGAAGTCGATGAAAAAGTATTTTTTTCAGATTTCATTTTCTGAATATTGGCCGCGTAGAATCTTTAAATACCTGTCTGTGCGTCGGTGGCATGATATCGTCCAAGCCTGGATGCAATGGCATAAAAAAAAGAAAAAAAAAAGATTTGCTTGGTTTAATTGATCAATAAAATAAAACTAAAATAAGTAGGTACACTTCGATTTTTTTTTATAAAATGAATCTGTGCTCACTCGAACTGAACACAAATACACTCTTTGACAACTTTCACACTAAGTAAATGCTTGTGTCGTGAAAGCGGAAATGGTTTTAACTGGCAACAAGTTACTTAGTTAATTGTAAGACGGTACTGAGGATGGACCAAAGTCCGAAAATGTTTTAGCTTTTTTTTTTACCCATCACGCCGTTTCCCGAAGGGGTTGGCAGAGAGTACGGATTTCCATTCTTTCCTATCCAAACAAACCTCTTTTGCTTCTTCCAAACGCATAACATTCGTCATGCATGCTCTCCTATTTCTTTTGCTCCTGACTTGGTCCTTCTGGCCCTCCAAATGTTTTAGCGCGATTTTATATATATATATATATATATATATATATATATATCCGTCTCAGGTACTACAAGCAGAATACACACACCAACCGTATTCTACACAAAGCAAGCCTAGGACTGGTGCGAGCCGAGATTGCTGAGAAACGCCGCCTACTAGACCAGATAAGTGAAAACTTATATTACCAACATCTTAAACTGTCTTCCCTCATTCACCCTCTATTATGGAATCAGTTCGATGACATAATACAAGAACGACTTGACACAGAAAACACAACCATCAAAAATACACACATCAGGAAGCTCAATAATCTCACTAAACACCTACAACCACGATCACAGACACCAAACAGCAACAACCAAAACCCCCTCCCTACACTCGCACATACAGTACACAACTTATCCAACGAAACCCTCGACGAAAATGCCCTCTCAATCCTGTCGAAAGGCTTCAACTTTGCCATATCCCCCTCACACATACCGAAAGAGAAATTCATAGTCAACCTAGAAACCTCCTTGCTAACTGTCCCAGACAAGACAGCTGAAGAAATCAGACAGGAAGTCTGCACTATATTACGTAAATCCAAGGCCCCCAAGTCCAACACCACGCACGCTGAGCGTGAAGCCCTCAAAAAACTTAAACAAAACCCCAACATTGTCATCCTCCCAGCCGATAAAGGCAACGCCACCGTGGTAATGAACTCGACTGAATACGACAACATGGTTCAAGTCCTGTTGCAAGATGACTCCGTGTACAAAGTCCATCCGACAAACCCCATCACATACCTAGAAAAAACCACGAAAGCAATCATCACTAAATCTACCCTTTCTAATGAAGTAAAGAAACGCCTAATTCCGAGAGAAAAATCCTCGGCGATAGCCAAGTTCTACGCACTTCCCAAAATCCACAAAAACCCATTAACTCTAAGACCCATTGTCTCGCAACTAAGCACCCCAACATACAACCTCTCCAAATACCTATCAAACTTTCTTTATCCCGATTCCATACAACGCGACTCATACATAAAAAACTCCTTCGACTTCATAGAGTTGATCAAAACAATAAAAACCAACGAAACAGACCTGCTAGTAAGCTTTGACATCGTATCCCTCTTCACCAACATTCCCATAGACGAAACACTTACAATCTTAAAAGATCGCTTCAAAATACCTAAAATGTTTATTAACATGATAGCCCATTGCATGTCCAATACTTTCTTCTCATACAAAAGCACAATATACAAACAGGTATCAGGTGCTAGTATGGGTTCATCCCTATCCCCAATACTTGCCGACTTGTTCTTACTAGATTTCGAAGAACGCGCACTAAGCCAAGCTCAATACAAGCCCACCCTATACAAACGATACGTAGATGACACCTTTGTCATCTGGCCCCACGGAAAAGAAAAACTAGATGAATTTTTAACCTACCTAAACAATCTACATCCAACCATCAAATTCACGATGGAAATAGAAACCGATTGCCAACTGCCCTTCCTCGACACACTCATCCGCAGAAACCCTGACGGCACACTAGGACATAAAATCTACCGAAAATCAACCTCCACTTCGAGATACCTCCAAGCAGACTCTCATCATCACCCCTCCCAACTACAAGCGGTCGCCACATCTTTGTTCCACAGGACTGTGTCACTGACAGATAATACACATAGAGAAGATGAAGAACGCGCTCTTACCAAAATCCTAAAACAAAATGGGTACTCTAACAAACAGCTGAGTGCAGCTAAATCACACGCATCCACCCCTTATCTGTCAACACCACCTAACGACAGGTACCTCGGCACTTGCAATATCCCTTATGTCAGAGGCGTATCTGAAAAGATTGGCCGTATACTCAAGAAAAAACAAATTCGCCCTGTCTTCTCAGCAAACAAAAAAGTTTGCACAACCTTACCTCTACCTACTGATAAGATCCCTAACGAACACCAAGGTGTATACCAAATCCCTTGCAAAGATTGTCCCAAAGTGTACATAGGCAAAACAAACAGGAAAGTCTCGGTCAGAACCGAAGAACACAAAAATGACGTCAAAAACAAAAAACCTTCCTCCACCCTAGCGCTACACACAATGACCGAAGGCCACAAAATAGACTTCGAAAACACAACAACACTACACAAAACAAACCGTGAATCTCACCGCATACTATACGAAGCAATTAATATCGCAAAAAGATCACACACACTTAATGAACGTGATGAAACTTTAAAAATTTACCCCCCGTACCTCCACATCATAGACCAAATTCCACCCACCCACCCCACACACACAAATACTACCGCCCACACCCCACAAACACAGCTCCAATCAAATAACACAAACTCGATCTCAACTAGAGACTACACCACTGCCTCACATTCCTATACACCTACCCCAACAGACAGTATAGCTACGAACACATCTCGCAATAGTCCGCGTTTCACGAGACAAAATACCTCATAATCTGCTCAACGAGCCAACGAATAACACCCTTGTCTCGTCACTGCAGATTAATTTCGGCGTTATTACTTCTGTAATACGACGAAAGGCTGAAGATGGAGTCTCTGATGGCTCCGAAATATATACCACCATCTAACCAACAAACCAACACCTTTAATAATGTTCCAAATAACATCGGGAACAACTCACAACGCGACAGTACCCGAAATAACAATCTACATATATATATATATATATATATATATATATATATATATATATATATATATATATATATATATATATATATATATATATATATATATGCGTATAAGTAGGTCCCTATAAAAAATATCACGCATCAATTTTGACAACAACCGAAAATAATTTCGAGCCGATGTAAAAATAACAAATATCTATAGTACCTATACGTATACCTGGAAAACCCTCTTCACTAAATCGTGAGAGATTTAGTAGGTATATGTTGGAATCCGAATTAACTCAGAGGGTGGTTATGAAAAGAAAATAAAGAGACGAATTGGATAAGAACGCACATTCTCCCACATACAATGTGTTATTTCGACACATAATGACTCCACACCAAGTCTACAATCATTTATATGGATTGAACTTTGCTTGTGTAAACGTGACGTCATCTTGATAACAAGATGTCCCATAGTTACCAAATATGTAGAAAGTACCCATTTGAAATTGAAATATTCATACATTGTGTTTTATTTAATTTCTATACTTTATAATTTTCTTTAAAGATTAAAGCCGATTAAATCGCCTATCTGTGAAAGTAAATAAAAGTAGCAATAGCATACTGAGACTTGATAAAAACTAATATATTTTTAGAAATTTCATTGTAAATTCCAAAACATTGACATGGATATTGGAAACGTTTTTTTTTTAATAGGTACTCTTTATTCATTAAAATAATAAAAAAACAATACAAGTCCTGTTAAGGCTTTTACGAGCCTTGTCAACAGGTTCTTTACATAATTATTACAAATACAAAAATAATTCGATTGTTTGATTATCTTATAGATTACACATTTACACATTATATTGCACATCAATCACTACCAAATAAGTACAAAGAATCTATATAGGTACTCTTCATGACTATATTTTTTGATTATTTACTTTAAAATAAAATCTATCACACATGTTACTCACCAAACCTCACAACTCGCACGACCATATCTCACAATGCATCAATGATATCCATACGCCACTGTGCGTCTGTGACAAAGTCAAATACATCGGAGTGTGTGTGAAGTATCAAATACACAACATTACAGTAGTAGCGTAATGTATTTTTTATGCGGTGAAGTGCAGAATAGAGATAGCGAGAGCCGCGTTTAATAACATGAGATCACTCTTCTGCGATGATAATATTAATTTAAAACCAAGGCAAAGAATATTCAAATGCTGTGTTTGGTCCACATTACTATATGGTATTGAAACTTGGACCCTTAAAGTCAATTTGATGAAACGTATAGAGGCATTTGAAATGTGGCTCCACCGCAGAATGCTCCGTATTCCGTGGACCAATATAGTGACTAACACGGAGGTGTTGGGAAGAGCTGGTCTTGAGAAGGAATTGTTAACCAGCGTCAAGAAAAGGAAAATGTCTTACTTCGCAACAACAAATACAAACTCCTTCACCGAATAATAAAGGGGAAATTAGATGGAAGTCGAGGTGTGGGTAGACGGCAGATGTCCTGGCTGAGAAATATCAGACAATGGACCGGAATCCAGCGAGTGGAGGAACTGTTCCGGTTAGCCCAGGACAGAGAAGCCTACGCCATAGTGGTAGCCGGCGTCGGGGGCACCTGACATGGCACTTGAAGAAAGGAAGAATTTTTTATGCATAATTTAAAAAAAAATATTGGCATTCACCACTCCTTCTCTATATGAACTATAAGTGTGCGAAATTTCATACTCCTCCGTCAACGCAATTTTCGTAAAAATGGTCACAAAGTTTTTTCTTTACGTATTAATCTCAATTTGGGTCGTACCTATAATGAGTTTGAATATCCCGCTACATTTATTTACTACTTTATATTTATTTTGTTTCTATGAAGTTGATGATCTTTAGTTGAAGAAATCTGTGAAATGTGTGTAAGTATCAAATACATAACGTAACAGTAGTGTTTGTAATGTTACTCATAGTATATGGAATATACATGAGTCTTGTGATCGGATTTCAAAAAAAAAAATAGATTTCGCTGAAATTAATTTTCTCGACGTTATCGAGGGTGTAGATCCCAAAAATGCAAAAAAAAAATTCCGCGTACCCGTACGCGTACGCCAAAAATGTGTGCGGAACTTCCGTAACTCTCTTTTTGCACACTAAAGGGTCTCCGAGTATGAATACTCATTGGCGACAGAGTTGAATGACATTGATGGACAGCGCGACATGTACGTAACACGTAACTGACCAACTATCCACTTTTTTATCAGATTAGGGGGGGGGGGGGGAGCACTTGTTTATCTGTGGACGAAATGGGGTGGGGAGAAAGGAAGAAAGATGAATAATACAGTAATTTGAGTAGGAACTCTCTAGAAAAAATGCTCACATAAAAATGGTAATTACCTATGGAGAAAAAAATATCAAAATTTCTTCTTTCCAACGATGTAGAGAAAAATAGCAGCATGGGGTAGGTACCTACATACAAACGTTTTTATAGCACGTATACCCATCTAGAAGTCCAAATATTATATTAAACTTGGCGTAGGTAAGTATTAATATTTTATTTTTGTTCAAAAATGAAAAAAAAATATTTGTAGGCATACCTACCTACGTATTTTATTTCTAATCAAATGTTATGCCTATGGGGCGATAGTGCCGAATGTACATCGTTATTCAAATCTGACCAAGATAATGCTAATTAAATCTTGTTGCATATATTATGTCTCACTTAATCACCCAGTACGATATAAATCAAAATTTTCAACAAACTTTTTATAGAGAATTGGAAAAATTAATAGTAAAGTCAAGGGATTGAATTTGATTGATTAGCCAAGAAGCCAAATAACGTGATATAATTTCATCAGTTATCTATACTATTTGATATTAAAAAAAAAATAGTATTGGTTTTATTTATTACCTGCTCCCAAACCCTAAATAAAGATTAGGTTAGTGTACCCCAGATGATAGTTAACAAGAAGAAGGTAGAAGAAGAAGTAAATAGGGAAGGCTTTTTCCATGGTTTCCTCTGACCCTTATGACACAATGTGTCGGACAAAATTAATGTCGTAGCCAATCCTACTCCCAATGATCACATGTAGATAGAACTCTTAGAACAGAACACGTCACACATAACTATGTACCTAGTTAGAACATTCGGGACAGAATACCCACGCACACCCACACTCACCCTTACACACACACATTTATTTATGTAGACGAAAATGTCACCCACCAGACAGGGTAGGGGAAGGGACCATGTCTAAGTGCATGGACCGTATCCCAATCGATTAGATAGGAATAGAAATAACCTGATAGAATAATACGTTAGGGAAATTTTGAATAGTAGGATTCATAAAAAAAGAAATAAAAAATGAGTGAGTACGATGCTAACAAAGTCTATGGTTTTTCAATGTTGCATTGAGAGCATATCCCAAACCCGACCCGCACAAAACTAGCCCCCTCGCCCGATTGAAGCGAACAAACCAAAAATTCGCCCCCACACAAATCAAGCCCGCCACGGACCCCCCCCCTCAAAACAACGCGCCCAAATCCTCTCCAGCTCTCCATTGCGCTCGATCTTGCGCCTTCACAGGGGAACACCATTTGTGTGTACCCCCCCCCTCCCTCCTGATGTGATCCAGGCGGCCGAGGCTTATTTCTTGCGCTCTTTTTTGACCTGTTGAGGTTTCAGGACGTGAGGTGGTCAACCTCACGGTATCAATCCGATTTTTTGGTTTCCTACCTCTTACAGGAATGTCCGAAAAATCTGCAAAAAGAGCAGAGGTGCTATTCTTTGCCGGCAACCTGACGGCAAATGTCCTAGACGCACAAAAGCCTTTATAATTACAGTTGAAGGTATATCTTCACAAAATGAAGACGAGAAAACGGTAGCTATGGCATTTATTTTTACTTTGAATATTAGGTACAGTTTAAGCCATTTTTTTATATACTCAACAATTCATAAATGTGAACAAATAATTCTATCACCTGATAGGGGCTCAACATTACGTCAAAACTTTCAATTAAACTGAAAAATCCACGGAATTTTGTAATTTCCCTAATAATATGACAACTATTGTACCTAATTACACAAACAACTTCTCATAGCTCTACGTTTCTAAAACAAAATGTTATTAGGGTAAAGAACACAAAATCGTTTTAAATGTCGTAAGCCCGTAGTGGTTTGTTCCATTTACTTAAAAATCGAACATCAGTAATGAATTGTTAGAGTAGATTAGTTGTTACATATTCGTTAAAATATAGTCCTGAAAAATGGTCACAAGAATCCAGACATAATTAGAACGTTGTGCACCAACAAAGCCAATAGGCAATAAAGATGAAACATTAACAAAAATGGGTATATTCATATCCTGGCGCCAAATGCATGACAGAAGTCGCAGTCTTTCAATTTGGTTTTTCTCTTGTTCTCATTAATTTCCAACTTTTATCTCTACATAATATGTCTCATTAATTATTAAATATCTACTTGTTGTATGTATTCGGAGTTTCGGAGACTTAAACATTACCACGAAATAACAGTAGAAGACGGTCGTAAGCCCGTAGTGGTTTGTTCGATTTAAAAATCGAACATCAGTAATGAATTATTGTTTGAGTCATTAGTTGTTACAAAGTCGTTTTAAATGTCACCTTACAAGGAAACAGATCATAATATAGTAATAGAAAACCAAACGTTAAGCTAAGAAATACTTAAGTTCCTTAGTGGAAATCCCCAGCTAAGTGATAGTTGTTTAGGTAGCTTTGGTGAAGCCACCATGAATCTCTGAAGAAGATACGCATATTTTTAGACAAAAAAGGTTCTATACTGGCGCTCGTCATAAAATTCGTACCCAAAGCATTTCAAAAGATGTCCGTACTAGATACAGTATCAATAAATGATGACCATTAAGGCGATTGAATATTTCTCAGAAGGACAGATCATGAATATTCACATAGTAAAAAAAAAATAGCTAAAAAGCTCTTTTCGAAAAGTATTATATAATATAAAAGTTTATCATCCTTAGCATGCTTATGTATGTACATATTATTATTTCTGTGAAACCGAAGTCATTAAAAAAAATAGAAGTTTTCCCGGTAGTAAAGTAAAAAAGGGAAACATTTCCTTTTATTCGTTACTAGCTGACCCGTCGAACTTCGTATCGAAATAAATAATATGGGTACTCAAGGTTTTATGCAATAGAGCTCAAATTCGTTTTTTAGTTATTTAACACGAATGACTATTTAGTGGCATTAGCAAAACCTGCATACCACGCAGCATTCATTGGGTCTGAGTTTATTTTTACATCAAAAACTTATAACCTATGTTAATATGACGTGGGAAGAGGTCATCATTGCGCAAGATCGAGTGCAATGGAGAGCTCTTAAGCCTCCCTTTGCTCCTGAGTGGAGTTCAAAGGGAGTTTTAATTTTGATTGATTTGATGTTAATATGTAAAAAAAAAGAATTTAGGTATGTCATTATATTCGATATTTTAATAGTTTTTTTGCTCAGTTAAAATAATATTGATTGATTAATCAAAGTAGGATAAGGAACATCTCCGTACCGATTCAAAATACGCATTGAGGTGTCAATACTTTTTTTGCCCATCACGCTGATTCGCGAAGGGGGTAGGCAGAGAGCATGGACTTCCATTCTTTCCAATCCAAACTCATTCGCTTCCTCCAAACGCATAACATTCCGCATACATGCTTTTATATTCCTCTTGCTCCTGACTTGGCCCTCACGTAAGACGGCACCGATATGGTCGGTCTATGTCATTGCAGGTCGGCCTCGTCTGCGTGCACCAATTCTTTCAGATTTATATATCCTTTTAGTCATTCTCACATGCCCAAACCTTCTTTCTTTATTCACTTTCATTCTAGTCACTACACTAACATCCACTCCACATTCCTTTCTAATATTATCATTCCTCACCTTATCAATAAGTCTCTTTCCGCATATCCTACGCAGTGATCTCATTTCCACAGAATTTATTCCAACTTCCAAATTTATCTTCCATGTCCAAGTTTCACTCCCATAACTCATGGATAGTATCAGGATCGCATTGTGCTTCAACTGTCGATTTCAGAGATATCTTCTTAGAGGTCTTAATGCACCGCCAACCCTTCTCCCCGCCAGCAATTTTTATTTTCAATAACGAAACAAATGCTAGGTCATTAGCAAATAATATCCAGCTTTTTTTTAATATTAACGATGCAGATTATATTTACGTTATATGTAGGTATGTACTCATCCTCTGTAAAAATCAGCCCATAAACGAAGAATTGATTTTCAAACAAACAAAAAAAAATTCTACTTGTTCTTCAATATAATCATGTTTTCCTTGTGTTAACTTATCAAAACTCCTTATAAAATGAACTTCAATTAAATATAACTCCTTAATAGCAATGTT
Source organism: Mystacides longicornis (assembly GCA_963576905.1). Taxonomy (NCBI): domain Eukaryota; kingdom Metazoa; phylum Arthropoda; class Insecta; order Trichoptera; family Leptoceridae; genus Mystacides; species Mystacides longicornis. The sequence goes on along the minus strand of OY756427.1, from coordinate 10,803,459 downwards.
ATATTATACGATTCTGTTCGCTGGCGGTTTTAAAATGTCTGTAAATAAAGAAAGTTTTCAAAACTCCTTACACTTCATTACAATAATGTATTCCTTGTATTTAAACTTACCAAAACTCCTTATAAAAAATAACTGCAATGAATATTATATGACTTATCCAATCAATCTATTTCATACGATATAATTTACATTCGCATTCTATCAGTTGCAACAACAATCAATCCACTGACAGTTCTTTCAAATGTCAATTAATAAAAATTCAAAAGTAGAACAAAATTATATTGTAAAAAGTACTAAAAAGATTACCTACTTTCTGTGTTTTCTTAAATTCCTAATTTTCCATGAATTTTTCTTAATTTTTTTCTTCTAATACAACCTTCTTCTGATAAGAGCCTACACGCCAAAAAAAGAATTAGCGAAATCGGTCCAGCCATTTAGGCGCGATGCGATAACACCGGGAAATAGCTCTCCATTTTTATAGTTTTCTTTAATTTTCTAATTTCCTATGCATTTTTCTTAATTTTTTTGTTCTAAAAGGACACTCTCCTGATAAAAGCCTACACGACAAAAAAAGAATTAGCGAAATCGGTCCAGCCATTTAGGCGCGATGCGATAACACCGGGAAATAGCTCTCCATTTTTATAGTTTTCTTAAATTTTCTAATTTCACATGCATTTTTCTTAATTTTTTTGTTCTAAAAGGACACTCTCCTGATAAAAGCCTACACGACAAAAAAAGAATTAGCGAAATCGGTCCAGCCGTTTAGGCGTGATGCGATGATATCGGGAAATAAATCTCCATTTTTATAGTTTTCTTTAATTTTCTAATTTCCTATGCATTTTTCTTAATTTTTTTGTTCTAAAAGGACACTCTCCTGATAAAAGCCTACACGACAAAAAAGAATTAGCGAAATCGGTCCAGCCGTTTAGGCGCCATCCGATGACAACGCGAAATAGCTCTCCATTTTTATATATAAGATAAGATACTAGCTTTCCCGACAGACGTTGTCCTGTGTTCCTAACTATGAATATTGAATTCGAATTTGAGATGAATTAATTATCATTTGACCAATGTGATTCCGAACGATGCGTCTATTTTAAACCATGTATATTCCATCCGCATTCCGTCAATCGCACCAATTAACAATTATTTCTGTCAAAATTTCAAAGTATAAGGTAAAAAGTACAAATAAGGTTGTCTACGTAGAGTTTTCTTTAATTTTCTATTTTTCCATGCATTTTTCTTTATTTTTTTCTTCTAAAAGGACATTCTCCTGATAAAAGCCTACAAGTCAAAAAAAGAATTAGCGAAATCGGTCCAGCCGTTTAGGCGTGATGCGATGACATCGGGAAATAGCTCTCCATTTTTATACATAAGATAGAAAGATTTACTTAGTTAATAAGATATAGAAAACATAAAAAATAAAACATTCGAAAAAAAATCAGAGATGCAGAATAGGTTTATCGTTTGTCAAAGAATCCTGAAGGGTATGAGTGGGTTTTGCAATTTTTTCAACCACCCCCAAAGAACGAACGCCCCTCGCGACGTACTTTCTGATATCGCTGAAATATGAATCAGTTTGATTCAATCCTTCGTAGAGAGAAGTCAGTAGAATATTATTATTATTTGCCACCTCGAACTCTCGAAGAAAATAAAATAATTACCAAAAAAAATATTAGAATAGTACATACAATTCTCAAACAAAAAAAAACAGATTATTCTTATTTAACTTATTAATAATAATATTAATATAAAATATTTCGAATTTATTCTTTGTCGATCAAATAAAAGTGTCGTCGAACTTTTTCTATAAAGAACTTTTTATTTTGAAGAAAAGAACAATACCCGGTTCAGTTCACCCGAAGTATAAAGGTAAGCTACTTTTTTGGAACTTTTTCCTTTGCTGGTATATTATAATATACTTTTTACTTTTTGATAAATCAATTAATTATAGGAGTTGTTTTTCAAGTGGGGCGAGAATAATTATTATTATTATCGCGATGGTAAAATTTACATGGATTCCACCAATTGAACTATGATTTAAGTAGGTACCTACATAATAATAATATTATTATTATGAAACAATTCTAAGGTTTTGTTTTTATGAAATCACTTTGTTTCCATGTGAAAAAAATTGCTCCCTTAATTAAATTGTGACATTCATAAATAAAATATTAATTGGTTATAATAATGTTGTATATTGAATTTAATTGGCAGGTATTAGAATACATTGAATTATTGTATTCATACTAGCTGATCCGCCCGTCAAACTTCAACATAATCCGGTATAAAACAATAATTTACACTTACTGCTTATTTTAAATTCAGTTTATGAAATAAAAGCTGAATTAAATTTAGCTAATAATTTATTTCATTGTGTAGGTATATGATGATTATTGTTGATTCGGATGCGGGATAAAGTTCGACGGGTCGTAAGTTTGTAATAAAAACAATAAATTCCTCAAAAGATGTGTAACTTTTAAAAAAATCCAGAGATGGCGGTGTAGTAGTTAATAAATCACATGTGATACACGTAACGATATTCTATATGTTGTTGAAAGAATAGACGTCCATCAAAACCAAATTTTACCGACTTATTATGGTAAGATTTTCAATGTGAATTTTTCAAATGCATCAACGGTTGTTTTCTTACGAAGTTTCACTATTTTGTTATGCAACGACTTTTGTGAATTAGTCGAAATGTATGGAAACCCATACTTAACTTTTTTAGAACAATACTTACGTCGAACCCCTTTTACCGAAATTCAATGCATCAATATAGGTAGGTACTTATAGTTATTTAAATCAAAATAGGTTGTTAATACAATAATTTCATTAGAATATAATTTGTATTTATTTATTACTAGCTACCCGTCCTGCTTTACGTTGTTGATTCGGTTAATCAGGCTTGAGCAAAAGGTGTATCATACAGAAAAATAATCGGTGTTTGTAAAAAGAGAAGAAATGGAAAAATTAAGATTCACGAAAAGAAGAAAAAGAAGAATGTTAATAAACAAAAGAGAAGAAAAAATAGTTTGCCACTCACATTGCAACAAAATGCCCGCGTTCATGAATATTTTTCTGTTCAACGTAAATGCGTTTTTTCATCTCAATTCCTAATACTGTATGTAGATATAGGACCTACCTTTGTACTTACCCAGTATTTATTTTGACCTAGCTGGCTTTCACGATAATTTGGTTCCATTTCTCTGGTATGGTCGAAGAGAGCGCTGTTTTACCCACTCTCATGGCTTACCCTATTATTTTATATTGTTCTGTGAAAATCTTTATAAAATAAGAATTTTAAGACTTGTTTAATATTTTTTTTTGTATTTCCAATCAAACATCAATCTATTTATAGGTACATTTTCATACCGTAATGCTACAGTTCTACACGAAATTCACACGTATGATTTTACTTTTATAATATGACTGTCTCATTTATTGAAAGTTTTGTATGAAGATTTAAATTTTTTTTAGAAATTTGTAAGCAAAACCCATTATGTTTGAGAAATTAGAAAAAAATGTATGTTATAACCATAAATATACTACGACGATATACCAAGGATCAACGACGATTAAGAGTCTACGGTTTATGCGTGCCGTGCCAACATAAGAAAATCAATAAATACATAACTGAATTATTATATAATCTCTCATCATCATGAGCCCTCTTCAGTCGAGTATTGGACATCCTTCCTTTTCGACTTCCATTGCTCCTTGTCGGCAGCCATCCTGTGTCACTGGTGTCTGATCACTTTCTTTTTAAATCGTCGGACCACCGCGTTTGTGTTCTCCCTGGATTTGTCATGTTTCTAATGTATTTGTTGCGTTTTAAGGCACGCATAATGATACTTACCATCGTTTCTCCATTGCTCGTTGGGTTATACGGAGTTTTTGCATGGTTATCTTTGTGAAGTTGCTAGTTTTAAAACCACCCTTATCAGTGTGTACTGGAAGGATGCAAGCATCAAATACATACCCTTTTCTTCATGTGTTTTGCGATTCGCTGAGACTTCAGAACGTATATAGAACAATTTTCCAAAAGCAACCAACGCTAAACCCCGTCTACGTTCGATTTCCGCTTCTTGGTTTTCCCTATCGAGCTTTTTAATCTGGCCGAGGGATATTAGTATAAATCGACTCTTTCAATACCTAACCTTCGCATCTATTATTACTGGTTTTGGTTGCATAGTGGTACACACGATTTTAGTTTTGGATTATTTCTATTAATTTAGAAGTCATGTACCTATAAGTGGTTAAAAAATACTAGGTATTTACATTAAATACACAATGTGTTGTCGACAGTTGGTCAAACGAAATATGTGAAAAATAGTTGAGTGTTAACGGTTAACATTTTTGTTGTATTGCGCTCAGCTTAAATTAAAGTAAAGTAAGTGTTTTTGATAGTGAAGATTCGAATCCAAATATTTCGATCTACATACCTACATGATCATTATTTTTTTTAAATTTTTATCAACACCTATTCATAAAGTGCATATAAAACACTTATTATGCAGGTACATTCTCCGTGAAGGATATACGGTACTATAACATTTTTATTTTATCTCAATTTAACTCAAAAGCCATCCCAACGGCATATTATTATTTATTGTGTGTGACGAATACTCGGGGAGTATTATAGAGGAAAAAAAATTCAATTACGTCATACGTCACATACGCTGTTACAAAACCGGATGTCAAGTTTGCCAGTCTGAGTATTGACATTGAGGAAACTCTGCACTCGACTTCACGAGGCTCTACACTTGTTTTGATACTTTGTAGTAACAGTAGGAATAATTATAATGTAGAGAGGGGAAAAGTACCTATACATTTATCGAAGATCATAAATATAGGGTTTCGCGTTTCATAAAAAATATTCCCACGTACTAAAGTAAGTACCTAAAGCTAAAGTTTGAAATGTCAAAAAAATATTTAAAAGTTGGTAGTGTTACCATGAAAATCTATGGAAAACATTTTTTTTTTTTTTTTTTTTTAACAAAATGAATCTGTGCTCACTCGAAGTGAACACAAATACACTTTTGACATCTTTCACAGTAAGCAAATGCTTGTGTCGTGAAAGCGGAAAATGGTCGACACGGCCGGGATTCGAACCCACGACCTCCGCACGAAACAGTGCGAAAGCCGGTGTCGTAACCGCTGGTCTATCAACCACCACACATAGATTGTTTACTAATATTTTCGCGGAATTTCTGTTAATCTGTCAATTTCATTTCTCAATAGAGCATCAATGTGCCGTTATTGTAGTTAATTTATTATTATAGTTTATGAGGTAGTAAACGAAATCTGTAAACAATAATATTCTTCCCGTTTTGCCACGTTTTCCACCCTATTTTAGTCATTTTTGTCCACAGTGTTCACCGTTCACAAATTTTCATCTTTGTGACAGAGAAAGCGCCACGAAATTTTATATGAACTACGACGGCAAAAGATTGAACTACACTAAAGTCGACTTTATTTGAAGATGTAAGGTTTACTCCTTTTCACTGTCATGAATTCGGCAGAGACTGTGCTACTGCACTTGCACATGGGACGAGGCTGTGCCCATCACCAGAATATGCGATTGGATTCGTCAAAAAGATGAAGTGTTTCGACATTGTGCGCATGTGTCTCATCAGTGCAGTAGCACAGTCTCTGCCGAATTCATGACAGTGAAAAGAAGTAAACCTACATCTTCATAATATTGTTTCCTGTCAAAAGCTGATTATCCCTCTTTGTCTTTCGGGGTGCATGTTGTTCACATGCATTTCGTGACAAATCTTGGGTTTTCAATTTCATTCTCCTTTATTTGTTATGAAACCGACTGTTACTTTAGTACGCGGGAATATTTTTTATGAAACGCATCTACCTAAAAGAGTTCTTTAGCCGCTTTTTTTGAAACCGGCCGTTACTCGTTTAATGGATTGTTCTCCTACAGATACCCCGCTACTATAAACAGCGGTGAATATGTCAGTTGAGAAGATTGTCAATATTGTCTCCGTAGTAACAAAAAATAAGAAACGAGAAAGTGTACGGTCGTAACATGGTAAGAGTACGAAGTTAAATCACTATTCCAAACCATATTTCGTACTACTTTTTCGATTCACAGTAATTTTTACTGTGTTGAGTCTAATGTATTATTCCTTAATTCAATTACATACATGTTTTTGCTAGATACAGCACAGTTTTTTACTTTTCATTGATTTGTTTAATTCATTCTGATATATCATACTTGGTTGTTTAAGTTTAGTTTTGTATTTGATTGATTGTACCTAATTATGTAAGCATTGTACTTCTCCTTATATCAGCTTCAAGCTGTTTGTAGAACTCACTTGATAAATAAATAAATTGCGGTACCCGCTGCAGAAAATCAGCCTGACTCGTGAAACAATGTGGCGAAACTTATCCGTGCAGATACATAACTACTTGTGTTCCAATCAAAGCGGAAACTATAAGAAACGTTTTTGTAGACAGGTAATGAGAAAACTTCTGTGAATAAAAATACACAAGGTATGAGAAAGAAACGCCATTAATTCTGCCTCTATCTCCAGGAAAAAGATATTTTTGTAGATATTTCTGAATAACCGAATCATGGCTTCAGGAAGAGGAACATTCTACACTCACTCTTCCAGGATATAAAGTTGTAAGTATTCTAGAAACAAACAAAGGATTTACATGATGCTAAAAATAAGCCAGACATTGTAAGAAGTGAGGTTAGTTGAGTGGAATTTATGATCGTTCTTTCCATCTATAGTAGGCAGAGCTGTGCGGTACTCGAGTACAAGTACTCTTAGATTGTACTCTGAGTACTGTTGGTGTACTCAGTACTCAGTCCTGAGCTATAGCCATTTCCTGAACTATATTTCTTGATAATTGTATAAAAACTCATCGCATTTTTTTATTGGTCTTTTTCTACCTTTTATGTCTTGCTCTATTTTTCATATCCTATATTTAAGGCTCCCCGAGACAGGCTTGGCCTAGTGGGTAGATTAATCATATTATTGTTTACTGAGATATTGCAATTGAATAAAGGTAATAATCTCTAATATAAATGACAGTCGGGTTAGTGCGAACACGTCTTAAACTCGAGATCGGCTCGACAGATTCTTCCGATGTGTGCTTCTTTGGATTCTTCTCCGCTCCGGATAACAGAATAACTAATAGAAGTTGAAAAATGGATAAGAAATAATATAAAACATAATATAAAAGTTAGTATGGAACTCGACGCGAATTTCACGCGACGCCACCTTTGAAAAAATCTAACAACAAAATTATTGTCTTCTGCACCTGCACCCTCTCATTGCCACTCTTACAGCAGCCCATTTCACTTACCCCACCGTTTCGGGTGTTTTAGAAATTTTTCATACAAAGTCAATCAAATTGCGCACATATCATTATATTCTCGCGTTGATCCCGTCTGATCTTTGAATACGAATGAAATATGGACGTTTAATTTAATTAATATTTCGATTGGTCCTACGTAGAGTATCGTAAGTTGAAAATGACAACTTTACAGGACGGCCATTTAAAGGTTTGAAATGATACAATTATCTAGAAATTAACATTAGAAAATTGAATTTTTAAACAGCGCTAAATAAATACCGATATTTTAATTTTGTATGGTCAGGTTTTCATAATTATTAATACTTTTGGTAGAAATAGTCATGGGTAACAGATCACTTTGGAGTGATCTGATCTGTTCGTATCAGATCACTACGATGATCTGATCTGATCGAACAGATCAGATCAGTGATCTGTGTCACGGATCTATCTGGTTGCGACCCAGCCCAGATATGATACATACACGGCTCACGGCTCTTTCCGGTTGCGGCATATTATGTACCTGTCTGTATCTTCGGATCAGATCTGTTTCCGGTGTAGATACATAGATCATTCTCTATGGTCGACTGTATCCTTCATACAGTACAGAGATTTTTACACTTAGGAGTAATTTATATTTTTACATCTGGACGGAGTAGATACTCAATATTTATAAGAATAATGTAGTCGAAACGTTCATTCATAAGTTGATGATAAAACTACGGTTCTATTGTTCGTAATCCGTAAAAAAAATATAATATTTATACACGCTTGGTTTTGTCGGAATGTATTTTTACCTTTAACCAGGGAAGTCCTGCGCATAATTATTGTAAAAAATAAGTTAACTCTAGAAAGAGATAAAACATATGTACATGTGTGAGAAAACGAAATATAATATGTATCACTATCCGACCTCAATCGTTAAGTACCTACCTACATGTTATGAGCGTAGACAATAGATATTTCTCGATATGCCAGTAAAGTTATTATTACCTCCACACGGGGAAGTCCAATATTTTAGGACAGTACGATGAACATGCGTCCCGAACCCCGTCCCCTGCCCATAGGGATGTTGCTATAAATATCATAGATATAAGTATGTTGTATTATAACCGACCTCGGTAGCCTCACCGTTCTCGGTAGCCTAGTGGCAAAGGCTCCGACTTCAGATCAAGGGGTCCCGGGTTCGATTCCCGGTCGGGTCAGAAATTTTCAATGTGTTTTTTCACTTGAAATTTCTACTCGGGGTTGGAATCCTGTCTCAGATTGGACGGGACCGGTTGACTGGTAGATAATGTTTCAAGCATTAAGTTCCGCCGGCTATACTGACACCTGTGTATAAAAGAGTGTTATTTATTTATTTATTTATTTATGTTGGCATTAGGGAATTCAAGATAACACTCTGAATCGATGTTAAAGTTTTACATTGTTTTATCAATACTTAAGTAAATTTTTATTTTTATTGTATACTTCCAATCCAAAATCCAAACTCCCTTAAGACCCCACTTAGGGGCATAGGGAGGCAACAAGAGCTCTCCATTGCGCTCGATCTTGCGCAATGTTTATGACCTCCTCCCACACCATGTCCATGTCCCTCAGCTCTGCTTCGAAGGAGCGGAACACAGTGTGAGAGGGTCTTCCTCGTCTTCGGGACCCTGATGGGAGGAAGAACAGCGCTCTCCTCGGCCAACTGTCATTCGGCATCCTTAACACATGTCCCAGCCAAGTCCATCTCCTCCCCACAATGGTGGAGGTGATGGGCTCACGCTGGGTGCGCCGGCGTATAGCGTCGTTCGTGATGCGGTGGTACCATCTTACGCCCAGAATTCTCCTTAGGCACTTCATCTCAAAGGCTGAGACTTTTTGTGCCTGAGCCTTGGTCAGGTGCCAGGACTGTATACTTAGGATTGTATACTTAGTATAAAAAAATATAAAAAGAATAGTTTTAATTTTTTTATAAATTTGGTTTTTATTTAAAACAGATTAAACTTCTTTTATTAAAAAATAAATATTTTGTGTCTAAACCAGAAACCTAACTCAAACAGATCTTTGGGTCCTCAATTCAACACAGATCCAACGAGTCCGCGATTCAAACAGATCATTACAGCTCACACAGATCCGTTGATTCATTGATCTGATTGATTCATTGATCTGTTGAACCGTAGGACCCGTAAGTGTTCTGTAGATCAACAGATATCCAACGGGTCCGCAATTCAAACAGATCATCACAGCTCACACAGATCCGTTGATTCATTGATCTGATTGATCTGTTGATTCATTGAGCTGATTGATCTGTTGATTCATTGAGCTGATTGATCTGTTGAACCGTAGGATCCGCAAGTGATCTGTAGAACACAGATCAATTAAGAGTGATCCGGATCTTTGATTCAGATCAGATCTGAGTTACACATGACTAGGTAGAAATGATCTTACGATATTTTACTACGGCTTCTTTTTGCACAAAAATATCGTATCTTACACATAGCATAGTGTACGTTGTAACCAAATCATATTCGAATATCGTATGTGATACTTATCATATTTTACTACGAAATTTTTGAAAAATTTCTTGTCGTATCTAACACTTTTATAAGATTACTCTGTAATTATTGTGAAATAAATTATCGTATCTATTTGTGAAATATGTTGCGATAATTCCAATCTTATTTGTTCCCTTAAAAGTACCTAAATTTATTTTATAGGACTAAGAATAAAACTTTATTACCGAATGCCGAATGCATTTTTGTAGTAAATCTTAGGAGTGTCACGCTTACTTACCTATGCGTTTAAATAAAAAAATAAACTAATTAACACTTTTCAATACAAGGATCTCAGTATCGCCGGAGGAACTATTGCCTCAGTTATTTTTTTCTAGTCTACCCATCACGTCCAATCTTACACAGGCCAACCACGACACTTCAAGTGAATAAACACTTATAAAAACTCTTACCCCACCGGGAATCGAACCCGGAACCTCGTACTCTGAAGTTTACGCCTATACCACTAGGCTGCCGAGGTCGGCTCCTAGCGTTTGCTCGTATACAAAAGGATAAAATCCTTTTGAAAATACCGAAAGTACCAACACTCAATGTTCTTAAAGATAATAAGACTTTTTAGATAATCTACACAATTGTGAAGCGATATTTTTTTGTAAATCTAGGGTAAGGTTAACAATGAATGTTTTGAATAAGAGTTGTAAAAGTAGAAAGCAATAATAATATTTGTGTGCGTGCCGACAAAAATATTTAAAAACAATACAAGGATTATTTTTATTGTCCTAACACCTTATCGGCATATCTACACTTTTTGGGCTACAGGTATTAATAATAAACCAGCATTGTATATTTTTGCAACTAAATATTCAACAAAAGTCACTTTTAAACAATGCGAGATAAAATTTTTGTTCTTCAATATTTATGATTATAACACTTTATGTACTTACTTTTGAAAAAAATATAGGCTCAACCAAAGTGAATACAAATAATACACTTTAACATCTTTCACATAAAGGAAATCTTTTGTTGCGAAATGAGAAGATAAGTACATAGTTAGAATTGAATTGGGGATCGAAACCATGCCCTTCACAACGAAAGTCGGCGACTAAAGAGCTAGGCATCAACCACTTGACCAACAATGGTACCACCTTTATGGCAATGAAACATTATAAAAGGATATTCGATTTCAAAATAGATTCTTTAAATTTTATTTTGATTTTTTTGTCACGCTGATCTTCCTTTGGGATGGAAATATTTTTATTGTTTAACTAGAATGTTTTTTGCAATAGTACGACTCGACTGACTCCGAAAACTATGCGATCGCATACGCTGACTTATTATTTTAGGTTTGTAAGAAATATTTTTCGGAAAATAAGGTATTGAGCATTTAATTCAACGAGATTTTAGGAATATATTATTCCATATTTGAAACATCGTCAATTTTAATACCTATATTTTTTATCTATTTATTGAATACAATAAAACAGTTGTATGCGGAATGTTATGCATTTGGAAGAAGCGAAAGAGGTTCGTTTGGATAGGAAAGAATAGAAGTCCGTACTCTCTGCATACCAATTCCGGGAAACGGCGTGATGGGTAATAAAAGAGTTTACTTAGATACCTATTACAAATGAATACGAACTGTGAGTATTGTAACAAAACATATCCCCCTTATAGAGACAACTCTCGTATTCAGGAGGAAGGAATAAATCTTACCTACGCATTTTTTTCCACTTAAAACACCTGTTACTCTCGGTTACTGGCGTTGATTAGTTCGAAATCAGTGTATTTCAGAGAAATCATATCTTAATATGATATTCGATATAGTGCTTTTTTAAAAATAAACAGGTGATAAATACTGTAGTAGACGTCTTTATACTTTCTTCAACGTGTAGATTTACAAACCACGCATTTCTTCAGGAAATGTAAATTTCAACTAGTAAATAATAGGTACCTATGTTTAAAAACTTAGATATAAAAAAGAATATCTAGGAAAATATTTAAAAATAAACAAACTTATGGATGTTGTATATACCTACTCTTCTTTGAGCTTTTGTCATCCTTGTTCTCAAGGAGATCGGCCATCAGAACATTTATTTCACTTGATTCGGTTACAAAAGGCAAAGGAGATTCTAAAAGAGTATAAAAAACCTTAATTTTTGCGACTATTTAAAAGTTTTGAAGTGTAAAATGTCTTATGTTTAAAATACCTAATCGCGTATAATGTGGTATGAATAACATACAACAAAAAATGTCCTAATACTCCGATGTAAATTATGGTAAGATATCATACCATATCGTTTTCAATTCCGCTTTCCGACGTAAATTATTTTAAAGTACACTTACCATAATTTGTTTTAATGCCTAAGCCATGTAAAATATTGTAAATTCTTCATACAATTATTTACGTCGTTGCAGAATTGAAATTACTCAATCAATATATTTAATAATTCGTATTAATTGGGAAATTGATCAGTGTAACACATGAATAATGAACAGATTACCCAAGTTACGAACAAACATATTTTCTGTGAGTTAAATAATATTATATTCCAAACGGCGGCATAAACTTTATTTCATATTTGCTATTTTATTGATTTTTTTTTTTTTTGGCCAACTCATAAAAATACGCTTAAAGTGAACAAAAGTCTTATTGAATGTGCGCGTACACACGGCAACTAATTTCTTAATAAATAAAAACAAAATAATAGATGATCCATCTTTTGTTAAGTCGAACGTCGTATAATATTGTAAAGAGAACTTACAATAGGCGTGTGCAAGTAGTCAGACGGCGTGTATTGTGTCCAGAGACAATACAATGCTATACGTCGGACTATTTTGTCAAAAGTGATGATACCATAATTGACGTGTATCAAAAAACATATTTCTAGTATCGATATCAACTTCCTGTTTTGGGAAGTGATAAAATACATAAAATGAAGCATGTTTCCGTTAAAACATGAAAAACGCAATTCTGTGGGATACCATAACTTACGTAGGACCGATCGATTTTATGAGTTTATTTTTGTTTCTGGAGGCGCAGTGCACAATAAACGGGCTGCCTCTGGTTAGGACCACAGGGTCCACAGGACAACGTCTGTGGGGAAAGCTAGTTATTGTTAAATCGGAAACAGGACGATCACCCAACGATGAATCTCCTGATATTATATAGATAGCCAAACTGTTGCTCATTTCAACATGTATGTCACAAATATCAGGGTGAATATACCTATATGTATGACTAGCTGTTACCCGTGGCTTCGCTTACATGTTATTTGGTTTCTCTTCCTAAACTGTCTGAACGCTAACTCCTACATTCACTGTGCAACAGCATTCTCCTAATTCGTCAAATAATATATAATAATACCTATACCTACTGAACACCTTTAGGGATAGCCAAATACCTTAATGTATGTTAAACGACTTTTCATAGATACGAGTTTCATTTTTTTTGTCAGTACCTACTCTGTACGAACGAAAGCCGTCGACTGAACCAAGGGCTACCGATCACTTCGAATAAATTTGTCAGTACCTACTCTGTACGAACGAAAGCCGTCGACTGAACCAAGGGCTACCGATCACTTCGAATAAATTTGTCAGTACCTACTCTGTACGAACGAAAGCCGTCGACTGAACCAAGGGCTACCGATCACTTCGAATAAATTTGTCAGTACCTACTCTGTACGAACGAAAGCCGTCGACTGAACCAAGGGCTACCGATCACTTCAAATAAATTTGTTTTGCTACGCATCAGGGCGCATTTTGTCAATCACGCCAACTATCTACCAACTTACAGTTATGTCAAATGCAAATTCAAATTTAAAGGTAGAATCTTTTTTTGTCAAAAGCACTAAGAAGTTTCCAAGGGATATAGGTAGGGCTCGATTTTTAAATAAACAGATATCTATTTTATTTGGAACAGTCGTTGTCCTATTAAAATTATTAAAGTTTTTTTTTAAATTTACACATGGAAGTCGTAAGCAAATAGTATCCAGCTTCTCTTTCAAATAAAAAAAGCAGAATTATTTATACGCGTATCAAAATATAATAAGAAACGACTTGAGAATAAAACATCAGTACCCCGATTCTCTGTTTTATCGGAAGGTAGTCACGGTAGTAAAGTGAGTATTACACGATACATTCTGTATGGGAAACGTGTATACTTAGCGCCGCCACAGAGATATTTATAGAAAAAAAGCGATTCTCGCATTAGATACGTATTTATAGACGTTTTTCATACAAAATGTATCATGTAATACTCACTTTACTACCGTGACTACCTTCCGATAAAACAGAGAATAGGGTTACAACAGGAGTGTGTGATTATTTTAATTGCTTTTTGGTTGAGTGGGTTTAAAATTATGGTTAATTTTTCGCGCGTTCCCGTGTTGTGTAGTTACTATGATATCCTCAAAACTGTTAATGAAGGTTCTAAATCATAATCATAGTTCTACAATTGCTGAAAACCTCAAAAATCTGAGTAAAAAAACAAACAAAGGTATCCTCCCATACATTTGGCGGATCGTCCATACTAGTTACACAACACACACGTACAGAGGCTTAAGAGCAACTGCCTAATCTATGTGTTGGTGCCTGCCTCGTGTTGTACGGCGGAGTAGCGGCAGAGGCTCCCACCTCAAATCTTCTTCTATATAATAATTCAGAAATGTTTGTCTGCTTTCTATCGTATATGTGAACATCACGCCTAAACGGCTGAACCGATTTCACTAATTATTTTTTTGTCGTGTTGGCTTTTATTAGTAGAAGGTTCTTATGAAAGAAAAAATTAAGAAAGTTGCGTGGTAAATCTACATAATAATTTAGAAATGTTTTTTATTAGCTTTTTACTTAATGTCATCGCATCACGCCTAATCGGCTGAACCGATTTCACTAATTCTTTTTTTGTCGTGTTGGCTTTTATCAGTAGAAGGTTCTTATGAAATAAAAAATTAAGAAAGTTGCGTGGTAAAATTGGGAAATTAAATAAAACTCGCATTAGCCCCTCCTCTATCTAAATAATAATTCAGAAATGTTTTTTTATTTTGATTTTTACCGTATGTCATAGCATCACGCTCAAAATACAAATGCTACGTCAGATATGAATCTGCACAGAGCCGTGCAAAATGCCGGAGTAGGTTCTTTAATACAATTTGCTGCATTAACTTTAATATATTTAGAGCTAATTAAAAAACCCTATTTTTTAGGATCTTCATACAAAATTTTAATAAACATTAAAAGTGTCATTCTTCTTTTTCTGTGCTTATGTCAGTTATAGAGGTCTACAAAGCAATGGGAAGCTAGACTAGAACCTGTTTAATTACCTACCGATCAAGCCTGACAATCGGAATCAAAAACGTAAAGCAAGACGGGTATAAGCTAGTTATAAATAAGTAATAATAAAAAAGCTATAATAATAATGATAATAATTTGTGTGATTTGAAGTACACACACACCCTTAAATTTATCAAATCCTGTTTCACCGCCGATAATTGGGGTACAAGATCGGGTTGATAATATATGGAAAGGCAAGTCTCTCCACGGTCGATTCTTCGAAACTTTTAATTCATCACATGTAAGTCTTGAAGATTCGACTGGATGGTTGAGGTTTGGTGAACTATTTAGCGAAACAAAAGGTTTTGTCTGTGCAATACAAGACCAGTTCATCGTGACTAATAATTAATTATAAAAAGTACATCATGAAAACACCTAATGTCTTGCATGTGGCCAAACGGGAGAAACTCTCAGACATATTTCGTCTGAGTGTCCTCTCCTGTGTGGTTCTGAGTATCTGCACAGACATACGATGTGGCTAAAATATTTAATCAAAAACTTGCCTTGAAATATAGTTTGCTCGATTTTGAAGTACCTTATTACAGGTACACCCTAATTTCGGTAATGCAAAACAATAATATAAAGTTATAAAAAAAGCGAAATTAAAATATATTTTTGATTCAACCATTTAAAAGAGTCAAAGGGCGGACTTATCCCGAAGGATCTCTTACAGCCAACCCAACTATCACATTACTTTTTTTCAATTATTATATTTAGGTATTATTTTAGCGTATGCCAGTCACATTTCATTTTACATTAAAGGAGTTGAAAAAGTTAAGTGCTGGGTCAAGTTTTCTGCTTCTCAGATACTGATGTAAACTGTAAATTCAATTAATGTTAATTATAATAGTTGAATTAAAAATAAATTTTGTAAAAATGTTAATTACATAATTAAAATAATTTGTTAGTTAGAGCTATGAACAACTACCATTCTTGCCAAAAATGTAAAACAAATATCTAAAAATAAACTTAAATAAATACGTACCTACTTTAAGATTAGGTAGGTATAAAAGGTAAAAAAAAAATTAAATGCTGCAAATTAAGTTTTTTGTTATATTATTGCGGCTTGTAGGTACCCAGATAGGTACTCTCATACCGTGTTTGGCTCCATCGAAGCAGAGCTGATGGATTTGGACACGGTGTGGGAGGGGGTCTTAAGCACTGCGCAGGATCGAGCGCAATGGAGAGCTCTTGTTGCCTCCATATGCCGATAAGTGGGGTTTAAAGGGAGTTTATATGTATGTAGGTACCCACAAACAAATTTTTGATAAAACATTTTTCATTTATTTTTTGACCGTAAGAAAGTAAATGGACAGAGTCTGCAGTTTTATTATATTACTAGTTGCATGTAAACATGAGATCCAACTGTCGATGCCCTGAGTCGGTATGTATATTGTATGAAACAATGTCGTCAATAAATTAAATTTTTACAAAAATTGTTAAGAAAAGTTTGAGATGTACTGCTATAATGTAAATATTTTTTATAGAAAATCAAATTATCTAGTTGATGTGTTTTGGCGTTTTTCGATATTTTTATAAAATTCTGAAATATAGGCATTGAAACTCGTAAATTTGACATAAAAAAATATTTTTCTTTATAAAAAAAGTTTGAGAAACCCTGGAACTTTTTCATTAAATTTGATTTGAGAGAATAACGTTAATATTAAAAGCTGAAAGCTATTTTAAACATTTGGTATCTTGAAACATTACTTTTCCTAAAAAAAATGACTATTGTTTATAAATATCGTTAAATATTAACCTGTTAACCGGGGAGTTCCCATTCTAATTACGCAACATGTAACGGGCGCGTATTCTTTCACTAGGACGTGTCAACACGCCACGCTCGGATAACGTCATTTCATAGTACTGTTTTTTTTATTTATACTTAAAATAAATAAAAAACTATGAAATATATATTTTATCGTAATTGATATGTATAAAATACAGTGGAAAAAACAAAATTTCTACGAATACAAAAAGATACCAACTATAATTCATCATCGCTGATATCGCTCTCATTCATTTTGATGGACACTGAAATAAAGATATTTTTTAAATAAAAGGTTGGACATACAAATAATATATAATAGGAAATATTTTTATAGCCATTGAATGTATTTAAATAAACAAATAAAAAAATACGTAAGTAAGTATAAGTACGTACCCGTCACTGGTCACACAACACAACCCACCGCTCGCAACAGCGAAATGAAACTGACTCCATCCACGTATTAAATTCATGTCGAGACCCGTATGAATGACGTATTACTATAGTTGTTAGAAAATATAAGTCCCGCACGTTCCAGGGCGCAACATTATTTTCAAGGACGTATTCATATGGCATACCCGTACCCGATAATTTTTACGTATGTCATATTTATACGTTCTGCCCGGTTAACAGGTTTTAATAACGTTTGATACGTTATTTTTATTTATCTAATATTTTTATCTGCTATCGTTATAATGCCCATCTCTACCACTGCATAGTTCAAAAAATATATTGAAGTACGTAAAGTGTTTCTTATTCTACTCTCCCAGGAGAACTGAGCGCACGTGAGTGAGACGCGCAATTGTTCGCGTGTACCTACTCTGGCGTAGCTAAGGAAGGATACTTTCATCTCTTATATAAAAATGGAACCCTATTTTACGTGGTCATCGTATCACCCGAGAACGGCTCAACCAATATCGCACATTCTTTTTTTGTCGTGTTTGCTTTTGTCAGAAGGTTCTTATGAAAGAAAAAAGTTGAACGGAATAAAAATAAAACTTAAAGTAGGTAACTTTCTTAGAACTTTCATAATACATTTAATCCAATTTTGAATTTAAATCAGGCGTTTGACAGGAATCAGTTGTTAGATAGTTGATACGATTGACGGAATGCGGATAGAAAATATAATAATATATAACATATGCATCGGTTACAGTTATAATATAATCGGTTACGGTAATTAATTTATCACTACACTAATTCAAATTCAATATAAGGACCACGTCGTCTGTGTTAAATAACTTAAAACCGAAATCAACTTAATGTTATACATAAAACATTGAACATATTATTTTATTCCAAGGTGGGAGGAAGTCCGACGGGTCAGCTAGTTCAAAACAATATTATTATTACGTAAGCCACGTGAAATGGAGAAAGTAGGTAGGTACCTACCTATGTTTTACTAACGTACTGCGCAGCCGGCGCGGGCGGTGTGTGACCTTGATCTAAGAAATAAGTACCTACGTTTGATACAAAACATTATCATCGTGTATCATCCCTTAAAATAAATCTTTCACAAAACAATGAAACTTGTATTTTTTATTTTAAAGGAAGAATTCATATATTAATTTACAGCCTTCTATTTTCATTTAGGTATCTAAGTGATATAGTGGTTCAATAAAAACTACCCCCAAACCTTTACCCCTAATTATTGTCTTTCGAAAACTGAATAATACAATATGACTCTTCATGAATTTGAAATATATTTTTTTGAAATTTCGATGAAACCCGTTTTAAACTTATTAGGAACCACTTAAAAAACATCCCTTATTCTATGTGCTCTTTTTCATCCCTTTTAGCAAAGTTTTTGAAAAATGGCAAAACACCATACTTCTCATTTCTATAGGAGAATTTATATGCCAAATATTAAGCTCGTACCATGTCTAGTTTCCGAGATATTCGTATACTTTTAAAAATATTCAAGCCTATTTCCACCCCCTTAGGGATGGAATTTCCAAAAATCCTTTCTTATTGGAAGGTTTTGTATTAAAACCTACCTGCTTTCCAAATTCCACGTCAATTAGTCAGTCAGTCAGGACACTTTCCTTTATATACTAAGATGTCAGTAGGTATAAATTTTACTCGAAGGAGCGCTATAGAGTTTTGAATGGATGCTTCAAAACTGATTCCTACCATATTAAAATGTATAATTATACAACAAAACGAAGTTAATTATGTATTCCGTTGACGGTACAAGACTTCACAAGATCTCTGGGGCATATTATCACCCCTCTTAATTTGTTTACTGATTGACGACTTGGCTCCATGTCTGACAAAAATATTTAATTTCTGCTTGTAAAAAGGTGTCTTTCCCGGTCCGATGAAGTTCGCTAAAGTGATTAGAATATTTGAGAATCCTAGTAGTTTCAGACCAATATCAACATTACCGGTTCGTTTTTAGTAAAATTCTCGAAAAATACTCTGCAATATCATCGTCAGTACCTACCCCTCCCAATCCTTAATCCAAACTGCGATTTCGACACGAACTTGCTGTTATCCTCAAAATATCTTATTAATTGCAAACTGACCGCTTTTTAGCAGATTTTAGAATTATTAATTTATTTGGAAGAGACGAGGTATCTGCGAGTGTGTTCCTGGATGGCGTTCCTATTGGGCAGATAAAAGAATTTATATACTTGGGCAGTAGAATTTCGCAGGATGGTCGCTCAAAGGCAGAAATAAAGTATAGAGTCCACCAGGCAAGAGTCGCATTTAACAAAAGATCTAAAATATTTGAATCCCCCAATATTGACATCAACGTGAGGAAGAATTTGATCAAGACTCTTGTCTGGAGCGTACTGCTATATGGAAGCGACACGTGGAACATTAACCAGAGCGAGTCCGGGCGATTAGCAGCCTTCGAAATGTGGTGCTACAGACGCATGCTGGGGTTCAATTGGTCGGAACACATCACAAACGACGAGGTACTGAGTAGAGCCGGGGGAAAACGGCAGCTCCTAAAAAGAGTTGCCCAACAACGTGCCAAATGGATAGGCCATAACATCAGGCACCCGGGTCTGCTCTTTACTATCGTCGAAGGAATGATTGAAGGCAGAAACCACAGAGGCCGCCCCAGGGATAACTACATAGACCAGCTGATCGGAGACATGCGCTGCAGCACCTACCAAGAAATGAAAAGGTTGGCCAGTGATAGGGAGGGGTGGAGAAGAAGAGTCAGCATGCTTGGTGCAGACCAATCCTAGGGTTGTGACTCAAAGAAGAAGAAGTAATGCGATCAGGTGATATCCTTCCTGATATATTGGTAAAATGATTGCTCTTCAGATGTCTCGGGAACATTCCGCAACCCATACTAATGTTTATCATCTTTGTTTATCACGCTAGGCAAGTTTGAGTATTTTTAAGGAGACTATGTATTATCCATTATGATCGAAATAATTATTACGTCCATTGTTTCATTTTACGTGATTGGTAAAAGACTGTACCCCCGATCAACACTCCTCCCTCAGTAAAAACAAAGTCATTCACAAGTTCTCCCTCTGTCTTATTAATACGATTTAATTTCATTAATTAATTGATTAATAATTTATCCCACATTCACAAAATATTCATTCATACTCTTCCGCTATCATTATCTAATCATCAATCAATCTTTCATCTATCCTTAATTGCTTATTGACAGTCTCGTTTCGTCTTTAGGAAGCATGTTCACGAGACACATTCCAAATCGTCATAATGCTCGAACTGTTGTAAGCTCCTCGTTCAACGGGAATCCTAACTAAACTAGCTTTCCCGACAGACGTTGTCTTGTGATCTAACTTCTTCTTCTTCTTCTTCTTCGCCCTCGCCTTTGTCCCATTATTTGGGGTCGGCTCTCCTTGTCCTGTTGCGCCAAGATTTTCTGTCTAACGCCATCTCTGGCTCCACTTCGCAGTCTTTTAAGTCCCTATTTATGCTCGTCAACCATGTGGCGTCTTTTGTCTTGTGATCTAACTATGAATATTAAATTCAAATTTAAAAGAATGATAAAAATGTCTTAACCAATGTCATTCCGACCGATGTATCTGCTTAAAACCACAACTGACAGTTTGTGACGAATGACAATTTGATTTTAAAATTAGATTTAATCACTTTTCGCGTTTTAGTTTTAAAAAAAAAATGTGCTTCAATGTTAACAAACTAGAAGAAAAGCTTAAAAATTTCCATAAAAAATCTGCGTGCCAATATTTTTAATGTCAATAATGCTTGTCAGGTAAATAATAAATTGTGTTTCTGTAGAATTTTTCACAGATGGCGTGGTTGTATCGAAATTCATTACATACTAACATATTTTTTTTTTTCATGTTATTTGCTATCCATTTTTCGGTATTGATTTTTATTCTGTTATCCGGAGCGGAGAAGAATCCAATAAACCAAAAATGATAAAAATCTGTTCTGCCGGTTTCGAGTTATAAGTGTTCGCACTAACCCGACTTTCTTTTATATTATAGATTTACAGTTGGGGATTGTTTAAGTTGATTTTTTTTGTTGCCTTTAATTTGATCATTCAATATTGGTGCAAAGCGTTCCAGCACCAAATTTGTGATGTCAGCAGTAAAAATATTTGAAAATTTTTCCATTTTCTGTCTTTTAAAATCATATTTAATTTAACTGACGGTTTTACTGTGTGTAGGTATATTTTTTTATTATATTATATGTACTGGTATGGGATCAGCGGCGCGCTTGATTTGTGTGTAGCCGGCTTTTTGGTTTGATTGCTTCGATCGAGCTAGGGGGTCGGTTTCGTGCGTGTCGGGTTTGCTGCGGATGGGTCTCCTCCGGGCTGACTTGCGGTGTGCGGGGGGTCTTTAAGGGAGAATGGCACTGGTATGGATAGCCGTAAAAGAAGTTATAATAATCAATCAATCAATTAATACTCCCTTTTTCACTCCAGTCAACAAGAGCTCTCCATTACGCTCGACTTGCGCAATGTTTATGTTTAAATAATACCCAATTTAAAATTTATTTCACTTCTAACAAATATATGATCGATAGAGGTATTTTGTAAAACGTGTTTCTCGCGTGATACAAAGCCATATTACGACGCCATTTATTTTTCTCTGTACTATTTTTGTTAAATTCCCCGCTATAATATTAATTTGGCTTTAGGCAGTTCTACCAAATGGTAATCAAGAATTTTCAGAAACTCATTAATTTCTGTGTCGGGGACTGATGCATCCCAAGAAATGATAGACCGCCATTTGAACATTATATAAGTACCTACTTGCCACATTCACAAAATTATTCATAGGGCTTAAAGATTCTCCGACAAACACAATCAACATAATATTATATCCATCTATACACATATTCAAGTCTTTGTTCTTCAACCACCATTCTGTCAAAATTGCTATATCCGAGCTGAACGACGCAGACATATTAATGAAAGTTACAAAGATGTTACTTACCACACTTCAAAGATTAACCTGAATTTGAATGGCTGAATCTTCTACTATCTGAGGGCTCCAGTATCTCAGTTTCCGAAAAGAACAAGCCCATATCATCCCCTATTGTTATGTAATCTATACAGGGTGTTCCAGAAAGTACAACTTGCGAAAGTTCAGAGATAGAATACCTTTAGGGCTATCCAGATAACTCAATATAATATTATTATGTTCAGTATTTTTTTTTTAGTTTTTGAGTTATAGTTATTTTAGTACTTTTTTTGTCTACAAATACCTGTATCGATCATATGTATATTTGTTAGAAGTAAAATAAATTTAAATTTGGTATTATAATAACTTCTTTTACAACCCTCCATACCAGTACGCATTTCAGGATATCGAGTGCACCATCACTGTTTTCGCGTATCAAACATCCAGTGAAGTGGCATTGTATTTATTTTGAAAATGTAGGTATAGCGTTGTTCAGTACGACAATGGAGGAATTACAGCGCAGTGTTTCAAGACTCTGCGATGAAACAGCACGCCTCGGCCTTCGAGTCAATGCCAGTAAGACGGAGCTCATGGCGAATAATGCCTGCCCCGATAAACAGCTACCGATAACCATCGATGGTCACCAGGTCTCCCGGGTGGATAAATTTAAGTACCTGGGAGCAACCATTACCACCACTGGTGACCTCGGGGCTGAGCTCCCGATACGTATCGGTATGGCAAGTGGCGCCTTCAACAACATGACCAAGATATGGAAGGCGTCGGCGTTTAGTGTCGAGACGAAATGTAAACTGTTTGATGCGTGTGTGTTGCCCATTCTCCTGTATGGGTGTGAGTCCTGGCACCTGACTCTGGCCCAGGCACAAAAAGTATCTGCATTCGAAACGAAGTGCCTCAGGAGAATTTTGGGTATAAGATGGTACCACCGCATCACGAACGACGCTATACGCCGGCGCACCCAGCGTGAGCCCATCACCTCTACTATTATGTGGAGGAGATGGACTTGGCTGGGACATGTGTTAAGGATGCCGAATGACAGTTGGCCGAGGAGAGCGCTGTTCTTCCTCCCATCAGGGTCCCGGAGACGAGGAAGACCCTCTCATGCTGTGTTCCGCTCCTTCGAGGCAGAGCTGAGGAATCTGGACATGGTGTGGGAGGAGGTCATTAACGTTGCGCAAGATCGAGCGCAATGGAGAGCTCTTGTTGCCTCCCTATGCCCCTAAGTGGGGTCTAAAGGGAGTTTGGATTGGATTGGAGGTATATAATAACAATATACCCATTAGTTCCGTGCTCCTTTCCGCCTCCAAAATATGGGTTCCGACATCTGATTTCTTCTAGATCCCGATCATCTCTCCTGTCATTGACACTCGTCAGTAACTAAACATCTTCGTGACAACTTCTATAATAATATAAAAGAAAGTCGGGTTAGTGCGAACACTTATAACTCGACATCGGCTGAACAGTTTTTTATGATTCTTAGTTTATTGGATTCTTCAGAATAACTAATAAAAAATTGAAAAATGTATAAGAAATACCTAATATAAAATATAATATTAAAGTCAGTATGGAACGAATTTCCTCACAACAACGCCAACTGTGAAAAATTCTTTAGAAATACAATATTTTTTTTATTTACGTGTTGATCATTGATGGATTTTTTCCAGCTTTTTTCTAATTTGTTAACATTGAGTGATTTTTTTTTTATAAATTACATAAAACGCGAAACGTTAATAAATCTAATTTTGAAATCAAATTGTCGTTTGACACAAACTGTCGGTTGTTTAATAATTGAAGCGATTGACAAAATTCACAGATGCATCGCTTGGAATGACATCGATTAAAAATACCTAATTTTTATCATTTTGATAAATTCTTATTCAATACTAGCTGCCCCGACGAACTTCGTCGCGTTTTTTTAGTTATTTAACACTATGGACATTTACTCACCTTACCAGAACCTAATTATCTCGAGAAACGTTGTCCTGTGATCATTTTGAATTTGTTTAATGATGAATAATTAATTGCCTTTTAACCACTGTGATTCTGACCGATGAATTTGTTTTAAACCAGACTGAAATTATATTCTGTATCCGCATTCTGTTAGTCTCACCAACTGTCAAACAACTGAACGTTTCTATCAAATGCCAATTTAATTTTAAAATTGGAAAAAAATATATTATAATAGTACTATGAAGGTTACCTCCTTTGTATTTTCTTCATTTTTCCGCGCAATTTTCATAATTTTTTATTCATAAGAACCTTATAAACTCCTGATAAACGCCAACACGACAAAAAAGTAAGCGAAATCGGTCCAGCCGCTTAGGCGTGATGCGATGACATTGGAAAACAGCTCACCATTTTTATAATGTAGGAGATTCATAATTAGATCGCAGGACAACGTCTGTCGGGAAAGCTAGTAGAAAATACATACCTATCTAGTTTTGAAAGATCAATCTCCTCCAACCTAATTTGCAGAGGGGGGGGGGGCTTAATTCTATGATGGGAAACAACAAAACACAGAAAATTCTCGTATCTTTGAAACAATAATATAATGAAAAAGTCCCCACAGTTTGAGGGCCTGACATATCTGGATATTTTTATAAGGTATTACGTAGAATAATGAACAGGACGCAAAGAAGACCTTCAAATTTTCATGCTTAACTTTGAAGGCTTTTATCTTGAAAAAAATGTATATTCAATTCAATTATTATTAGAAAGAAAATAAGCCGCTTATAATAATAGAAATAAAATAAAACATAATGTAAGCATTTTTTTTTAAATTTAGCGTCTATAGCCTAGCATTATAAACGCTAACACCTGACCGAGAGGTCCCGGGTTCGATTCTCGGATGAGTCTGATTTTTCAGTGTTTTTTTTTTCTTGAAATATCTACCCGGGTTTGCCTGTCTCAGATTCGACGGTTGACTAACAAAAAGTTGACTCTTGTAGTTAGCTCCGCCGGCTATACTGACATAGAGGGGCTGGATGAGCTCCTTTGGTATACCAAATAAATGGGCAACAACATAACATAGCTGAAACATTTAGCTACAAATGATTACGTTAATATTCCGCTTTCTTTGGAAATATTTGCATTTTCCATTTTTATTCGAACGCCTTACTTTCATTTTCCATCATGTTTTAAAGGTTAATGTTATCAAATTTTTCAGCTATGTTACGACCGTTTCTGCATTTGTCAACCGAATTCTGTGTATTTTTGTTTAGGGTTTTTCTAGTGTCAAATTTAATATTCCTAAATGGAGTTTAAAGGGAGTGAGTGAGTTTCTAGAATAAATCTTCGAAATCATCTGGTAATATCTGAGAGCACGAAAAAACTGTGAAATAAATATCTGGAATGTTCAAAAATTGCAATTTACAAGCTATGTATAAGGTAATTCTATCCAGAATGCACGTTTCTTTCATTTTTATAATGACATTAAGGTTGCATAATCTCAGGAGTGATATAAAAACCTGTTCTCTCGTGCATTTTATTTATTAGATCGTCGATCACCGATATTTTCTTCATCTGTTACAACAGAAAACGGTGGTATTTAGGTCAAAGAATAAAATCTCTTGCTTAAAAATACCTTATATGTTATGTTATGGCAGTTTATATGACCGTGAAGGATCAGACATTCTTATATCGTTACCTGCTTTGAAATGTTTCTAGCTTTCATTTTCAAAAATATGTTTTTTAGATCTCACCAACGCGAGACGCTTGTTTTTTTACTGCCTAGAATCTTCAATTTCTAAGCATCAGTCTTATATAAACGAAGTTTTCTTGGCGACTTTTATAAGGTTTAAAAATTGCCTTTATAAGCCATTTGTGGTTGATCGTATGATAAGCATTGATAAGAAGCCGTCTTTAAACAATTATTATCAACATTATAAACTACCTGATCTAAAGCCCATCTGTTCTCTGAGCAGCCTTCTCTCTAGTATTTTATAAAGGTGGCATAAAAGAGATATTGATCAGCAGCCGTAAGGCTCATTTGCGTCTTTATCAGGTTTCAATATGGCGGTCACTTCTTTTGGCCGGTCAAGGCTTCTGCAAAATTTTAGAAAGTTTTATTTTCCGGAAGCAGTCATTCACAGTTGACACAACTAATGTAGTGGCTTCGGGCCAAATTACCGCACCGATAGGCCCACCCGAACTCCAAGGTGGTGAAGAGTCAAAATCTGCCCCCGTAGCCGAATTCAAATTGGCGTTCGACTACAAACGAAGATTTCGCCAATGTATAGTACGAAAAAATCAACTGTCCACTGGAACATATATAAACAATTATTTAAACCAAACAGTGACACTTATATAAAAATATAAAAAGTGGACAGTTAATTTTCAACCCGTTTTTTACCTTAATACTCTACATTGTCGAAGAATTCGTTTGTAGTCGATCGCCAAATGCATTTAGTCTAGGCCTACGGGACTTACTGCCGGGGTAGGTGGTGATAAAGACCAGAGATAGCATTTTCAGCGACTATTCCACGTGTCCAGGTTTATATTCTGCCACTGAGTTTTGCGACGATGTAAATCGGATTACCGTTAGCTGAGATTAAAACATATTTTTTAATTGTATGTTGCATCACCCAAATTAAACACAAACAGGTACACTAACGAACACAAAGCTAACACACACAATCACGACGTATTATTTCAATATGCAATGCTTGTGTTGTGAAAGTGGAAATGGTCGCCACAGGGATTTGAACACATAACTTTTAACGCTGTAAGTATGAAAGCTTTCAACCACTTCTCGTGTAATACTTTCCTTTAAGTCTAGCGTGCAAGCTGGCATTAAGTGGGTACATCATAATCTATATGACGCTAGGTCCTACATCCTACATACATAAAAATGTGAAATATTTTTTTTATAATGTATTAAGTCTAATACGATTAAAAACGACCTTTTCCAAAGGTTATAATATTTAAACGGCTGGTACTTATTCGGCTTATTTTGATTTGGAGTGGGGAAAGATATTGTTGAAACTGTACAGGTTCGCGCAGTATAGAGCTCTTGGTCCCTTTTTTCGCCTCTAAGTGGGGTCACAAAGGAAGTATTATTACCTCGAACCGAGATGTATATCTTTATTTTCTTTATTTATTTATCTATTTTTTATTTACTTATTTATCAGATCAACGGCAAAGCCTTTTACAGAAATATTAATAAATATTGTAAACAATTAGTATCAGATCCTTCAAATAATAACAATAAACAAATGGATTTCAAAATAGTTACATAACAGTTGGGACATAAAATCATAAAAATTGTAAGTACAATAGGCATCACAATAAAAATGATAAAGAAAAAATATGTACAAAATAAAAAATAGTTAGATTCAATTATTATTCTCTTAAGTATGGAAAAATTCCAGCACAGGTACACTATTTCATTACAGTGGACCAAAATTAACAAATAAGAAAACAACCAAACAAGTATATCTTTCGGTTCCCCTCCTTACTTCGAGTTGAACCCACAAAAAATAGGTACATATGTTTCTAGTGGTTTTTCAGATTTGAATAATTGAGTTAATTTTCATAACAACTATTCCTTTCATGTTAAACGCTGGGCTTTGTGTTGAATGCTTATAATTAGTATGTATTAAGTTTACACACATTTTTCAATGCATTTTTAATAACAATAAATAAAGTTTTATTGCAAAACTAAGATACATTATTTAATATAGTCAAAGGGCGGACTTATCCCGAAGGATCTCTTCCAGCCGACCCAAATGGTTACTGAAAGTGAACACAAATCACTGTTTGACTCTTTCACGGTAAATAAATAAGCTCGTGACCCTCGATCAGGTGGTCCTGTTTTATCCTCAATGGAAGTAAAATGAAAAAAGTCGAGAATAGTGTACTCGAATATGCTGGAATAAAAATCAATTCGTAAGGAAAGATCACTAAGCTATCTGTGGATATCAAACATTCAATACTTAAAGAAAAAATACCAACTAATGACTCTAACAATTCATTACTAATGTTCGATTTTTAAATGGAACAAACCACTACGGGCTTACGACCGTCTTCTACTGTTATTTCGAAGGCTGGCTTAGTGTGATCACTTTACGTTAACAACGTTCGCCATTAGGTGGTAATGTTTGTCTCCGAAACTCCTAATCATGAGAATTCTCAACATGTTCAACATGTCGAAAAATCTCATGTATGCAACAAGTAGAAATTTAATAATAGAATGAAAAATAGAGATAAAAGTTGGAAATTGTTGAGAACAAGAGAGCAACCAAATTTAAAGACTGCGACTGCTGTCATGTATTTGGCGCCAGGATATGACTATATCCATTTTTGTTAATGTCTCATATTTATTGCCTATTGGCTTTGTTGGTGCACAACGTTCTAATTATGTTTAGATTCTTGTGACCTTTTCAGGACTAGATCTTAAAGAAAAAATAACAAAAATAAAAGACGGTCGTAAGCCCGTAGTGGTTTGTTCCATTTAAAAATCGAACATTAGTAATGAATTGTTAGAGTCATTAGTTGTTATTTTTTCTTTAAGATCTAGTCCTGAAAAGGTCACAAGAATCTAAACATAATTAGAACGTTGTGATTCAATACTTAGTTCATGATTTTTTGAACCTCATAAAGTCTGGTGAAAAATGAGTGCCACGAACCCTCCCACTACCGCAGAAACAAACCGAATTGCATTTTGTAAAGAAAATTGGAGCTCTGTGGTAAAAATCGAAGAAGTTTTTGTATCACGTTTTTAGTGAATAGGAAACGCGGGTTTGTCATTTTGCTCATGAGAGAAATGCAAGTCAATACAGGACCTCCGAAGGAGTTAAAAGTTATGAAATCGGTGGAAAATCTCCTTATTACAGTATTCTGGGATTCAAAAAAGTTTTTGCTTATTGACATTACCAAAATAGGCCAAAATGTAACCAAAGCACCTTATGCAAGCACTACGCATGGTTTTTAGGAAGCAATTCAAGAAAAAAATCGAAGAATATTGACCGCCAATGTCTTAAACCCCGAAGAGAGCGCGCCGATTCACTTGGTGCGCATTGCGAAGTCTGCCATTTTATACCACGGTTTCCAAAATATTAATCAACTACTAAGTCTAGCCCTGGTACCTTTTTCAGAGCGTGATGATAATACTTTTTGGAGGCTGTTGAAAAGATAAATTGGCGTTTTAAAAGGCGCATTGAGGTTCAAAAAGACTATATTCAGTAGTAAAATTATTACAGATTTTTCTGACATTTCCTTCATATTCATACCGAGAATACATTGAACTGTCCGTGTACAACTGATTAGCTGGATACACACGTAAAGATAAATCTTAACGATAATCGTTCCAAATTATCGGCCGATAAATTGGTACAATTTATCGTTAATATATTATATCGGTCATTTCATTTGACACTAACGTGCAAATTTTTCTGAGCAATTTCTCGTTACAATTTTTTTATTTATTAGCCTTCCATTCATTCGTTACATAAATCTGATGTGATGTAGGCTGCACCGCTTCCAACTTACATAAATGGGGATGGATGGACTCACCAGCATGTGCATGTGGGATTACACAAACAATCGACCATCTGATTAACGAGTGCCCCATGTACGCATTTGAAAAAGGACTACAGGACTTGCACGCACTGACGGATGAAGCGATCCAATGGCTTCGGTCTCTGGAGGTCAGATTGTGAGCGACCATAATAAGAAGAAGAAGAATTCGTTACAAAGTTATCGTTCAGTTATTTTGGTACGTGTGTGTTGGACGAACGATTTATCTTTCAAATTCAAAAGATAATTGTACGATCGCTGATTTTATGGAATTCCATAAAATTTGAGCGATAATGATGGTGTATATTTTATCAGTTGGTTATAAACATCATCATTGTTCTGTTATCATTGTTTTTACTCCACCTGAACGTTTTACGTTAATTTTACGTAACAGTAAACTTGATCTGCTTTCCCTTGGATTGATGGGTTCAATGAATCAATACCTTTTTGACCCCACTTAGGGGCAAATTGAACCAATTTATCGCTGAACAATTCGACCAGTTTATCGTTGTTCTTTCAGACCCCACTAACGTGCAGAATTATCGCTAAGATTTGGAAAATTATCGGTCAAATCGTAAAGATAAATTTTTACGTGTGTATCCAGCTATTACGTGTGTTCACTTTGAGTGAACACAAATACATTCATTGACTCTTTCACAGTTCACTTCTTCTCATCTTTTTTGTAATGTTTTTTCGTGATAATAAACAATGTATGTAAGTATTTGAAGTGGTTGGTGACCCAGCGGTAACAACGCCGGCTTTCGTACTGCGGACGTCGTGGTTCGATCCCAGGTGCCGACCATCTTCCTCTTTCACGACACAAGCTTTCAGTAGCTTACTGTGAAAGAGTCAAGGAGTGTATTTGTGTTCACTTTGGGTGAGTACAGATTCATTAAAAAAAAAAAACGTATGTAACATAAAATGATGATTTTTCATCTTTTTCTAAAAAGAAGAATAAAATTTTCTTCTTCTTTGCGGCCCGCCGCTAATTATGAATGATCGAATTTGGCCCGCCATCCAAAAAGTTTGCCCAGCCATAGGATACGGCTGTGGGCATTATCGTGGGTCTGAATTTTGTATACTTACACGAGTGTGTTCCGTCACTAATGAACATCAAAGATGATTCTAATTTTATATTCTTTATAGAAAGTTATATAATACTAAACAAAGCTCTTCAGGAATCTCCGCCAACATTCGGAAACACAATACAAAATACCTTCTTATGATAATAATAAAAACTAAGAAATTCTTAAAGACGAAAGAGAGAACAATTATTTTGTAAGCTCTGTTTTTCATACTG
Source organism: Mystacides longicornis (assembly GCA_963576905.1). Lineage (NCBI taxonomy): Eukaryota > Metazoa > Arthropoda > Insecta > Trichoptera > Leptoceridae > Mystacides > Mystacides longicornis. The sequence goes on along the minus strand of OY756427.1, from coordinate 10,772,340 downwards.
TTTTAATCTTTATCAAATAAATAATATCTACCTATATTTAAAGTTATAATGAAATTCATTTAATTATATGTACCTACCTACCTACCTATATTTATTTCATTTTTAATTTAATTTAAAATCCCCCACACGCGCCGCCCTGGGCTAAAACAGTATAAGGATAATTAATATAATACCTACCTATATCAATATTTCAAAAGTATAAAAGTTAGCAAGCATGTCATTTGGTGGTACCTACCTAAGTATGAGTGTCACAAAACGAGGAGAAATGAAATTAAAATAGAACTGAAGGCTTGTTTCCCTTGGTCATCGCATAACGCATCAACAGATGGACAAATTATTGTGCTATTAGGTGTTTATTTACTAGCTGACCCGTCGAACTTTGTCCCGTCTCAGAATGAATAGTATTATCTTAAATTGGATACGCCGCAACTCAATCATCTGTTTTTCATTTCAGAATAATAGTCATTAAGCGGTTATCTTACAATAATTTTAAGATATATAGCCTACTCGCAGACAAATATTTTAATTACAAATAAGTAGGTAGGTAAAATATGAGTCGCTACTTTAAAAAAAAATCGCACACCCGTGTACCGTGATGAAGTCGTGTCCAAAACAAATACCCTTGACTTACCAACTCCCTGCCAATTATAGAGAACAAACACAAACAATTTATTGAAGCTTTGCTCAGACCAAGCTATACCTTATCAGTTTCAGGCAGAGTACGTAGTTACTTATCTTTAACTTGGAATGGTAATTTTACAAACCAAATAAAAAAGTGAATTGTAATTTTAAGATGAAACTATACGCTTCGAAATAATAATAATACTTTTATTCACATAAATATACAGACAGATATAAACAATTCTAAAACCAGATTTTAAACTAACTACACATTAAAAGATGTGTCAAATATGAAACTGTATCACGATGAACACTCATTAACGCAAGCCAAGTTACTTTTTCGTCTCCCATGCTGTTTCTCAAGCAGTTTTTAACCTCTTTAGGGAAGAAAGACATATTTCTGTGGTTGCTGTGCATACTAGGAGTATGGCCAAATTACCGAGCATCTTTTTTATACAAAAAAAAATGTTTCTCACACTAATCCAGACATTTTAATGCGGCTGATGTTTTTTTTTTCGTAGGATGTCCCTGGCTCGCAGAATCCCCTCTTATATTATTATACGCCCATGGCTTTGGAAATTCTTTTTCTACTTCTGTGGTAGCATAACAAATAGGTATCCATATTTCGGGAATAGGTATGTCAAGAATAGAAAAAAAAACTGCTTCGATCGTTATAATATTCTCTTATTTTATTAATTTCATAAAGTTATATTAAAAAATATGAATACAGCTTATAAGAATTGTAGGCGGTGAGATGATGTTCAGGAATATTCTTAAATCTTGATTATCGTTTTTCATGTCCCTGGCTTAAGCTTCTTTTTATTCATATAGGTACTTAACTGATATTATTTGGTTAATAACTCTATCATTCTTCTAAGAAGTTTTGAAAGCCCGTCTGTTTTATTCAAGGAAAAACCTTCCTGCAGAATACGATATTAGAGTTCTTTACGGTGACTCCTAGTTTTATAACAATGTTTTGTATTATAATATGTAAATATTTATTGATTATTTATACATCAAAGAGTTTGTTATGTTTGATGTTAAACTAATAATATTCGTCAAATGTTTGGATAATTTATAATAATAATAATTAATTGGATTTTCGCTTTTGGAAGTTTTAATTAAGAGCTATTTTATAAAAATAAATAGGTACCTGATATTATTAAGCTCCGTACTCACTTGCGCCGCGCGCGTAATATTCCAAATTGTTTTAATGTGATAGTTGCTTTCTTCGATCCTATTCCTATAGTACTTTGCCTTTTCTGATCTGATTGTATTTTTACATCTATTTCGATATGTTATATAGTGATTCCAAAGATTCTTATTCCGGGGAAATCTTCTGCATTGACTGTGCAGCTTGTCTCGTCTATGTATGGTCTTTAAGATGACCTCTGTAATCCAGGGTTTCAGTTTAAACTTGCTGTGAGAAATCGATTTTATGGAGGTATTTTCGGTAATATGTTTCTGTAAGGTAGAAATGAAACAACCCAACGCCAGTTCTGGATCATCCATACCAATCAAATCAGCCCAGGGTTCACGATTTAACCCTCTGCTCAACCCTACATAATCAATGGATTTGACACTTCTTTTACCTTTCGCTTTTATACTCTCCTCAAATTCAATCACAGTCGTATAATGGTCAAAAAAGGATGTGCGTACAATAGCAGACATATGATTTATTTTTCCCTAACAAAGATGTGATCGATACACGTGCTCGTTTGGCTTGTCTCGCGAGTGGGCATATTGATCGTAGATATGTATCCATGCTCTGAAAGTAGACATACGTACTCCTCGACTACTCCATTACTTTCCAAGGTGTTAATATTAAAATCCCCTGCTACGACGCTGATACCACTTCCTGGTAGTGCACTAAGCTCTTGGTCCAGCGACGCTATGAAAGGACCCAATTCAGAATGCGATGGCGATCTATACACTGCTAAAATAAATTTTCAGTTGTTTTGATATACCCTCAGTAAGACTTCTTTGAAAATCCTCAACTGCAAGATTGCTCAGCATGCTTTTACCAGAGGGAGCATTCAGTTCCCTATCCTCAGACTTCTGTCCTACCACAGCGCCGTCAGTAGATTCTACAGCCTGGGCAGATGAATGTCTTGGGTCCCTTATTTTACAATCCGAGCACTTCCAATTACCTTTGCTTATGGCCGACATTTTTTTATAATTTTCCAAGGTGGTACCCAAGCACATATAATGATAGGTCCCCATACATCTAGCGCATTTCAGCGTCTTTGTAGGGCTGAGCGGGTCCTTGCAACTGTCACACTTCATTATCAGTGAGGTAATGAACGGAGTTCAATTTAACACAAACGATAGAATTTACGTGTACCGCACCTTTTTATACAAATATCACACACTGGCAATGCTTTATACTTGTTCTAGGTTTTAACTTTATGAATCAGTTATGTATAGCACAAAATATGAGTCGTATGACACAAGTTCACAATAATTTTAATAGGTTATGAATCTGTTTACGTTTGTAAATCTTACACTGCTGTCACATTAGTACCATTTAAGTACACACGCGGCGCTCGTTACCGTGATATGCTATTCTGTGCCTTAGTGCACAAAACGACAATTAGTAATTCGAAATTTAAATCGACGTATACTTTTTAATAACTTAATATGTCGTTACACGCGCACTAGTTGCGATAGAACTCACGGTCTACAATCTATATAATAATTTAGAAATGTTTTTTTATTTGCCTTTGACAATACTTTAACCGTATATGTGAACATCACGCTCAAAATACAAATGCTAAGACAGATATTAATATGCCCAGAGAAGTATAAAAAGCTGGAGAAGGTTCTTAAATACAATTTGCTGCATTAACTTTAATATATTTAGAGCTATTTAAAAAAACTGTATTTTTTAGGATCTTCATACAAATTTCTCAAAAAGACTTTTGGAAACAAAATTACTCATGTAAACGTTGAATGGGATCTTGGTATTACGGTATGAAAATGTAATAAAATAATTGTAGATTGATTTGTTATACATATAAATGTTATTAAAAGCTTATTATTCTCAATAAATAAAGATTTAATGAAAAAATTTGCAGTTTGGTTTTGAAGTTTGACAGATACAAATCACCCTCTATGGGTGGGTTGCCCAATTAATATCAAAGCAGGCAATGTATGTAGCTAAGATTCAAACCACAGAGCTCTCTCTATGAAAACTTGCAAATTATGTCGGTAGGTTCGTATAATATTTTTTTTATTATTATAGACCTCCAAAAAAAATAAAATATTATACGAACCTACCGACATAATCAGTATATTTATATTATCTGTGGACATAATTTGCAAGTTTTCATAGAGAGAGCTCTGTGGTTTGAATAGGTTCGTATAATATTATGAGGTCGGTAAAACAAAAATTGTAAAAGTGTCATTCTTCTTTTTCTGTGCTTATGTCAGTTAAAGTGGTATGTTAAGCAATGGGATGCTAGACTAGAATCTGTTTAATTACCTACCGATCAAGCCTGACAATCGGAATCAAAAACGTAAAGCAAGACGGGTATAAGCTAGTACACCAATATTAACAAGACATAATAATTTCCGATATAAACTTTGTTATTTAATCTTTTACACCAATGGTAACTGACAGATGTCAAATGCGCGAAGTCGATCTCAAAAAAGTTTTAAGAGTGTATAACAATATTTTTTATCTTTATTTCAACAAATAATTTATTTCATTTAAATATCACATCAAATTATGCATTTCGGTAGCACAAATAATTTAAAAACTGGCTATTACCACCCATATAACAAGGCTGTGTGTTAATGAAAAAATATTGAATATTGATACTTGCACAAGTTATGAGAGCGTTGTAGCATGATCCCATTATACCAGCCAAATGAAATTTGTAGGGATGATTCTCCATGAATAGTAGAAGTTTTTAAGATAGTTTGTAGAAAAAAATACACCGTGAAATTTTTTGTCTAGAACCTTTTAAATATTATAGAAAAATTTTGTTTGGAAAAAATTTCTTGAAAAAATTTTTTTTGAACAAAAGCTATCGGGTGTTGACTCATAGCAATAATACCTTGCATAAGGGTCATTATCGGACTATTTTCAAAAAAAAAATCATGATCGTAATCTAAATAGTTTAGCCACAGTGACGTTGTTTAGTCAGAAAGCCGGTTTTTATTCAAATTTCACAAAAAGGTAAATAACTTTTGAACCACCCAATATCGCTGAGCATATATGGAGGGTCAAATCATAAGTATTGAGGTCCTCTACCTCCCTGCTTCGGTTTATCCACTACCAACTTAACACCGTGTACAGAGATAATTTGCAAATGCCTTTAATAAACACATAAAACCATTAACTTTTCATAACATATATTACTACACTGACACAGCTTTGGTTCAATACAAATTCAAAAATATCTCAATTCAAATTTTTCCGACAAATATTGCACTTAAGTGCCATTGTTCCGAAATTAAATTGAAAGGCTTACACGCTGATATACTATTGAAACCGTCAACATTTCAATCAAAAACTCTCACAATTTTCGACTCTTCTCGAATTCCATAAACCAATTATTTATTATAAGTAGGTAATTTTCGCACGTACAAAACAATTCCAAGAATTGTTATAGCCCATAAAATACTGTAGGTATAATGGAACGTGGGCTCCATGACAGTCTTGTTGAAGTTCACGATTATAGAATTATTATTCAAGGTACAACACTTCATTTCTGTCTTTTCTATACACATACATATTCTCCCTTTAAGGCCCCCCGCACACCGCAAGCCACTCCGGATAAGACCAATCCGCAGCAAACCCGACCCGCACGAAACCGACCTCACAGCTCGATCGAAGCAATCAAACCAAAAAGCCGGCCCCGGACAAATCAAGCCCGACGCGAACTACCCCCAAACCAACCAGCAATGCGGGGGCCTAAGCCCCGCTCGGGAGCATAGGGAGGCATCAAGAGCTCTCCATTGCGCTTGAAGGCGTTCGAGGCTCATTGTGCCCTTTCTGACCAGTTGAGATTTAAGGACGTGAAGTGGTCAACCTCACGGTCCCGATCTGATTTTTCGATTTCTCCTGCCTCTTACAGGATGCCCGAAAAATCAGAAAAAGAGCAGAGGTGCTATTCTTCGCCGGCAACCCCACGGCTAGCCGGCAACCTCACGGCTTTTTCAGTAAAATGTTGAGATTTTCTATTAAGGATGTTTTTTGTTAAGTGAAATCATTTATCTAGGTACCTACATCCCTGGTTGATTTTTTTTTTCATTAAAAAATAAGCAAACCTGCCTCTAATCAATAAATTAAGCCTCCATCTCTTTTTTTTTTGCATTCACTCTTTAATTGAGAGTGTTATCTGCCGTTGTCATGTTTTAAACATTACACTCAGATAAGAGGTACAAACAAGGAAGCTCTAAAAACTTATTTAAATCAGAACATTATTTTAAATAATAAAACTTGACATTATCTTATAAACGGAAGGGTCAAATTTAGATAGCATAAACTCAACCGTAGTTGGAAATTGTACGCCGCATTTGGCTAAATCAGTGCAATAACCTGGGTATGAATTTCTCAAGATAAAATTAAAAAAAGCTGCTAATCTAGGGTAAGTATATTATAACAGCCTTTTCGTGTAAAACATATCTTTGCATAAAAGTTCATAATTTTACAGAATTATCTAACAACTAATGACTCTAAAAATTCATTACCGATGTTCGATTTTTGAATAGAACAAACCACCACGGGCTTACGACCGTCTTCTACTGTTGTTTCGAAGGCTGGCTCATAATTTTACGATTAAAATGAATTTATCCTTGGAATTCCTCTGAATATCCTCCAAATGAATTATTATAGAAACTTTAAAATGATATCGACTATTGGAGCTTTTTATTATCTGCTTTAGAACTACATATTAATCGGTACTTTAAGGGGGACCCACTGAAGTTACGGACCTCAAATGTTACGTGCTGCTTGTGTAGGAGCATAAGACCAATCCGTATACCAAATTTTATGAAAATCGAAGATTTTTTTTTTCTTATTTAGCCCTTTTTCTAGAACAAGTGAAATTTTCTTTGGATACTTTAAGAGGGTTCCCCTGAAGGTACAGATCTCAACATTTTACTGACTTATCTACATCGAGGGGCTAACCGTTCTACCAAATTTCAATTAAATCGGATAAGAATTACTATGAGTTATGGGTGCGCACACATTTTTGGCGTACGGGTACGGGTACGCGGAATTTTTTTTAAAAAAAAATTGCATCTTTTTAATCTACACCCTCGAAAACGTCGAGAAAATTAATTTCAGCGAAATCTATTTTTTTTTTTGAAATCTGATCACAAGACTCATGTATATTATTCCATATACTATGAGTAAAATATGTGGTTTATGATTTCCTCCTCTAGTCCACAATCACACATGTTTGAGTCTGCTATATTCATTTTAAACAAAAAACTTTTTGTACAAACATGTCCACACTTGATTCGGCAAATGACAGACGAACTCTGTCTAGGTAACGTCAACTTGTTAAACCAAGGTACGCGAGTAATGGTATCATTGAGGCTCTTATATTTTGAACGGTCACTCTCCCATGTCTTTTGCCAGTCTTCGTGCATTTTAAACCTGCGTATGGAATAAAGGTCCGCGAAGGGAACCCGCCAGCGAGAGGGAGTATTCATTCTCGCAGCTTCCTTAGCCAACTGGTCCACTATTTCATTACCCTCTATCCCAGACTGACCCGGAATCCAACCAAGTACACTACGTTTACCTTGAGCGTGTAGCTTATAAAAAAGTTCTTTCATTTTTAGCAGCATGGTGTCAAACGAGTATTGAAAAGAAGAGCTGGAGATCCTCTGAATAGCACTCAAGGAGTCACTCAGAATCAAAATATCTTTACAATCTTCTTGGGATATAAATTCGAGCGCTTCATAAATTGCCACGCATTCCGCTGAAAATGTTGTGCATTCTCTCGGTAGTGGAATATGCTTTCCGTACCTACCTATCAGATTGACTATAGAAAGCTAAAAAGCTCTTGCGTAGAACTCAATTAGTTGCCAGTAGTTACACAATTGTTGTGTTGGATTAAATACACTCAGAATAGAGAACTGTCAAAAGACGTTACAACTATTGGATACGAGGCAAACAATCGTATTTTTGTTATTGCAGAATAAAAGCTCTTGCTTAGAACTTAATCGGTTGCCAGAAGTAACGCAATTAATGTGTTGGATAAAATATTTTCAGAATATTATAGAAATGTCATATGTCTCCATAACAATAATTGGATACGACGCAACTCAATCGTCTGTTTGTCATTTCAGAATAATGGTCATTAAGTGCTGTTCTACGTTTGAGATACGATAATATCGTCTCAATCCATTATATTTATTTTTTTTGTATTTTTTTTCATAAATAAACATTTCTGTCGTTATTTTTTTGGTGTAGTGTTCGAGCCTTACCTTGTCGGTCAAAACATCTAAAAAAATATACTATTTGTCTTTGTCAAAAATGTCTACAATGAAAGCTTCCACGTCTATTGTCTTTAATTAATAATGTTGTTTATCCTTTGAACAAATTTAAGTTTTCTTAGAATTCTTCAATCAAAGAGTATTTTGATGATTTGTTGACATATCGCCAGAGGAGGTTTACCTACCAAGGTTTTCTTAATGATATCAAAGATATGAATATAGGTCAAACCTATTAAGTTGTGTATTTAACTGAAAAACAATCTTTACAGAATTTTCAAGCAATTTTTTTAGTAGACATTTTATTTACATCGAAGATTCATGACTTAAAAATTCAATTATGCTTTGCATGTTTTTGAAAATATAACACATACCTACCCATATATTTATGTAATACCTTTGTGTTGTCAATATATCATTTTCCTCACACCTATACAAATTTGGAGTATCGATTTTTTTTTCTTCGCGATTTTTTTCCCGATAGCATATTATGAGTAGGAAAAAATCGAACCAACATTGAAAATAATATAGGTACCTACTCATATCTTATATTACTTACTGTGACAGAATTACCCTTAACCGAGAGATATCTTCCTGCTCCAAAACTACCTTATTATCCATCTGTGAAATGATCTAGAACACAAAATCATAAGTAATTTATATTCATAAAGGACTTACATACCTAATTAAATTCGTAACCTGAACAATATGAAACATTAATTTCTATTCAGAAAGTGTCTGTAGCCTGAACGAACATAATTACCATACGGAATATTCAATGTTATACTTCATGTGGGATAATATACTTGGCATAATTTAAGTAGTTAGTTAGTTTTAGTACCCTCTCCCATAGGCCTCCGTCATTCATCGCCTTTTTCGATCCCAGGCACCCATCTCGCACACTGGGTCTCTATGATTACGTACATCTAAAGGAATTTTAGAAATTTAAAAAAAACTGGCCTGATCGGGGAATCTCCGGGGTGCAGACTCTGAAGTGTTAAAACAGATGCATCGGTCGGAATCACATTGGGTATAAGTTAGTAGTTAATGTATCATTTTAAAATTCGAATTAATTACGGGAAAGCGAGTAATTAATAAAAATTGTAAAATCCATGTAAATTTCCTGCTTTCATTGCCAATCATAACAACCGATTATCAATATGTAAGTAAATTATGTTTTAACCCATTGCATGCCAGCAATCTATTGATTCAGCACAAGTATTGGATAATATTTTATTGTTTTGTATGTCTTCGGCTAGTAGCAGGACTCATTGTCATTCACATTTTGTTCCGTTAGATTCAATAATGCATGCACTTAAATATAACTACAGTCGTGTATCAATAGTTTCGATTTCTTTGAAAATACTTTGCTCTTACGTAAGTGTGCTTTAAAAAAAATACGGCGGGGAAAAAAGAACTTAATTACATTTTTGTACACTCGCAACAAGTTGATGTAAAACTAACATGAATGGCGGATCAACGCTATGTATGTGTTAAACTATAGCTCGGCGACCGGCTTTATCTAACGCTCAACCATTTTTTCTTAGCTCAGTACCCCTATACTGTAGCAAGTGTATAGTCACTTGAAAAAAGTGACTATTAGGCGATACATTTTGTATGAAAAACGTCTATACGTATGGAATGCGAGAATCGCATATAGACGTATTTCATAAAAAATGTATCGCCTAATAGTCACTTTTTTTCAAGTGACTACCCTACACTTGCTACAGAATAGGGGTCCAGCACTCGTTTTTGAGTGATTCAGGAGTTGAGGTATTTTTACACTGATAGGAATTTATAATATCTCCGTTTTTTTTTTGGGTTGATAAGTTTATCCTTTCTCAGAAAGTTGAAACATGTCTATTAATTAAACAGATAACATAATTCCTATTAAAATTTTCATCTTACTAGTCGGAAAGATTTATGAAATCGATTGGCAAGGATTGTACCTACAGGAAAAACACCAGGAACAAGAGTACCTACTTGAGAGTTGGTTAAAACAACATTTACATTCTAGAATGTCTGGCGGCTAGATCAAAGAGTTACCTACACGTTTCGAAAAAAACATCAAATATAACTATCCCTCAAGGGTGTAGGTACAGAAATCAGCTGTATACTTGCTATTATTAAAACCTAAGCATTAATGAATTTTTTTTTTATCCATCACGCCGTTTTTCGAAGGCGTTAGGCAAAGAGTACGGACTTCCATTCTTTCCTATACAAACAAACCTCTTTCGCTTCCCCCAAACGCATAACATTCCGCATACATGCTCTTCTATTCCTTTTGCTCCTGACTTGGCCCTCCTGTAAGACGGACCATGTAATTCGAGGTCGGCCTCGTCTACGTGCACCCATTCTTTCATATTTATATATCCTTTAAGTCATTCTCTCTTCGTTCATTTTATCTACATGTCCAAACCACCTTAATTTATTCACTTTCATTCTAGTCACTACGCTAATATCTACTCCACATTCCTTTCTAATATCATTCATTATTGTTAGCTTCAAAATCTACAATCATACCAAAACTCTCTCTAAATTTAACAAAGTACTCCCGTCTCAATGGCTTCGTCAACATATCAGCAATCTGCTCTTCAGACCTTATATATTTAATATTTATTACTTTATTCTCTACACAATCCTTAACAAAATGATATTTTATGTCAATATGCTTCAGCCTTTTTACATTATTAGAAGTTGCAATCTTTATTGCTGACTGATTATCTTCAAATACATCAACAGGATTCAAACCTATAAAACCAAAATCATTAAGCAGATTTTTCAACCAACACGTTTCAGTGGCTGCCATTATTGTTAAAGCAACATACTTAGCCTCTGATGAGGAAAGAGCAACACAATTTTATTCTGTTTTCTAGAAAATCCAATTAACTAAACATCCAAATAGTTTAAAACAAACCCCACTAGTAGATTTCCTATCACTGACATCTCCTCCCCAATCTGAGTCTACATAACAATTTAACACTTCATCTTTTATCTTATAAATCTACATATTGTTTCCTGTATAATTGTAAGATTTTTATTTTGTTAAGGACTAAAAAAAAAAAGGAAAAAATGTATTGTGCTTGTAGCTTAGTTCTGATTATTGTTCATTAATCATGCATTTTAATTGTTATAATTTATTGTCTTAATTTGATATTATTTTATTTATCTGTGATTCTTTGGATGTGAGTTTAAAGTTTGTTTTATGTGCTTTTATTGTGTCTGTCATATTTTATTTTATATACCTGTATAATTGATAAACATGTAAATGGCCTTGCCGTATGTAAATAAATAAATCAATAATAATTCAGAAATGTTTGTATATTTGCTTTTTATCGTATGTCGGAGCATCACGCTCAAAATACAAATTAATGCTACATCAGATATGAATCTGCGCAGAGCCGTGCAAAATACCGGAGAAGGTTCTTTAATACAATTTGCTGCATTAACTTTAATATATTTAGAGCTATTTAAAAAACTTTATTTTTTTAGGATCTTCCTACAAATTTTTCAAAAAAGACAGTAAGCCATCTTTTGGAAACAAAAATACTCATGTAATCGTTGAATGGAATCTTGGTATTACCGTATGAAAATGTAATAAAATAATTGGAGATTGATTTGTTATATATTATATAAATGTTATTCAAATCTTATTATTCTCAATAAATAAAGATTTAATGAAAAAATTTGCAAAATAATTCCTCCATTTTGAAGTTTGACATATTTTAGTGACATTTGGGTGGGTACAACAGCTGCCTTTGTCACACATAGAGGGTGTAGGAAATGTAGCTAAGATTCAAACCATAGAGAGAGTAAAACTTGCAAATTATGTAGGTAGGTTCGTATAATATTATTTGAGGTCGGTAAAAGAGCTGCCTTCATCATTAGTCAATCACCTAAAATTTGTAACATTCCACACATAGAGGGATGTAGCTAAGATTCAAACCATAGAGAGAGTAAAACTAGCATAATATTATGTAGGTAGGTTCGATTGAACAGTGAAATTGAATCAAGTGTGAGATGTAACATATATTATGAATTATGATACATGCAGTTTTTTTTCATGTGAGTGGCAAACTATAATTTTTCTTCTTTCTTTTTAATAAACATCAAAAGTGTCATTCTTCTCTATGTTTATGAATTGTGAAAGTGTCATTCTTCTTTTTCTGTGCTTATGTCAGTTATAGAGGTCTGTTAAGCAATGGGAAGCTAGACTAGAACCTGTTTAATTACCTACCGATCAAGCCTGACAATCGGAATCAAAAACGTAAAGCAAGACGGGTATAAGCTAGTTAACTTATAATCTAAAGTACCTTTAATGTATCTCAAAACTCTTTTCAATGCTTTGAATACAGCTTCATTTCCATAACTTTGATATCTACTTAGTAAATTTACAGCAACACAAATATCAGGCCTTGAGCCGGATACAGCATATAATAAACATCCAATCAATTCTTTACAAAGCTTCTCATACTTTATATCTGAACATTTTTCAACAAGACATAGATTCATCGTCTACTTCTGGAACTTTATCATTCTCTATAGTATCATCATTTTTAATAGATATTATGGGTGTGTTTACCTTCAATATGGCTGTCTTATTAAAAATAACATCCCGAGATCTAATTAATGTATCTGTATCATCATTCCATATTCTATATCCATCATCTCCATCGTATCCTACTAAAATGCCTTTTACAGCCTTTTTATCAAATTTCTTTCTTATTATATCTATTTGTATTATATTTTTTATTTTCTTTTTTATTTATTTTTATTTGGTTCAACGGCCAACCGGCCTTTTACAATTTCAAAAAATACTTAATATAGAGCAGTAGTGCACATAAGTATAAGGATACGTAAAAAGGAAGTACATAATATAGGTAACAAGTAACGAAAATTCATTATAGCGAAGCGCTAGATACAAATACATACATACCATAATAAGAATACAGTGTCTTATACTATGATAATGGCTATTCTGAAATAACAAACGGACGATTGAGTTGCGTCGTATCTAAATTGTATTGTTGTTGAGACTTTTGACATTTCTATTTTCTGTAAATATTTTATACAACACGTTAATTGCGTAACTAGTGGCAACCGATTGAGTTCAACGCAAGAGCTTTTTTGGTGTTGTTTCAATTAAAGGGTCATTTATACATTGTTAAGTAGCAAGTGTACGTGCCATCAGGTGATAAATGAGTGTCCAGTTATGTGCAATTATTGTTTCCCTACAACCATTATTGACATTAAAAAGATTGGTAAGCACTTTTTTGATGGAATTTTTTTCGTGCTTTCAGAAATATTTTTTTTAACATTTAAAAATATTTTAAACGTAATCTACATAATAATTCAGAAATGTTTGTGTGCTTTCTATCGTATATGTGAACATCACGCTCAAAATACAAATGCTACGTCAGATATGAATCTGCGCAGAGCGGTGCAATTTGCTTGAGAAGTTTCTTAAATACAATTTGCTGCATTAACTTTAATATATTTAGAGCTATTTAATAAACTCTATTTTTTTAGGATCTTCATACAAATTTCTCAAAAAGACAGTAAGCCATCTTTTGGAAACAAAATTACTCATGTAAACGTTGAATGGAATCTTGGTATTACGGTATGAAAATGTAATAAAATAATTGTAGATTGATTTGTTATACATATAAATGTTATTCAAATCTTATTATTCTCAATAAATAAAGATTTAATGAAAAAAATTGCAAAATGATTCCTCCATTTTGAAGTTTGACAGATAGCGCCCTCTATGGGTGGAAAGCCTAATTAATTATCACACATTAGGGAGTGTAGCTAAGATTCAAACCACAGAGCTCTCTCTCTCTATGAAAACTTGCAAATTATGTCGGTAGGTTCGTATAATATTATAAGGTCGGTGAAACAAATATTGTAAAAGTGTCATTCTTCTTTTTCTGTGCTTATGTCAGTTATAGAGGTCTGTTTAGCAATGGGAAGCTAGACTAGAACCTGTTTAATTACCTACCGATCAAGCCTGACAATCGGAATAAAAAACGTAAAGCAAGACGGGTATAAGCCAGTTTTGTATAAATTACAATTTTGAAATCAATATTCTTAGTAAGGACTACAGGACAACGTCTGTCGGAAAAGCTATAGCTACTTAATAAAAATGTGAATTCTTGCGATTACTAATAATAGCATAACATAGAAACATAACATTCTCCCTTTAACTTGAGGTTTATAACTAATACCTACTTTTGCTTGTTGTTTTTTTTTTGGATTTTTAATTGTAATAATGCGTTGGCTGGAAGTGATCTTCGGGATATGTCCGCTATTTTACATTAAGACTCCGTTTAATTATTTCATTTGAATTGATGTCTACTTTTTCATTGTTTCAGATTTCTTCCAGAATGCCAAACAAAACAAAGTCACCGATTGTGGTGTTCAAATATCTGCTTACCCTATTTTACAATGGCTCAGATGAAATAAATTGTTCAAATTCTTCAACGTCCACCATTAAGGTGCACCAATGCGCCATCGACCAAATGAAGTTCGCTTTGATGGAATACCCAGATAACATCACTTTGGATGGAGTTAGGATGAGGGTCATTCAGAACATGATCGACAAATTCAGCTCAAAACTACGAATGCTGGAAGAAGAAAGCTGTAGCTACTGCCACGGCACTGTGGAAGATGTCCTATTAGCCTACAACAATCTTCATGGATATATTGCACCACTTGTAAGTCCGCCTTCTTCTTCTGTTATGCTACATACGTTTTTCACGCTTACCACGGTTTGGCAAACCACCACAAACACCAACGTGTAAATGGGGTGTTTGCCGTGGTTTCTGTGAGCTTGCCAACGCTTGCCTCGATCTGGGCAAGTGTCGGTTTATCGACACAGATCAAAGGAATTTGCGGCAAATGTATTAAAATACCGACGCGCACGCCAACGTGTAAATGGCGTCCAAGCAATGGTGTGAAGGCTCGGAGTTTGTGGTGTCTTGCCAAGCGTGTAAATGTAGCATTTGAATGGTGTCTGGTCTTCATTCAAACTAACGCGGATGGCCAACCGTCTATCCATCTCTTAGACTACGTCCGCACTGACATGCGGCTAGCTTAGCGCCTAGAGCCTGGCGAGACGCCTAGCGAAAACAACCATTCTAAAATATTCCAAACTGGCGTACTGCACGAAGAGACATCACTTTTTTAAATATTGGGAAATTTGGTAAAAGAGAAATTTGATTTCGTTTTCAGTAAAATAAAGGAAAACTTTACTTAATTGGATACTATAATAAGAAAAAGCTTCCGATGGAAAATTATTTTTAAAGAAAAACAACACTATTTTATGACAAACGTGAATTCATTTGCTGGTTCCAACAGAGATTGTCGTTTAAAAACTTATACTGTAATAAGAGATTTAGCCAAAACTATATGATCAACGGTATCAAAGGCTTTCGATAAATCAATAAATATTGGTACAACATACTTGCTCTGGTCCATCTCTAAATTAATGTACTCCAACACATCCACCATAGCTGCAGTAGTGTTACTTCCGCTCTGGAATCCATACTGGTTTTCATCAAAGCCTCCATTTCTCAATATAAATGTGGTTAGACGTCTACTAATAACTTTTTCAAAGACTTTGCTAAATGTACTCAGCAGACTTATGGGCCTATAGTTGCTAGTGTCTGTTTTTTTCCTGCTTTGAGAATAAGGGAATAATTTTTGCTATTTTGAGACAAGCAGGAAATACGCTTTCTACCATGCATCTGTTTATTATTCTACATAAAGTCTTGGCTATAATTTTTCCAATTGTTTTCATATCGATTGAAGTCACTCCGTTACACCCGAAAGACACGCTATTTTTAAGGTTCAATATTATATCTAGTATTTCGCATTCATTGGTAGGAAACAGATACATGCTACTCAGAGGTGAGATCGAGCAGTTCATAGGGGGCAGGTTTGCAGTGCTCTTCTTTGTATTTTTCGCCAATTCATTTCCAATATTTACAAAGTATTCGTTAATATGGTTGCAAATAGTTTTATTATCCGTGAGAATGCCTTTATCCGTTTTTAACTCTTCTATTCCAGATTTATTTTTTCGTTTAATACCAATAGTATCGCTGATTACACCCCAGAACTTTCTTCTGTCTCCCTGTGCCCGCTCAAGTCTTGTATCTACATATCTCTTCTTCGCCTGTCTAATTTCTATTGTTTCTTTATTTTTATAAATTCTGTATCGTTCCTTGTCGTCTGGAGATGCACCAGGCATTTTCTGAATGCGGTATAACTTATTTCTGTGTTTTATCAAATTTATGAGATTGATGGTCATCCATTCGTTGTTTTTTCTTATGCGAAAATACTTGGTGGTAGTAGATTGTTCTTTTGATGCTTTGATCAGACTTATCAGCGTCTCCATATTCATTTCTGGACCTGTGAGATTTTCAGAGAGTTTGGAATCAACCAAACGTTTGAATTTTTCATTTTTGAGTCAGTTAATTTCTTTTTTATGAATATCATCTCTTCTCTGCGCTTGATTGTAGTTTCAACACATATGTTAAGTATTTTATGATCTAAACCCGACCAATCTTGCATGCTGTAATATATATAGAATCTGAAGAGATAATAATTAAACAAAAAGATAATAAGTATTGGAATCATTTGAATTTGTTACGTAAAATATTGACTTATTAATTTGTATGGAAATCTGCGACGCAATTAAATGTCCCATATATACGTACTTACCAATCTGTAGATATAGGTAGGTATACTATTATTATGGTGACTGTTACGAAATATCAAAGAACATGAAAAGGGTTTAACTTCACTTCCGGCTATGGCAAAAAATAAAGTATAATTTTTACTGGTCCAGAATCCACCAATTACGGACTAGAGAGACACACCCCTGTATTGAGCTAATAGTGGCACTCTGACGAGACGAGCCCTCTCGATAGACCAGTAGCGTGCTCGTAGGGGAGTGTTCTCGGGCAGTTTGGGTAGTGCCCAGGCCAGGGTGGGGAACTAATCGGATCATTTTTCGGAGAAATCCTCCGACTTCACTCTCTCTCCGACCGGCAGCCTTAGAACTAGCAAGTACGTCAGTTAAACTCCTTATTCATAGTGAAGTTAGATTAATAAATAATAAAATTATTCGGTTAAAACAGAACTGTCCATAGTGACTCGCGAGAGTAATTAAAGAAATGAACGTACCTCCAGTGTTATCTTTGTTATAATAACTGTAAAAGTAGGGTATTGAGACATTTTAACAGACGTTTCGTATTTAAAGAATAGTGTTTTGTGATGTGACTCCTAGAAAATAATAGAGACAAATAATTATAACATAATCGTCGAAATAGTGTATAAGGATAAGACAATTAATTATATTAATATTGTGACACGAACTGTAAACTAATTTAAGGAAAACCTTCAAGGTTAAAATTAAGCTTAATTAATTATACATAATAACCGTGCTATAATTGAAGAATAAATAGTGTTAAAGTGCAATTGGGCTTTAATTTGGTTCACTTCATCAAATTCCATTTTCCTGAAGATAGAGTATTTCTACCGGCTGGGACCGCACGGGCAATTACATCTGAGGACATCACCTTCCTTGAGACCATCTGCACTTGGATCGGTTGAGTGTTTCCCTTGTATTGAAACGATGAGCAAGAATCTACGCTTACAGTGGCGCCCAACGTGGGGCTGAAGTGAACTTAAATAAGCTTACAGTATATATTAAATAAATTAATTTCAGAAAGTCCCAGGTTGTCACAAAAAAAAAAAAAATTGTTGTATAGGGTTTCACAGAATATAAAACATTACATACCTACCTATATATGTTGGTTGTACCTTGACAAATATGTGAACATCAAATTGTCTTATAATTAAATTCCTTTATTGATTGTTGCTTAATGTAAGTTTTGTTGCAGAGTAATAGACTTGAGTGAATTTAATATTGTAACATCCGTCGGGAAGTGAATATACCTACTGACATAAGCCGTAATTTTTCAACACCCGACGGGAAGAATATATTGCCTAATGATGCATTAAAAACTTTGTAAATTAATAAGTTTACTAAAAAAATTTTTTTTTTTATTGTTGCTTTGAAGGACATTAGACAGTTCATTTTAGTTAGTCCAATAGATTATTGATATTTGCTATTGTCAAACAAATGGAGGGAGATTTAGTATAGTGTAGCTTCCGTCGGCAACTGATTATACCTAAACATGTTGAGTCATATTTAATGCGCATGAGACCTTGCATACATTTTTTTTAATTTAAAAGATTCAATAGTGAGGGTATAGCCGAATGTTAATGATGAATCTTCTTTTTCTTCTTTAAGAAAGTCTGACATTGTGATGAGTAGGTAAATATTCAATTTTTATGGAACTGGTTTAGTTACCATTCTCAATGTAAATTCCAATTATATACCTTGCTGCCGAATTAAACAGTCAATGTGTATATATAAAAGTCTTGTGTCAGGGTGTAAATTAGTATTTAATATTTTTTCTTCAGATTGTCAAAAAAATTTGCGGCATTCCATGTACAATAGTAATATAGAAGCGTCTTCTTCCTTTTCTATTGGTTGGAAAATTCTTGTACATGCTGGTTTTGTGTGCTAAAATTAAAGTAGGGTGACCAATCGTTGATAGAATTTTCAGACGTACTGAAGTACACCCGTACGTAGTGACTTTGCACAAGTTTGTTAAAGTTACATATTTTTTTTATTTATTGTTCAAAAAATTTTTTTTCTCTATTTTTCGGAGGTGTAGCCGACTAGTGAAAATTGCCCCGGTTAATTGAGGATACAAGTGTTGCTTCCGTGTCTTGCACTTATCGTAAATGTCGTCAGTTCGCAAGAGACATTAATTTTTTTTGAGCACGTAGGGTTTTGAGGGTGAAGATCCTAATTGAGTAGGTACTTTGCTGTGTTCTAGAATTATATGGTGTTGCTCTGGTACCATTGAACAGTTGTTCAGAAAAATAGTTTTCTTTTTCTTCATGAACCAAAATTTAGTGGTGTTCTTTTAGTCCATTTTTTTTTGTTTATTATGATCAATCGCTGTCTAGTGGAATATTGAGGATCCGAATCATAACCTAATTAAAGTACTAGAAGTACAGTCCGGATGATCTCCTTTCTTGTAAGATAGTCATATTGAAATTAATTTTTTGTTTTATAGTTTTTTTTTATTTCTTGACTGTTCCCAGGAGATTGAAGCGATACTAGTATTAGTGTCCGGTGGCGTCTTTTGCATTTTTTTTTCTCTACAACATATAAATTTTTTTATGTTCTGTATAGCTTCTGTTGAATCAATATTGAGTGGATACTAGTAGTGCTACCCGATTATCATCTTGTCGGATTATAAATTCAAATAATTTTCTCGACCAGTGTGGAATTTATTCTCGTGTTAAATGGAACTCCAATGACATTCAAGTGGTTATAGTTTCGTTATGAGCTTTGACAGCAAGTTTCAAATTCTCAGAACAGCCGCTTATTAGGTACATAGTGTCAATTGACAATATAATTTTTTTTTAATCCTTTATCTCTCTGTACCTCGTAATTTAATTACTAGCTGAGTTACCCGCGAGTACAGAGTTAGTAAATTATAAATTTGAATTTTTTTTGCGAGCCGTGTCAAAATGTCGGACGTTAGGAAACAGCTGCTAATTCCTAGGGAGGAGAAGGCTACGCGCAAAACCTTATCTAAAGCCTTAGCAGTTAGAGGCGTAATACAGAAAGAAGAACTAGAAGAACTGAGAGTTCAATGTAGGGCGTTTAATTCAAAATTGTCTGCGGTTTCAATGACACTTGTGGTGAGTAATGTTGATAATGCAGAGCTGCTTCCTGTCATTCTGTCACTATTTTCTCTACTCGCTCGTGCGAGGTTTATATGTCTAGTATAATTTTCTTATGATACGATTGTACTAGGAAACATTGTTAATAGTTCATAGGTATGTATTAATAAATTCTTTAAATTTTTTTTCTTTCGAGTACCAACGTAGTTTTGGTATCTCATGTGGAAGGTTGAGTAGGAGATTTAAATTAAGAGTGTTTTCTTCGTTAAAACAGCTCGAAGATAGTGGAGTAACGAGAATGGTCACACGCGGCCAGCGTTTGATTATATGGTGCGTTTGTATGTTCGTTGCCGTTGAATAAGTTCCGGGCGAATAGTTTAT
The DNA here is from genome assembly GCA_963576905.1 of Mystacides longicornis. Lineage (NCBI taxonomy): Eukaryota > Metazoa > Arthropoda > Insecta > Trichoptera > Leptoceridae > Mystacides > Mystacides longicornis. The sequence goes on along the minus strand of OY756427.1, from coordinate 10,752,111 downwards.
AGACGCTATAGCTTGACTTAGCTGATAGAAGAAGTCGGAGTTAGTATTTTTTTTCAATGATGTGTAATTGTGTGTGTTGAAAGACTCGTTGCCGTCGACAATTTCCGGACGAGAATTATTGACACGATAGCAAAATCCGGCTTAAAACAGGATTGGTGTTAAATTGTGTGTGTTGAAATACTCGTTGCCGTCGACAATTTCCGGGCGAGAATTATTGACACGATAGCAGATTCCGGCTTAAAACAGGATTAGTGTGTAATTGTGTGTGTTAAAAGACTCGTTGCCGTCGAAAATTTTCGGGCGAGAATTATTGACACTAGATTTTTCCGGCTTATAACAGGGAAAATTGTTCGGAACGTCTTTCCGTATAGGTGTTTTAGAGTTTTCCTTCCGGTTGTTCTCCGTATGGAACCTAGACATCATTGTAGTAGTATGTATATTAATATTTTTTGTTGTTGTTAGTGTGTAGGTTTATCTGTTGTTAGGAATAGGGTATAATGTTTTCTTTGGGACGCCTTTGAAATAACATTTTTGCCTTTTTAATTTCCAAAATGAAAGAAATAATTAAGGTTTGATTTAAGACTAAGTTGTTGAATTGTCTTGAATATAATTAGTAAGATTTTAAGTCTATTTTTAGAAAATTTTCTAAGTTTTAATTAAAACTTAGTGGCGCCTAATTCTTGATAATCTGTAAGCACTCAGATTAAGCTAGCAAACATGACATCTGTTTAACTTATATGTATGTATACTCTCACGATACTTGGGCACTGTAGAGTTATTTTTGTGTTATACCTATAATAGTAATATTTTTTTTAATTCTTGTATGATAATGAATCCTTATTTTTTTTTGATAACCTTAATGGACAATTTTAAATTAGATATCTCTAAACCTTGGAGCCTAGTCTCACCAGTAGTCTATGCTTAACTAACAGTGAAATTTAAAACAATAGTGAACATTGAAAAATTTAAACGGTATCCACCTTGTGTTACCGTTATGGCCTCTTATAGCTTCAATAAACCTCAAAACTCATCAACCTGCACAGTTTAGGAACTAAATCTATAAGAATTATTGTTACATGAACTATGTTGTATTTGTTTGTTATATGTATATGTGTACTAAAATACTTAAATAATTCATGTATGTAATTTATGCTCTCTGTGAGTTGGTGGTCAGGTCTGAGGAGGTATTAAATACTTCATATTTCTTGGTGTTGTCGCGAATGTTTTGGCCAATTAATAGTGTGAATGTAAGGAGCGACTGAGGATGAATGAAGCGGTGCATGTGGAATTAAGAATTAGTAAGCTTGTAACACCAGGGAAACCATTATCTTCCTCACCACTTGTATATATATACCACTTGCTCACGGATGGCCGTTATGTTTTAATTGTTTAACGTTTAATTTTATTATGAATAATTTTTGTATTGCTTTTATAATATCACTTGTCATTGCGGAGTCACTTAGCCATTTCTACTAGTACTTTGGAGTTATTTTTTTTTATTTTTTTTTTTATTAAATTAGTAAAGGGGTATTGTAATATATATAGAATCTGAAGAGATAATAATTAAACAAAAAGATAATAAGTATTGGAATCATTTGAATTTGTTACGTAAAATATTGACTTATTAATTTGTATGGAAATCTGCGACGCAATTAAATGTCCCATATATACGTACTTACCAATCTGTAGATATAGGTAGGTATACTATTATTATGGTGACTGTTACGAAATATCAAAGAACATGAAAAGGGTTTAACTTCACTTCCGGCTATGGCAAAAAATAAAGTATAATTTTTACTGGTCCAGAATCCACCAATTACGGACTAGAGAGACACACCCCTGTATTGAGCTAATAGTGGCACTCTGACGAGACGAGCCCTCTCGATAGACCAGTAGCGTGCTCGTAGGGGAGTGTTCTCGGGCAGTTTGGGTAGTGCCCAGGCCAGGGTGGGGAACTAATCGGATCATTTTTCGGAGAAATCCTCCGACTTCACTCTCTCTCCGACCGGCAGCCTTAGAACTAGCAAGTACGTCAGTTAAACTCCTTATTCATAGTGAAGTTAGATTAATAAATAATAAAATTATTCGGTTAAAACAGAACTGTCCATAGTGACTCGCGAGAGTAATTAAAGAAATGAACGTACCTCCAGTGTTATCTTTGTTATAATAACTGTAAAAGTAGGGTATTGAGACATTTTAACAGACGTTTCGTATTTAAAGAATAGTGTTTTGTGATGTGACTCCTAGAAAATAATAGAGACAAATAATTATAACATAATCGTCGAAATAGTGTATAAGGATAAGACAATTAATTATATTAATATTGTGACACGAACTGTAAACTAATTTAAGGAAAACCTTCAAGGTTAAAATTAAGCTTAATTAATTATACATAATAACCGTGCTATAATTGAAGAATAAATAGTGTTAAAGTGCAATTGGGCTTTAATTTGGTTCACTTCATCAAATTCCATTTTCCTGAAGATAGAGTATTTCTACCGGCTGGGACCGCACGGGCAATTACATCTGAGGACATCACCTTCCTTGAGACCATCTGCACTTGGATCGGGTGAGTGTTTCCCTTGTATTGAAACGATGAGCAAGAATCTACGCTTACAATGCTTATATCGATTTGGTCTTTAATGTTATCGCTAATAACATGATCAATCAAGGTCTTCGAGTCATTGGAGACTCTCGTTGCGCCTTCCAAGCTCAAATCGTTCATTAATCTATAGTTATTCGATTCAATAACTGACTTGTAACAAACTGTATCATGATCGCCCTTGAGCACATCAATATTTGAATCTCCTATCAATATACTTTTCTATAAAAAACACATACTTTTTTACTCTTATCATTGTCTTTATCGATGAGTAAGTCCAGCACAATAATGTTGTGATTTTCAGTCTCATATACGGTTTTATAGCTCCACTCATCACGAACATATATAGCAGTACCTCCGCCTCTATTTACACTATTTCGGCAATTAAATACAGCATTATATCCATCCAGACGGTAAAAGTCTGTCTCTTCCTTCACAAGCCACGTCTCACAGAAAAGCACAATGTCTGACTATTATATGACTTATCCAATCAATCTATTTCATACGATATATTTTACATACGCATTCTATCAATTGCAACAACAATCAATCCACTGACAGTTCTTTCAAATGTCAATTAATAAAAATTCAAAAGTAGAACAAAATTATGTATATTGTAAAAAGTACTAAAAAGATTACCTACTTTCTGTGTTTTCTTTAATTTTCTAATTTTCCATGCATTTTTCTTATTTTTTCTTCTAAAAGGACATTGTCCTGATAAAAGCCTACACGACAAAAAAAGAATTAGCGAAATCGGTCCAGCCGTTTAGGCGTGATGCGATGACATCCGGAAATAGCTCACCATTGTTACAGTTTTCTTAAATTTTCTAATTTTTCATGAATTTTCTTAATTTTTTTCTTCTAATACAACCTTCTTCTCATAAGAGCCTGCACGCCAAAAAAAGAATTAGCGAAATCGGTCTAGCCATTTAGACGCGATGCGATAACACCGGGAAATAGCTCTCCATTTTTATAGTGTTTTTAAATTTTCTAATTTTCCATGCATTTTTCTTAATTTTTTTCTTCTAAATCAACCTTCTTCCGATAAAAGCCTACACGGCAAAAAAGAATTAGCGAAATCGGTCCAGCCGTTTAGGCGTGATGCGATGATATCGGGAAATAAATCTCCATTTTCATAGTTTTCTTAAATTTTCTTATTTCCTATGCATTTTTCTTAATTTTTTTGTTCTAAAAGGACACTCTCCTGATAAAAGCCTACACGACAAAAAAAGAATTAGCGTAATCGGTCCAGCCGTTTAGGCGCCATCCGATGACAACGCGAAATAGCTCTCCATTTTTATATATAAGATTAATATGTTGTCCATTGTTGATAATAATAAGTTTTGTATGAAAATTAAAATATGTAATTATAATATAATGTAAAAATTTAGGCTAGCCAGTACCAAGTAGTGTTATGTAATTAGAGATTTCACAGTATTTTATACATCCAGCAATAAGTGGGTTAGCCGTTAAAAATAAACATTTTAATTACCACCTAATGGCGAACTTTGTAAACGTAAAGTGATCACACTTAGCCAGCCTTCGAAATAACAGTAAAAGACGCTCGTAAGCCCGTAGTGGCTTGTTCCATTTTAAAAATCGATCATCAGTAATGAATTGTTAGAGTCATTAGTTGTTAAGGTCGGTACTCACTTGCGCCACGAACGCGTATCGTCACATCAATTTTATCAAGAGGATGCATGTCTTCCGCTCGCGTTCGCTTTTCGAATGTATACACGTAATCTTTCGATTAAATTGATGAAATGTCACTCTTTCGCGGCGCAAGTGAGTACTGGGCCTTACACATTATTTGTTGAGTAAATAAATTTTTTTTTTCGATTATTTAGTTTAAACAATTTTATGTACATAACAATATATAAATAGCACACATTCTATGTATAAAAATATAACCTTAAGGCCCTATCCTAATTGAAAAGTTATCGCGCGTCCGATCGATCATACAATGTTCTCAATTTGAACGATCCGTCCGCTTATTAATGAAACTCGCTTTTCAATTACGACACACACTTGAAGGATTTAAGTTTATGCAATTATTCATTTGTTTTTATGTTTGAATAGGTCTGCGTCTTGGGAATACTCTCGAATATGTTGAACATAGTGGTGCTGGCCAGAAAGAGCATGGGAGGCACCCCCATCAACAGATTCCTGAAGTGGCTCGCCGTGACAGACATGATGGTCATGCTTGAGTACGTGCCCTTCGCTGTCTACAGATATCTGGTAACTTAACATCCATGGTTAATAATTATATTTGAAAATTATTTGCAAGAACTATTGTCAAGTGTGTTTGAAAATTGTGTAAAAAACGGTCTAAAAATGAATGTAAACAAAACAAAGGTTTTGGATGAAGCAAGAACGAATTGTAAAATAACCGTATAAAATGAATGTCTTGAGCAAGTGAATGAGTATGTGTATTTAGGAAGCATGTTTAGTCGGGATGGAAAGTGTGAAAAATAAATCGAACGTAGGAAAGTTGCTGGTTGCAGGGTGGGCGGTGCACTAAGGCCTATAATGAGAAACAACAAGCAAAGAAACTAGTGCATAACGCAATCCTGCTACCATCGATGATGTATGGTTTTGAAACGTGGACATGAAAATATTAGGAAAGAATGTGGTATGGAAGTAAGTGTTGTGACAAAGATGAAAGTTAATAAGTTGAGATGTTTTGGGCATGTGGAAAGAATGAATGCAAACAGAATGATAAAGAGAATTCACAAGGCTGAAAGGAAAGGCCGACCGAGAATGACGTGGATCTAACACATCGATTTTATCCTCAAGGAAGGCCAGGTAAGAAGTAAGAGAAATAGGAGAGGGTGTATGAGAAATGTTATGTCGGTGGAAGAAGCGAAAGAAGTATGCTTGGATAGAAAAGAGTGGAGGTCCGTTCTTTCTGCCTACCCCTTACGGGACACGGTGTGATGGGTAAAATAAAATAATGTTATATTTTTTTAGTTAAAATCATAAATTTTATTAATTTAGTACAATAAAAAATATATCTCACGCAATAATAGAACCTAGAAAGAAGAAATGAAATATACACACTAGCTTTCCCGACAGACGTTGGCCTGTCTCTACTATGAATATTGAATTCGAATTTGTATACCTAATGAACTATTTTACCAAAACGCATCAGCCGTAATACCTACTAAGCCTCTATATGACAAGTGAGAATTAACCGTTTACACGTTGGAGCCAGTAGAAGTTATAAATGAGCAGAAATTCGAAATGGAACGACCGTGTACAACTTGTCACATAGATACTAACTTATCGAGTTGTTTACACAAGGTCAACAAGCGACAACACGCGGGTCAGGTATCGACTTGTCGCTTAGTAAATAGGATCGATTTCTATTCACTTGCACTACTCACAAACACTCATTCTAAGAACTAATCTCACAGTTTAGTGCTAAGAATTAGTGTTTAACCATAATAGTCATGCGTTAATCACGGTCAACTCCGGCTCTGTGAAGGTCCTTCGAGTTTGTACATAACTCTCCCAGTCCACGATATATCAATCATCCTTCTGTGAATCCAAATTTCGAAGGATTGTATTCTTTGTATCGTGTTAATTATTTTAAGTGTCCACGATTCGGAGCTGTATAATAATATTGGCCAGAAGTGACATATTTCCATCCCTTGACTAAGTTTTAAATTCAAATTATCGTTGCAAAATAATGTTGAACGCATTTCTAGCACAATCAATCCTGCATTATAGTCTATCGATTTTATAAAATTGTAAAAACCTTTTGAAAAGAGCATAAGGCCAACAAGAAGCCAATCCTTGAACAATTACTAATATGATGTATTTTCTTCCACAGATTCTTCCAGAAAACTTTGATTATCCGAAGTCCTGGGCCTTCTACCTTTTTTTCCACGTGAACTTCTCACAAATATTACACACAGCTTCCATATGCCTCACGTTGTCTCTGGCCATCTGGAGGTTTATCACCTTAAAGTATGTATAAAGTGATTTTAGTCGGGCCATGGCCAAATGCGCCTAACCGGTTGCAAGTAAATGAATTTATAAAAATAAGTGGTCGACCAGTGTTCGAAATTCGACCATAACTTATAAGTTTGAAAATTATTAAGGTTCCATTTTCAAAGACTGGTTGAGCGCTATTTCATAATTTTCTTATAAAAACATACCTACGTCAAATTTGAAATATTGAAATCTACAAAGTTTTTTCTATTATTATTAAAAACAAACAATATTAATGTGTTTTCAATGTGACCACAGATAAACAAAATAATATATGCGTCATAACCTACAATAAGAATATCCGCCATTTCCAGCTCCACCTTTCTGCGCCCATTATGAGGTGCTTTTGTTTCTATGAATATGAGTAACTAATACATAACATTACAGTAGTGTTTGTAATGTTTTTTTTATCGATTTAATCTATTTTTGATGCATAATTTAAAAAAAATATTAGCATTCGCCACCCCATCTCTATATATGTAAACTATAAGTGTGCGAAATTTCGTAAAGTAAAGTAGCCCCTTACGAAGATAAAACTATTTTTTAAACAACTTCTGAGGTCGTTGTGTAGTCTATTGACTTACGGTCGGTTTCATGAACAGCGACTAAATAACTCTTTAGCTGAAGGAACGTTTAAAATTTAAAGTCTCCTTAAGCTGACACGTTTCATAAAAAATATTCCCGCTTACTTTATAGCTAAAATGTCAAAACAATATTTGAAAGTTGGTAGCAGTGTTACCATGGAAATCTATAGAAAACATAGGTTGTTTACTAATATTTTCGCGGAATTTCTATTGATCTGTCAATTTCATTTCTCAATAGATCGTCAATGTGCCGTTATTGTTGGTGATTTATTATTATGATTTATGAATTAGTAAACGAAAACTGTGAACAGTAATATTCTTCATTTTGTCGTGTTTTTCACCCTATTTTAGTAATTCTTGTTCAATGTATACAAATTATCATAATTTTGACAGAGAGAACGCCACGAATTTTTTTATGAACGCCGGTGGTAAAAGATTGAACCACACTAAATTCGACTTTAAGTGCCAATAAAGGGACTGTTAGAATTTCCTTATGATGCACTCAATAATAGAAGATATTTCTTAACAAACTTTTATTACTTGCAATTTACATTTTAACAGACAGGAAAAGGAAAGATGATACGTAATATTATAGTTACACAAAAAAAATAATCTTTAGTGTTGGCACTCTTAATATAAATCAATGTTGTCATTTTACAGTTCTAACAGGGACTTTAAACTAAAGTCGACTTTATGTGACATTTTGTTGTTATGAAACGCGTTATTTTTTTTTTTTAAAAAACTTCAAGTCTCCTTTATTTTTATGAAACCGGCTGTTAGTTTTTTTATATATGTATGCTGGAACTTGCACGTATAGAATCTACCGTTACCTTGCAATTTCAAAATCTATTTTCATCAAAGCGTCTCACTAGCGGGGTAGATTGATACACATATTGGGGCACATTGATACATGCCTATATTGCCTATTCCTAAACTCGTTTATCTGTTGCTTATACTTTTGTGAAGTTTGTATGTGTCTAGTTTGATTCTCTTAAATATTAAGAATGTTAACGATGAAACTTTACGTAGAATTTGTTATTGTTCCAGATACCCTCACAAGAGCGCCGTTCTGTGCACTTCCAAGAGGTGCAACATAGCGCTGCTCAGCAGTTTCATTATTCCTCTGGTACTCTGCCTTCCCAACTTTCTTGTCTTCAAGATTTACACCACGAATCAGTACGAAAATGGAGTTTCCTACACCTTCTATCACGTGGATGCGGATTACGATGGACAATTGTGGCTGATCAATTTTTGGATACACGCAATCCTCATAAAACTTCTACCCTGTTTCTTTTTAACTTGCATCAGTTTTTGGCTAATCAACGCCCTTAAAAAAGCCGACACAAGGAAAAATACCCTGCGATTGTGCAACATAAAGGAGAATGGAGGAACACCCCTCGAAGAGGATCTATTGCAAAGAAACCATCAAACAACCAGATCTACCAAATTGCTAGTCGCCATTCTTATCCTTTTCCTTATAACAGAGCTACCTCAAGGGATCTTAGGGTTGATCAGTGGCGTAATGGGCAAATGCTTCTTCAAATCCTGTTACCATCTGTTTGGAGAGCTTATGGATATTCTTGCACTAATAAATGGATCAATCAATTTCATTTTATATTGCGGTATGAATAAAAAGTTTCGGGTCACTTTCGGGATGCTGTTCAAACCAAAAATTTTGACGAACTTACTCACAAAAAACTCTCCCGAATGCGGTTAAATAATTTGCACAAGAATGAGATGAGAACAATTATTATACTCCGCGCGATGTAGGTTTACTTCAGGTACCTGCTACCCCGTCTTGCACCTCAATGTCCACTCCACAGCCCTTTACCCGTGGTCAGGGATATTGCAATTGCAAACAAAATATTCATTCTTTTTTTTATTTATTTCTTACTAGGTACCTACATAAATCACATGTTACACATAAATGAAAATAATATACAATTTAAATAAATAATAAGAGGTACTACCTACTTAATTAATTTTTTAATTGTCAAGATTTAAGAACGAGAAGAATTAATTGTTATTATTAAACTTTACAACTAAACTATCTCAATCATCATCACTTGAGTGATTTTTCAATTTTTTGTTTCATATAATTTGTGACATTCTTCCAGTGCTCGTTGGTTACAATTGATGTATGCAACAAATTCAACATTTTATTGCATGAAAATGGAGGCGTCGCATTATTTCGGGCAATTTCACATTTGACCTGCGCCCAAATCAGTTCAATTGGATTGTAAACACAATAATACGGCGGTTGTGTAATTACCTGATGGCCAGCCAAACGAGCAAGTTGATCGACAGCATAATATGTTTTTCTTAGAGGCTTGTGTCTTCATCAATCCGATCTTCCGCAAACCAACCGCAATCGGTATTTTGTTTAACTGAAACCATTCGATTATAATATTTCATGTTTTAGAAGCCATGATACGGAGCGTTGTCAATTATTAATTATTGTGCTTGTTGGTGGAATATTCTCGAGTAATTTCCGAAACTATCATTGCTCGTATGAAGCAAAGGTCATCTTTTCGTGGTAATCACCCGTTTTTTTAGACTTGAAGGCCCACAGAGCATTGGGCACAAATCCATTCACTGATCCTGCATGGCACACTATGATCCTTTAGCGTTTTCCAATAGGCAATCGAATCAAAGAATCTTTTGTTCCATCATTCCAACATTTGCTCACAGTATGATTTACATTTACCCACGTCTCATCAATAAACTTTAATTAGGTAAAATAAAAATTTCTTAAAAACTCGTACTTTTGCTGTTGTACGTCGGCCCTTTCCATTGAGATCTTTCTTCTATCAGCAACTTCAAATTTGAAACCGATAGATTTCAGTAGACCTCATAGTGCTCACTCGAAGTGAACACAAATACACTTTCGACATCTTTCACACTTACCAAAGGGTTGTGTCGTGAAGGGGGAAATGGTCGGCACGGCCGGGATTCGAACCTACGACCTCCAATACGCTGTGCGCATGAAAGCCGGCGATTGATACCACTGGACTACCAACCATCTCCATTTTAAAGATGATGCAGTTAAATAATTGGCGTTTTTATAACTCACTAACAATAATATTATGGTTCGTCAAAAATATTGTTATATAAATTTAATCCCTTCCAATAATCGTATTAATAAATGCGTAAGGCAACAAAAAATTATATATACATTGAAAACACCTGGCGAGTGAAAGAGATGATCATACTTAGTCTAAAAGAACTCTACTGCCGCTTTGAGTATACATTCACGCTCTCAATAAAATTTACATACATAATATTATGCCTCCCGAAGCACGATTTTTAACTCATTTAAAAACTCATGAGATCTGTGAAGATGGAGTTGGACTGACAAATAAGGAACATATTATTAAGCTCTTGAAATGAAGAATTAATTGTCAGGTAGAATTTGAAAAAAGGGAGCTATTTTTGTTGGTAGGTATTAATTAAAATCGTGTTTTTATTAGAAAATGGCAAATATTTGTCTAAAATATTTTTCTTTTCCGAAAACAAAAAAAGCTGCTAACCTAGGGTAGCCCAGAACTCATAGTAGGTATATTATAACAGCCTTTTCGTGTAAAACATATCTTTGCATAAAAATTCATAATTTTACGAATAAAATGAATTTATCATTGGAATTATTATAGAAACTTTAAAATGATATCGACTATTGGAGCTTTTTATTATTTGCTTTAGAAGTACATCAATATTAATCGGTATTTTGAAATCCGATCACAAGACTCATGTATATTCCATATACTATGAGTAAAATATTATCAACATGTTCTTCATCTATATCTATACTAATATATAAAGAGGAAAAATTTGATTTTTTGTTTGTTTGTTTGTTTGTTTGTTTGCATTGAATAGGCTCCGAAACTACTGAACCGATTTGAAAAATTCTTTCACTTTTGGAAAGCTACACTATCCCCGGTGAACATCGGCTATATTGAATTTCCAAAAATATTTGAGATTCTTACTAAAACTCAAATAATGTAACCCAAGGTGTAAAAAAATACTTAAAATATTAATTATTTACATCGCGCGCGCTGTGAAAACTATTGATGATGGAATAAAATAATGTACTACGACTTTGTAGAAGACATCAATATTTACAAAAAATGTCGCGACAGCATATGTCTAACTTTTATAGTTATGCCAAAATAAGTGTTCTTTTATTTAAAAAATAATAATTGAAATGCGGCAGAGATATAGGCGTCACTCGGGTACGAGCCGGACGGGAGGGGACCATTAGAATGCCACATTATTCCAGATTAACATAGCCCTTAGAATATTTTGATAAAGTTAGGGATCTATATAAGGATCATAAGAAAACTGAATTATTTTTTTAAATACCTACACCTACATATCTAGACTTCTAGTACTAAATAAACGTTATTGCGGCATGTTTTTAAATAATATCTCCTCCTCATGTGATTCCGATTCCATCTATCTCTCAATTCTAAAGAGTTCCGTATCGCTGATCGCATCCAACATAGGTTCAAGAGAATCTGGTATTGTTCATTGTTTGGATATTGCTAAACTAGTATAATATTATAAAGGTGTAGCCCGTTTTGGAAATAATTGATCCATCTTTGTGCTTTTAATCTTATCTATAAAAATCTAGCCGTTTTCTTGGTTACCTAACTCCTCGTTTATTACTGGACGGATTTCGATGAAAATGTTCGGAGATGACGAGGGTAACCCAAGGATGGTTTAGATGAAAGCAGAGGCTTTCTAGCTACTATATTTCGGGTAAACTTTAAGTTTTTAGTTTTCGCGTTTTTTGCTCCCATTTCAACTGATAAGTGGAAAAATAGTCTTCGTCAAATTTTTGTTTTTTTTTTATAGTATCCAAGAAATTATGTTTTTTTTATTATTCTCATCTGCAATACGAGTATGTGTGCTGAAAGTTGTACATAGTTCCAGCAAATACACTCAAGGCCAAGTTCATTTCATGAAGGCGAAGTTTAATATATTAATATTCCAATTGAAAAAGTTTAGTAGGACTATCTGTTGAATACTCAATAAACTGAATGCAATTTAGCTAATCCAACTGTCGATTTGTTGAAGAGAAATTATTTCTCGAGACAGATCGGCAGTATCAAGCCAAGATACGTGAGATTTGTATGGCCAGGTCTACATTTTAAACGGTTTTTCAAACTTTGACGACAAAAAACACCAACTTAGAGGCTTCGCAGCATATATGTTCTGTATGGATTTACTCAGAATTCGGAGGAGAACATTTAGTGTGTCTGTGTGTGTCTGTGTGTGTGTCCGTCCCCCCCTTATAACTTTTGATTCGCTTGATGCACAGATCCTAAAATTTCAGAAAATATTTAATACTCTAAGCCTACAAAACTTGTATACTCAGAATTTTAAATTTTTTTTTCAGTCAGTCACCTTTGAATTTTTACTTAATTTTTTCATATATCTCGAAAACTATAAAAGCTAGAACCCTAAAAATATGTATGTGTAACCGACAAGGCTACGACCAATATGGATGATTGACTCAGGGCAGCAGCTGGTCCAATAGAGAGGCTCCAGATCACCAGGGAAATGAGAGGGTAGAAATGAAACTAGCGGTGTATTCCTGAAGGCAGATGTCCGGCGAGATCACGAGTTCCAAAGTGTTCCGACGAGTCGAACTAACTGACTAATTCGAACGAACTAATAAACGAACTAATGATCTGCCTTACAACTGCGCCTTTATTTATACTAAATCTCAAAAACAGAAAACCAATCAAAATCATTGTTTATTTTGACCAATCACAGGCCTCCATTTTCTAAAAATTCACCAAAAATTTTTACTATGAAATTCGTTCATTTAGTTAAATATCTTACAAACTATACAAGATACAATGTCATCAGTATATAACAATCAAATATCTATAACTAGGGCATATGAACATTAAGCATTTATCGATGAGATGTTGCAGGTATTCGTGATAATTGATTAAGAACACCAAAAGTTCAACGTGCACTATTTATATAAAAGGTATAAAAATCGACTACAATTGGAAACGGATCGGACGTCTCCAGCCGAATTTTATTGATTCCGTCCAGGAATCGACCACTCAATAACCTTGAGTGCCAACACAAAATTTTTACTAAAAAAGTGGCATCTCGAAATGGATTATTTCGATGTAAATTTGCATATAATATGTTCTTACTGAACAATCAAACAGAGCTATACAATTTGTTTATCAATTAAATCAAGTTTTACATACATGATCTTACAATAGTTACTCTATTCTGGTCATTTTGGATTATTTAATACATTTTATTATTTATTTAGGAAAAACAGAGTTACAGTGATAGTTTAACCTAGTTTATAACCACTAAAGTACATTATTTACAAATTACAATAAAAATAATAATACAATATTTTGAACATATTTCACCAGTTGGCAATCACTGTCTCAGATCCAAGAAACTGCGTAGTAAATTAATAATTGCGCATCATTTTTATTCCAAAAACTACGCAGTATTTAATTCTTATAGGTAAATTCAATTTACTTCCTAAAATACGTGTATTTATGTTTTAAACTATTAATAATGACTAAATAGATCGTAATTTGCTACGAAAGCATGAAATTTATTATTTTACAATCAGATAATCGATCTAACGTGATATTTAATCTAATAACGTGGATACAAGGCGTGTAGGCCCCCAAAACATCCCTTTTAATATCAAAACTAATCAATTATATCGTAATCTTCAAAGTGGTTCGATAAAACATCATTTCTATGCTCCAAAATATTAATAAAACAATATTATTTAATTTTTAATCAAGGATTCATGGGTCAACCTTCCGAAAAATAGATGCTCGCACTGCAGTGCCTATAAAATTCGATATCAAAGGTCAATAAAAAATCGTGAGATGCGCACACCGCAGTGTCTATAATATTTGATATCAAAATCAGGGTATATGAATTCGATTGACGCTTCCGCGTTTATCCCGAATGGTATAAATACACGGGTTGATAGTTCACTCGCGTCTTCCGGAGTTTATAAATATAACACACATTCTCTGCATTCGGTCAGTTCACACATACAAAAAAAATCTATTGTTACCTGTAGACTGTGTGTCTAACAATGTACACAAAAAAAATCAAGGACTCTTTTATTATATTAGGTACCTACATAACAATATATAGAGCGAACCGCTGCACTGGTGTGAGATGATAATAATTAAACTACGAACATCAAAAGGCGTTTTTTACAGTATGTATATAGAAAAATACAATATCTCAAACTGAATTTAATGAAAAAGTTCCAGGGTTTCTCAAACTTTTTTTATAAAGAAAAATATTTTTTTTATAACAAATTTACGAGTTTCAATACCTATATTTCAGAATTTTAAAAAAAATATCGAAAAACGCCGAAACACATCAACTAGATAATTTAATTTTCTATAAAAAATACATACATTATATCAGTATATCTCAAACTTTTCTTAACAATTTTTGTAAAAATTTAATTTATTGACGACATCGTTTCATACAATGAACATACCGACTCAGGCCATCGACAGTTGGATCTCATGTATACATGCAACTAGTAAATAAAAAATCATAGGTTCAGAGGAGGGACGAAGTTCGACGGGACATCTAGTAAAGCTATATAAGACGAAATCTATTCCTGAAGTTATCCCATGCGAAATTATATTTTTTTATAGTAATATATCAATACCTATTTAATGTTTATATTATATAGTATATACGAATTTATTAGGATAAGTATAAATTATGTAATAATGTTTTGTATACTTAAATATAAAAATATTATTTTAGTTTATTATCTCAAATTAACTGTTTTTAAAACATTAAGCTTAGGTTAAGATGACCAGATTTTAAAATGGAAAAAGTGGGACATCAAAGACGAAGAGAACATATGTTTTTTATTTGAATGGTAGTATTTTGAAGAAGGGGGAAGGTAACAAAAATTTAATTACTAGGTTAGGCTATGCTTTAATTCGATATAATCATCACCATAGGTTATTAGCTTGATTTTGTGTAGTGTTACCATTACGTTATGTCGCATGGTGTAAGGTGACTATTGCGTAACGTTATGTCATATTATGAAATGTAATCATTACGATACGTTATACTTTATGATGTAATATTATAATACGTTATGTATGCCATTTTCTGTGATGTTACCATTTACATATGTTATGTCGCATGCTGTAATGGGTTGTTTTCCTACGAATACGGCGGTACTATAAACAGCGATGAGTATGTCAGTTTAGAACATTGTCAATATTGTTACCGTAATAATAAAAAAACATTATCATAATATTTTGAAAGACTGCCGTCAGATGAGGAACCGCTCCCTACTGCACTGGGTTGCGGCCGTCTTCAGCGACCGTAGCGGCAGCTTACGACGGCGGTCTGTGCGGTGACAATTGGAATGTTCCGTATCCGTACCCGCGTTTTTTTTTTAAATCTATTAATATTTCGTCATCTTCACTACCCCTGATGCAGTTGGAACTCATTTTGTGCATAGTCCAACAACGAAACTTAAATCAAGAAAAGATATTGTAATAAATAAAATAATTCAGTGCTATCGCCATTACACCCATAATGGGTTGATTTCCTAATTGATCTATTCTTGCTTTTAATTTCTTTGTTAAGCTGCACAAAATGAGATGGTGTTATATTGTAATTTTGTAAAATAAAATAAATAATTTATTTATACAATATCATGTAATCTTACCATTACCTTATGTTGCATAATGTTAGGTAACTGTTTTGTAACATTTTTTCATTAAGCTTTGTTTATTCTAGTGATGTAATTTTATTTTCGGATGAGAGACTGATTTTTCCTTATTCACTAGGATAGTGTTGAAAAACATACATGCCCATTTACATATATTATTTGTAAAACTAACCTCCATAGGAATTAATCGAATTTCAAAACAGTAATCGGGTTAAGGAACCCTTTTAAATCGCTAACATTTTTCTCGATTTGTTCATTAAATGAAACTTATTAAAGTTGTTTTTTCTTTATAATTTTCTCATAATATGGATACACTTTCAAATTTAAAAAAAATGTGCTCTAAGAATAAGTCCTAATATTGTGACTAATAAATTAATTATTGTGATATTGGAATCTTTGCGACTGATATTTAAAAAAATCAACCGAGCTTATTTTTTTTGTATACTAAACAAATGGTAGTTATTTTATCTCAATCGAGACATTCTGACTTTAATAATAATAATAATATAACACTTTTCTATACAAAGGTGTCAGTATAGCCGGCGGAACTTTTTGCCTGAGGCATTTTTTTCCAGTCAATCGGTCCCGTCCAATCTGAGACAGGCCAACCCCGGGTAGAAATTTCAAGTGAAAAAACACTTTGAAAAACTCTGACCCGACCGGGAATCGAACCCGGGACCTCGGATCTGAAGTCCACGCTAGTACAACTAGGCTACCGAGGTCGGACTTTACAGAATGATAGGAATGAAAGTTGAATTATTTACAAACTAACATTATTTTATAATTATATTTTTATTGTTTACTACTATTGTAAGTATAATATTTTTAAAGAATAGTTGTATAATAGATACCTAATGTCAATAAAATTATATCATCAATCATCGCAAAGGAGAAATCTGCTGTATTTTACTTGAAATAAGTAAATAAATGTATTTTAAAAAAGTGTTGAAATGATACTTCCTTTAATAAATATTTGTGTCATGATATTTCGTCTTTGTTTATTAATTTGACTGGCTGACCTACCCCGCGAGCCACACATACATGATTCAGGGAATATTTTTTTAGTAGTTCCTTAATAACAATAATTAACAGCTCATGGCGAGTAACGCCTGCCCCGATAAACAGCTACCGATAACCATCGACGGTCACCAGGTCTCCCGGGTGGATAAATTTAAATACCATTACCACCTCTGGTGACCTCGGGGCTGAGCTCCCGATACGTATCGGTATGGCAAGTGGCGCCTTTAACAACATGACCAAGATTTGGAAAGCGTCGGCGTTTAGTGTCAAGACGAAATGTAAACTGTTTGATGCGTGTGTGTTGCCCATTCTCCTCTATGGGTGTGAGTCCTGGCACCTGACCAAAGCCCAGGCACAAAAAGTCTCAGCTTTTGAAATGAAGTGCCTAAGGAGAATTCTGGGTGTAAGATGGTACCACCGCATCACGAACGACGCTATACGCCGGCGCACCCAGCGTGAGCCCATCACCTCTACCATTGTGGGGAGGAGATGGACTTGGCTGGGACATGTGTTAAGGATGCCGAATGACAGTTGGCCGAGGAGAGCGCTGTTCTTCCTCCCATCAGGGTCCCGAAGACGAGGAAGACCCTCTCACACTGTGTTCCGCTCCTTCGAAGCAGAGCTGAGGGACATGGACATGGTGTGGGAGGAGGTCATAAACATTGCGCAAGATCGAGCGCAATGGAGAGCTCTTGTTGCCTCCCTATGCCCCTGAGTGGGGTGTAAAAGGGAGAATTGATTGATTGATTGAGTTCCTTACTAATAGAATATAACTCACAGAAATAAAAAAAATAAGATCTGAAATGGGTATGATCAAGTGTGGAGTTCCTCAGGGCTCCATTCTAGGGCCCTTACTTTTTTAATATATATAAATGCCTGCCTGCCGTGGTCTACAATTAATAAATGTGATATTGTTGTGTATGCAGCTGACGAGCCTCTCTAAGTAAGATAATAAAGACGAGAATCCCACACCAAAGGAAATATTGGAAATTTTAGATTACGTTAAGGGATGGTTTAACGCAAATAATGAATTTACCACTTGACAAAAACGAATGGCCCTGGCAAAATGAAAATAATCTTATCAAAAACAATCAACGTAAAGACGTTAAAACATATACTTACATTTTAGGTGTATCTATAGATAGTATACTGTAGTGTTGTGACTACATTGATAAATTGTGCGGGAAATTGAATTCTGCAAACTATGCAACAATAAAAATACGAGACCTTTTCGGAGGTGATACCGCTTAAAGGATTTACTTTGTGTACTCCCACTCTCTTTATGTGACCTATGGTGTGTTGGTCTGGGGTGGTGGTACCAATGCTTCCAGGGTGTTTGTTCTTCGATAGCGAGCTGTAAGAAAACTGTTTTGTATGCGTACAAGGGACTCTTGTCGTAATGCGTTCAAAACTCTCGGTATTCTCACATTGGAAGGAGTGTACTGTACAGTGTACATACAGGAATGCATATTTTTTGCCAAATTTTATTACTGAACTCCGACCACCATAAATACATACAGCACACGCCATGATAGTAAAATTCAGCCTTTGAGTCATAGAATATCAAAGGTGGCCAAGAGTTTCATTTGCCGCAGAATTCGATTGTATATCAAACTACCAGAAAACTTAAAATTACTTTGCCTTTAGGGAGCAGTAAAGGGGTATCTCATCGCAAACTCTTTTTACTCCATTGACGAAATGTTGAGATAGATCATCCCTTACTTTGTATGTAGTATTATTAGTTAAGGGTCGAATAAATATTTGAGTATGTTAAACACTTTTGAGGGTTGTCTCCCCTTAATAATCCGCATGGACATTACAGAATACTGTCTTGATTTCCCTTGGACTTCATAATATGAATAATTATGATGGCAATACTCTCTGTGCACACAAAAATCATACTTTCTCGTATTATGAATCTATGTCGCTAATAATTATTATTGTTATGGTAGGTAATAAATTACTTCATATTCAAGTCTGCTTCAAAACGTTTATACAACTTTTTGAATTATTCAATTCGGACATTCCATTCGAAAGATACCACGAGTTTAAAAATGTACCTAAGTAACTATTAGAAAAAAAAGAGTGGTCGCCGCTCACCGTAGTTCATCTAGCTAGGCAGCGATATAGGGCGTCACTGCGGAACGAGCCGTACGGGAGGGGACCATTAGGCTGTTAGCACACCTCCGCCACGAATCACGGAACACGAAACTGCAGAAAGCGAAATCGCAGGTAGTGTTAGTACACTAGCGGGTAAACGAGTAGCGAAAGAGAAAAATACACATAAGTAAGTATTCTATGGTTATGTTTTGTTGGGAAATATAAATAATTAAAACCACAATATTATTTCACATTTCATATATATTTTTAAATATTACAACATCAACAACGTTTTTACTTACAATTTAGAAAATATGCACATCCAACTCCTGCAAACCATCCCATAACAAAACGCAATTAACGTTTCCATCTTTGATTTCTATGGAAAACATGACGTTCGCTTCAATTTCGCTCCAAAATTCTGTCGATTTTGACAACTTCAAAAGCGGGCGGAATGCGAAACACACGGATCCGCGAAATATCAGGCGGAGATGTGAATACAATTTGAAGTAATCTATGGCGAAACACCGCAAGAGAGAGATGAATGTATAGAAAACAGTACGGGATTGAGCATGCTGTCTCACTCTCAACATGGCGCGCAGAAACTGACAGATGTGACCGTTGTCGCTTCGGCTAATCCGCAGCGGAGGTGTGCTAACGGGGTTAGAATGCTACATTATTCCAGATTAAAAGGCTGTAGAATATTTAAAAAAAAAATAGGGATCTTTATGAAAACTTTTTTTTTTAAATAGGTACCTATTTCCTATTCGTCATAATTACTCTTTCACTAACTTTTAAGCTATGCTTTTTGTTGGTTTTCTTACACGCTTTTGATATTTTACTTTTCTTGTTAAAAGTCCAAAGCATAGATACACAATTAGTAATATACTGTCCTTTCATTAAAATCTCATGAATTTGACCCTTAATCCAAACGGTATTTCCACCCCGCCCCACCCCCTGACAAAGTCCATTAGCCAAAAGCGAGACATTGTAGATGGGAAGTCAGAGCACTTCAGCGATGACCGACACTTAAACAATAAGTACCTCCTACCTA
Organism: Mystacides longicornis; assembly: GCA_963576905.1. Classification (NCBI taxonomy): domain Eukaryota; kingdom Metazoa; phylum Arthropoda; class Insecta; order Trichoptera; family Leptoceridae; genus Mystacides; species Mystacides longicornis. The sequence continues at coordinate 10,732,027 of OY756427.1, read as the reverse complement.
TAATGAGCGCCATCTTTATTATATCTTTAAACAGTCTTACGATAAGTTATGTAGGTAAATATTATATAGATACTTCAGCGAGGTTTCAGTATGGTTTATATCTAAGCTTAAAATTACGAATTTATTGTTTTCACAGAGTTTGATAAGATGGCGTTCAGTCTGGTGTCGTGTTTTAACTACGTATAATATTGGTGTTTGATATTGTAGCTTCTTTACCTATTTATTTCTCCGTTTACTTGTTAGACACGATACGATTCTTAAAGGAGATTTGAAATAATGACTAACCGCATAGAAAGCTTTCGACTATCGATTTAAGATACCCTCGGTCAATAATATGACAAATTAATATCATGATATTTTTTTTATTTATTTATTAGCCTTCCAAACAAGGTTGTGTGTACCTACAATATTATTGACTGCTACTCAATAGTCGGGATGCTTTGAACGTCTTCATTTACAGCGTGATGCTTGGCAAAGGAATGTAAAATATTCAAGTAGGTATGAAATTACTAGGGTCATAATATACTACCTGAAAAAATCATAAGCATTAGGTAAATTACCCGACCCAGACAGCACCGGATATCCCATGGATGTCCCAGGGATATCCCAGGGATATCCCGAATATCCCTGGGATATCCCAGGGACATCCCAGGGATATCCAAATGTCCGCCTATATCCCGGGATATTCGGGACATCCCTGGGATGTCCAAGGGATGTCCTAAATATCCAAAAGATATCCCAGGGACATCCTGGGGATATCCCGCATATCTAGAACATCCCAGGGACATCCCAGGGATATCCCGCATATCCCGATGTCTCGAAATATCTGATATATCCCATGTATTTCCCCTACAACGTCCTATATATATCCTTAATATCCAGCATATCCCGAATATCTTGCATATCAATTTCCCGAAATATCCCGCATATCCAAAATATCTAGCATATCCCGAATATCATGCATAACCCGAATATCCAGCATATCCCGAATATTCAGCATATCCCGAATATCCCGCATATCCCATGTTCGGTAATATCTTAAATATCGCATAGATATCTCTGCGACGTCCTATGGATATCTCGCATATCTCAGGGACATCCCAGGGATATCCCGCATATCCACATGTCTCATATATCCCGATAATTCCAAGGATAGCCTGCATATCCCGAATACCCCAGGAATGTCGGACTATCCTAAATCTCAAATATCATATTATCAGAGGGTTATTCAATAAAAGAAGGTTTATCCGATAATCTGTATTTATTGTATACATACTATGTTATATTTTTTTAATTATATGGCTGGACTGCCTTACACACATTAACAATAAATCAACGTATATTATGTAGTATGTGTATATTATGTAGTACAACGTATATTATATAATGACCAACAAATTCATATTAGAGAAAAGATGAACAAAATGAGAAAAAAAAAACAGGAGCCAATCAAAAGTTACAAATTGTCCAGGTATATTTCATGGATGTCGTTATTTTTCAACTGCCCTTTTGAAACTCTAGGAATGCAGTTTCTCTCTCTCTCTACAGAGTTATTGGCCATTTTGTATTTTTTTATATCACATACTTTATATAAATGTATAATTTTTAAAAAGGTTTACAAAACAGTATACACATAATAGGTATGTGTAATTTTTTATATCTTTATAATCCTTTTGATTAAAATAACTGTTTGTTTGCGAAGAAATTTAAAATAAGATTTCTTGCAAGATTAACAATAATTACTTATAAAAAAAAATAGAAAACATTATTCAAATGCAATGAAGCAAAAAATGAAAAAAGATTTTGTGAAAACATAAAATAGACTATTTTTGCTTTTACAAATAATTATCACTGTATCTTTTGATAATATGTATAACACGAAGATAATAAACATTATAACAATAAAGTGTAGAAAATAATAAAAGTATGAAAACAAAAACAAATTTCTTCTATATTTTGCGTTTTAGTAAAACAGTTTCTACACATTGGTAAGTAAGGAAAAATACAATTTTTTTATTGTTTTATTTAGTAAATTTTATTATTAGAGACCGGTTTCGGCTCGGCTGGCTATCTGAGGGTGTCTAGATGAGCCGAAACCGGTCGCCAATAATGAGGTGTTTAAAACGGTAAAAATTAAGCATTTTTTCTAACATTAAAGCTACAAAATAAAGTATTATTCAGAATATTAACAAAAAAAAATATAACAAAAGCGTTGTCCTAAACTCAAACTCTTTTATTTATTTACCCATAGACCTATTCAGACACTTGAGAGTTTTAAGGCAGTAATAAAGTCTAAGTATGAACATATGCATGTCGGTGCAGATAAAAACAAATAAACATGAAAGAAAACAATACAATATACAGGGTTGTCAAATACATTGTGTTTTGTTCTTGCATGGCGTAAGGCCAATTTTGCAGTCATCAGATATTAAAACACGTTACTAACAGTAACAAAAGAATAGCAAACAAAAGAAAAACATACTATTACTATCAGCACAATTTTATTTCTCAATGCAGGATGGTGTAAAGGGCCACCCCGCATATCATCATAAAAGAAATTTAAACTACCTCAGGAAGGCGGCCATTTTGTTTTTGGGACGTTGTATGTAATGTGGACTTAGTTGGTTATTTATTGAGAATAAAAAAAATACGTTTTGTATACTTTGGTCATGTTGTTAAAGGCGTTACTTTCCGTACCAATACGTATCGGAAGCTCAGTTTCGAAGTCACCAATGGTTGCTCGCAGTTGTAGTCTGTTTTTGCGTTCTTTTTTCTAACTTCAAAAAATTAGATTTTAATTAAAAAAAATCTCTTCGGTTTCAGCTTCAATAGTTCTGTAACAACACCAAGCAATTATTATAATATTATAATCTATAATGTATCTATAATTATTTTACTGTAGTGTTAGTATTCTTTCATTTAAAACTTTATTATGTAAATAAATTATAATTTCTTACGTCTTTTTTGATTTTGCCCGTTGAGGTGCATGACGTAGCCAGTTTTTTATTACAGTAATAATCTCGACATTTGTCGAGTCTTTGGTGGGTTTATTCTGACGAACAGCTCCTAAAACATATTTTATTTTGTTTTAATATTTTTTTATGAAATTGGATCTCCTATTATTTATCCAATGTCATATCCACTAATAAACAACTTTTCAGATAATTAATTTATCAAAAAATAAGTCAATTCTATTACCAAATATTACTTCAGCCAAAGGAGAGGAGGACAGCGCATTTTTGCCTTTTCCTCCTACCCAACTGTAATAAACCGCAACATTGTCATGAATTAAATATTTTAAAATATTGCACGTGATTTCTTTTAAAGTATTTCCCCCATTTCTCGCTAAGTGGTAAATCTGTAAAAGTAAAGAACATCAATAATTATAAGTCTCTAAAATTAAGTATTCTTGAAGTATGTTGTTAAAAATAATATTATGTAGATATGTACCAGTTTCTTTTTATACTGTTCATCTAGCAGCCTTCTCTCGAGGTTTCTTAAGCTGATCATTTGAGCTAGTGGCAAAACTGTTGCCACATCAGTGGTGTCATAATCAATATCGTTGTTATTTGATGTACTTTTACATCGTTTGAGTTCTTCCACCGACTGCATAAGTGCATCCAACTTCAACTGCATATTCATTATACAGCTTATCAATTTCATTTTAAATTCTGCAAAAGTTTTAAACAAACAAAACAGTGAAAGACTTTATCTCTTCATATTAAGATGTTTAAATATGTATACCTAAATGTAATTAGGTAATGGCATACGACATATTATGTGGTGTATGTAGGATCGTAAAATATGTATATATAATATATATAAAAAAATTACCGGAATCATTGGAAAAAGGACCTGCGCATGAGCACTGCGATTCTGGAACCACATTTTCGGAATTTTTCTGGAATGCAGGAGGTTCCTCGATTCGGCTAGTATTAATGCTAGCAGGAGGTTCCTCGATTCGGCTAGTATTAATGCTAGCAGGAGGTTCCTTGATTCGGCTAGTATTAATGCTAGCAGGAGGTTCCTCGATTCGGCTAGTATTAATGCTAGCAGGAGGTTCCTCGATTCGGCTAGTATTAATGCTAGCAGGAGGTTCCTCGATTCGGCTAGTATTAATGCTAGCAGGAGGTTCCTCGATTCGGCTAGTATTAATGCTAGGCCTACTTCTTTTTAATAGGCTTATGGATTCATTCCCATCACTGTCACTGGTTGAATATTTCCTTTTTCGGTTTTTCCTCGATGTCCTGTCTTCGACGTCGGTAGTGTTCACGTCCGATTTTTCCTCCGCCGTCTTCAATTTTTTGCGGGCTTCATCCCATGATGCTGCAATGATTTTTAGACAAATTGAAATATTTTTAAATAATATAAGTACTCAACTATTTGTTATAATTATTGATAATCACCATATTCTCCCAAAACATTCATTTTAAAAATTCCCCAAGAATCTTGAGGCTCTTCTCCTTCTCTCACAGCTCTATCGTATCTTGCTGTGCTTCTGAAAGCTGGCCAGTAACAAAAATAATTTGATTTTAGCCAACGTTTATGTATCACTTGTACTCCATCATCAAATTCAACCAGAATGAAATATTTTTCTACCATGATCCTAAAACACATAAACACGTTTGGTGAAAATAGAATTAGTAAAAACGAACGAAAACAACAAAATGACCTATTTTACCCTGTTAAATTCAAAATGAATGCTGTATTGGAAGAACAGCACACACATCTCTTTCAAATGGTGCCTTGAAACACTTGGTTTTAATTTCTTGGACCTTCCATTTTTTCAAACGTGTAGAATTATTTGCTTTGACAGTATGGCAATTTATTTTTGATGAGTCACATGGATTTGCGTAAATGGGACCAACAATATCCAGTTTTTTTCCAATAACCCATTTTGTACAACCATCATCAACAAAATTGGCAATAGAAATAATAGATCCGTCGTCCATCATGGCACAATTGTCAGGAACAGTTGTCCTAAGAACCGATAATAATGTTCCATATTGTTTGTACTGTACAGAGCATTGTAAATCTAAAATAGGGCCGTCATAGTGTATTTTACTGAATGACTCATTTCTTAAATTAGCGTTTTTTTCATTATTAAATACAATCATTTTTTGATTCTCCATATATCTTCTATGGAGTTGCTGGAGTGGTTTATCGCTTTTCTTAATTTTTCTTTTAATTAGACGCATATAATTTTCAAACTGAAAGGCGCTGAACGAGTCTAGAGGACCAAACTCCTTAGCATCGTTCACTATATGGAGAAGGCCATGTATATTATGAGAGATATATTCTTCGCCATATAAAATTTTGAAATTCTTAACAAAATATACTAATAAAGAATCGCAATAATCCGAATATTCATTTATAAACTTTTTATTGGTTAAAATTCTCATACTAGTGTGAAGAGCCATGAAATTATTGTATACCGAGGATCTTCTCTCTATTAACGGCCTAAGTATAATTGGTGAAGTATATAATAAAAACTGTCGCAGTTCGGTAGCTTTCCATTTGCTTACAGTCCTGATATCCCGAGGTTTGCGAGCAAACTCACAGGGTATATAAGGCACCATGGATAATAGTCTTTCGGATATCATGTCCAAGTCCCTGCTGGACAATTTTACGTTGTAATTCTTGGTGCCAGACCAAAGAGAAATTACTTTTTTTACAACCCCTATACACACGAGGTGCATGTAGTCCAGAGGAATATCAGTAACTGGTCTGAAATTAGGGATAGTGGTTATAATAGATACCCCATTGTGATAATTGTCGTGTTCTTGTTTAACAAAACTTGAATCGGTGCGAAGAATATTACGTAGTTCTGGGAAACAAACCCTAGAATTTATATATTCGCCTTCTTGCGTGCATTTTGTGCAACTGTTAAAACCTGTGTGTCCTTTAACTTTCATTATAAATGATTTTGCAGGAGCGTCACATATTATGCATAAAAGTTTCAATTGAAAATTTCTCCCACTAATAACAATACCATTGTTCAACAATGTTTTCAATTCGTTAACAAACTCTTCCATAAAATCATTACTGTTTGATGGCTTCTCAAATCCATGATAAATTCCGATCACAAAAACATGCTTACTATATTGCAAAGATCCTAATATAGGCCATAGCTGACTTGTATTTGACTCAGATATGCTGAGCCCATCAATTCCTACTTTCAAATTTATTGTCGAATCGATTGAATTTGGCTGAAACTTGAATGCTTGTCTAATTCCATTTTCTAATCCAAAATGACAATATTTTCCACTATCCATTGACTTTATCATAGTCTTACGAGGAGTTTTCTTGAGGGTCCTAGCATCTTTGGGCAAGTTTTTTCCTACAGACTGCTGCCTCAAAATATATAGCAATTCATCAATAGCGCAATGAGTGATTTCATGCTTAAGTGCCCATGATGCTAATTCGTCACGTAGAGTAGAACTACCATTTTCATCTTCTTGTGAAGGAAAACTGGACGATGTTGACGGTACATATGAATAAGTGAGCACCTCGTTCGTATTTAAGGTGTTATTGTTTGGAATAATACTTCTTGTAAAAGAACTATTCTTTTCATTTTGTAGTGAAGGAATACTTGACGATGTTGACGGTTCATGTGAATCAATGAGCAATACGCTCGTATTACAGGTGTTACTAGTTTGAAGTTTTACATTCTCTAATGAACTATCAGTTACGTATTCTCGCTTCGAAATCAAATCAGGTTTTATTGTCCGATTTAAATCATTGGAGAAGAAATTTTCTACATTATTTTTTACTAAACGATTGAAATGACGTTTAGAAATTTCTGTCAAGGATTTGGTTTTATTTTTTGGATACTTCGGCATGATTTACTGGAAAGCGAGAAAAATTGTAAGAATAATTTATATCTGAACGAGCATTTGCTTTGTTAATATATTATCAATATTAAACACTTTTCCTTGGTATGAATTGAATAGGTCCTATATCAAAAGAAAAAAAACATTTCTATCTCACGTGTTATATTCACGATGAGTAGGTACATATTAATTGGAAAACTCCTTTTTCACGACAGCAGCTTACTGTGTAAGAGTCAAAGAATGAATTTGTTAAGTAAGAATAATTCTTTAAAGTATCGGTCAATATACAATGTGTCCCAGAAAGTACGACTACGAAATGTTGTAAAAATTTAAATTGTACCCTACTTTGAGATTTATTCATTGTTTTTTGTTTTCACGATGGTATCAGATAGACCTATAATTGTTTTTCTATCTGCTAGGTATACTATTCAGCAATTCTAGAAAAAAATTTAAACATGTTGCTCAAAAATTGGTGACTATGTAACCATTTATATCCTGCCACTCAGGGTTTGACAAAAAATACTAAAATAACTGTACTATAACTCGAAAATAATAAAATCGCTGAAATTATATTGAGTTATTTGGGTAGTCCTTAAGGTAGCCCTGTAGACTTTCAACAAAGCTTAGTCGTACTTTCTGGGACACCCTGTATATTGTTAGATTCAAACCTTAATAATACTTGCAAAATATCATAATTTATAACTTACCAACTGATTATATAAAATGGTAAATTTGAGAAAATCAAACAATGATTCAGAATGTGATGATGAAAGATTCAGCTTAATTAGATGTTATGTGATCAAAAAGGAGTCCAAATAGAAAGCCAAGTCAATCCTATATCTGAAACATTAAATAATATTATGATAACGAGCCGGTATTTACATTTCAGTTAAGATGAAGATATTATTTTAAATATTTTCAGCCTGTTTCAGTAGTATTTAAGAATATGATAACAAACCTCGTAAAAAGTTATATTCTAATTAAACCAAATCAATAGACATTGGCCAAATTCGTATCTAAGCCCTTATATTAAAGTCCATTGAATGCAAGACCTACAAACATAATATTCTTTAATTATATTTTTAGGGAAATATTTGTGATTATTTACAGTTAAGCTTACATCATGCCATATTGTAAAAATGCCACTCTCCATTATAACACTGTGAAAATATTTGTGAATTACATTACATTTTATATTAAGAAGCAAAGTAATTTTGTAAACCATTGAAGTTATTTTTATGTATAATAATATTTAAAACCTTACCAAAAGTTATGTGAACGAAATTTGGGGAATCCTAAAACCTTTTCAAAAATGAGATAATATAAATTATCAATAAAAAATCCTTCAACCAATTCGAGTCAATCCAAGATCTAAAAACAGCAATTCATGTCTAAATAACTTGTCAAAAAGAATTCTCGCCGCATTGTTTTTGATAGTTTTTAACAAGAACTAAAATAAAATTTTGATTGAAGGAAGGTTGCCTCCAAATCCAAGAAAGATGCAACTATGTGTTTACCACAAAAGGGAGCCACAAGATAATATACATATTAGTGTTTTAATTACCATGATAAAAATATACAACTTACCCTTTAAATAAACACCGTAAACACAATACAATATTATTTTAAATAATAAGACGAGCACCTGCGAGATAAATTTACCCAAGAAGTATTGCGTAATAATGAGCAACGAAATACGAAACAATAATGATATTGAGACTAGTGAAAAGACGCCAGCGCGATACTTCGAACGAAACGAAGCATAGCTACCAACCTATATTGAAGAAAGAGAAGAAAGTATTAAACGTTCATAGAAATATTTTTTTTTAAAACGTCCGCCAAATTAAGCCGCATATTGAAAAGGAACAATACAACTAGATGAACATGAATTTGTCTGTATCAATAAGTGACAACTTTTTTCGAGTGTGCTTCATACAACTTGCACAGTTCATTGAACATCTTCATTGACGGGATATCCCTGCGATGTCCCGATGAGATATCCCTGCGACGTCCTGCATATCTCTGGATATGCAGGATATCCATGGGATATCCCTGGGACGTCCCGCATATCCCGGGATATGCGGGATACCCATGGGATATCCCTAGGAGGTCCCGCATATCCCGGGATATGCGGGATATCCATGGGATATCCCTCGGATATCCCGCATATCCCGGGATAAGCGGGATATCCCATGGATATCCCTGGGATATCCCGGGATATCCCGAGACATTTGGATATCCCAGGGATATCCCAGGGATATCCCGAATGTCCCGGGATATTTGGGATATCCCTGGGACATCCATAGGATATCCGGTGCTGTCTGGGGATACTACAAAATAAACCTATGGTGGAAATACAATATAACAATAAAATACTCCCTTTTTGACCCCACTTAAGGGCATACAGAGGCTACAATTACAAGAGCAAGTTCAACAGCAAGATCGAGTGCGGTGGAGGGCTGTAACCGACAAGGCTACGACCAATATGGATGATTGACTCAGGGCAGCAGCTGGTCCAATAGAGAGGCTCCAGATCACCAGGGAAATGAGAGGGTAGAAATGAAACTAGCGGTGTATTCCTGAAGGCAGATGTCCGGCGAGATCACGAGTTCCAAAGTGTTCCGACGAGTAATTCACAATTCGAACTGATGATCTGCCTTACAACTGCGCCTTTATTTATACTAAATCTCAAAAACAGAAAACCAATCAAAATCATTGTTTATTTTGACCAATCACAGGCCTCCATTTTCTAAAAATTCACCAAAAATTTTTACTATGAAATTCGTACATTTAGTTAAATATCTTACAAACTATACAAGATACAATGTCATCAGTATATAACAATCAAGGATATATAACTAGAGCATATGAACATTAAGCATTTATCGATGAGATGTTGCAGGTATTCGTGATAATTGATTAAGAACACCAAAAGTTCAACGTTCAATATTTATATAAAAGGTACAAAAATTGACCCCAATAGGAAACGGATCGGACGACTGCAACACAATTTTATTGATTCCGTCCAGGAATCGACCACTCAATAACCTTGAGTGCCAACACAAAATTTTTACTAAAAAAATGGCATCTCGAAATTGATTATTTCGATGTAAATTTGCATATAATATGTTCTTACTGAACAATCAAACAGAGCTATATAATTTGTTTATCAATTAAATCAAGTTTTACATACATGATCTTTCAATAGTTACTCTATTCTGGTCATTTTGGATTATTTAATACATTTTATTGTTTTTTTTAGGAATAACAGAGTTACAGTGATAGTTTAACCTAGTTTATAACTATTAAAGTACATTATGTACAAATTACAATAAAAATAATAATACAATATTTTGAACATATTTCACCAGTTGGCAATCACTGTCTCAGATCCAAGAAACTACGCAGTTTTTAATTAATTGCGCATTAATTTTATTCCACAAACTACGCAGTATTTAATTCTAATAGGTAAATTCAATTTACTTCCTAAAATACGTGTATTTATGTTTTGAACTATTAATAATGACTAAATAGATCGAAATTTGCCACGAAAGCATGAATTTTATTATTTTACAATCAGATAATCGATCTAACGTGATATTTAAACTAGTAACGTAGATACAAGGTGTTTAAGCTATCAAAAACATCCATTTTTATATCTAAATTGATCAGCTATATAGTGATCTTCAAAATACTGCGATAATACATCATTTTGATGTGTCAAAAATAAAATAAAACAATATAATTAAATTTTTAATCAAGGATTCATGGGTCAACCTTCCGAAAAAATAGATGCTCGCACTGCAGTGTCTATAAATTTCGATATCAAAGGTCAATAAAAAATCGTGTGATGTGCACACCGCGTTGTCTATAATATTTGATATCAAAAATCAGGGTATATGAATTCGATTAACGCTTCCGCGTTTATCCCGAATGGTATAAATACACGGGTTGATAGTTCACTTGCGTCTTCCGGAGTTTATAAATATAACACACATTCTCTGCATTCGGTCAGTTCAAACATACAAAAAAAATCTATTGTTACTAGACTGTGTGTCTAACAATGCACAAAAATATCGAAGACCCTTTTGTTCATTTAGGTACCTACATATAGAGCGATCGACTGCACTGATGGATATATTATTGCACTGATGTGAAATAATAATAATTAAAATACGACCATCAAAAGGCGTTTTTTACAAGGGCTTTGGAGCATGTTTAAATTAAAAAAAATATTTTGTTATACAATTTAAAATTAAATTAAGGAAACATATTGTACATACATTCTTGGTGGAGCTGCCTCCTGTGGCATGTAGGACATTTGCCTGCGTAAATGCTCCCAAAAAAGACGTTTAAAAACACCCCCTCCCCTTCTGCTCAGATTACGGCTCATGTGCGGCCCGCCCTAGCTCTCAAGAAAAATATTTGGCCCGTCAACAACAAAAGGTTGCAGACTCTTGTTAGAACTCGCTTATGGGCAAAGAGGACCAAAAATTGTTGGTCTTTATACGTAACAAGCTTTCCCGACAGAAGTTGTCCTGTAATCGTTACCAGAGGCGGCCCGTTCATATGTGCACTGCGCCCTCAGAAACAAAAATACATAATTCATGCGATTGAGTTTAACAAATAAAATAATAACATTAAAATATTTCTAAAGTATCCATATTTCATTCCTATTCAAAGCTCAGGCGGGAACAACGTGAGAATATATGCGCGCGCACACATTCTACCTCGCCTATGAAGTACCGAAACGAATGTGCCCGATAACTTTGTATGAAAATTTTCTTAAACGCTCGAAACGGTGAGGTGGAATAAATGGGATGGGCTACTGTAAGAGCGGCAATCACGTATGCGAGAATGAGAGGGAACTACCTACGATGACGTTAGCTCATCGCAGGTAATCCGTTCCATACTAACTTTAATATTATATAATTTACTATCCATTTTTTTTTCAACTTTTTATTAGTTAATAAATAAATAAATAAATAAATAAATAAAACTTTATTATATCAAAATATAGTGTGGAGACAGTAATTAGGACAGTCGAAAGGGCGGACTTATCCCGAAGGATCTCTGCCAGCCAACCCAGTTAAATCAAAGAGAATATATTAGGTTTGACAGAACAATAGATAACAAGTGACAAAAAATAAATAATTATAATAGAAAATAAAAATATGTCTAAGAATAAATAAATAAATAAAAATATATACATATAATATAAACATATAAATACAATATGAGGATAGGGATAGGATGGACTAGATGTTGGGGAGGAATAGGGAGGAAGGTGGGGATGCTTCTCATCTTACAATGAAGACTAACGGCCGGCAATGATCCTGCGGAATGTGCTGATGGACGAACAAACGCGACATTGCAGTGGAAGTTGATTCCACAATCTCGATCCATGCACCGTGAAAGAGTCCGTGTAGTAGCCAGAGTTATGTGGCGGGATAGCCAGAAGATTGTTCGACGCCGACCTCAGTGGGAGTCCATGCAGGTGCAAGAATGTGAATCGTTCCTTAAGGTACAGAGGAGTGGAGGGATCAAAAAGAATCTTATACAGAAGACAGAGAACGTGGTCATCCCTTCGCCGTGCGATTGATTTCCAACCCAGACGTTGGCGAAACTCAGAAACGTGGTCGTATTTTTTTAAGCCATATATATAACGAATACAGGTGTTCTGAAGGCGTTCGAGCTTATTCAAAGCCTCAACTGAAATATCTAGGTAGCACACATCAGCGTAATCAAATAGGGGATGAATCAGAGACTCCACCAACCGCTTCCTTGTTTCCTCCGCACAGAAATTCTTCAATCTCCTAAGGGAGTGCAACGAAGCAAAAACCTTTCTGCTGACCTCATTGACCTGCTTCCACCAAGACATTCTCTTATCAAAGAATATACCTAAGTTTTTGACATAATCTGAAAAAGGTATCACAGAACCACTTAAAATTAAAGAAGGCAGGGGAGCAAGATTGAGATTATGAAGTGCATATGGGCTTCCCAGTACGATAGCTTGAGACTTCGCTGGATTAACCAGGAGACCGTGCTCCCTGCACCAAGAGTCCAAAAGTTGGAGATTAACATTCATATCATTAAAACAACCATCAGCACAGCCAGCATCAAAGTGAATATATAGTTGCAGATCATCAGCGTAAAGATGATAGGATCCGCTGAGGTTCCGAGTAATAGGGTCAATGAAGACAGAAAACAGTAAAGGCGATAATATACCTCCCTGTGGAACACCCGCCTGAAGACTCGACCAGTCCGAGACTCCGTCCGAAGAACATACCCTCTGTTTGCGACCCCTGAGGTAAGACTCAATCCATCGAACAGCAGTATCTCCGATGTTAAGAGCCACTAATCGGGCCAAAAGAAGGTCAAAATCCACACAATTAAATGCACTGCTAAAGTCCAGAAGAGTCAATAAAGTCAGCTGTCTCTGTTCCATTGCGTATCTTATATCCTCGGATATCTTCAGCAATGCAGTTGTTGTGCTGTGGCCCTTTCTAAAACCAGACTGAAACTGGTTAAACGAGTCGTGGCCAAGAAGATATTCGTTCAACTGAAGGTGGACCAATCTTTCCATAACTTTGGATACAAAGGGTAAAATTGAGATAGGACGAAAGTCCTTAGGAGATGACGGGGAACTAACCTTAGAAAGTGGTATCACATTTGCAGCCTTCCATTCGGCAGGGAAGATTCCACTTGACATTGAAGAATTGATTATGAAAGTGATTGCAGGAATGACAGCGTCCATGACTGGAGCCAGCATCCTGAAACTCACCCCATCGCACCCAACGGCGGTCGATTTAATGGACAGAAGTGACTTGCGCACCTCCCCCTGAGATACAAGCCTAAAACTAAATGGTTCGCAATCAAAATCAAACACACGACCCCTTATTTTGTTTATCGTCGACCGTTTCACGTCAGCATCGATCAAGACGGGCAACGAGGAAAAGTGGCGGTTCAGATCGTCTAGGCCAATCGCAGTGGCGTCAGAACAATTCGCCCGCCCACCAACACCATTCCTCTTTAAAAACCGCCATGTTTTACCTGACGAGGACCACTGAATATTGGAGTGAAAATATTCACGTTTTGCTAAACGGCATCGACGAGAACAGAGATTACGAAGATATTTGTAAGTTTCAAACTTCACCGGACATTTAGTGTGCCTAAATTTAACCTTTGCTCTATCGCGCTTCGCCATTAATTTGCGAATGTCGTCAGTTAACCAGGGTGCCGGAGGTCGTTTAAGTGGTACAGTTTTAATAGGTGCATGTTTATCAAACAATTCAATAATCAACCGATTAAACTCCACTACCATTGCATCAACATCATCACTGGCGTAAATTTTTTGCCAGTTTATACCTTCGGCATCCCGTCTCAAATGATCCGTATCGATTCTACGAAAATTACGAAAGGACTGCAATTCGGGCTTCATTCTTAACATTTTTAATTTATATGTCAAATAAATTAGATCATGTGACGAGAACCCTGGTGCAGCCATCTGTCCATGAGAAATAGCCAGTTCGGGAGAAGGTGTAATGATCAAGTCAAGCAGAGTCTCCGTCTTTAGTTATTATGTTATCCGGAGCGGAGAAGAATCCAATAAATCAAACATCAAAAGAATCTGTTCAGCCGATCTCTAGTTATAAGTGTTTGCACTTACCCGACTTTCATTTATATTAGAGATAAGGGATAAACATATTATAAACACGAGTTTTTTAATTGCGTTGCGTGATTTCGTTGGTTCTCCCTTACAACAAAGAAAAGTTTCTAAGAGAATCCTCTCAAAAACAAAAACCAAATAATTTTTTGCAGTAACGGCCCGTAAAAAAATCGTTTTCGTGAAAATTTATGACGCATTTTAGTGAAAATTTACGACGCAAAAAAGCGATTTATTTCTTTTAAAATTTCAAAACTTTGGTTCTTTTACACTACATACCTATCTTTTGACTAGGGTTTTGTTTTGTATCACAATAGAGGCACGTGGTGTCAACAACTTTATCACGTAACTGTAGGCACCAATGAATCAGCCGTCATATTTGACGATAACTTATATTTTTTTTATTTAATGAGGACTTCCACCCGAAATCGAGTGAACGATAACTGTGTAACTTTGTGATTATCTGGAGGTACTTTCCTATGTGTAATTTCTGTAGTTGACATTCTTATAAATACAATCCGTACATATGTGTACGGATTATTTAAGATAGATGGTTTCACTTTCCTCATCAATCCTGCATGCATCAGATACATTTTGGGAATCATTCTCCTTCAAATTACATAATATGATGTTATTCCTACGTCTCTCACGCTCCTCAATTTCATCCGCAAACCTGTCAACGTTAGATGCATCAGCATCCCCAGAGACAGAATCAAGTCGCTGCTCCAACAATGTCACCCTGTTCTTTAACAAGGTGTTTTCACTGAGCAAACGTTCCTCAAGGAGGACAATTTCAAATACAACTCATCCATCCTAGTGGATACGTTATGATTCAGAAGTTTCATATCAGATCGTATTTCGGCTAGGCTGCTATTGAGAGAAGACAAACGCTCTCTCAAAGAAGCGGCCCCATCAACAGAAGACGAATCGCCAGCGAAAATAGTTGGAGTAACAGTTCCAGCCGCGGAAGAGACAGCAGAAGAGATAAGCGGACTAAGATGGGCGTCAACCCCTCTGGGTCTAGTGGCAGCACGCGAAGAGCCCTTACCACCAGTCCGAGAAGACGAGCCAGGACTAGCCACCGGCCTAACTTTGCGTTTAGTTTTCACAGAAGAGGATTCCATAGTGTGATGAAATCTACAATTAAGAATTGTAATTTAGTATAAAATACGATAAAAATTTGTGAATGAGATAGAACAACAACAAACAACCAGCAAACAAATTTTGAATTTATAAAATAAATCAATAAGTTGGTTCATTGAACGTTTCTACAGCTAACAACCAATATTTTTATACTTACTAGTAATAAAAATCAATAAAGAAGACGATAGGTTCATGCAGCAATATTAATTAATTTTAAATATTGGAAAAGTAATAATTATTATACAAAATAAATATATGATAAAATATAAACACTGCTTTTAAAATGATTAAAATTGACAATTAAAATACTTAATATAAAGATAAAATAATTTAAATGTTTGAATGGTAAAAAAAAAATCAATTAGTATATAAAATAGAGAGGCTTGGAGGAACTTCGTGGCGTCCACATGCTCCACACTGCGAGCGAACGTGGATTAAGTAAGTAAGTAATATAAAATAAGTATATGACAAAAATATAAAGGCTCAAAATTAAAAAAAAAATTAAACTGACCATACTTTGTACATAAAACAAAAATCAATAAAAGCAAATGTATGATTCTTAATGGACAAATAAAATACCTGCAAGAGTGAATGATGAAGAAGAAGCAAATTAAGTAAGTAAATTTGAATTTCGTTGAGCGGTAAAAATAAGATTAATAATTAAATAGCAGGATCACTATCAATGTGAATCCATAAAAAAAAAAACAAAAATATACCTACATAAATATAAACAAAACCTAATATATAAAATAATAATAATTCATATTATGAGCAATATAAAATATAACAAGGAATAAATTTAATAAAATAACTAGTGAGATTATTAATGTGAGCGTAAGTAAATTAAAAGTTTACATCATATCATTATAAAGAGAAGAGAAGATATTATTCATTATATACTTTTTTAATTGTCTTGAAAATGCTGCTTCGCTCCTTTGGTCTTGCAGTTCTTGGGGCAGGGAGTTAAAATTCATGGATGCCAAATAAATGAAACAATGCCTTCTTCTGTTTGTTCTTGGATTATCAGGCCTTAAATTGTTTCTGTTTCGGGTATATCTAGAATGAACGTCACTATTAAAACTCAATCGTATACAAGTTAAAAAATAAGTGTATTAACACTTATTTTTTAACTTGTATACGATTTTTGTCCTTTCAGCAATTATGAATTCGTCAAGGTTCATCATCTTGGTAATTTTGTATACTTCAGTCTTTCTAGTGAATCTTTCCAATCCGTATATAAGCTTTATTGCTTTATTCATAGCTCTTTTCAGCATATCCCTTACATTCTGACTACACTACACTGAGACCATGCAGCGATTCCGTAAGTGATATATGGCAAGACGAACGCATTACATATTTGTTTCTTTGTAGTTTGATTAAACAGGTCTGCTCTTCTCATGACACCCACCAGAGGTCCTAATTTTTTCAGTATACTCATAACGTGTTCAGACCATAAGAGTTTATCATCCAAGATTAACCCCAAATACTTGATAGTGCTTGTTTGTTCTATGTTATGGTTGTTTATACTAATAACAATATCTATTGGAGTTCTATTTTTTTTGTTTTACTTACTTACGTAATCCACGTTCGCTCCCAGTGTGGATCATGTGGACGCCACGAAGTTCCTCCAAGCCTCTGTATCCTGCGCCAGTTGCACAGCTTCATCCCAGCTTAGTCCAGCATCTTGTAGAACTGCAGTGAATGTCCCAAAATCTGTCGCAAAAATCTATTCTCAACACTAAGGATCTTCCTCTGTTGAGCCTTCGTCAGATGCCAGGATTCACAACCATATAACAACACTTGCACGCATTAAAGAGGCGACACTTAGTCTTGGTGGCAAAGTTGGTGGATTTCCACAGTTTTCTCATGCTGTTAAAGGACGAACTCGCCATTGCAATTCTTATGGAGAGCTCCTTATCTACCCCGCCGCGCGCGCCGTCTGGTGTCAAATAGACTCCCAGGTATTTGAAACTGTCGACATCTTCGACATCGTCACTACCCAAAGTTATGGCTCCCTGGCTTAAGCAGAAATCATTTTGCATGTTTTTAGTCTTGGTGATATTTATTTTTAGGCCAATACTTTCTGAGTAGTCATTTAATTGCCTTAAGATTTCTGTCACCAGTTCTTTATCCTTTTCAAGTATGACCACATCGTCCGCAAATTTTAGGTCGCACAGAGTGAGAGGATCGGATATATGTAGACCTCGATCTTGAGGGATGGCCAGACAGAGAATGAAGTCCATCACAATAATAAATAAATAGGGGGCGAGCACGCAACCCTGTCTCACACCAGTTGTGACCCCAAACCATCTTTTATAGTCGTTCTCTACTCGTACACGACATTTTGCTTTCTTCGTGGAGAGACATTATGAGGTTTACAATTTATGGTGGGACACCGTATGCAAGAGTATACTCCACACAGTTTCTCTATGAGGGCTGTCGAATGCCTTTTCATAGTCGACAAAGCAGCATGATAAAGGACTTTTAAATTCATGGTACTGTTGGAGAATACATCTGATGCTGTGCATGTGGCCAGCACAAGATCTGCCCTGTAGGAAGCCAACCTGGTTATTTCTTGAAACTTGTTTGAAAGGGGTTCTCAGTCTGTTTAGCAAAACATAAGCCAAGACTTTACCTGGTATACTTAGGAGTGTTATACCGTTGTTACTGTCCATTGGATCACCCTTCTTATGTAGGAGTATGATGTTGCCATTTACCCAATCATCCGGGCAGCATTCCTCTTCCCAAACTTTAAGAATTATTTTATGCATTTCTTGGGATGTGGAGTCACACGTAGTTTTCAGGCACTCGTCGTGAATTTCATCTGGACCTGGAGCTTGATGTTCTTTAGATTGAGAATGGCTTGCTTTATCTCTTGCAGACTGGGTGGGTCTTCGGTGAGGTGCTCAACTTGGGGGAGATTCGGTAGACCGTTTAGATTGAAAGGATTTGTGGGGACGGGACGATTTAGAAGTGATTGGAAGTGATTTGCCCATACTTCTTTTATCTCTTCAGTGCTAGATACAGTATATTATAGTTGCGCATGAAATTTGGTCTTACTGTGGGCTTGTTACATATTTGCCTTGTTATTTGAAATAGTTTGCGCGAGTTTTTCTTAAAGGCGGCTTGTTCAGCGTCATCAATCTGTTTGTCAAGATGTCGGCGTTTGTCAAGTCTAGCAGATCGTTTTACGTCCTTGTCAGTTGATTTATATTCCGCCATTAATAACAATCTTCTGTTTTCATCGTCCTCGCTATCCTTCAGTATTTTAAGTTTATTCCTTATATCTATTAGGTTCCATGTATTGTCAGACATCCATATTGGTCTTATTTTTTGTTTTAGTATCATGAATTTTGTTTTTTTTACGGTAATTGTAAGAAATTTTTCAAACAGCCAAGAAACGTACCCTAACAAACCATCATTTTATCGTTTTCTGTAATTCCTTCACATTCTTTCCAGTATAAGGGCTATATCATCCGCAAAAATAAAATATTTCCCCTTAGACGATTAACGAAATATTATGATATTTTTCATATTATATTTATTTAATTTGTCCTTTTGTGCATATTTAATTTATCCGCTTCACAACAGGTAGTCTTAGTTACTGAAGGACTGAAAACATTTTTATTCTTATGTCATCTTCTCGATATCTATCTACATTAAAGGGGGAGTGGGGGCAGATTGATACACTTTTTTCGGAGTCTCAAAACATACCTACATATGTAAGATAAAA
Source organism: Mystacides longicornis (assembly GCA_963576905.1). Lineage (NCBI taxonomy): Eukaryota > Metazoa > Arthropoda > Insecta > Trichoptera > Leptoceridae > Mystacides > Mystacides longicornis. Next base: position 10,712,652 of record OY756427.1, on the reverse strand, counting down.
CTATTGGAATCTACTTCTGAGGTCTCTGTACAGTTTATTGACTAAATGTAAGCTAGAACTTGCAAGTAAAATCTACCGTTTTCTTGAAATTTAAATTTTTCAAAAAAAAAAACTTTTTTATATCAAGTGCCTCACTAGCGGGGTATATTGATTCACATACACGGGCGCACTGATACGTATCTCTTTATTTGGAGGCATATTTTTTTTATTTTTGCTTTGTTTAGGCAAACAAACAATTAGTAAAATATAAATATACAACAATAAACGAGCAATGTTTGCAAAAGTCAAAACATGGAAGTATGATAAAAATAAAATTGCTTTTTGTTTGTATACTCAAATCATTACTTTATTGCATACTTAATTTACTTTCATAAAAAAGAAACTGCTATAGCCCTAGTATAAGTTTTCGATGATCGAATATCGAAAGAGTTTCGATAAATTTTCATACTAAAGTGAGCGAATGATTCGATCGTTTGATTTAAGAACACTAATTGCACGCTAATAAGCGTGCAATTAGCTTTCGATAAAACTCGTACTAGCCCCACTGGTTTAAAAAATAAAATAAGCTATTTAATGACTGCATTTTTTGTTTGGTCATACAAAATACATTTTTCGTGGCTTAAAAAATAAAAATATCCGTTTTGTTGAAAAATTAGAAGAAAATTTACGATTTATTATTTATTCCGCTTTCCTCTGCCTTCTTAATATATTTTCAATACGGCGGGTGCTGCATACTGCATAGTGCCCCTCCCAAAAGTGCTGCAAAGGCCCGCTCCCAAAAGTGTAAGCTTTTCCACTCGCAAAATTTAGAATAATATTTAAAACTAGCTTTCCCGACAGACGTTGTCATGTGGTCCTAACCAGAGGTTCATAATATGTGCATAATGTGCACTGCGCCCCCAGAATCAAAAATACATAATTAAATAGATTGACTAAAACTAATAAAATAATAACATTCAAATATTTCTAAAACATCCATATTTCATTCGTATTCAAAGCTCAGGCGGGAACAACGTGAGAATACCTATATACGCGCGCACACATTCTACCTCGCCTATGAAGTACCGATGCTGCGTGTGCATATTTATTTTGAAAGGGCCCAAATTTTTGAATTTGTATGAAAATGTTCTAAAACGCTTGAAACGGTGGAGTAAGTGGGATGGGCTACCGTAAGAGTGACAATTACGTATGCGAGAATGAGAGGGAACTACCATCAGGTGCACTAAACAATAATTTTGTGGTTATAGATTTTTTCATATAGATGGCGATGGCGTCGCAGGAAATCCGTTCCATACTATTATATTTTATATTATTATTTCTTATCCATTTTTTTTTCAACTTTTTATTAGTTATTCTGTTATCCTGAGGGGAGAAGAATCCAATAAATCAAACATCGGAAGAATGTGGGGCTAGTACGAGTTTTATCGAAAGCTTATTGCACGCTTATAAGTGTGCAAATAGTGTTCTAAAATCAAACGATCGAATCGTTCAATCATTTTGTACGGAAAATTTTCGAAACTATTTCGATGATCGTTTTGATATTCGATCATCGAAAGCTTACACTAGGGCTACTATTACAAAAGACGTTCCGGGTGTAGTATGAAAATCATTACTAATAAAAAATGGCAGTGCATATCTTTTCCATTAGTGTCACTGACTCAAGGAAAAAACACATTTTTTCGTCGCCCATATTTTTATTTTGTCATTCCAAGACAATAATTAATTGTCTTCACATAACTTCCAAATGAACAGAATGGTTGATCTCCTTCATTGGTGAACTCAAATGATACAGATAACACCATATTTAAGTCCAATACTAAACTTTTTATGTAAAACAGTTTTACCGTAGCTCCCTTTGTATCAGTCTGCCCCCACTCCCCCGAAGTATGAAATAAAGTTTAAAAAAATGCCACAGTTTTTAATCAATTACTTTTCCTCTTGCTGATCGTGTCAAAGCGGGTCGGCTGGTGCGGCGCATACTCCCTCGAGTCTACATAATGAGCGCCGACACTGGAGAAACCTCAATTCACGGGTGGACGCCGTTTAGTCCATGCTTAATCGTTTTCAATAATATTTGTACCTTATTGTTTTCAGAACGTAATAAGTTACCAAAGTGAAAGAAGGAAAATAAAATTAAAATTATTGTGGCATTTAATCGCTGAGACTAGAGATTTCTCATCACCAACAATGGACGTTCCCAAACCACAATTATCATCCATGGGTAAAAGAGTAAGTTTATCATTTTGTCTTCCTCGCACCAAAAAAAATCGCGTAAAATCAAAATCTAAAATTTTATCACGTCCAAAAATTTTATAATTGTAAAAATACTAGAGATTCTCCCCCCTCTACTCCGCCGTGGGGTTGTCGGTTAAGAATAGCGCCCCTGCTTTTTTTGCTTGTTTTTCGAGCAACTTTTTTTTTTTGTTGAGGCCTTCCACCTTTCGAGCAACCTGTAAGAGGCAGGAATTCGTAAAATAAGATCGGGACCGTGGGGTAGACCACCTCACGTCCTTAAACCCACACCGGTCAGAAAAGGCAATAAGATTAAGCCTCGGTCGCCTGGACCCTATCTGGGGGGGGGGGGTCAGGAAGCTGGTGTCCCCCCCCCTGTCATGAAGCTCTTGTTGCCTCCCTATGCTCCTGAGTGGGGTGTAAAAGGGAGAGTTAGATAGTTTTAACTTATTAGCTGAATTGAATTCCGTGTATTATTCATCCAATCATGTTTGTTACCGTGAAAGAGTCAAAGAATGTATATTTGTGTTCACTTTGAGTGGGCAAAGATTTATCTATATATTAATACGTGAAGGATAAACTTTGTGACCATTTTTACGGAAATTGGGCGGACGGAGGAGTATGAAATTTCGCACACTTATAATTTATATATAGAGAAGGAGTGGCTAACGCTTATATTTTTTTTAATTATGCATAAAAAATATATTAAATCAATATAAAAACAATACAAACACTGCTGTAATGTTATGTATTTGATACTCATACACACACTACTTATAAAGATCATCAACTCCATAGAAACAAATATTGAATGAAAAGCGCCTCATAATGAGCGCAGAAAGCTTTTTGAAGGCGGTAAACTCAAATAGAAGGTGGAGCTGGAAATGGCGGGATATAATTTAAGAATAGATTAATATTGTTTGTCTTTAATAATAATAGAAATAACTTTAAATTTGACGTACCTATGTCATTGTTTTTAAAAGAAAATTTTGAAATAGTGGTTGGATGTAAGAGATTGCTTCGGCTATAATCCCGCCATTGCCACTATTTTTACACACTTTTTTTAATTTGTGCATAAATAATTAAATAAATAAATAAACAGCCCTCGCTCAGTCTTTGACAATGGAACCTTAATAATGTTCAAACTTAGATTTAAACAAGTTTTGGTCGAATTTTGAGCACTGGTCGACCACTTGTTTTTATAACACTACAGTTCTGTATTTCAGTCTAAAACCCGGATATTCTTCACATTTGACTTAGGCGTAAAATAACTTTTGAACCACCCAATATCGCTGAACATACATGGGGTTAAATCGATAGATATTGAGGTCCTCTACCCCAGCTTCGGATTATCCACTACCGATATTACACCGTGTATATTGCATCAAAACATAATATTATGTTCCTACTTAATAATAACTAATTGTATTTGTTTCACTTGTAGCAAAGCTCTTCGTCTCATCGCATCACTGAAAAACGGCGCATCACTGAAAAACGGCGGAGAGTCATGATGAACAACTGCCTGGCAAACCTCTTGCGTCTCCTGCCTGAACATTTTCGGGAAAATGAATCACGGCGCATTTCTAAGACGGATATAATTGAAATGGCCACAAAATACATCCGATCCCTCCAAAATAAAATTCACTGTAAGTACCACATACACATAATAAGTTAACGAAAGAACACAAAGTTCTTAAACCCCGATTCCCTATCAGTACCCCTATTCTGTAGCAAGTGTAGGGTAGTCACTTGAAAAAAGTGACTATTAGGCGATACATTTTGTATGAAAAACGTCTATACGTATCGATTGCGAGAATCGCATATAAACGTTTTTCATACAAAATGTATCGCCTAATAGTCAATTTTTTTCAAGTGACTACCCTACACTTGCAACAGAATAGGGGTCCAGATCCGCTAAAGCGTAGAATACGTGAAAAAGGTACATTTTAACCTGTTCTACTTATTACCATAATTCCTCTAAAATGACCCGCTATTCCATCAATTTAAGAGGCACCTTAGAATGACCCGCCAAAATTTTAGATGAACCGCTTTCATTTCAAAACTACTTGTGTTAATTTTTTTTTTCAGATACCTCTCTTAAAAAAAAACAACACTCAAAACAAAATAATTTATTATTTTCAGTAAAACTATTATTTTGCTCATGTTTTCACCATAAACGATACTTTAATAGTAAATAAGTATTTTAAATAAAACTTTGTTTTATTTCACTTTTTATTTATTTAAAGTTCCCGCCAGAAACATCAATAATTTCTTTAATAGTAGTTGTATTTCTAGATTAAGATAAATTTGTTTGAGAAAAATGAAATGTGGCGACCATGAAGATAATTTTATATATTATGGGGAAATCATTCGTTAAGATCTAGTCCAAAAAAATGGACACAAGAATCTTTTTGATACCTGCTCGAGGTGTTTTTTTGTTATAATTTTATTTCTATATTCTTAGGTATATTCTTTTCATTTGTATATTTTTATGTAAAAGGCTTTTTTAGGCCGTTGATGAATTAATAAATAAAATAATAATAATAATTTTGGCAAGAAGGTTCGTTTGACATGGAAGGCCCTCTTTCAGTGGGTAACTCCTCCCGTAGGCCTCGAGCATGCTTATCACAGTGACTGACTAACTGACTGAGTGCTAGACTAACCCCGCCTTACCCGTAGCGAGTGATACCCGCAGGCCACATATCTGGCGCTATTTATGTAATACATACATACATACATTCTCCCTTTAAGGCCCCCCGCACACCGCAAGCCAGCCCGGAGGAGACAAATCCGCAGCAAACCCAACCCGCACAAAACCAACCGTCTAGTTCGATCGAAGCAATCAAACCAAAAAGCCGATCCCACACAAATCAAGCCCGCCGCAGATCCCCCCCCCCAAACCAACCCGCTTTGCAGGAGGCCTAAGCCCCACTTAGGGGCATAGAGAGGCATCAAGAGCTCTCCATTGTGCTCGAAGGCGTCCGAGGCTTATGGTGCCTTTTCTGACCGGTTGAGGTTTAAGGACGTGAGGTGGTCAACCTCACGGACCCGATCTGATTTTTCGATTCCCTGCCTCTTACAGGATGCCCGGAAAACCAGCAAAAAGAGCAGAGGTGCTATTCTTAGCCGGCAAACCCACAGCATTTATGTAATAGTGTCGCGTTAATTCTGTTGTTTGAAACGGACGGATGCACACATACCTCATACAGAATCCCTATTCTAAGTTTCCGTGACATATATCTACTCTGGCGTAAAGTAGTAAATTTTTGTATGGAAACGTGTATAGCGCCCATACGGAATACTTCGGAAAGCTCCGCAGCACATACAAAATTCCAGTGAGTTTCGTACTTACGTTGGTGAGTAAAATTCGAGATAGGCCTACTTAAATGTACCCTATTTATATTTTTTATATTTTTATATACCTAAGTGTCTTTGTTTGGTGTAAATAATTATTTATACCTATAATGTTCCAGTGGACAGTTAATTTTTTCGCACTATACACTGGCGAAATCTTCGTTTGTAGTCGAACGGCAATTTGAATTTGTCTAGACCGGGTAGCGCGTCAATAACTTTATAGGTACCTACAGCCATCATTACGCGGTGAATCGACATCAAAATTGCGTCACATGAGTGATTGGGTGACCCTTAGTTTTTAGTATTATTAGATAATGCGCCTATCTACTTTTTAGTTGTATTTTTTTAGGGAATATCTATTGGCCGAGTTGAACAAAATATTTTTTTAATTACTCAGTGCTTGTTTTTAATTTTTAGCTGAAGAACAACGGGATGCTTCCGACCAGTTTAAAAGAGGATACCAAGAGTGTTTCTCGGAGGCTCTGCAATTTTTATTGGACAAGAAGGCGTTCGGTGGGTCAGATACCCCTTACGTGCAGTTTATATCTCATATGGAACTTCACTATGCAACACAGCGTAATGGTACGTATTTTTTATCCATTGCGCCCACAGAGGTAGGCGAAAAGATCAAAACTCCAAGTTTTCCTGCCCAAACACATTCCTCCGGTCATTTCGGCGATATGTCATTTTTACTTTCGACTTGGCCTTCCTTGTCGACGAAACCGATGTTATCTTTTCACGACATTCTCAGTCGGCCGAACCTTATGACAAGTAGCCTTTCATTCACATATTATTATATTCTATTAGCACTCATTCTTTCAACATTTCTATACCATCTCAACGTTTTGTTCTGCTGAATTAGGAAGAGTTTTGCACAGGTGGCTGAGTTTGCCCTACTTCTATTTTCATCCAGCATTACAGAGAAAGTCCATCCTCCATTAAAGGAATCTTTGTAGAAAATGAGACGGGAGTGTAAAATATCGACCTTGATGTCAGGTCTTGAAAACATGATCCAAACTCTGACTTAAAGCTGATCAAGCTTCCTTTTATATTTAACACAGGTCCATTGCTAGGAATTCATTTCGGGGAGATTTTCGACCCCCTAATATGATACTTGATGAGGTTCAGATTACCTCCACCCTCCACAAATCACGGGTATATTTATTTTTGACAGATAAAATTTAATGTATAAAATGGTGGGTTTATGAGTGGGTAAGGCATTTCGGGGGGGGGGGGGGGGGGTTGAGCCCCCAAACCGTTTGGCTACGACTATGATGCATTAACAGTTAAGTGTATAAACGACGCCGCTGGAGCATTTCGGAAATTCCCTCCATTGTTTCAATAGGTAAAACTTGGAATTTTTTATTGGGACTCCAGGTATTCCTGTAATGGGGTGTCTATTTTGCTGTTCTATTTTTATTTTTAAACAATATGCCGTCTATTCATAAATAATACCCATTTTGTAAAATAGTTCGTTATCTGTCTATTGGGTGCCGGCCGGGCTCCCATACTAATTGTATGTAAATGGCCAGGTAGTATCGGTATTTCGTGGAATTTGGACGTGTATACCTGCTTTTACTTTCATTCTATAAACACATTGCAATAAGTTATATTGTATTGTAATTTACGGTTTTTATAGTAAAAATAATATTTTGGAAGTGTGAAGTGTTTTATGCCTACATAACTAGAATACCTGCAAAATTTTGGTATCAATACAAATTATGTTGTTTGTATTTTATTTGTTATCAAGATACAACTAATAATTTTTATATTCATAAACTTTACTGAGCCTAGTGGTATAGTGATAACTTGCGAAAAAGAGGTTCCAGGATGAATTACCGGTCGAGTCAGAGTTCTAACTATTTTTTCACCGGGGCTGGCTTGTCTCAGATTGGTCGGAATCGGTTGACTAGAAAAACTTCTGGTGAAACCTACTGACATATTTTTAGAAATTGGGAGTGCCATTAACTTTGGAGACATATTCACCTTAACTAATTTTGAAACTAAAATCAATCAATCAATACTCATTCCCTTTTGACCCCATTTCGGGTCATAGAGAGACAACAAGAGCGCGGCTTCAATTACCTCTTCCTACACCATGCCCAAATCACTCAGCTCTTCTTCGAACGTATGGGACACGGTGTGAAAGGGTCTTCCACGTCTTCCCCCTTTTCTTAACCAATTCTAATTCGGCATCCTAACACATTTCCCAGCCAAGTCCGTCTCCTCTTCATAATGGTAGAAGTGATGGGCCACCGCTGTGAGCGCCGGCAAAATGAAAAAAAAATATATAAATCATTTTTGAAACTAAAATATTCTAGTCTAAATTTGACAGGAACCTAAAAGAAAATATTCATGTGAATTTCCAAGTTAAACGTTCCAAAGATGATAAAGAAATCTTCAATTTTTGGATTAACCAAAATTATGACATCGGTATAAAATGTACCAAAAAAGTTGTCTACAATGCACTATGACGAACCTGTGGATTTTGAAAAAAATAAAGAAAAAAAAGATATATTCACACGTTACAACGAAACTTTTACTATGAACGGACCTATTCAGCAATGTGATTAAATTTCATACTGGTTCAATGTTCACCAATAAATAAGAGTAATAACCATTCCAAATTAATGTGCGATAATTTTCGAATTAAATAGTATAAATTTTTATGTGTATATCATTTCCCTAGACAAAATATCCATTGTTCTTTTCCAAAATTTATACGCAATATCGAAAGTTCCATACTAATTGTATGGACGCCGGCCGAGCGTTGTATAGACAGATACCTGACTTTATGCCTATCGACACTTAACGGTTAAACATCAATTTGATAAATTAAAAACACAACGCAAGACGTTTAGTTTTGACGCAAATCAGGGAATAAGTCGCTTTAGAAAAATTGTCAATGGAAATTAGTACGGCTTGAATAAAATCATAATAACCGTATCATATGCAGTAGAAAAAAGTAGATTTTGATTGCATACCTATAGAAAAATACATTGTTTGAAAAAAATATTTATAGCGATGTTTCGAAATAAAAAATTAGATTTTGAATAGACTGGTAAAAAAAAAATTACACAGTTTGATTCCAATGATTAAACTTAACATTTATTTTCTGCATATTATTCAACTCAATTTGCACAACTTTAGAAAAAATCATTTATGTAAAAGAACCGCACAGTTAGAAGCTATGATGCAATCATTAAATTAGTGTTTTAAAGAGGTAATTATTTACAAATTTGGATCGCTACGAGCGTATCAAGCTACGCTCATTGACACTAAATATCAATCATACACAGTGTCATTCCCGCTATCATTATCTTGCTGATGGCAATGAAAGAAATAAATATAGAAAGCTTCGTACTTGTCTCACAGAATACTACGTTCGTAGTGTTAAAGCTGCTTTTTTTTCTAAGAAAACAAAGAATTATTGTGATCATTTTACGTTAATAGTGTGTGCCATTTAGGTAGAAATATCGAATTGATTTATTGATAAAATAGTTGATTCTTTATGTTATAAAGTTCAAATAAAAAATTGTATAACTTTTCCACAAATTTTTATTATCCTCACTAGTTTCGTGGGCACACTTCCTACATGGTCACAGGAGACTAAGAAACTATATAATAAAAATTTGTGGAAAGATATACCTACAATTTTTTATTTAAACTTTATTTTCAAATAAACTCCACCAAGAAATGCATGTTCATCAGTTAGTGAATGTCATTCTTTATGTTAAATCTAGTCATTATCAAGTAATTAGAAATGACATAGGTATTGCCTTAAGTAAAGGCGACAAGGTTGTCTATGTAACTTCTTTTAATTTTTTTCTTTTTTCTCTTTATTCTTTACTCTTACTTATCAACCCGTAGGTCCCTTGCGGGACTTTTGGGATCATCACATGTTATAAATCATACAAAAACACAAACAAAGATGGTATAGCAGAGAAAACAGATACACAAAATACATAAGAATTTAAATTACGAGGAAGAGAAACAATATACATTGATCAGCACAATTCGGAGAATACAAATTTAAAAGTCAAAAGGAAAGCACAGTGAGAAATATATAATAATATCATAACGTAATTTTTGTTTGGTCTTTTACACCCTTTTAGCATCACGTCAGAACAAAAAATCATATAATATTTCGGCTATGCAGATCAGTGGACAGGAACAACGTCAAGACGATACAAAGCAGCCATCAACACTTACAGAAACATGACAAATACAGCCATAGTATGATCAGAAAAAAATTGTATGAGATAATCGATGCTAAACTAATTATTTAGCATTTCGTCAATTGAGTAAAAAGCCTTGTCAACAAGAAACTTTTTCACTTCTCTCTGGAAGCTCTCTAGCTCTAGTGACCTTATATTTTCAGGCAGCTTATTATGTAGACGCACACTCATATATAAATCACTCATACATACATACATACATACTCCCTTTAAGGCCCCCCGCACAACGCAAGCCAGCCCGGAGGAGACCAATCCGCAGCCAACCCGATCCACACGAAACCGACCCTCCAGTCCGATCGAAGTAATCAAACCGAAAAGCCGGCCCCACACAAACCAAGTCCGCCGCGGATCCCCCCAGACCAACCCACAAAGCGGGAGGCCTAAGCCCCACTCAGGAGCATAGGGAGGCAACAAGAGCTCTCCATTGCGCTCGAAGGCGTCCGAGGCTCATTGTGCCTTTTCTGACCACTTGAGATTTAAGGACGTGAGGTGGTCAACCTCACGGTCCCGATCTGATTTTTCGATTTCCTGCCTCTTACAGGATGCTCGAAGAACCAGCAAAAAGAGCAGAGGTACTATTCTCAGCCGGCAACCTCACGGCAAATCACTCATACTCTCTAATTATTTATCCAGAACTCTTCCATGTCATTTGCATATTATGTCTTAAGGTTCAATTATTAATGAATTATTATATTTTCAGGTGATTTCAACACAAAACTACAGAACTTTACGAATGGAAATCCTCAAATCGATACATCCCATTATAATATCCCATCCCGTAATCAAAAGTTCACCCCTACACAAAATCAGTCTCCTAAGCTCAAGAGAGGCGAACGATCTCCTGGATCTAACATCATGGACCATGAAACATCTTTTTCCCAGCAAAATTCTGCATTGATCAGTGAAGTTTACGGATCAATCGATGTGTATAATAATAACTTTATGCAAGCTAAAGAAAGAGACGGGACAATCCACAATACGAGGGTGTTTGCTACGAAGGGTGACTTCACTGCTTCTCAAGGGACAGGAAATGAGGGATTGTACTCGTCGGGAACCTGTACTCGAAATAATGGAGAAAATTCATTACGAAACATTCGAAAGCAAGATTTAGTGCAGAGAAAGAGTGGATTTTTTTCTGTAGTCAATGATAACCTTTCATACAAATTTAAGAACACCCTCGAGGAAAGATTTACCCAGGATCAGTCCACGGATTACAGATCATCCAATGATATATTTCCCCACGTCGATTCTATCAACACTAACGACACATCTCCACCCAGAAACACACAATCTCATGTGAGTAACACACTTAGCTACAAAAGAGGAAAATTGGGAGAACACAACACAGAAAATTCGAGTGACAATGCAGACGAAAGCTCCTCAGGAACAAACTCTAGTCAAAACAATGCGTCCATGAATATATTCGGTTTTAAAGATTCTTTCAATTCCGAAGTACTGTTCAAAGGTAAACTCAATACCAACGAGTCTGATAACAAAAAGTACGAAGGGAAATGTTCGCTTCCTGGTAAAGTACCCATTTTTGCTTTGCACGCGAAGGGATCATTTTATGTTCCCGCAAGCGTAGACTACGCTAGTTTGGTACCATTATTGGGACATCACGATCTATTGGATTTCCCAACATCGCGACCGAACACGTACTTCCATACGGTCACCATCAACGTAAACGTTCAACCGATAAAATTGTAATACACAACAGTTTAAAAGTCGCGATAAATTTTTAGTTTTAGAAAACATGAGAAGAAGAGTATCAAAATAAGAACATGTCAAAAATCGTACAAAAGAAATTATTCTAACTGTTACAAAGGACTCTGGTATTATCTGAAAAAATAAGAACTCAACCACCGATAAACTTGTAACAAATTAATTTCATGGTCACCCGCGTTTGAAGAATTCCTGGCTTGTGCTGTTTCTGACATTATTTTGTTGCTACAAAAACTGCTTATTTAACCCTCCATCGGTGCTATATTTGGATGAATAAGCTCGGGCGCAATGAGCCTGATAGCTCCGCGTGAATTCCATCGTCTCTTGGCAATAATATTTCATTATATTGTTATTATTTGTAAAAAAAACTGTATGTTTGCGAAAATCTGAAAATATGTTCTTCTTAAGTTTCATCACGGCCAGTACCATCGCATTTTAGGTCGTTACATATCCCAGTTGCCTGAAGCATGTTCAGTTCCGCCAACTCTTCCCCAAACTTGTAAGGTTAGAAGGGCTTGGGGTGGTGGCTCAAAATCTCGTGTTGCCGCCAAGAGTCTTATTTTACCTTTGTCCTCGATTTTCCAAGTGATTTTGAAAAGTTTCCTTGAGTCATTTCTGAGAGCAGTGGACTGTGCCTACCGTATCTGAGAGTCAAGGTGTTTTATTTTATCTGTTTGTATAGAGTGCTTTACCTTATAACAATGAAAGAGCATCACAATCAAGCTATCACAAAATTTATTGTTCAAACATGAACCGGTTTTTGGAGACTACCGTCTCCATTCTCAAATGTTTAGACGTTCATTATCACTAAACATCTTCTGCCCAAAATATCGAATATCTCAGCTCTTTGTACCCAATCACCAAAGCAGCCAGTTTTTTAGGGTCTCTCTGCCTTCTGACAATCTTCTATGAGGTTCCGGGATTCATCGGACATCCATATTGGTCTTTTTTTGTCCTTATTGCCAACAGAAGAACTTGCAGATTCGCGGGGGGCGCGAAAATGATCTGACGTACTAAGGGAGCCGCTGAACGCTCTGAAGTTTTGAAGAATGAGATTGGGAACCTTTGCTCTCTCTACGCGAAATATTTTTCATACATAATATGACAAAACCAATCCAAAAACGGGAAATATTCTTCATACTTAGATATATGTATTATTCGTCTGTAAGTCTATAGTTGCTATGACAATTAATAATAACAGGTGTCCGTGGGAAAGATTATATCGAAAAAATATGTGACGATTGATTAGAGGTATGTGTATGTATTATATCCAAAAAAACAAATTAAATACAATGTTATAAACTAATTAATTATAACATATTGGTCTTTTTTTGTCCTTATTGCCGACAGAAGAACTTGCGGATTCGCGGGAGCCGCTGAACGCTCTGAAGTTTTGAAGAATGAGATTGGGAACCTTTGCTCTCTCTACGCGAAATATTTTTCATACATAATATGACAAAACCAATCCAAAAACGGGAAATATTCTTCATACTTAGATATATGTATTATTCGTCTGTAAGTCTATATTTGCTATGACAATTAATAATAACAGGTGTCCGTGGGAAAGATTATATCGAAAAAATATGTGACGATTGATTAGAGGTATGTGTATGTATTATATCAAAAAAAAAACAAATTAAATACAATGTTATAAACTAATTAATTATAAAATATCGGTCTTGTGTCTCAAGATACATTGCAATGTAATGTAATCATGAGAGACTGCCTTTGAGATGGCATAACTGAGACCAATTAATACAGATGCTAAGTTTCCCTAGATTATCTTTAAGAGACTTAGGAATAACTCCATTTGTCGATATCACTATAATATACTCTTTTTTTTTTTTTTTTTATTGTATTTTAATGTTTTTATTAAGTACTAATGATTTTAAATTTTGACAATAATTATTTATAATCCACCATTGTAAATAGTTTCTATTTTTTTGGAATTTAATTTGCGCCAATACCATACGCATATATATATATATATATATATATATATATATATATATATATATATATATATATATATACTATAATATGTTTTATGTGGGTTGTTGGTGTATCTCATGAGCAAGATCAAGATAACATTATTGTCATTGGTTTTTAAGTCGGTATAATATTTACTATTACTTTTGTATATTGATTGACTTGCTGACTAAAATCAACTTAAACATTGTAATTTTTATGTTTAATAAATTTGAATTTATTGAATTTGCATTTAACCTACTTTTAGGCTTTTTAACTGCTCACCAAACTGTGCCCAAAAACTCGTACATATCGAGCTTACTCTATGTGGTCCAAGGAAATGTTAAGCGCAATATAAGAGCATTTCATGCCTCTTAGCCATTGCATTTCAACTCGACTCTCTACCTACAAGTGGTGGACCCTGTTATGTTGGCCCAGGCTGTGGATGCTAGGGTCAATAAGAGAGTACGGGGTGCCTTGCATGGTTGTCCAACATGCAGGGCATTTCCTACACCTGAATCCTATCCTCCTGCCTTCTATAAGCACTCCCATCCATACTCGCCTAGTCCTATCATTCCGGAAGGAGTTAGCCTTTCTGATCAAAAAATACCCAATCCAAGGTGTCATTCGATCCGTGACAAAGGATGGGCAGGTAAGTACCTAACAGAGGCTCCCTGATACCAGGCAACCTCAGGGTGACTTTTTGCCTTACCCCTACATGCAGGGATCTGTAGGAGCAGACTTTTATTTACCTTATTCTGGCTATGAGGGATGTAATGGCACCTTTGTAGAGCTGACCTGATGTGGTGAATATTAATTTATTCGAAATCACATTATAATCCCATCTGCTTACATAAGTTATACTAATCAACATTACAAAAAATAAATTACAAGGAAAATGTTACCTCACTAGGTACCCTATTTTCGAGGATAGCGAATATAACCCAATACCTAATAGAAAAAATAAACGAAACAACAATAAAAAAAGAAGCACCCAGTCATATAATGGGTACTTCTTCATCAGTGGTCAAAAGGGACATCAGGTCACATGGCTGAAACAGGGAGATGGGATTTCTTTTGGGACCTATCTTTCGGGAGCATCAAAAAGACACAAAAAGAGGATGAATGAATTGAAGGATGTCACAATAGATGTAATTTGGTCGCGGTGACGCAAGGGGCATAAGGTCCTTTGACCTTCTTTATAAAAAAAAAACTCTATGTAACTACAATTTTCAGACTTTTTTCAGTGCAATAGAATATTATTATTTTTTTTTAAACCCTTTGCACTTTGAATATTATTATATGTTTAAAACTTAAACCAAACCTACGTTTTAAAATTTTACTTGAGAAATCGTTGCACCGTGGTTCTAAGCGTTCACTCCTCCATATCCCCCTTCCTGTTCCTGGTCCTAGTCCTATCCTGATCCTTGAGCACAAAAATTATATGCATATGAAGATTTTATTATAATTTTCTCATTTAAATATGAAAAATGTTGACAATTAAATCAACTTGCTACAAGCGTGTAAACTTTGTTGGTCCACTTAACTATACATACACGGTTACTGGTAATTCAACCAATTCCTCGATAGGGGTTATACTGAGCCAATCTGCAATAATGTTGTTCCTATTAATCAGAGGTCTAGTGCCAGTGGTTTTCGAGGTATTAAATTTTTCAGATATTATTTTCAATTTTCCACATTTTGAACTGAAACTGAAAATTTTGAAAAAAGTTCATCAATTTGGGTAGGTACATAAAATGCTTTTTTCTTACAGCTTATCTAGCTAATGTTTTATTGTCACCGAAGCTCTTCTTTAGATGTTATATTGTAAAAAAAAACATTCATTGATACTCACTCCAACAGGATGATACTCTAATACACAGAGCTCGTAGTATATGGCAGTGGTGCATTTTTTTTCTAGATTTATAAGCTTGAAAGATTGGTCACAATGGTCACCCTACTTGCCTGATTTACATAGATCTAATGGATTATAATTTGTGACCAATCTTGAAGACAATGGTTAAAAATATTAAAATAAAGATGCTCTGAAAGCAATAGTGAACAAAGAATGGGTCATCGGGGAAGCCGCGGCATTTCTTTGAAATTATTAACAAACTTTTGCATTTAGGTATATATTATGATTTAAGCCAGAGGAAGATATTTTAAGACAAATAGATTTTTCATAGCTGCTCATTATAGTTTTGTCAGCCTATTTTTATAATTAGTTAAAAAAAATAGGTAGGTAGTTATCAATTATTAAATAGGTATACATAAAACAAAATAAAGCACTATCTGCAAAATTTGAAAATTGAAATAAAAATACTATAGGTGCATACATTTAAGCAACGATGCAAACCTTTTACATCTGGAGTCAACGGGTACGCTACAGTCTCTATACAGGATTTTATATGAAAAACTAGCTTTCTCGACAGACGTTGTCCTGTGGTCTTACTATGAATAAGAATTTAAAAGAATGATAAAAATGACTTTTAACCAATGTCATTCCGACCGATGCATCTGTTTTAAATAACATATTTTCCATTCGAATTCTGTCTATCGCACCAACTATTAACCAACAAACTGACAGTTTGTGTATTAATTTAAAATTGAGTCTAATTTTTAAATCAAATTGTGGCGAAAACGCGAATAGTCAATAATCTATTCAGTTTTAGCGTTTTAATTTATAAAAAAATGCGCTTCAATGTTAACAAATTAGAAAAAAACTTGAATAAATCCATCACAAATATGCGTGCCAACTGCCAATATTTTTAATGTAGGGTAAATGAAACAATTTCACATCCATCCGTTGTTGTATCGTTCCATACTAACTAACTTGCTGACAGCTGACAGTTCCTGTCAAACATTAATTTAATTTCAATTTTTCAAATTTGGAATAAAAATTATATTGTTTAAAGTACCTACTAAAAAAGTTACCTACTTAGAGTTTTCTTTCATTTTCTAAACATCCACGTAACTTTCTTATTTTTTTTCTTTCATAAGAACCTTCTCCTGATAAAAGCCAACACGACAAAAAAAGAATTAGCGAAATCGGTCCAGCAGTTTAGGCGTGATGCGATGACATCGGAAAATAGCTCTCCATTTTTATAATATTGATTCTGTTATCCGGAGTGGAGTAGAATCCAATAAACCAAAAATGATAAAAATCTGTTCAGGCGATCTCGAGTTATAAGTGTTCGCACTAACCCGACTTTCTTTTAGGTATATCTTTAGATTTTCCATTTGAAGTTAATAAAACCTGTATTGTCTTTTACTGTAGATATAAAATACCTATAAAATATCTATTAATTTTTGAAGTACCTACTCTAACAAATTTCTTAACCTTGGAAAGACGTAGAAAGCAGCACTATCCCTATGTATTATTTACAATATCCGTGTCTTTTCTTGAGAGCATAAGACCTCCATTTCAGATACCTCTGAGGCCCCGTCCTAGCTGGTCGCATGATAGCACAATCGTGCGATTGCGATGATCGCATGAACGCGGACGCCCTGTTCAAACATATAACATTGTATGAACGTGTCCTAACTGACGTAAATTCAATCGTCCGATCGGTGCCTTGTTTGAAATGATCGTGTGTCGCTTGTATTGCTCTGTTGTATCGATAATTATTAATACGACACCTACTTGCCAAAAGTTCTTACTTACTAACATTCATATTTATTTGTTAGCGTTGTCAAGGAAAGTGGACTCGCGATCATACGATGGCAGTTAGGACACACAATTTTTCATCGTGCGATCACAAATTTGTTTATGCGATCATCGTAATCACACTATCGTGCGATTATGCGACCAGCTAGGACAGGACCTTAGAGGAAGGACTTATTCTCCCAGTCTTCATCCGATAAGACAGCTGTTCTAATATGGTGGGTGTATGGTAGGAAGACTAGATCTGCGTCCACTATAGCTCCCATTAATTGATAGATGGACATGGAAAGTTCCACGGTAACCTTTATGGCCTTGGTCTTGTTGTGGAACGGTCGCAGCAGATTCGCGAACCATGTACACGTTATGGATCTTTGGTTACGTTACATGTAACGGTTACAGCTCGCGGTTCAGGTGAGTACACAGCTTAATAGGAATGAGAAGTACATTCCATTTGAAATCTCAAGGAGATTGTATTACTTACTTACATACTTACTTCAGCCTTTTTCTTGTGTCCAGTATTGAACAAAGGCCCCCTCTTGGACTGTCATGCATCTCTGTCGGACGCGACTCTTTTCCAGTGCCTCAGGCCTGCTACTCTCTTAACGTCGTCGGACCATCTTGTCTGGGTCCTACCCACTTTTCTGCGTCCTGTTCTAGGCCTCCAGTCCAGCACCATCTTCGTCCACCTGCCATCAGACATACGCGCCACATGACCTGCCCAGTTCCACTTCTGCTCTGCGATACTTTGGGTCACATTCATTTTACGGTTCCTAAGTGAAATATTCAACATCCTTCTCTCCATTGCACTGTTGTATTGGTGAGATTAAATCTTATGTATTGTATACCCTATAAGGGTAGTTACTAGCTCTTTAGATATGGGAAATTTTCTAAGTAGTATGCGTGCCAGTTTGTTTCAGAACGTGGAACTTGGAAGGCACATCACTTTTTTATAAAAAGGCGTCAGTATAAGAACTTATTGCCTGAGGCAATTTTTTCCAGTCAACCGGTCCCATCCAATCTGAGACAGGCCAACCCCGGGAAGAAAATTCACTTACCCGAAAAACTCTGACCCGACCGGTGATCTTAGTCCACGCCAGTACAACTAGGCTACCGAGGTCGGTCGGCTCTTGACTGTACCCGCGTAAAGATAACGGTTCAAAATTTGGTGAGCATAACGATAAAAAGCGGGATCTAATGTGGGAAATATAATTTGGGTATCAAAATAAAATTAGTTTACACTAACGGTAATAAAAAAGCAGGGATTTTCTCAAAAAAACTTTGAGTTTAGCAATTTTATTCGATTAACTGTACAACTTCATTCCTGGCATTGCGACGAAAATAAGACTTTTTTATACATGTTTACAGCTTTTGACACCTACACTATTTGCATTTTTTCTACATTTGAATAAAAAATAGAATTTTATTTGATGACAAATATTATTATACTCAAACTATAACAAATGACTTTTTTAAATATTAAATGAATTTGGGTAAACACCTAAAGTAACCACAAATGCACTTTCGACATCTTTAACATAAAGCAAAGTTTGTGTAGTGAATGTGAAAATTGCGGGCACGGAGATTCAAACCCACGGCCAGTGCGTTCGATGGGTGTTATACGGTGTAGGTACATAAGGGTGGGCCGGAAAACCCCAATGTGCTATTTCGAAGTTGTAATAGCGCGGAAAAGTGCGAATCACATCGACAAATAAAAATAATTTTCAAAATCGGTTGACATCTTATACTCGCGCATTGGCCCTGAAGTTTAGGAAAATGTGAAAAATTTCATTTTACGTAGGTATATTTTTTTTTTAATTTTAAATAATAATAATAAAACACTTTATTGGTAAAAATATACAGAATAATCAACCAAAATTGGCGGGCTTATTGCCTGGGGCAATTCCTTCCAACCAACCTATTGTAATTAACATTTTAATTGTTGCATTTTATATATAAAAAAATAAATAAATACATATATATAAACAAATACGAAGGGGTTGGTGACCCAGCGGTTACAACGCCGGCTTTCGCACTGCGGACGTCGTGGTTCGATCCCAGGTGCCGACCATCTTCTTCTTTCACGACACAAGCTTTCGGTAGCTTACTGTGAAAGAATCAAGGAGTGTATTTGTGTTCACTTTGAGTGAGCACAGATTCATTTATATAAAAAAAAAAAAAAAAAAATATATCAAACATATACACATATATACACACATACAAATATAATATATAGAAAAAAAAAAGTAAACCATATTATAATGTACCTAATACAAAGTCAAGCATAGCGAGGGAAGAAAGGATCAGGAGACAGGAGTAGTAGGAAGGAAATGACGTTTCAATCTGTTTTTGAAAGAGAATAACGTTGGAGCGAGTCTGGTGTCATCAGGTAATTGGTTCCATAACCTGGACGCCTGTGCAGTGAAAGATGAAGTGAAAAATGAAGAACGATGTGATGGGATTTGCAGGATGCCACGTCCAGCAGACCGCAGAGGAAGGCCTCGGAGATGCTAATGGAGTGAATAAAGAGCTCAGTTAGGAGCGTTGGGGTTAGAGAATGCCGAGAAAAGTAATGTGAGAATGTGTAAGTCTCGTCGTTGTAACATAATTAACCATTTGAGTTCCGTTCTGAACTGAGATACTCTGTCAAACTTTCTGAGGCCAAAGATGATACATACTTAAGATTTCCGTTATTTAATCATTTGTGTCACCCACCCTAGTGTAAATACGAACGAAAACCGTCAACTGATACCACTGGTCTATACTAACCACTTAATAAATAAGACAAGTATAAAAAAAAATGGATTTTTAGCTAAAGAACCGTTCCAAAAATGGAACACTGGGAAGATACCTTCATTTAACCTTTAAGTATGGACGTCAATTTTATTTTACACTAT
This sequence comes from Mystacides longicornis, assembly GCA_963576905.1. NCBI lineage: Eukaryota > Metazoa > Arthropoda > Insecta > Trichoptera > Leptoceridae > Mystacides > Mystacides longicornis. Next base: position 10,692,580 of record OY756427.1, on the reverse strand, counting down.
CTTGGACATGGAATCACACAGGCTCCTATATTCACAAGCAATTTTTCTTCGGAAAACTATTATGAATTGCATTAAAATTGTATCTATGTCAAAATATGACTTTCTAACAATAAAAAAATGTATAATATTAAATAAACTTTTATCAAAAAATATAAGAAAATATAAAAAAGTTTACAACTATGGCACTTTTTAGGCTATTTGGTCATAGGTTATGTTTTTAACAATCTATTGTGTATAAAACTGTTTGTAGAGAAAAATTTATATTTGAACCTTAATTTCTAATGTATGAGATACAAAAATACACATAAAAGCCAAATCTAGCAACACACAAAAAAATTATGACAACGCGTACATGTTGTTAATTTTATTGGCAGTCTTGGTAACCGACGAGTTCATCGAAAATCAATTCATCGAAAATCAATTCATCGAAAATCAATTCATCGAAAATCAATTCATCGAAAATCAATTCATCGAAAATCAATTCATCGAATGATCAATTCATCGAAAATCAATTCATCGAATGATCAATTCATCGAATGACCAATTCATCGAAAATAAATATTTTGAATATATTTCGATGGGTCCTACGTAAAGTATCGTAAGTTGAAAATGACAACTTTACAGGACGGCCATTCAAAGGTTTGAAGTGATACATTTATCTAGAAATTAACATTAGAGAATTGAATTTTTGAACAGCGCTAAATAAAAACCGATATTTTAATTTTGTATTGTCAGTTTTTCATAATTATTAATACTTTTGGTAGAAATGATCTTACGATTTTATACTACGGTTTCTATTTGCACAAAAATATGGTATCTTACACATAGCATAGTGTACGTTGTAACCAAATCATATTCGAATATCGTATGTCATACTTACCATATTGTACTACGAAATTTTTGAAAAATTTCTTGTCGTATCTTATGCTTTTATTAGATTGCTCTGTAATTATTGTGAAAAAAAATATCGTATCTATTTGTGAAATATGTTGCGATAATTCCAAACGTATTTGTTCCCTTAAAAGTACCAAGTTTATTTTATACGACTATGAATAAAAACCCCTGACTATGAATAAACCCGGGACCCTGATGGGGGGCTGTTCTTCCTCCCATCAGGGTCCCGAGGACGAGGAAGACCCTCTCATACTGTGTTCGGCTCCTTCGAAGCAGTGCTGAGGAATCTGGACATGGTGTGGGAGGAGGTCATTAACGTTGCGCAAGATCGAGCGCAATGGAGAGCTCTTGTTACCTACCTATGCCCCTAAGTGAGGTCTTAAGGGAGTTTGGATTGGATGAATAAAAACTTTAACCTACCGAATGAATTTTTGTAGTAAATCTTAGGAATGTCACGCTTACCTACCTATGCGTTTAAATAAAAAATAAATTAATTAACACTTTTCTATACAAGGATCTCAGTAGGTATAGCGGGAGGAACTTATTGCCTCAGTATTTTTTTCTAGTCAAGCCGTCACGTCCAATCTTATACAGGCCAGCCACGGGTAATAAACACTTATAAAAACTCTGACCCCACCGGGAATCGAACCCGGAACCTCGTTATCTAAAGTTTACGTCTATACCACTAGGCTGTCGAGGTCAGCCCCTAGCGTGTGCTCGTATACAAAAGGATAAAATCCTTTTGAAAATACCGAAAGTACCAACACTCTTAACAATGTTCTTAAAGATAATAAGACTTTTTAGATAATCTACACAATTGTGAAGCGATATTTTTTTTTGTAAATCTAGGGTTTTTTGTAAATGAATGTTTTGAATAAGAGTTGTAAAAGTAGAAAGCAATAATAACAATTGTGTGCATGCCGACAAAAATATTTAAAAACAATACAAGGATTATTTTTATTGCCTTTACACCTTATCGGCATGACTCTTTAGACTACAGGTATTAATAATATAATAGCATTGTATATTTTTGCAAACTAAACATTCAACAAAAGTCACTTTTAAACAATGCGAGGTACCAACCACTTGACCAACAATGGTACCACCTCTGTGGTACTTAATGGAACATTATAAAAGGATACTCGATTTCAAGTTGAATTCTTTAAATTTTATAAACCAATATCACGTGTGTCATTGTTCACGCTGATCTTCCTTTTGGGGTGTAATTTTTTTATTGTTTAACTAGAATGTTTTTTGCAATAGTAGGTACCTACGACTCGACTGAATCCAAAGACTATAATGCGATCGATCACGCTGATTTTAGGTTAATTATAAATATTTTTCGGAAAATCAAGTATTAAGCATTTTATTCAACGAGATTTTAGGAATATATTCCTTATTTTAAACTTCGTAAATTTTAATATCTTTTTACCTATTTAATGTCTTTATACAATACTTTGTATACAATAAAACAGTTGTATGCGGAATGTTATGTGTTTGGAAGAAGCGAAAGAGGTTCGTTTGGATAGGAAATAATAGAAGTCCGTACCTACTCTCTGCTTACCAATTTCGGGAAACGGCGTGATGGGCAATAATAAAAGAGTTTACTTAGTTACCTATTACGAACTGTAAGAACAAAACATTTTTTTAGCTCTGCACTCGTTTTCGAGTGATTCGGCATGAACAAAACATAATACCTATTTAATATTTTGTGTGTCCCCTTACAGAGGCATCTGTCGTATTCAGGAGGAAGGAATAAATCTTACCTACACATTTTTTTCCACTTAAAACACCAGTTACTCTCTGTTACTGCAGTTGATTTGTTCGAAATCAGTGTATTTCAGAGAAATCATATTTCAATATGATATTCGATATAGTGCTTTTTTTTAAATAAACAGGTGCAGTCTGCCGATACTTTCTTCAACGTGTAGATTTACAAACCACACATTTCTTTCGGAAATGTAAATTACAACTATAGAGTGAATGTTATAGAACTTACGATACAAAAAAAATATCTAGAAAAATATATAAAAATAAATAAACTTATGGATGTTGCATGTACCTACTCTTCTTTGAGCTTTTGCCATCCTTGCTCTCAAGGAGATCGTCCATCAGAACATTTATTTCACTTGATTCGGTTACAAAAGGCAAAGGAGATTCTAAGAGAGTATAAAAAACCTTAATTTATGCGAATACTTAAAAGTTTTGAAGTGTAAAATATCTTATGTTTAAAATACCTAATCGCGTATAATGTGGTAAGAATGACATACAACAAAAAATGTCCTAATACTCCGATGTAAATTATGGTAAGATATCATACCATATCGTTTTCAATTCCGCTTTCCGACGTAAATTATTTTAAATTACACTTACCATATTTTGTTTTCATCCCTAAGCCATGTAAAATATTTTAAGTTCTTCATACAATTATTTACGTCGTTGCATAATTGAAATTACTCAACCAATATATTTGATAATTCGTATTAATTGGGAAATAGATCAGTGTAACACATGAATAATGAACAGATAACCCAAGTTACGAACAAACATATTTTCTGTGAGTTAGATAATATTATATTCCAAACGGCGGCATAAACTTTATTTCAAATTTGCTATTTTTATTAATTTTATTGGCCAACTCATAAAAAATACGCTTAAAGTGAACAAAAGTCTTATTGAAATGTGCGCGTACACACAGCAACTAATTTCTTAAAAAACAAAAAAAAATAATAGGTGATCCATCTTTTGTTAAGTCGAACGTCGTAAAATATCGTAAATTGAAGTTACGATAGGGGTGCACAGGTAGGCAGACAGCGTGTATTGTGTCCAGAGACAATACAATGCTATACGTGGGACTATTTGGTCAAAAGTGATGATACCATAATTGACGTGTATCAAAAAACATATTTCTAGTATCGATATCAACTTGCTGTTTTGGGAAGTGATAAAATACATAAAATGAAGCATGTTTCCGTTAAAACATGAAAAACGCAATTCTGTGGGATACCATAACTTACGTAGGACCGATCGATTTGAGAGACACAGCCTTTTTGACAACCAAACCCATGTGTTGAAATATTTGGACTTCAATTTAGAAAATGGGCCTATCGTGCGATAAAATATCACACACTTTCAAAGTATGCGCAAGCAAGCAAGCAAGCAAGCAAGCAAGCAAGCAAGCAAGCAAGCAAGCAAGCAAGCAAGCAAGCAAGCAAGCAAGCAAGCAAGCAAGCAAGCAAGCAAGCAAGCAAGCAAGCAAGCAAGCAAGCAAGCAAGCAAGCAAGCAAGCAAGCAAGCAAGCAAGCAAGCAAGCAAGCAAGCAAGCAAGCAAGCAAGCAAGCAAGCAAGCAAGCAAGCAAGCAAGCAAGCAAGCAAGCAAGCAAGCAAGCAAGCAAGCAAGCAAGCAAGCAAGCAAGCAAGCAAGCAAGCAAGCAAGCAAGCAAGCAAGCAAGCAAGCAAGCAAGCAAGCAAGCAAGCAAGCAAGCAAGCAAGCAAGCAAGCAAGCAAGCAAGCAAGCAAGCAAGCAAGCAAGCAAGCAAGCAAGCAAGCAAGCAAGCAAGCAAGCAAGCAAGCAAGCAAGCAAGCAAGCAAGCAAGCAAGCAAGCAAGCAAGCAAGCAAGCAAGCAAGCAAGCAAGCAAGCAAGCAAGCAAGCAAGCAAGCAAGCAAGCAAGCAAGCAAGCAAGCAAGCAAGCAAGCAAGCAAGCAAGCAAGCAAGCAAGCAAGCAAGCAAGCAAGCAAGCAAGCAAGCAAGCAAGCAAGCAAGCAAGCAAGCAAGCAAGCAAGCAAGCAAGCAAGCAAGCAAGCAAGCAAGCAAGCAAGCAAGCAAGCAAGCAAGCAAGCAAGCAAGCAAGCAAGCAAGCAAGCAAGCAAGCAACATTAATTTGTAAATAACCTGTTCATATGCCTATGATATAAAATAAAATTATAATTGAAGTGGTTGGTGACCCAGTGGTTACAACGCCGGCTTTCGTACTGTGGACGTCGTGGTTCGATCCCAGGTGCCAACCATCTTCCTCTTTCAGGACACAAGCTTTAAGTAGCTTACTGTGAAAGAGTCCATGAGTGTATTTGTGTTCACTTTGAGTGAGCACAGATTCATTTAATAAAAAAAAAAAATATACAAAAAAATACTCCAACGTACGTCAAAATCGCCGCCATCTTTAATTTATAGGAGTGACCAAACTGAAGCTTTACCTTATTATTAGGTCATAAACAATTTCTCTAAAATATCTTCATAATAATGGTTTTCGATGAATTGATCATTCGATGAATTGATCATTCGATGAATTGATCATTCGATGAATTGATTTTCGATGAACTCGTTTTCGATGAATTGATTTTCGATGAATTGATTTTCGATGAATTGATTTTCGATCAATTGATTTTCGATGAATTGATCATTCGATGAATTGATTTTCGATGAACTCGTCGTGAATCGGCAGTCTTGCATAGCGGATGAGAACATTGCAGGCAGATCTTGAACCTATGTCTTCTTCATCACTGTCTTGACGCTGTATAAATTCAGTCTGATATAATAAACTCATATACTCAATAGCCTCCTCATTGTCCGATTGATCTGCAGCTAACAGCAACTTGGTCAATTCTTCCTCAAAAGATAGACCGTATTTTTTTTTTGCAGGTTGCTCACGTGATTTAGGACGGATAGTTTTGTATTAGAAGAATAATTTTCCTTAGCATATTCTGCCATTTTGCACAAAAATCAAATACAAAAATAAAAACTCACTATAAATATTTTGTATGACAGCTATGGACATGGAGTCACACAGGCTCCGGTCAAATTTTCGATCTATATAACTTACCTACTATGCAACCCACGATATGTATTTTATGCTTGCGGGTCATCTCATTACTAAAAATGAAGCTACTGAGCTGCTGGGTCCCAAGGAGAGGGGAGAAGTGTACGAAAAGAAGAAACCCGAACTATCGCGGAGCCTGTGAGACTACACGTCCATACTTAAAGGTTAACATTGGGGCTTTAGTATGGGAATTCAAAAACGATTTTTAGCGTAATAATGATATATGGACACAAGAATTTAGACAAACTTAGAACGTTGTGTACCAATCAAGCAATAGGCAATGAGAAATAAACAAAAATGGATATAGTCATATCCTGGCGCTAACTATATGAAAGCGGTAGCTGTCTATTAAAAGTTGGTCGCTCTAGTTGTTCTAAAAAAACCTACAGATGGCTCTACATATATCTCATTAAAACACTTGAAGTGAACACAAATACACTTTTGACATCTTTGACAGTAAGCAAATGCTTGTGTCGTGAAAGTGGAAAATGGTCGACACGGCCGGGATTCGAACCCACGACCTCCACACGAAACAGTGCGAAAGCCGGCGTCGTAACCGCTGGTCTATCAACCACCATTTATTGAGAATAATAAGATTTGAATAACATTTATATGTATAACAAATCAATCTACAATTATTTTATTACATTTTCATACCGTAATACCAAGATTCCATTCAACGTTTACATGAGTAATTTTGTTTCCAAAAGATGACTTAATGTCTTTTTGAGAAATTTGTATGAAGATCCTAAAAAAAAGAGTTTTTTTTAAATAGCTCTAAATATATTAAAGTTAATGCAGCAAATTGTATTTAAGAACCTTCTCCAGCATTTTGTACGGCTCTGGGTATATTAATATCTGACGTAGCATTTGTATTTTGAGCGTGATGTTCACAAATAAGGTAAAAGTATTGTCAAAGGCAAATAAAAAACAAACATTTCTGAATTATTATGTAGATATTCGGGAATTTAAACATTACCTCCTAATGGCGAACGTTGTTAGCGTAAAGTGATCACACTAAGCCAGCCTCCGAAATGATAGTAGAAGACGGTCGTAACGAACGGTTTGTTCATACCATTTAAAAATCGAACAGTAAGTATTAGTCAGTCATCAGTTGTTGTTGATATAATAACAAACAGAATTATTTGATTCAGCTAATAAGTCGTAAACACAACAATAAAATTTTGTTTTGAGGCGGGACGAAGTTTGACGGGTCAGCTAGTATTCATATTGTTTTTAATTGCGTTGCGTGATTTCTTTAGCTCTCTTTAACAAAAAGGAAAACTTTTCAAGAGAATCCTCAAAAAGACCAAATAAATTTTCGTAGCAAACGCTGGGTTTCAAAAGAATTTCAACATAAGATAAATAAACTCAAAACGTGATTTCACTTCATTTTAAATATAACTGGGAAGTTCGTCCGAAGCTCGTTATTTTGTTTGAAACACTATCTCCTCACATGTCATTCTTCGTAAAAAAATTCATACAAATTACTTGGCATTAGCGACTGAAGGAATTTTTTTTTTTCATAATTACCATAGGAAATATTTTAATTCGATGCTTTCTATGACGATTAATAATAACGTGTATCCGCGGGAAATATTAAATCGAAGAAAATGTGAAGAGTTTCGTAGATAAAACTTTACTATGGGAATAAAATGTCAATTGTCCGCAACTGTCAACGTGGTAAAGTACAAGTAAAATTGGGTCCCTTTAATGGTGGTGAAATTGTCAGTGTAGAACATCTTGTATTGTGATTACCGTGTTGATAACAACATTGTGGTTATTTTTAAAGACAACCGTCTTGTCAGACGAGGCACCGCTCCCTAGGAACCCAATGCATAAGGAACGATACAACTAATTAACAGAACAATCAAACAAAAAATTAATGACTGCTTTCTATTCCTGCTGTCCGAAAGGTTTTGCTGCTAGTTGAACAAAAATTTACAACATAAAAAGGTGATGAAATAACCTGGATTTCTTTTTCACAATCTTTTGACTTAGATTTTGTTTTGTGGTTTTTTTTTTTTTTGTTTATTGACGTCATACCGTAGTCACGTGGAATCAGCTAGTTCATCATGAATATTATGCCGTCATTTTTGTCGGTAGCTAATAGACTAAAAAATAAAAAACCGAAAATATCAACTTGTGAAATTTATATATCGATGGCATTTTATTCACACTTGTGCTAAATTCATTACATAATCGTAATCACTAATTGCCAAAGCCTATATTTGAGAGAGAGAAATAACAAAATATACCTAGGTATGCACTTACCCCACTTAGCATCTCCGTCTCGCACTTACCCCATCGTGTTAAAAATGTCCAGCCTTTAACTTATGCCAAAGACGGATCAACGTATTATAACAAGATTTTTAATATTATCTATGTGCATTTAAATTATTTGTGACAACTTTTTTTCTTTACACAAACTTTGATTTATCCGGTAAAATCATTAACTTACTTGATGGCCATGCAACTCCTGCAGAGTGTTGGCCACCTGAACAATGTTTTTTCAAGCCCTTGTATCTTGCACAAGAGACTCCCACTGATCTTCCACACCCAGCACGTCCATGTCTCAGACGACGTTGTCCATTAGCCGCTGTCTTGGTCTTCTACCAGTGGCCTTATTATCCAGAAGACCTCTCTAACCCGGAAGGGCAACATGCCCGATTCATGCCAATCTTCTAGATCTGATGTCACTGGTGATCAATGTTTGTCCTGTGAGTGCATGACAATTGTATTTCCACATTGCTTTTCAGCCTCCAGGTGCCAACCGCAATTCCCGGCCTAGGATCCAAGATTCGTTTCACTTACCTGGGATGTATTCTCACAAATACCAACAAGATGTCATCAGAAATAGTGTGGTGAATTCAGATCAGAATTAAAACGGCAGCAGCACTCCGAACGTTTATTTGTTCCAAGCTCCAGGTGTACGATACCCTCATTAAACCGGTAGTCATTTATGGCTGAGAGTCCTGGACTATGATACTCAGAAGATCAGCAACGTCCGCTGCCCTTTGCAAACAGGATTCTGAGACCGGTAACATCAGGCAGTATAGATTATTAAAGGACTGAAACCTTCTATTTTAATCATCCCACCTCGATATTATGTAGATATCAATCAAAGATTTTAAATTATGTCACTTATGGCTATCACGCAACGTGTTTTGAAATAATTTGTTTCCTCCTGTTGGGGTGGTGTTCTCCAAGCCAGCAAACGCATCCCCCCTCGAGCCTCTATAAAATGGATGTCGAAACTGGAGATACCTCAATTTACGAGTGGACGCCGTTTAGTCCATGTTTAATCAGTCTCAATAATTATTCAATTAGTAGTTATTTTTATGACGTAATAAGTTGCCAAAGTGAAAAGGCAATAACAAGAAACAATTATTATTGTGTGTATATTCGAAGAATTCAACCATTTTGTCGCTGAGCCTGTAAAAACTTCTCATCATCAAGCATGGACGTCCCCGAATCACCACCTTTATTCACCGGTAAAAGAGTGAGTCAATCATTCTCTCTTCCTCTCACCTAAAATAGGAGATATTTCTGCGGCACCTGATATGTCGATCAATTGTAATGAACAATGACTAGCAAAACCGATTTTGCGTACAAAGTTAACTAAATAGATAACGCGGGTCGGGAACATGGGAATACATTAAATTCATTATACCTAAAAAATAAAATTACATGAATTAGGTTTGAAATAAGTGAATAAAATTCTTAAGCATACGAAGGGGTACCAAAAAACGGGAATTGACCTACATGGGGAGGGAGATTGGAGGATCCATTAGGGACAATTATGTCTTTTGAGTTAGTGTACGAAAATCGGTTATAGTGAGATTTTTTTTAGTGAAACCACTTACTTTTTGCATTTCGGCGGAAAATGTGATTGTCCGGAGCAACGCGCGGCTGTATTTTTTTTTACATTTTTTTTTTCGACTTAATATTTTCCTGTTTTTTATCAAAACCGGCATGAAACCGATTGCCCAACCCCCCATACTGACCGGATCTAGCCCCTTGTGATTTTTTCTTCCCTAGACGTAAAAGAGACATCAGAGGAAAGCGTTTTGGCATTGTACATAGATCACGTAAAACAAAAATGTAGACATGCGTTCTAATGTACCTACACCTACATACATAATATCCAATTCATAGTCGTGCGGCCCGCAGTGATACTTCACCACATTGTACTATGAGGCCCGCAGTGATACCTCGCATTGTCTTATGAGGCCCTTGACTAGAAAAGTGTGACCACCGCTGCTTTAGTATGATCAGAGAATAAAAATAATGGTTTATTTTCTTTTTGACCAAATATGCTGTTTCTCAATTTGTTTAAATTCTTAGATTTGTCCCCTCAATGGTAGAAACAAGTGTCGTATTCAAGGGCGGAGAAATTGTGAAAAAAGACACATACATTACTGGGAAATTTTTTATGGTTTTTCAAAAGCAGCGTTTTTGTGAGATTTATTAATTTGTTTATCTATTTAAACTATTGGACTGTATTATGGATTGATTAATCTCATTTTGATAATACACTATTTTGCTAAGTTATTATCCGTATAAAAAAGGCAACATTTGGTTTTATTATACGGACACCATTGATCTTTCTGTGAGGGATTTTTTTTTTTAATTTGTAAAAAATACACGTGAATTTTTCCGTAGTTAAGTTTTCGATGATCGAATATCGAAACGATCATCGAAAGAGTTTCGAAAAATGTTCATACTAAAATGATCGAATGATTCGATCGTTTGATTTAAGAACACTAATTTCACGCTAATAAGTGCTTATTTGCGTGCAAATAGCTTTCCATAAAACTCGTACTAGTCTCACTGTACTGTAGGTATTTATTCATACATACGTAACTGAATTATTGTTTAGATATTGCATCCAAGCAGAAGTAATAATTGTATCTATTTAACTTCTAGAAAAGCTCTTCATCTTATTGTGTTTCTGAAAAAAGGAGGAGGAATGGGATGGACAATCACCTGGCAAATCTCTGGCGTCTCATCCCTGCACATTTTCGGGAAAACGAATCACGCCGCATTTCTGAGGCGGATATAGTTGAAATGGCCACGAAATACATCAAATTTCTCCAAAATAAAATTCACTGTAAGTACCTACGTATACCTAATCATTTATTAACTGCCAGTTTCATAAAACCTAAAGAATATCTTAAATGCCTTTAAAAAATAACGCGTTTCATAACAACAAAATGTCACATAAAGTTGACTTGAAGTTAAAGTCCCGTCGATGGTACTTTAAGTCGAGTTTTTAGGTATGATGCCGTAAAGATAGCTTAATGAAAATTACAGAATACATAGTTTGACAATTTGGCCAGTTTTTGAAAATATTTATAAAAGTTTTGTGATTTTTTTTTTAAATATTCTTCAAAGTTTTAGTAAAATGTATAGGTAATTGTACCTTATTTTGAGATTCAACATTTTTTGTTGGCACGATGATATCAGATAGACCCATAATTAGTTTTCGATCTGCTAGGTATACTTTTCAGCTATTTCAGAAAAAAAAAATATTTTGTACGTTTCTCAAAAATGACTATAATAACTATTACTCGAAAACTATCAAAAATCACTGAACATATTATTTTGTTGGTGTCTCTGTAACCATTTATATCCTGCAAGTCAGGGTTTGACAAAAAAAAAAATACTAAAATAACTTTAACTCGAAAACTTTAAAAAATCACTGATAATATATTAAGTTACTATCTTTCTCTGGACTTTCGCTAAGTCGTACTTTCTGGGACATCCTGTATGATAGAAACTAACAAACATAATAAAAATTATAATAATGAAAATTTTATTCACATATAGATACAGACAAGCAATTCTTAAATACACGGTGAAACAGCGATAATGGATAACCCGAAGCAGGAAGGTAGAGAACCTCAATACCCATCGATTTAACCCCCGTGTATGTTCAGAGATATTGGGTCGTTCAAAAGTAATTCACGTATTTGTGAATTTTGAATAATTTCCGGATTTCAGAATAAAATATAGAACTGTGGCCATACCATTGAATTCCAATAGCGAAAGTCCATCGGGTATAAGCTGGGGACCTTAGGGGTCAGCTTTTGGACCCCTGGTTATTTTGGATATTATTTCTTTATTTTATAAATAATATATTTTATTCAAATATCACAACAAATAATTATGAAGTTAGGTACCACAAATAATTTAAAAAGAGACTTTTACCACCCATATAACAAGGATGTGTCTTAATGAAAAATTGTTGATACCTACATAGTTATGAGAGCGTTTTAGCAAGATCCCGTTAAATCAGCCGAATGAAATTTTCAGGGGTTGTTATCCATGAATAGAAGCAGTTTTTTTTAAATAAGTTGTAGAAAAAAAAGTTACATATGTGAAAATTTGCTCTTAGAGACCTTTAAAATTTTTGGGAAAATTTAGCTTGGAAGAAATACTTATTTAAGAAAATATTTTTTTAAACAAAAAATATCGGGTAGGTACCTACTGACTTACCAACATATAAGATAGCATTAGTACCACTATCGGACAATTCTCAGAAAAACATCATGATCTTAAAATCAATGGTTCGGTCACAGTTCTGTATTTTAGTCTGAAATCCGAAATTTATTAAAAATTCACAAAAACGTAAATAACTTCTGAACCACCCAATATCGCTGAACATACATGGGGGTTAAATCAATTGGTATTGAGGTCCTCTACCTCCCTGCTTCTGGTTATCCACTATCGCTGTTACACTTGGTCATGCGAAGTGCTTTTGTCAAACTATTGACTTACTAGCTGACCCGCCCGTCGACCTTCGACCTAACCCAGAAATTTTGTTTTACATGAATAAAATGCAGTTTACGACAAAACTTAATTAAATTTAACCAATAATTAGTTAATAATTATCGTTGAAAGGGATGCGGGATGCAGTTCGCCGGGACATAAGTTTGTAATCAAAACAATTATTTTTTGCTGACTTATTTGTTCAAAACAGCCTTATATACCCCGCTGCGGTAATAGCCGTTGCGTCCCTGGATGTTCAAATATGCGATGTATATGGACAAAACGGCTATTGTTTTTTCAGAAGTTACTGAAATAAAAAACTAACATATTCCGTTTCAAGAGGTTCCCTTAGTTCTAGAAATACAAAAAAATAATAATGCATAATCTTTAACCAAAAAACTTGGACAGAATTATATCGGTTAGCACAATGTTTTCATCCTCAAGCATAAGCATTTTTTGTAAAGTGACGCTGTGGAGAAAAAAAATACTAAAATAGGGTGGACATTAAGGCAAAATGGGGTGAATATCATTTTTAACAGATTTCGTTTACTAATAATGCCATTCATAATAATAAATTTACAGCAAAAACTAAATATTAATGCTCTATTGAGAAATGAAAATGACAGATCGACAGAAAATCCGCGAACACAAGCTATGTTTTCCATAGATGTACATGGTAACACAACCAACTTTCAAATGATTTCTTGACATTTCAAATTTTTACCTAAGTAGGCGGGGCTATTTTTAAGCTATTTCACGCGCCATTTTAAAGGAGGCTTTAGATTTTTAAAGTACCTATCTTTAACTGTAGAGTTCTTTTGTTGCTCTTTTTTTAAACCGGACGGCCGTAAGGTTTGGATATAGAACACGCAGTAAGGCTGTGCAACAATTTATTACAAGGTAGATACATAAGGATGCTTATTTCTTATCCATTATTAGAATTGTACGTAGATGAGACACCAGTTGGGAGTTGGGAGAATATTTTACATCATGCTCATTTCAACTTTTTAGTTGTCTTTTTTAGGTATTCCCTATTGGCTGAGTTATGAACATAACATTTTGTTTTATATTATTCAGTGTTTTTTTTTTATTTTATTTTTAGCTGAAGAACAACAGGATGCTTCCAACCAATTTAGAAGAGGATACCAAGAGTGTTTGTCCGAGACTCTGCAATTTTTAATGGACAATATGGTATATATTATATAGTCGTATGGTTAAAATGCGCATTGATCTCAAATTTATAAAATCAATTTCAATTCCCTCAGCCGATTCTTGGCATCAGTCGTCAGAAAATTCAAAACCTCCATCGAGTCAAAACACATATGTGCTGGCCACTCATGCAAAATATTATGCTGTATCGTCTGTCTGTCGCTCCCACATTCACATCAGGGACTGTTAATGTAACCCCATCTATGAAGTTCGGCCACACTTCTTGCACATGCACAGTCCGTTCTTATAAGGTATGAATAGCACCATGAGCGTTTATCCAGTTCGAAGCCGGCAACCCTATTTGATGGATCAGACACAAAGAATTTGTTCTTAGTATCCGCACCGTTCAACTCCGGTGCCCTAGCCAGATTCACTGTAAATCCACCGCTCTCCAAACCTTTTGTCGAGTCCAAAAAGGCTTTCTGGATTTGAGTTTGGTGTCAGGTACTTCTCCAAAGGCCGTTTTTAGTAGAGACAAATTAACTGGTCTTGGCCCTTTCCCTCTCTCTCATCGCAGATGCGTTTCTGTGAAGGTGAGCGGGGGCTATGTTGGAGAGCACGGGCAGCCATCGGCACCGAGTGGGTTTCAGGGTACTTACCTGGTATAATCTTCATGCCAGAGTTGAGTTAGACGTCAACCTACCTGATATGAGCAGTGAGCACTCCTGCTCCAAAAGAGTGCACAATATTCGGCGGTCGAGTATACAAGTCGATCGGGCACCCGGCTTTTAATAAACTCTGGAAACATCTCATCAAATCCAGCCGATTTTTCACATGTGACATTTTCCAATGTCAGTTCGTCCATCGAGAAATCTCCAGAAAAGATGGGATTATCTAGAAAGTTTTCCCTAATCCTACCTAAGTAGTTCGTAATAAATTTCTCTTGAATGTGATTTATGGAAGTCTTAGAAACAGTCATCATGCACCTCACTGCATCGTCCGGAGTTACCTGCAAAGAGGATGTCTGGCTTGGGAATTCAGGTGGTGCTGTTCCCAGTTTTCGAAGAATGCGCCAAGCTTTACGGCTTGTAAGACAGTAAGCCATCTTTTGGAAACAAAAATACTCATGTAAACGTTGAATGGAATCTTGGTATTACCGTATGAAAATGTAATAAAATAATTGGAGATTGATTTGTTATATATATAAATGTTATTCAAATCTTATTATTCTCAATAAATAAAGATTTAATGAAAAAATTTGCAAAATAATTCCTCCATTTTGAAGTTTGACATATTTTAGTGACATATGGGTCGGTACAACAGCTGCCTTTGTCACACATAGAGGGTGTAGGAAATGTAGCTAAGATTCAAACCATAGAGAGAGTAAAACTTGCACATTATGTAGGTAGGTTCGTATAATATTATTTGAGGTCGGTAAAAGAGCTGCCTTCATCATTAGTCAATCACCTAAAATTTGTAACATTCCACACATAGAGGGATGTAGCTAAGATTCAAACCATAGAGAGAGTAAAACTAGCATAATATTACGTAGGTAGGTTCGATTGAACAGTAAAATTTAATCAAGTGTGAGATGTAACATATTATAATACATGCAGTTTTTTTTTTCATGTGAGTGTCAAACTGTAATTTTCTTCTTTCTTTTTAATAAGCATTAAAAGTGTCATTCTTCTCTCTTTTTATGAATTGTGAAAGTGTCATTCTTCTCTCTTTTTATGAATTGTGAAAGTGTCATTCTTCTTTTTCTGTGCTTATGTCAGTTATAGAGGTCTGTTAAGCAATGGGAAGCTAGACTAGAACCTGTTTATTTACCTACCAATCAAGCCTGACAATCAGAATCAAAAACGTAAAGCAAGACGGGTATAAGCTAGTCCTTAATAATTTCAATATTGCATGTATTTTAAATGTTTTAATTTACTATCAGTGGACAACGTTTTTTTATATATAATGTTTATAGGATTGCTGCTAGTGATGGCTTAACAGTAATTTGTTGGAAAATGGTGAGAAAATTTTGCTATCAAATTTTATTAGCAACTGCTGATCAGTAGATGGCACCAGGATATTAAAAATATGTCCATTTAAACCTGTCTCTATTTAATGCCTATTGTCCATGTCGAACAAAATCAAAATATTTATGGGTTCCCGTCGTTTTAGAGGACTAGATATTACATATAGGACCAATCATTTGATGCCAATCATCAAACCTTTTTTTTGCTTTAGGACGGCAAGAGATGCGAGTTCGATTGCCGCAGGGGCAATGGGATTTTTCAGCATGTCGAGGATTCCCATAATTTCAAAATTTTGGCTATATCGACGAATTTGACCACCTAAATGGCGAACGTTGTTAACGTAAAATGATCACACTTATGGGTTGTTTTCTACAGATACGCCGCTACTATAAACAGCCGATATGTCAGTTGAGAAGATTTTCAATTTTGTTTCCGTAGTAACAAAAAACATTGTCATATAATTTTGAATGACGCCGTCTTGTCAGACGACGGACAGTTCGGCGTTCCCTAGGAACCCAGTGCATAAGACAGCCTTTTTAACAGCAGTAGAAGACGGTCGTTCGTCCGTAGTGGTTCAAATTTGTATAAAATTTACCTCTTAAAATCGAACACTATTATTTGGTTCTTTATGTAAAATCTAGTAGTGGAAAACGGCGCGAGAATTCATAAAAAATTACAGTAATTGCTGGTGTTTTGCCAGCTGATCAATAGACTTGCAAATCTTTGGTGTAGAATACTGAATGGTGTGGTAGCTAAAATAAGTTCAGAATGCGGTAGCTTAGAAATGCAGTTAAAGGTGTTTACGTTAAACAACAATGGAAATCTGGCAGGAGAGATAAAACTGTGGATTGTCTGCGAGTCTGGTGTATTGTTTCTTTCCAGACATATGATCAATAATGAGCTCAAACTTTATTGTTTTTGACTTCATAATAATTGATAACAGGTGATGGTAACTTGAAGGCAAAGCTCTATGTTCTTGATCTGGCACCTGATCCACGGTGTCCGTGTGGCGGAAGAAGACAATATTCGGACCACTTTCTTTGGGAATATCCCAAAATAAACATGGCGAGACGAACTGATAGCAGGTTTCACCCATGCCCATGACTTGCCCAGACCATTAGAGTCATTAGTTGTTACATATTTTTTATACAGCGTGTCGACGATCCACCAGTCTCGTAGACTCGTAATTATGCGTCATTGAATACTATTCATTGCCTTTTTAATTCGACTTTTGGACGTAGTACGTACTGATACGTAGCTTTTAGGTGGTACATTGGTTTTTTTATAATTTTATTTTTGTTCCTTTTTTATGCGGTGTGGGTGTAAAATCATTTAATGACAGATGGTGATAGCTCTAGTTTATATATGTATTTCAGCAGGTTTAAGTAGGCATTTATTGTGGTATAAATATATGTTAGAAAACATAATTTAGGCTATGTCCTAACTGAAAAGTGATCGCGCGACCATGCGATGAACGGTCTTACAATGTTCTCAATTTGAACGATCCGTCCGCGTTAGAATATAATATGAAACACGTCTCGCGGACGATCGAACGCTTTCAGGACACACAGTAACGGTTTTTATAAAGTCCAAGTAAACTCAAAATTTCCGCAATTCAATTTTTGTTGTCAATTTGATCTGAATATTTTCTGTCGTTTACACATAAATAAATTGATTGCAAGGATTTTTTTTTCCTGGGGCGTCAAATGAAGGCGTTCCTACTTTTACACGCACTTGTTCTTTTTACTTTTAATAACTCATGTTTTAACATACAGTCTGTATGAAATAATAACTAAGGTTCCTGAAACATCCAGGGGTGTGGTATGGCGCTATGATATTAATATTTACTTCTTTTGTCTCAAACCTATCCAGCGTGGCAATTTCTTACAGCGTAAGGACCAATCACTAATTAGTTATGATATTTTCAGATAATTTCAACACAACGCCTGAGAACAATACAAATAGAAATCCTCAAATAGACACGTCCAATAACAATAACCCATTTCGTAATGAAATGTTCACCCCTTTACAAAATCAGTCTGCTACGCTCAAGAGAGGCCAACCGTCTCCTGGATCTGATATCATGGGACATCGAACATCTTTTACCCATCAGCCATATTCTTCATTGATTAGAGACAATTTTGGATCAATTGATGTGTATAGTAATAATTTCATGCAACAAAAAAAAGATGGAACATGCCACAACATGAGGAATGTGATGTTTGCCAACAAGGATGACTTAACTGCTTCTCAAGTGACAGAAAATGAGGGATTATACTCGACGGTAGCCCTTACTCGGAATAAAAGTGAAAATTCATTACAAAATATTCAACAACAAGATTTAGTGCAGAGAAAAAATACATTTTTTTCAGAAGATAACGGTAGCCATTCTTACAAATTTAAGAATACACTCGAGCAAAGATTTTCCCATGATCACTCCATGGATTACATATTATCATCCAATGACATCGACTCGATCAGTTCTAACGACAAATCTCCACCCAGAAACACACAGCCTCGTGTGAGCAACACACTAAGCCACAAAAGAGGAAAATTGGGAGAACACAACAGGGAAAACTCGAGTGATAATGCAGACGAAAGCTCCTCAGGAACAAACTCTAGTCAAAACAATGTAAGACACGATGCGTCCATTAATATATTCGGTTTTAAAGATTCTGTCAATTCCGAAGAACTATTCAAAGGTAAACTCAACACCAACGAGTCTGATAATAAAAAGTACGAAGGGAAATATTCGCTACCTGGTAAAGTACCCATTTTTGCTTTGCACGCAAAGGGATCATTTTATGTGCCCACAAGCATAGACTACGATAGTTTGGTTCCATTCTTGGGACATCAAGATCTATTAGATTTCCCCACATCGCGACCGAACACATTCTTCCATACGGTCACTATCAATGTAAACGTTCAACCGATTAAGTTGCGATAAAAAAAAAGTTGCGATAAAATTTAATGTATGTAAAACAAGAGAAGGAGTATCAGAATAAACATGTCAAAAATCGTACAAAAGTAATTATTTTCACTGTCTTATCTAAATATGTATAATTATTAAGGAGGTTTGTTTAAAATAAAATTAAATAAAGTTGTCTTTATATTCTTTTTTTTATTTAAGATCGATTCATTCGCGCAGAATATTATGTTTATATTTAACTTTTATGTTTAAAAAAAAACCAACATTATGTTAAATATTCGTTTGGAAAAACATAAATTATGTAAGATTCACGTGTCTCCTAAATGTGAAAAAAAAATGCCTAGATTCATACCCATATATAAAAATGAGCAATACTTATGCATTACAAAGTTTGTATTTCGACACTAAACGCCGACGCTTTCCATACCTTGGACGCGTGTTCAGACGTTCACTTGCCATTTCGATACGTATCCGACGCTTTAATCCTATGTCACCATTGGTGGTAATGGTTGCTCACATGTATTTATAATCTATCCACCCGGGAGACCTGGTGACCATCGATGGTTATCAGCAAATGTTTTTTGGGGCAGGCACAAATTGCCACGAGTTCTTTTTACTTTCACTCGAAACCCAAAGCATCTGCGCTGTACTTCCTTTTCCAAAGCACATTTCTCCCACTAGACAATCTGTAGGATCTCTCTATGTTATTGGTATTCCTCCTGATCTCGCATGGACTCTTATCATTGAGAAAGTCCATCATGGTAAAAATAAACATAAATGGATCCAATACGCAACCCTGTAGGACCACCTGGCGTTTTGACGCTACACTCGGAGTCTTCACACAGGAACTGATGCACAATTTTAACTATTTTTTTAAGGTAAACCGTACATAGCTAATATTATTTCCCATATTGGTGGTCTTTGTGGGCTGTCGAAGGAATTTTCAAAACCTTTGTAGGTAGCAACAAGCAACTGGAGAGTTGAACTCATAACATTATTGAAAGATGCAACTGACACATAAGCAGGCGGTTACAATGCGGCTTTGTACCTGCCAGTACAGAGAAGACATCAGCTGTAATTAATCGTGGATGATGGTATTAAGGAGACCAGACCCGCGTCCACGGGTGGTTTCAGCAGTCAAGTGCATTTGACGCAATTTTACGACTGGCTAAATCTATTCACATAGGTACCTGCATAATAGGTCTGTAGATAACATAGTAAGTATTATGAATATGACAAAATTAACAAGAAATGTGTGTTACGGTGAAAACTATTGTTAAGTGAAACATACCATAGTTGTCGCCGTTTTTTTTATTCAAAAGGTTTGTAAATTTGTATTAAAATACTTTTCGTTGATAGATATATTATTGCAAGTTTAGTTACAGCAGTAGGGCTAGTACGAGTTTTATCGTAAGCTAATTGCACGCTAACAAACGCTTATTAGCGTGCAAATAGTATTCTAAGATCAAACCAAATCAAGATAAAAAAAAAAACTATCGAATCGTTCGATCATTTGTATGGAATTTTATTCGAATTACATATAGGATGTATTGATGCTACTCATGTTGCAATAGTCCCACCAGGGCTATGGAATCCTGATTATCAGGAAAAAATATCATTCAATAACTGTGCAGCTGATTTACGATGCTGCTATGTTTCCTGGGATCATTAATGAATTAATTAGTCATTGATTATTAAGGGTAAATTTGCAACAAAGTTTGCGATGAAACAAGGACCTTGTTTTGTAGGTTGGTTTATTGAAAAGCAGCGCCATCTGTGTTAGGGTTGAAGAATTAGATTGTACCTAAGTAGGCTTATGTAGGGTATTGTTATGGCTTGATTTACGCAGATGGTGGTTATTTATTTATTTATTTATTTAATACAATATACGGCGAAAAACGCCTATTACATGTTAAAAAAAAAACAAATCAAACACACCACGCAAACTGGTAAACTCTTGAAAATTTATAAAATGCAAGCACATTCCTCAAAACTTAAATTAAAGTATAAATCACAACAAAAACCATAAACAACATTAATCAGATTTCAAAACTTTTGGTGTGATGGATACATGACAAATGGATAGGGCATATAAAATTATTATTTTTTTTTTTTAACAAATGAATCTGAATCTGTGTATTTGTGTTCACTCAAAGTGAACACAAATACACTCCTTGACTCTTTCACAGTAAGCTACTGAAAGCTTGTGTCGTGAAAGAGGAAGATGGTCGGCACCTGGGATCGAACCACGACGTCCGCAGTACGAAAGCCGGCGCTGTAACCGCTGGGTCACCAACCACTTCAAATTTCTATTTTAAAGAATTAAAAACAAAATGTATGCACAAAACGTCACATAATTTCACATAATTTCTATTTTAAAGAATTAAAAACAAAATGTATGCACAAAACGTCACATAAATAAAATAAAAGTTAAAATGTAGAATATAGAAATGTAAATTAAATGAAAGTATACATTATGCATTGTCAAAATCAAATTACAACTTTAAAATAGAAAAACACAAATAAAAACATTGAAAACTATATAAAATGGCATATAAATGGCGAAATCAAAAGTAAAGTGTAGATAATGGAAATTGGAAATTGAATGAGAGTATACAATATTCATTGACAGAATTACAATATACAATAGTAAAATACAAATAAAAAACATTGAAAACTCGTAAAATTTCGTCACACTTCGTCGCTTCGGCGCTCGCCGATTAATTAATCAATTTCACGGATGCGGGACAATCAAAATTTCTGTTACAATTGGTACTAAAATCGACACCAGATAATTAAGATGTATTAAACGATCAGAAGGTGTGGAATCAGTTCAATGTCGCCATACTAATGCTGGAAGACCTAGCGTAAGTGATAATAACGAAGCGCAGCTTTGAATTTAATAATTATTGTTAAATAAGAGCCTTAAGAATTAAAAAGTCTATGCCTTCATAACACCATCTGATCATTTAATAAGGATTATTTTCCAAAACTGTAGTAAAAAATACAATATTTGTACCTTTTAGTTGCACGCCAAGTGTATTACATACTTTTTTGGAGTAAGTCCTTTCGAAAAATCGAAATTAAAAAAGCAAAAAAGCAGACATGTGATCTTAAAACGTTTTATTTCTGAGGTTTCTTGTTTTTTACTTTAAAGAAAAATGTATTTTTAGTTTCCAAAATGAAGTACTTTGTTCACAATTATCAGTTTTAGGTCAAAAGATGGAAAATTAAAAAAAATACATAATTCGAAAACCACTGGCATTAGACTGCTGGTTAATGGGAACCAATTTATTGCAAAATAAAATAAGCTCTAGTATGGTTCGTAATGGGTTGAAATACCAGTCACCCTGTATAGATACCTAATATCATAATAATTACTGATTTAGGCAATAAGAAGCAACTTACAAACATGGGTACCTAATTGGACGGATAATAAGGGTATATTCCCAAATCCTTTGAGGAGATTAATTATTCTCGTACGTTATAATTAACTTCAAAATCAATCAAAGCAATCGGGCGTACCTACTCTGGAAAAGCTAATAATTTTTCTACCATCTGAACAACGAATAAGAGTACAGATTTGATTGTGTACACGAAAACAACAATATCTAATCTTCAATACAGGTTCAGAGGAAGTTTCTGAGGCTTGTCAATTACAAAAATGGTACTTATCCCAATAGAGAACATTGACTATGCCGGCCTGATGAGCGAGCTCGGCCTTCTCAGTTTACAGAGCAGAAGAACAATGTTCGATCTCTGCTTCTTGCACTAACTGCTAAACGGGACCATAGATTCCCCCAGTCTCGTAGAATGTATTCAATTTAAGGTTCCTGTTGGGCCCACCTTCTGGTGACATTTGACATTTGCTCTGATATTTCATGAAACTCATACTCGTAGCAATTAGAAGTGGTTGGTGGTCTAGCGGTTACGACGCCGGCTTTCGCACTGTTTCGTGCGGAGGTCGTGGGTTCGAATCCAGGTGCCGACCATCTTCCTCTTTCACGACACAAGCTTTAAGTAGCTTACTGTGAAAGAGTCAATTAGTGTATTTGTGTTCACTTTGAGTGAGCACAGATTCATTTAAAAAAAAAATAATAATAATAAATTACCTATACTACTCACCTCTTGTAAGGATTCACAGACTGGGAAACCTGGTGGGTGATCGGACTGATATCTTTGCTGTTGCTGTTTAAATATGACATATTACATTACTTTAAACAGAATGATTAACTGACATTGGGGAATCGATTTTCAAGTCATGGCGGTTGGTTTGTTGATTTATGATGGTCTCAAGTTCGCGATATTTTAACGACGTTTTTTTTTATGTGCAAAATCCTAAACCAACACATGTATCATTTTGAGATGTTTCATTTTTTTGTTTTGGTTCTATGGAAAGTGTTGGGTAATATTTTTTTGGATTATTGTGTTGTTGATTTGATTTTTATTGTATTGTTATTGAGCCACTGTTCGTTTAGTGATCGATGTGAATTTTTATTCAACTTGACTAAGATGTTAAAAATATGGACATAATATTTCCTCATATTGTATTTTTTGTATTTTTAATTGTATTTTTTATAAGTATGTAACATTGTAATTGGGGTTTTTCGCCGTATATTTTTAACAATAAAATAAAAATAAATACGGATATTGTTACTAACAATTATTATTATCCTTCATGCTTTACGTCGTTGGTTTGTATCGGTAAATTATTCGCATAGCCTTCTTCTTTCTGTGTCATGCCAGGTCACCCCAGCGTTTACTATCGCCCAAGAGAATATATCGGACTGTGCGGCACAAAAGACTTCCTCAATACTAACTCAGTAACTTTCTGTGTCATGCCAGGTCACCCCAGCGTTTACTATCGCCCAAGAGAATATATCGGACTGTGCGGCACAAAAGAGTTCCTCAATACTAACTCAGTAACTTTCTGTGTCATGCCAGGTCACCCCAGCGTTTACTATCGCCTAAGAGAATATATCGGACTGTGCGGCACAAAAGAGTTCCTCAATACTAACTCAGTAACTTTCTGTGTCATGCCAGGTCACCCCAGCGTTTACTATCGCCCAAGAGAATATATCGGACTGTGCGGCACAAAAGAGTTCCTCAATACTAACTCAGTAACATTTCGGAGCCAGAATATCTGCTGTCGGCCCATGCACCCTCTATTTTTGTTTTCATTATCAAGTGCAGCAACAGTATTTTTCCATGATATATTATGTCAGCAGCTCTATGTCAACCCTTTGCAGGACTCTTGTGTTGCTGACCTTGTTTTTCCATTGTAATTTCGCAGTGGAGAGCTCTTGTTACCTCCATATGCCCCTAAGTGGGGCTTTAAGGAAATATGTACCTATGTCATTGTATGTACCTACGCAATATTAGCGATCCTTGTTATTTGTACTTACCTAATTCATCAAAGATTCTTATAAATTTATTAATCAATTTGAAAAACACTTAAATATATACATACCTACACCTACATATTTTTGAAAATTTCCTCGACCCGAGTAAAATCGGGAAAGATGGAAACATTATATTCAGAACTCTAACTGCTTTATTTAAAAGCTCTGATCAGTGGGAAAAAAGAGTTCAGCGGTTGAAAAATTGCGATCAAGCCGTCGCGTCGTCGAGGTAGTTTAACCCATATCGATTGATTGCGAGCTGATCTCTGTAGATTTTAGCTCGCCATGTTGGATTTTATGTCAACTGACAATGGTTTCGAGTTTACAACAACGCTTTCTGTCGTCCAATTGGATGCTCCCTTCATATTTTGGTCAGGAATTTTCAAAACCAAACAGAAATGATTTTTGTTTTTGAATACCTACTGGATTTTCATCGGTGTTTTAAACTGGAGATGTGCTTACATATATCAAAATTTAATCTCGGATTAGCAATGAATGAGTTTTCCTGTAATCGATTCACAGAAACACGCGCAATACCGCCTTTCAGACATTCGAATGACTATCATCATTGCAATCTTCATTTTGACCGAGTGTGTAACCGTGTTACGCCCAGTAGAAAGTTATATCAACCCCAAACGACATTATTTCATATTAGGTACCTACATACTTATTCATTAAAAATTATACCTTTTTCATGCGTAAAAATTCGTATTAATATTTATTGATGTATGCAGGATTTACGTCGTCTGTCTTATTGCATGTTGCACGCCTGGGCGAGTTTATTTTTGCGCAGGTAGTTGAAAAGTATCTGTGTTTGTACAAGAATGTTATTAATTATTGTGATATTTTCTATATATAAATGTGTGTAGAATAATCGTCGCAATTGACTTTGAATGAAGTAATAATCCAGGGCTGCAAGGCGTACTTTGTCGCGTCTCGTACACTATCCCAACGTGGACACTTGGACAGGCCTTTATTCTATCTACTCATATTATTACGTTTGATGCAAAACATTAAACCTTATCTTACCTTAAACTGAATCTTTTATAAAACAATGAAACCTTTATTTTTTTTCCAAAGTAGAATCCATATATTAATTCACAGCTTTAAACCTTTATTTTTTTTTCAAAAAAGAATCCATATATTAATTCACAGCTTTCTAACTTCATTTATCTAAGAGATATGGTTGTCCGACTGTCGATTTGTTGAAGAGAAATTATTTCTCGAGACAGATCGGCAGTATCAAGCCAAGATACGTGAGATTTGTATGGCCAGGTCTAGATTTTAAACGGTTTTTGAAACTTTGATTGATGCACAGATGCTAAATTTTCAGAAAATGTAGAATACCTTAAGCCTACAAAACTTGTATACTCAGAATTTTGAAATTTTCTTTCAGTCAGGGGTAATCAACCTTTGAATTTTTAGTTAATTTTTTCATATATCTCGAAAACTATAAAAGCTAGAACCCTAAAAATGTGTATGTATATAGAAAAATACAATATTTCAAATTACATTTAATGAAAAAGTTCCAGGGTTTCTCAAACTTTTTTATGAAGAAAAGTATTTTTTTTATGACAAATTTACGAGTTTCAATGCCTATATTTCAGAATTTTATAAAAATATCGAAAAAACGCCGAAACACATCAACTAGATAATTTAATTTTCTATAAAAAATACATACATTTTAGCAGTACATCTCAAACTTTTCTTAACAATTTTTGTAAAAATTTAATTTATTGACGACATCGTTTCATACAATAAACATACCGACTCAGGCCATCGACAGTTGGATCTCATGTTTACATGCAACTAGTACTAAGAAACACAGTACAGAGACTCAACCCTCACACATCCCGAAGGTCGTAGAAGAGCAGGAAGACCCAAGCTACGATAGATGGACGATATAGACACCGACGCGGGTGTCATTGGTCGGCGGCCCTCAGTTGGGCGGAGTGGAGGAAGTCTCTTGACGCCCAGAACTGTTTTGCTGCTGATGATAATGAAAGATACAAAAAAACACAATAAAGATTCCATGGAAAATTAGTATGCGAATACCATTTAAAAAAAACAGTAAGTAATAGTTTAATAAGTAGATGGTGGTGGTGGTGCCTCCACATATTATTATTGTTTTACGGATCGTTTGTGCCCGAAGCGTGGGATATAAACATTGTTTTGCAACGCGCCTATATTATAATAAATCCAAATAATAATATGTTTATCTTGGCAAATATTTTTTTGTTAGGAACCTTTATTTTCGTTATAACAACAAAATTTTGTTTGTTGGAATATTTTTATTATTATTTCCTTATATATTTTCGGCATTTTTAATTTTCCAACAACTTATATGTTGTATACCTACTTTTGTCTGGTATTAGTGATGAAACCTTTACATTTTCTCTTCGTAAATTATTGTGAATTTTGCAATTTATATTACTTTAAGAACAAACAATTTATCCAATTATTATTAAATAAATTTATTATTATAATTTTATTTATTCACAATAAATACCTAGCAGCATAATAGCTTGCGCATTTTCACCACTAGGTCTCAAATTTATTAATACATAGGTGGATGAACAAGAGAAGAAAAAAAAGATAGACAAGCAGATGAAATAACATACAAAATTACGAAGCAAAGGAAATATAGCTACCCAATATAATATTGTGTACGTACATCAGTAATAATGACCAATATTGTTTGGGCAATAATCCCGCCATTGCTCACTATTTTTATACACTGTTGTTTTTATACACTAATTTGTAATATGTGCATAAAGAATTAAATAAATAAATAATGATATTATCATAACTGTCACCTGTGCACAAGCTCAGTGATAAACACAATATATAAACTGAAACACAACATAAGAAAATTTCAAAATTCTGAGAATACAAGTTTTGTAGGCTTAAAGAATTTAATATTTACTGAAATTAAAGGATGTGTGCATCAAGCGAATCAAAAGTTATAAGGGGACACACACACACACACACCCACCCTCTCACACACACACACACACCCTCACACACATATACACAGACTACTTATAAAGATCTTCAACTTCATAGAAACAAATGTAAAATGAAAAGCGCCTCGTAACGGGCGCAGAAAGCTTATTAAAGGCGGTATATTCAAATGGAAGGTGCTGGAAATAGCGGGATATAAATTGAGAATAGAATAACATTGTTTACCTTTAATATACACACACACACACACACTCCCTTTTACACCCCACTCAGGGGCATAGGGAGGAAACAAGAGCTCTCCATTGCGCTCGATCTTGCGCAATGTTTATGACCTCCTCCCACACCATGTCCATGTCCCTCAGCTCTGCTTCGAAGGAGCGGAACACAGTGTGAGAGGGTCTTCCTCACCTTCGGGAGCCTGATGGGAGGAAGAACAGCGCTCTCCTCGGCCAACTATCATTCGGCATCCTTAACACATGTCCCAGCCAAGTCCATCTCCTCCCCACAATGGTAGAGGTGATGGGCTCACGCTGGGTGCGCCGGCGTATAGCGTCGTTCGTGATGTGGTGGTACCATCTTACGCCCAGAATTCTCCTTAGGCACTTCATTTCAAAAACTGAGACTTTTTGAGCCTGGGCTTTGGTCAGGTGCCAGGACTCACGTCCATAGAGGCGAATGGGCAACACACACGCATCAAACAGTTTACATTTCGTCTCGACACTAAACGCCGACGCTTTCCAAATCTTGGTCATGTTGTTAAAGGCGCCACTTGCCATACCGATACGTATCGGGAGCTCAGCTCCGAGGTAACCATAGAAAAAAAATTGTACATATTATATCAATATTTCAAATTTGACGTATCCATGTCATAGTTTTTGAAAGAAAATTTTGAAATAGCGCTCGCTCAGTCTTTAACAATGGAACCTTAATAATGTTCAAACTTACCTATAATTTAAATAAGTTGTGTTCGATACTTATAATTATGAACGACGTTTGGGATTCTTCGCGTGGGATTAACTCATTTACGATCGAAATTATCATTTTATAATAAAGATACTTGATAAGAAGATGATACTCCGTTGTACGTAACATAATTTGTGTTCAGAGGGTATAATAAGATAATATATACATTCATATATACTGACTTTATATTATAATTATTAATTATTGCGGCCCAATCATACGCTCAATAAATTCATATTTTGTACCGCCTATTACATTTTGTATTGGTGTCGAAACTTTTCCAATTAATAACCCAACCGAGTTGACAGATAAATATTAATAAAATATAATATAGCTTATGTATAAGTTTATATCTAAGCTGTTTCCGATATTATTATACAACAAGGAATTGCCCGTCATCGTGTGACGTCGTGCGTCGTCGCCAATTTGACGGTTGCACAATGAAAGTAAACAAAATGCGTGAATGTAATATAATTCACTTCATTGAAAAGCAAATTTGGATAAATATATATTTAGATTTTCAATTTAAGGCGAAAATTTATTTATTATAAGTAGGTATATTATTATCATAATAATTTACACAAATAAAGGTTGTAGGTAGCAATAGTTCTTATCTACACAAATTAAGTGAGAAATTAATGGTACACTAATTTTGTCTTTGTCGAATTGGTATAACTAGTGGTGAGATAACTAATTTAGATCATAAGTTAGAACAATATCATGATTCCTTTGTCAAAGATTGAGCGAGCGCTATTTCACAATTTTCTTTAAAAAATATTGACACGGATACGTCAAATTTGAAATGTTGATAATAATATGTTCAAATTTGTTTCTATGGTGATTTAATACAAAAAATATAAATCTATTCTCAAAGGAAAAACTGACGAATAATAATAAGTATATCAACGAATGGAGTTTTTCCTAAGTCTCTTAAAGACAATCTAGGGAAACTTGGCATCTGTTGTGGTCTCAGATATGCCATCCAAAAGGCAGTTCTGTTGTCCTCGTGTAGGATGTTAAGAAAGTTCCTTTCTCTGTAGTTTGAAGATCTCTCATGATTACATTACATCGTGATGTATCAAAGATAATATCGATAATTTTATATTAAGTATATAGCATTGTATTTAATTTAAATTTAATTTATTTTTTATTAATTTTTATACAATGATGTATGCTTTATATGATACTAGCTAGTTACCCGTGGCTTCACTCACATTTGCTTTCTCTTCATAAACAATGCAGAATTAATTATATTCGCATCAAAATTAATAATAATAAGAAACATCATCAACATTTCTTTTTTTAAATATATATTCTAAAATTTCCATTAAATTACTATATTTTTATTTATATTTGTCGTTATTAATCTGTATTTAAAAAATATGTGCTTCTTATACAAATAGAATCAGCCCGCGAACTTAAAAATTTCGCTAACTTGACTGACATTGTTCTATGAGAATCCCAAAAAATAACTCGAATAACTTTTATTCCATCAAATGACGTTATTTGAAATCAATTTTTATATTGCTGGATATGAATAAAAAAATATTCAGGTCTCGAAAAGCAATGAAATTAGTGATCTTTAAAACACTTATTTCTATCTGCTTTGGGCATTTTTCAAGCTACAGACGTTTTTTTAACATTTCAATTTATATCTTTCACGTTGATTTGTTGTTGTTTGTCTGGTCGTAGGTTCGAAATTTAGTTCATAAATATCTTATCCTGAGCAAACACGACATAAAAAGAATAAACGATATCGGTCCAGCCGTTCAGGTCGAAATAAATAACGTTAAACGTGAAAACTGTTAACGTTCCGAACGTTAACGTTTACCAAATTGAAAATGGTTTCCAAACAAAAAAAAATGCGTTTCGTCTTCAATATAATAGCAGCGTCGTAATACTTCCAAAGATTTTGAGGTAACGTTTAACGTTAATTTTGAATAACTGACAGAATTATTTTTTTGACTCGGAATTTGGAACAGCATTGTTTAACGCACGTTGAACAACAGTTTTTACGTTATCTCTATGGAAATAACAACAAATTGTTAACGTTGGAGCTGTCGTTAATATTTCGACTTGGCCTCCAGGCGTGATGCGATGACCACGTAAAGTAGGTCTCCATTTTTATAATAACGTAATATTCTCCCTTTTAAGCCCCCCCGCTCACCGCAAGCCAGCCCGGAGGAAACTAAACCGCAGCAATCCCGATCCGCACAAAGCCAAACCCTAAACCGATTGCCAAAAAGACAGCCGCAAACAAATTAAGCCCGTGGCGGTTCGCCCCAAACCACCCCATAATACTGGAAGCCTTGGACCCACTCAGGAGAATAGGTTAGGCATAAAGAACTCTCCATTGCGCTCGAAGTCGTCCGAGGCTCATTGTGCCTTTTCTAACCGGTTGAGGTTTAAGGAAGTGAGGTGGTCAACCTCAGTATTCTAATGGTATAAGTAATTGGCGTTCGACTATAAACGAATTTTCGACAATGTAGAGTAGGAAGAAAATTAACTGTCCACTGTTTATATTTTTTATTAGATGAAACGGATATCGGCAACTATCCGATATCCGGTCTATCCGGCGGCGTAAATAATATCCTGCCGGATACCGGATAGTAAAAAGAGACATGTTTGGATAACTCATTGATTTGTTTATTAAAGTATCACTTAAGAAATACACTGTGGAGGCCCGGGCAGCGGACGCTGCTAGTATAGTATTGACACGCGACACTCAACTCGAATGTTACCACGCAGGGCCGCACAACGAGAAGACTGAACGGGCGGCCCAACATCACTCTTGGTTTGGACGTGTCGCTGCCCGGCCGCGCGCTAATCTCGCTCTCTTATTATAGAATTTAATTATTAAACTGTACATTCTTTGTGACATGTAATTACGTAAATAAATTCAGCATTTGTACTCAACGAGTTTATATATTTATCACAGTAATTATACCTTCTGATCAACCAGCCCCCAGCGTGGCATCCGCCACCGTCGTGTCAGGCAACACGGCTGGAGGGACCCTGTACTTAGCAATTTGCATAACTTATCTGGAGCATTTGTGGTGAATCTCGTGGTCTTTATGGTCTCGGATACCAGGACCACCCACACACGAACCAAAGATTCCACACTGGTGACCCCGACAGCGAACACATGGTAAACGCAACCTTTCCATTTTTTTTTTTGCAACAATCAGCAACAATAACATTTTTTTTTTCCGCGCCAACACGAGCCGAGCAGGGACCGTCCAAGCAGGAGTCAGGAGCTGACCGGTAGGGTAAGATCGTTCACAATTGCTTTAAATAACCTTAACTTCAAAATTTTTTTTTGTACACACTTTTTATCTACCCTGTAACCAGCTCCTACAAATCATAACGCTTAATTTACCTTCAACACATAAAAGGACAGGAGAACGTAGTAGCAGACTCACTCTCTAGGATTTGCACAATCGAAGAGGACCCATCCCTCAACTTCGAACAGATCGCCATGGACCAAAAAACCGACGAAGAACTTCAAACGTTGCTTGAACATAACGTTACAAAATTTGTCAAGCTTCGACAGTTCAACGACGACCTATACCTGTGGGGCGTCCAGCAGGAGGGTACACAACGACCTTACATACCCAAACAATGGCGACGTAAAGTGATCGCGATCAACCACCAACTTAATCACCCCGGCATAAAAGGAACGCACAACTCAGTAAGAAGAAAATTCATTTGGCCGAAGATGAAGGAAGAAATCAAAGAATTCGTCAAATATTGCGTACCTTGCCAACAAAACAAGGTAACAAGGCATAACACCCCACCAATCGGCAGACACCCGATACCGAAGGGCAGACTAACAAACATACACCTAGACCTGGTCGGCCCACTCAACACCTCGGGCGAGCACAGTTATATACTCACAGCCATCGACGCTTACACACGTTGGCCTGAGTGTATTCCGCTCAAAGAAATGACAACGGAAACAATAATCAACGAATTCATCAGAGGTTGGATTAGCAGATTCGGGGTACCAAGCACGCTGGTGACAGACAGAGGGAAGCAGTTCGAATCCCACCTATTCGCCAAATTCACAAAACAATTTGGTATCCACCACAAAATGACCAGCCCTTACCACCCGGCGTGTAACGGAATGATTGAGAGGGTACACAGAACACTCAAGGAAGCACTCCGAGCACAACAGAACACAGACTGGTACCACAATCTACCATTAGTGCTACTAGGGATGCGTACGACCATCAAGGAGGGACTGAACGCGTCACCCGCAGAGTTACTGTACGGCGAAAACATCACCATACCGGGAGACTTCATCACTGCAAGCGAGACACCGGTCGCCGAACACCGCCTGTTACATGCACTCCACGAACGATTCGAAGCGGTACGACCCGTACCACCAGCGCACCACCGACAGCCCAAAGTATTCGTCAACCACAATCTACAGACAACAGATTTTGTGTTTGTCAGGACAGACGGCTACAAAAAACCATTACAGGCACCTTATTCAGGACCTTACAGAGTCGTGAGACGTTCCGATAGAACGTTCGTAATAGACTCCAAAGGCAAGGAAAAACACATAAGTATCGAAAGATTGAAACCAGCATTCGTAGTAAAAGTGCACGACAGCACCGACAGCACGAGAACCGACGGGCCTACGCACAAGCGAAACACCCAAAGCAGCACGCAAGGAAAACCAACAACTCCAAGGACAGACGAGGCGGCGACATCTTACACCACGAGAAGTGGCCGGCACGTCAGATTTCGGTTTCAATAACTTCAAAACGGTAACCATATTTACTATTTTGCTATGTGCTTGGTAGTGCCAACAAAACACCACAAGGAAAACACACGAATTGCACAATGATAATCATTAATGTACATATATTTTTCCTCATTATTAATATACGTATATTTCTCTTTATTATTAACACACATTATGTCGTAGTATCTCAATTAGTACGACAGAAACGAACGCCATCTAACCAATAATAATGGCAAATAAAATCATGGATAAACATAGGACATTAGCGATGTCTCAAACCTTTTTATTTCAATGTGTAAATATCATAGTGATAAAACGACAACAAGTCGTCACGAACCTTTCTTATTATTATTATTATTTTTTTTTTTTGAATCTCTTATCATTGCATTAACATTAAATTCACAGTACCTTTTTAATGTAAATGTAAAATAAAAAAAAATATATATTCAATTGAGCCAACATCGCTCAAACATTGAAGTATACTTACCAAAGAATATCTTTTCCCAACTCTAGATAGTAAGCTTTGTATTCTAGACTTAAGCAACGTACTAGAGCATAACAGTGCAGCAAACACACATTCTCATAGTAGACTGAGGACATCCATCTTTTTTCTATACTTATACCTATTTGGATGTACCCCAGCTCACATACAAATAAACCTCTGTACTATAATACATGTACAACACTCAATTTCATTTTACATTAGCAGTATATAACACCTAGGTACATACTACCTAAGTATAACGTATGTCTAAGCATTTCATTTTAATTATTTTTTTTATTTTTTATTATTTTTTTTTCCTTTTTTTTTTTTTTTTGCTCCTCAACAAGCGGTACAGCACACGTACACGCATAACAGACATGCTGTTATTTTGTTTTCTTTTTGACGCCATAGGGCGAAGCAAGTAACTTAAGACACTGATAGAGGTCACTCACTCCACACATCCTATGGAACTCACCCATAGACCAGTACATTACGATAACAAGCGAACTGAATCGCAGAACAACCATACTAGATTGCAGGTTGTAAGAATTGCCACACAGTACTCTTCTGCATCCAGCACCTCTCGACCTGAGTGCGACCTCTTCTAACATGTATTTCTTTTTCTTTTCTTTCAGAGAGGGAGGTTGGTGTGGAGGCCCGGGCAGCGGACGCTGCTAGTATAGTATTGACACGCGACACTCAACTCGAATGTTACCACGCAGGGCCGCACAACGAGAAGACTGAACGGGCGGCCCAACATCACTCTTGGTTTGGACGTGTCGCTGCCCGGCCGCGCGCTAATCTCGCTCTCTTATTATAGAATTTAATTATTAAACTGTACATTCTTTGTGACATGTAATTACGTAAATAAATTCAGCGTTTGTACTCAACGAGTTTATATATTTATCACAGTAATTATACCTTCTGATCAACCAGCCCCCAGCGTGGCATCCGCCACCGTCGTGTCAGGCAACACGGCTGGAGGGACCCTGTACTTAGCAATTTGCATAACTTATCTGGAGCATTTGTGGTGAATCTCGTGGTCTTTATGGTCTCGGATACCAGGACCACCCACACACGAACCAAAGATTCCACAACACCTTATAATCACAAAATAAATTCTTCTACAAAAAAAAAAAGTGATTATCAAGCATAAGGTAAATTATGGAGAGTAATTCTATATAATATTTCGTTATATAGACTATTAGACTATATAGAGGAAAACAGCAGCTTTGCTGGTCTTCTTAAGTAAGGGAAGTTTAATAAAACAACGTTTCGTCATATATCATCCTGGCTGAAGATGCAGATAGTTTCCGCGATTTTTGGAACAATAACGTTCCGGCAACGGAGTCAGTCCAATTGGTATATACCGCCTACGTAAGCGTAATTCATGCGTTGTACCCATGGTAATTTACGCACTGGCCGGGCTCTAGTAAGGACTTCTTTAGCATTCTACGAATTTTATAAATTTTTGAAAATAAAAACACCGATATTTTAAGGGGAGCGCTTTTCTTCCTCCCGCAAGGGTTCCGAAGACAAAGAAGATCTTCTCATACCGAGAGGGTCTTCCTCGTGTTCTGCTCCTTCGAAGCAGAGCTGAGGGATCTGGAAATGGTGTGTGAGGAGGTCATAATATCCTGCTAACTGCTATCCCTTTCGTCTCTATTTTTTATACGTTCCAGTGGACAGTTAATTTTTTCGCACTATACAGTGACGAAATGATATGGTCATTGACTTGCCAGTGTTTTCAAAACAATTATTTACGATCTATCCTAAAATGATGTGAGGATTTTGTAGATAATTTTAATATTTTGCACTTTTACTACATTTGATATAAAATAATTTACCTATTGACTTCATAATACTATTTGCCTTTTTTCAACATAATATTATATCAACTTGCTATTCATGGTTTACGCAATAAATTCAAAGCAAGATTACTCACATAGTTTTTTTTTTGCTAGTGTTTTTATGAAACGGCTTCAAATATTTTGACAGATCAAGACATAAAGAATTGCAATACAATCCAGATTCTTTTCGTGAACTTACCGTAAATTATTTTAGTAGAGATAATAAATTACTAAAATAGGTAGGTACCTACATAATGATTTTAATGTCGATCGTAAAAAAAAAACAATTCAGAATCGCTGTACAGGATGCATGGTACGAAAAATATATTGAAGTAGGTAGATACGTAAAGTGTTTGTCTGAATTCACGGAAAGTGTATTATTTATCTCTTATATAAAAATGGAACGCTAAATTGCGCGGTCATCGTATGGGTAAGAACACGTTGAAAGCCGATTACGATCCGCGCCGACCAGCTCAAAGATTGTTGTCTATGGTTTCCATGCATTTAAATGGGCATGTCGGAAAGCGGGTTCCTGCTTTTTCTGTGGGTTTCCCCATTCAAATGCATAGTAACATTCTTTGCGCCGGTTGGCGCTAGTCAGAATCGGCATTCTACGTGTTTCTTACCCTATGAGAACAGCTGAACTTATATCGCCCATTTTTTGTCTTGTTTGCTTTTCTCTGAAGGGTCTTATGAAAGAAAAAAGTTGCACGGAATAAAAATAAAACTTCCATATTATTATTACATTTTTTCTAATTTTGAAATTAAATCAGGCGTTTGACAGGAATCAGTTGTTTGATGAATGATACGATTCACGGAATGCTGATAGTAAATAATATAATGATATGTTTTATAACAGATGCAGCGGTTACAGTTATTATATTAAGTTGAAAAATAATATAAGGACCACGTCGTCGTCTGTGTTAAATAACTTTAAACTGAAATCAACTTAAAGTTATACATAAAATCTCGAACATATTATTTATATTCCAAGGCGGGAGGAAGTTTGACGGGTCGGCTAGTTCAAAACTATATTATTATTATAGATTACGCAATAGTTTCGACACGTGTATTGGAGAAAGTAGGTTGGGTTGGGTAGGTACCTACCTACGTATATTCATACACGCTGCACCGGACCAGCTCGCGGTGTATGATGTATGTTTATTGTATGAAACGATGTCGTCAATAAATGAAATTTTAACAAAAGTTGTTAAGAAAAGTTCGAGATGTACTGCTATGATGTATAATTTTTTATAGAAAAATCAATTATCTAGTTGGAGGGTTTCGTCGTTTATCGATATTTTTATAAAATTCTGAAATATATGCACTGAAACTCGTAAATTTGTCATAAAAAAAATATTTTTCTTTATAAAAAAAGTTTGAGAAATGCTGGAACTTTTTCATTAAACTATATTTTAGATATTGTATTTTTCTATATACATACACATTTTTAAGGTTCTAGATTTTATGGTTTTTGAGATATATGAAAAAATTAAATAAAAATTCAAAGGTTGATTACCCCTGACTGAAAAAAAAAATCAACATTCTGAGTATACAAATTTTGTATGCTTAAAGTATTCAATATTTTCTGAAATTTAAGGATCTGTGTATCAAGCGAATCAAAAGTTATAAAGAGGGGACGGATACACACACATACACGTTGGAAAAGTGCCCCTCACCCCCTCCCCTCTAATTACTGATATCTTTTGAAAACGAAATAGTATAATTTGACTCTTTCTGAAGAAATCTTTTTTTGAAATTTCGATAAAACCAGTTTTAAACTTTTTAGGAGGCACTTAAAAATCATTCCTTTTTATATGTGCCCTTTTTCGTCCCTTTTAGTTAAATTTTGGAAAAATTGCCGAATACGCTAACACTCATTTCTATAGAAGAATTCATATGCCAAATCTCAAGTTCGTACCATGTCTAGTTTCCGAGATATTCGCATACTTTGAAAAACATTCAACCCTATTTTTCACCCCCTTAGGGGTGGAATTTCCAAAAATCCTTTCTTAGTGGAAGGTTTTGTATTGAGACCTACCTGATTTCCAAATTTCACTTCTCTACGATTAGCCGTTTGGGCTGTGCGTTGATGAGTCAGTCAGTCAATCAGTCAGTCAGGCACTTTCCTTTATTATTATAGATATTGTGATTTTATAAATAAATGTTTTGAAATAATAATAATAAATTTATTGAAACATAACAGTTTAAAGTACATAATACTAGTTGCATGTAAACATGAGATCCAACTGTCGATGGACTAAGTCGGTATAATATATTTTATTGTATGAAACGATGTCGTCAATAAATTAAATTTTTACAAAAATTGTACACATTTTTTATAGAAAAATTAATTATCTAGTTGAGGTGTTTGGGTGTTTTTCGATATTTTTATAAAATTCTGAAATATAGGCACTGAAAATCGTAAATTTGTCCTAAAAAAAAATATTTTTCTTTTTAAAAAAAGTTTGTGAAATCCTGGAACTTTTTCATTAAATTTTATTTGAGATATTGTATTTTTCTATATACATACAAAATTTTAGGGTTCTAGCTTTTATAGTTTACGAGATATATGAAAAAAATTAGTAAAAATTCAAAGGTTGATTACCCCGGACTGAAACAAATTTCAAAATTCTGAGTATATAAGTTTTGTAGACTTAAAGTATTCAACATTTTCTGAAATTTTAGGATCTGTGCATCAAGCGAATCAAAAGTTATAGGGGACACACACACACACACACCCACACACTAAATTAATGTTCTCCTCCGAATTTTGAGTTTTATCCATATACTAGAGGTCCGCCCCAGCTTCGCACGGGTAGATAGATACTTAAAAATAATTTAGTTTTCATACAGATCCCTAACTTTTTCAAAATATTTTATAGCATATGTTAATCTGGAATACTTAATTGCATTGTAATGTATCGTGTCACGTCACTTTACCACCGTGACTACTTTATTATTCGGTATTTCATCACGCGGTATTTCTACTATGACTCCCCTCAGTCCCCTCCCCGGCTCCCGTGCGCACTCTGCATCGGATAAGTTGAGATGATAAGAGACTATGCTTATTTTTCCAATACTCACATTTTTAAACTCGTGATAACTTTCGAATGGAATATCCGAATTGAATAATTCAAAAAGTTATACAAACACATTGAAGCAGACTTGAATATGAACTAATTTATTTTAATAAGGAGTAATACCAAGATACCAATAAAGAGCCTTTTCTAGAGGTGACATTTTATTGATTTTTTTAAAATAAAAAAACACTTATTGTGGCATAACTATAATAGTTAGACATATGCTGTCGCGAGACTTTTTGTAAATAATGATGTCTTCTACAAAATTGTAGTATATTGTTTTATTCTATCATCATTAGTTTTCACAGCGTTCGCGATAAAAAGAATATTTTAGGTAAATTTTTTACACCTTGGGTTACATAATTGAAGTTTTCGTAGGTTACCCATTTTTTTTTTGGAAATTAAATATAGCCTATGTTCACCGCCGATATTGTAGCTTCCCAAAAGTGAAAGAATTTTTCAAATCGGTTCAGTAGTTTTGGAGCCTATTAGATGCAAACAAACAAACAAAAAATCAAATCTTTCCTCTTTATATATCGTCGGTATACAAGGGAAATCAACTAAGTCCATTTTTGGCAGTTTGGAGTTTTTTATACCATTTTGTAGGATTTTAAATTCTCTATCGTTTGATGTACCACACAAGCCTATAAACCAATATGCTAACAAGTTATTAAGGTTTTTAATTTTAACTATGTCCCAAATTGGACAATGAGTTGCAGGAGAAACGCATTAGTGGACTTAATGCAAATCTCCTGTCTATCATTTGTGTAGCGTTGGACTTAGTTCATTTCACAATACGTAATATGGAGATATTTCTAATGTAAAATGCTATCCAGAAGCAGATTGTGGAAGCCACCACCAGCTAATGAGTACTATTTTTTAAGATATGTCACGTACATAAGTTACTAATGACCTAAGGGACAATTCCAACAAACATAGACACATATCACACGACGATTTGATCACAAGCTCTTCAGAGAGGCGGCGTATCAAAAGAGTCAGGCATAACACAACCGCATTAATAAGGAAAGATACAGATAACACAAGAAAGTCGAATAAACAAGCATGTAGAAGAGATAAAAATTAATTCCCATATTGAATCAATCAGCAGCAAAATCGAAGAACATGCATACAACTATCACACTAATGACCTATTTGAAAATGTTAAAAATTTGACAGAAAAGCATAAAGCCACAACCAAGCTACTAGAAAAGGTGGATAGAACCCTGATGTAGCGAAGAAGTTACTTCCAGAACCTCTACAAAAATAATGACCAACATGAATCTCACAGGATTGAATATCTTTTTGATAAAGAACCGGACGAAATTATGGATGAAGTTCGCGAGGGAGTTGCACCCCTGAGGAACAATGCTGTGGGAAAGAATGGAATCGCAGCAGATCTCCAGAGAGAGTATCCGTATGCTGAACAACAGCCTAAAGATAAGGCACACCGGGCAGTGGCTAGATAACTGGATGGAAACAATTGTCCACTCTACAACGAAAGTTTTTTTCAGCAAAATGCGAAAATTTTCACACAATTTCACTGCTGTCTCGCGGAAGGAAGATCATGCAAGACAAAAGATTAGCAACGCACAACAATTGGAAAATAGCAGATGATCAGGCGGAATTTTCGTTTTCGAATAGCAGTTGATCAGGCGGAATAGGTGGTTAACGAATCAACAACTTTCGCTCTTATTGCGGCAAATATTCTAGAACAGATGGGAATGTTCAGACGAATGGAAGCCGAAAGTGTTAGACTCAGATTGAGAATCAACCGCGACAAGACCAAAGTGATGTTGATCGACCTCTTGGGAGTGCTAGAAGAGGTTGAGCAGCTACAAGTCCTTATTATTATTTCGTATGGCTTTTGCCACCAACGGGCGGCAACGTCAGAAGATGGAGATAAGTACTAAGCTATCTGCTACATATAGGAGACACACACACTACAAAGCAACATCCAGGCTTTCAAGCCATTCAAGAGCATCGGGGGTGGCATTGTGGATATGTTGTTCACACTTTTGTGTAGGTACTTGGGCTCTCATGTCAACAAACCCGCCTTTTTGCATTATTTTGTTACAATTATGTTAGTTTTTAGAAGCCATTATAAAGATTTATTTATTTAAGTATTTACTTTTGTGGCACCTATGTACTTACCTACCTAATTTATTTTTCAATATTATTTTTTATTAAATTAACCTGCATTTATAATTAAAAATCTAGTCTTCATTGGTTGTCCCTTCAGTAATCATTACTTTTCTGTGAATAAATAAAAAAAATAATTAATTTAAAATAAAATATTTGAATTTAAGTATCCAAAATGAGCATTTAACTCCAAACACAAAGTATTATTATTCCAAAAAACAAAGCATTATGTACATGAGAAATACACCAACTCCTTATTTAATCAACTAAGTCCACCCATCAAGTTTACAAGAACAAATTTTTCACCAGGTGAATTGCACCAATTACATCTCAACAGGAGAAAACAACTAACTCCATCTCTTTTTTTAATTTTTCATTATTTTGGGTTAATAGATTAGAATTTTAAAGGTTTATTATCTTTTAAATCTTTAGTATATGGATTGATCTTTGTTTTGTAAAAAAAAATAGCGATCTATTTTTTTTCGTTTGGATTCTAGAAGGAAAACAAAAACACCAAAACTTGTTTGTCGATTATCTCGGAATGGTGTTTTTGGACTTAGTTGATTTCCCTTGTATACCGACGATATTAGTATAGATGAAACACTAGCGGTTACCCGTCGCTCACATGATACTGTATTTGGTTTATATCGTCCTAAACAATGTAGAATTATATTCTCATCAAAATTAAAAAAACATCTTGTCCCATTTCCAAGACTGTCTGAGATGGCTGAGTATTTCTTTTTTAATCGATATTCTAAAATTTCCATTAAATAACCTAATTACCTACTATATTATTATTATATTTTTGTCATTATCAATCTGTATTTAAATTAAATACCTAGGTATGTTTTTCTAATACAATCAGCCCGAAAACTTAAAAACCATCATATTTTGGTAACTTGACAGACTTGTCCTATCAGAATTCCAAAAAACAACTCGAATAACTTTTATTGCTCCAAATGTCGTCATTTGAAATCAATTTTTATATCGCTGGATATGAATAAAAAAATGTTCAGTATCCCTATTCTCAGTTTTAACAGAAGGTAGTCACGTTAGTAAAGTGATTATTACACGATACATTTGTATGAAAAACGTCTATATGTATGTATCGAATGCGTGAATCGCTTTTCTTCTAGAAATATCTCTGTGGCGGAGCTATACTTTACACTTTTCTCATACAAAATGTATCGTGTAATACTCACTTTACTACCGTGACTACCTTCTGATAAAACTGAGAATAGGGGTACCTCCTGGTCTTGAAAAGCAATTAAATTAGTGTTCTTTAAAATACTCAATTCAACCTGCTTTGGGCATTATTCAAGCTATACAAACCTTTTTTAAACATTTCAATTTATATCTTTCACGTTGATTTGCTATTGTTGGTCTGGTCGTAAGTTTGAACGTCTAATTTATATCATAAAAACCTTCTCCTGGCAAAAGCAAACACGAGAAAAAAAATAAGAATTAGCGAGACCGGACCAGCCGTTCAGGCGTGTGTAAGTGTGATATTGTGAAAACACGTAAAAAGCTGATTCCGACCCGCGCTGACCGGCGCAAAGAGTGTTGTCTATGGTTTCAGTGCATTTAAATGGGCACGCCGGAAAGCGAGTTCCTGCTTTTGCTGTGCATCCCCATTCAATTACATAGAAACATTCCTTATTTCAAAGGACGTCCTGTATTTCAGACCCAAAAATTTATCTGGTCCTTTAATTTGGAAAAAAAACAGCGTGGTTTTGCGCGATGAAAAATATTCGTTATGTAAATATTGTAGGTATATAATTGTCGAAAAATAAACTATTATTACCTATTATTATTGAAACCGGGTGTTACTTGGCTTCAATAAACGACAAACAACGTTCTTTTTTGTCTATCGAGGTGCATGTTTTACAGTCATGTTGTGCAGTCATTATAAATGCGAGAATGTATGTATGTAAGGGCGTGATTGTAAGTATGTAAGGCCGTGTGTGCATGTAAAAATAGTAAGTCTTTATATATAATAATAGAATAATAATAAATTAAAGCGTAATATTTTTGTTTTGCAAAACATCAAATATTTGAAACTGGCACAAATCGTCCCTCAAGGGATGGGATGCCATAAACATAATAATAATTGTGCAGTCATGTTATGCGGCGCTCCCCGCTTTCATCGGATTCCACGATGTGTGTCGGCCATTTTGTGAGATGGTCCTGACGAGACACATGCGCACAATGTCGAAACACTACACCTTTTTGACGAATCCAACGCATATTCTGGTGATGGTCACAGTCTCGTCCCATATGCAAGTGCAGTAGCATAGTCTCTGCCTAACTGATCACAGTGAAATGGAGTAAAACTTACATCTTAATATTCTTCCTGTGAAAAGCTGATGACCTTTTTTGTCTATCGAGGTGCATGTTTTACACACGCAGTTCGTGACAAATCTTAGGTCATCACTTTCAGTCATGTTATGCGGCGCTCCCCGCTTTCATCGGATTCCACGATGTGTGTCGGCCATTTTGTGAGATGGTCCTGACGAGACACATGCGCACAATGTCGAAACACTACACCTTTTTGACGAATCCAACGCATATTCTGGTGATGGGCACAGTCTCGTCCCATATGCAAGTGCAGTAGCATAGTCTCTGCCTAACTGATCACAGTGAAATGGAGTAAAACTTACATCTTAATATATATATATATAAAACGGGATCTGGCAACCCTAACCCCAATGACATATCGTTTAGGTACCTGCCTAATAATTCATTGAAAATTTTACCTTTTTCGTGTATACAATTCGCATTTATATTAACAAAATAATATCTTCACTTAAGAGAAAGTATTCACAATTCTTCGAGCTTATTTTTTTTTGCACCTTTTTAACAAAATCTTTTGCAATCTTTTTGCAAAGTTCTCGTAATTGACTAAACCAGTCCACACGCATTCGACCTTGTTGTTGTGCACGTGTAATCGTGAAGACTAGGTATAGATAGGTGCCTATGTACCTAATATAAGGCCCACTCTCCACACGGATTCGTGGCGTATGATAGCAAAATATGTATTTTTGATATTTTGTATGTTGATTCTGTGATGTATTTGTTATGTTAAGATTTTATGTGTTACTCTACCAATATACAGTAAAGTATGAATAAAATAAAATAAATTCCAATACTTATACAGTAAAATAAATTTTAAACGATTTCTTGCAGATACACAATATAAAAAAGACACGAATTTTTATTTATTATTTCGCATTATTTATTTATTGATCTATGCTGGACTTACGCAGTCAGGTTTATTGCTATTTATGTTGTACCCCTGGGCTTGTTTATTTTTGATCAGATAGTTGAAAAGAATCTGTGTTTGTACAAGAATGCTATTAATTATTGTGATTTTTTTGTACATATAAATGTATGTAGAAGTAGATTTATTAACGCATTTGACTTTGAAGGAAGTAATAAGCTAAAGACGTTCTAATCACACATTTAGTACGCCGGGCTGCACGACGAACTTTGTCGCGTCTCGTACGCTATGTCGATGCCGCGCCGCACTGTGGACAATAACCGGGTCTGGCTCTACTAAAATCTATAACTCCTTTATTTGTAAAGATATTGTTTTCAAATTTTTTACTCTCAAAAGCAGAAGGTTTGTTTATTATGCTGATATGAAAATAAATAAGTTTTAATGTACAGTTATTTTTTTAAAAACATTTGAAAACTGACTTTTGTTAATAAAAATCATACTCACTTAATAGTCTATTTATTGACTTTTAATTCGATTTTAGAGTACGTAAAAGTAGTTTTGTACATAAAAGACAGATAAAATGAACTAAAAATCAAAATAAAAATGATCTATACAGGGTGTATAATATAACAAATCAAAGATACTTTACTTGTAGAATCACAACTAAGCAAGTATATTTTGTTACATTTCAAATTCAAATATCTTATCTATTGCTAACAACTAATGGTATGTGTTACATATTTTTGGAAACCTTATTTTATATAGATAAATTTCAGCCATAAAAATTTTTGGTATTCTATTTGTTGTAAGTTTTTTCTTAATAATACTGTAAAAGTTTTCACGTTTACCAACGTCTTCCGACGCGTTGAAATTTATGTTAAATTATAGCCTAGATATATATCCTTAACATATCAAAAAATTGGCTGCTCGGTTATGCTCTTTTAAAAGTTATGAATGATAAAATTACACCCAGTAATAGTAGAGTGCCAAAGAAAATCATATTGCTAAAACCAGGGCTGACTATCACAAAACTTATTTTTATGGTTAAACGTTGAACCATGTAAACGATTAATAAATTAAATAAAATTAAAATAATATATATTGTTTCGATTTTATTCACAATAACTATTTAAAAGCATATCTTTTTGATGGACATATAAATATAAGCGTGTGCGTATTAGATTTCATGACCTTCAGGATCAAAAAAGTAGATACAGAGTACCTACTTCATCAAATTCGTTCATTTTTTAAGTTACCTACCTATGGATTCCCAATAGTATTATGTTATTATAGGATCTGGAGCATGAAGAAGAGTATAAAATCTTCTATAATAGCATAAAGAAAGTAAATGTGGAAAAATATTATTATTATTATTTTAATTGTATATATTGATCATGAAGTGTAATGTAAAAGCATGATAAAAGGGT
Source organism: Mystacides longicornis (assembly GCA_963576905.1). Taxonomy (NCBI): domain Eukaryota; kingdom Metazoa; phylum Arthropoda; class Insecta; order Trichoptera; family Leptoceridae; genus Mystacides; species Mystacides longicornis. The sequence continues at coordinate 10,647,701 of OY756427.1, read as the reverse complement.
TAAAGGATATTAATACCTATTGTTTTCAGCATATTTACCATTGTAGTTTTTCAGTAATATTAAAATTAATTGTTTGAAATGTTTATCACGTTACATCCTGAATAGAATATTCTCTTTTATTTTTTTAATTTATTTTATATATTTTTTGTATATGAAAATTATATTTACTTAATTTAAAATCGAATCAAAGTTCAGTAAATATATTATTAAGTGAGTATGATTATTATTTACAAAAATCAATTTTCATATATTTTAATAAAAATAACTGTACACAAAAACTTAAAAATATGTATACCATCATAATAAATAAATATTCTGCTATTATTGTGCAAAATTCGAATACGATATCTTAAAAAATAAAAGAGTTATAGATTTTAGTAAAGCCAGCACCGGTTTTCGCAATAGGATTATCTGCGACACTCTACTTGTACCGAGTGTACTTTTTTATTCATAACTTCTAAATGAGCAAAAACGAGCAGCCAATTTTTTGATATGTTAAGGATATATACCTAGGCTATAATCTAACATAAATTTCGGCGCGTCGGGAGACGTCGGTAAAAGTGAAAACCTTCGTCAAACTCATGGAATTGATATTTTTTATGATTTTAGAATATTATTAAGAAAAGACTTATAATAAATAAAATACTAATTTTTTTTTGGACAAACATTTATCTATATAAAATAAGGTTTTCGAAAATATATAACACATACCATTAGTTGTTAGCAATAGATAAGATATTTGAATTTGAAATGTAACAAAATATACTTGTTTAGTTGTGATTCTACAAGTAATGATTCTTTGATTCGTTATATTATATACAAATAAATGTTAAAAATGTAGAAATTTGATATCATTATAATGGTTAACATTTATTTTATCAAATGCAATTAAAAATATGTGGAAAATGTGTACCTAAAAAATCATTAAATATTTGCGACTGTTCTACCATATTCCACAGTGCGCCGCCGGCACCGTGGACAGTAGGCCTTACTGTATCTACTCATATTATTATTACGTTTGATGCAAAACTTAAAAATATATCTCCCCTTAAACTAAATCTTTGACAAAACAATGAAACCGGTGGATTTTTATTTTTAAGTAAGAATCTATAAATTAATTTACAGCTTTCTAACTTAATTTATCTGAGAGATATGGTTTTTCGAAAAAAACAAACACCCTTAATATTTTTTACTTTTAAAATCGGAAAAATAAAATTTGACTCTTTCTGCAGTTGAAATTTCGATAAAACCAGTTTAAAACGTTTCGGCATTTTTCGATATTTTTATAAAATTCTGAAATATAGGCACTGAAAATCGTAAATTTGTCATAAAAAAAATATTTTTCTTTATAAAAAAAGTTTGAGAAATCCTGGAACTTTTTCATTCAATTTGATTTTAGATATTGTATTTTTCTATATACATACACATTTTTAGGGTTCTAGATTTTATGGTTTTCGAGATATATGAAAAAATTAAATAAAAATTCAAAGGTTGATTACCCCTGACTAAAAAAAAAAAAAAAAAAAAAAAAAAAATCAAAATTCTGAGTATAAAGATTTTGTAGGCTTAAAGTATTCAATATTTTCTGAAGTTTTAGGATATGTGCATCAAGCGAATCAAAAGTTATAAAGAGGGGACGGACACACACACACACACGTATGGAAAAGTACCCCTCACCCTCTCCCCTATAATTAATGATATCTTTTGAAAACAAAATAGTATAATTTGACTCTTTCTGAAGAAAATATTTTTTTGATATTTCGATAAAACCAGTTTTAAACTTTTTAGGAGCCACTTAAAAATCATCCCTTTTTATATGTGCCCTTTTTCGTCCCTTTTAGTGAATATTTGGAAAAACTGTCCAAGAAAACTACTACTCATTTCTATTCATATGTCAACAAAATGATTCAGAAAATTTAAATCCTTCACGATACAAATAACATTACCAAGTACGGCCCTGAGGCTAACATGATTTGTCATTGATTATTCAAATGCCACATTGAAGGAACGTACCAAAGTAACCTACTAATATTTTCAGATATCGGCAACCATCATTTGTGAAAACTTTCAATCATGTTATAAACTATCGAATATCTTGTTTCATTTGTTTCGTATTTCTCATGTGATTTCACAGAACTAATTAAATAAGGTAGAACTCTTTCATTTAATTATTTAATTACTAACATCACAAGTGGTGGAGTATCCTGCAAATTGTTTTGTTATTTAAATGTGTTATATTTTAACTTTTATTTCAGAGCTGATCAAAATGTTTACAGGTTTATCTCGTTAAATAATTTGTTATAATTAATTTCGTAAAAAACGTATTGGGTCCATAAATTTAGGTAAGGTACTAGATGATCACATTTCTCAGTTTTAGGTTTCTAGAAGATCACATCATCATAGCCATTAGATTCCACGTAGCAATTCAATAGTCTTCCTGAAAAACAGACGATTTCCTTCAGTCCAATATTCAACCCATAATTTCAGGTACGAATCGAGAAGGTTGTGAACCCCTTCATTTTGGTTCGTAGGTATTAGTCTTAGAGTCATCTATTCTTTATACACGGTGTAACAGAGAAAGTGAATAACCCGAAGCAGGAAGATACAGGACCTCAATACTTGATTTAACCCCATTTATATTCAGCGATATTGGGTGGTTCAAGAGTTATTCATAAAAATGTAAGTAACTTTTGAACCACCCAATATCGCTGAACATGCATGGGAGTTAAATCGATAGGTATTGAGGTCCTCTAACTCCTTGCTTCGGGTTATCCACTATCTCTGTTACATCGTGTATAGGTAGATTGATGGATTCTTTCAGACGGTTCGGTTTACGTGGTTTTGTTCATAGTTTATTTTATTAGAGTAGGTGTAGTTTTCAAAGTTAGGTATGATAGTTTTAGTTTAGTTTAGCAGAGGAAGTAGCAGGTGTGTAGGTAGGGCCCATTACAATGTGTAACAAAATATATATTAATAGTTAAACTGTTTACTATTGAAATTGTTGTTATGGTGCTTTAAATCAAAGTTATGAAGAAAAACTGGTGTACATTCTTTGGATAAGGACATAAAACTAGAGTAAAGTCTCCACAAATAAGAATATACTTATCTTCAAACTTACAAAATGCCTTGACTCTTCATAAAACATAGAAAATATCTCACCAGGTGAATGGGAGGAAAGTTAATGGCACAAACATACAGGATATGATTACAGGTGAGTTTGACCCATAGGTTTTCACTCCCGTTTCCAAAATGCACATTTTCTTGACCCATCTTAGGTGTTTTGATTGGACAGCGATTAAAAGCAACTCCACCATTCCTACCGTTGGTCCTGTCTTTTAAGAATACAGTGTTTCTTGGGTCGATAAGTTCAGGGGCCCTAAAAAAATTGAAATTGGCGAACGACTACAAACGCATTATTCGACAATGTAGAGTATTCAATGTTTCCTATCCATCTGACCCGCCCCTCTGGTAAGGTTTTAACAAGGTGCATCCCTTTTTAAAAAGATTCATATTTATATTTATATCCCAAGGTTCATAAACGTCGAAAAAATATTTCGTGGCTCTTATTGCATTAATGTCATTTTGGTGATTAAGTTTAAAATGTAGCATATTTCTTCATAAAATTTCACTTATTTTGACAAAAACAAAACTAGCCGGAAACAAAATTTTACTAACAAGGCTCTTTATTAAAATTTCTAACGTTTTAATGTCACCAAAATCAGCCGGATACAACCAGTGCAAATTAATTCAAGTTTATACAAACAAAAGACGGAAAGACTTTTTCCCCGGCTTTATATTTCAAACAACCCCTTTGGTTTTTTTTATATTATATATCTACCTTTTATATTCTTAGCATTTTATATATTTCCGTGAAATAAAACCCATTATAAATATGGAAGGTTTCCCGGTAATAAAATAAAAAGGATAATACATTAATACAATATTAATTCTTAATATTATTATATTATTATAAATAAGAAATTGAAAACAACGAAATAACAACACATTTTTGATAATGAAAAATCAGAGATGCAGCGTGGCATGAAAAAACAGCCTTGAATAATGTGGGTGGGAGCAGCAATTTAGTCAACACCTTCTCCCAAAGGACATCCCTTGAACGCGCATAAATCTGAGTCAGTTCGTGTCAGTCCTTCATAGAGGAGAGCCACTCGGATAATATTATTATTTGCCACCTAGAACTCTCGATGCCAAAAAATTAAATAAAAGTCTGAATAAAATACAACATAAAATTTTACACACAAAAAATAAGATAGGTAATAAAATAACTTATTCTAATTTAACTCGTAAAAAGTATCGGCAATATATTATGTTTTGATTGAATAAAAGTGATATTGAACTTTTTTACAAAGAACTTTTTTAAAGAAAAGGACAACACACTGTTCAGTTCACCCCAGAATTAAAATGTAAGTTACTTTTTATGAAGTTTATTTTAACGCATTATTTAATCTTTATTCTTTTATCTTGTAGGTATACCTACTCATTAAAGTTTTTGTTAAAATCTGATTGAAATAAATACATGTGACAGTTATTTTTTTTGTACTCGAGTTACTTTCCATACATTTTTATCATGGCTGGTATAAATTTTATTTGCCCTTAATAATATACCCCTTTTTACCTGTTTTTCAAATGGACTAAGAAAATACGATTCCGCTATATAATTGACATATCTTGAAAAATTGAAACACTCGATTTGTAATATTTTTCAATCAACTTTCTTCGTTTCTTCTTTAAAAATTATATCCATAGATTAAAACCTGATAAATTATCACTGATAATGGTTTATCCACATTAAGCCTTAATGTCTTTAAGAGAGAGTTGAAGAAATTCATAAGTGAGAGATAAAGTTTAAAAAAATATTATAATATGGTGTTATGAAAGTGGTCAAATAATAATAAATAGGACATTGTAGCTTGACCCCTTATACCAAGAAAAAAAAATCTGATTGGGACAATGATTGTGTTACATTATTGTTTAATGTTTTGAACTGTAAGTTACTGTTAATGCAACAATATGTAGATAAAAGTTCTTGGTAGCCATCTATAAGATAATGTTTTGTAGTGGATAAAGTGATGGAAAGAATCTGACGGCCGCATCAATTGAAAACTATCCAATAGATGGATATCTAGAAGATAACAGTGCTGCCATGCTGAAATCTATTGATTTCTATGGATTTGGTTTTTCACGCCAGATTTGATGTCAGATGAAGTCTTGTTTTGACAATTAATGCGTATTGTACCAAATATTTAGCGAATATATTACAACTAAAAACTCTAAGAATTCATTATTAATGTTCGATTTCTAAATGGAACAAACCACTACGGGCTTACGACTGTCTTCTACTGTTATTTCGAAGGCTGGCTTAGTGTGATTAAATTGAAATTAATTGAAAGATTGAAATTAAGGGGCATTGACTTGAATAAGGGACCGGGGCCCGATGGTATACCCCCACTTTTTATTAAAAAATGTGCAAACTCCCTAGTGACTCCTCTTTGCCACATTTATAATCAATCTATGAGAGAAGGAGTGTTTCCGGTGCTGTGGAAAAAGTCATATATTACCCCTGTTTATAAATCCGGAAACAAGCACGACGTACAAAATTATAGACCCATATCTAAGCTTTCACTGTTTAGTAAATTGATGGAAAAGATCATCGTTGAACAACTCACGCCTGTTATAGGCCTTTGATACTCCCAAATCAACATGGATTTTTCCCGGGAAGGTCGGTAGAGTCCAATTTGGTTCAATACACCGAATTTATTTTAAATTCTATGGGTAACGGGGGACAAACGGACGCAATTTACACTGATTTTTCCAAGGCTTTTGACAAAATAAATCATGACATACTGACACACAAATTACAGACTTACGGTATACACGGCGACCTACTAAGATGGCTTGACTCTTACGTGAGGGACAGACTACAGTCAGTGGCGATAAATAATTGTGAATCAGGATCCGGAGTACCACAGGGATCGCATCTCGGCCCTGTTCTTTTTATTCTTTATATAAACGACATAAATAGATGCTTCACATCTTCAAACTTTTTGATCTATGCTGATGACATTAAAATGTATAAAACATTATCCAATGCCTCAGATTGCCTCGATCTACAGCGCGATTTATCCCATCTACAGAACTATTGTATAAAAAATCAACTTTTCCTCAATATAAAAAAAATGCAACGTCATTTCATTTACAAGAGGTAAAAACCCTATAGCATATAACTATATGATTAGTGATGAAAGTGTCGGTAGGTGTTCAAATGTTAGAGATCTTGGTGTAGTGCTGGACAGCAAGATGACATTTAAGAATCACATAGATAACATTGTCGACAGGGCTTTTAGAAAATTAAATTTCATAATTAGAATATCTAAGCCTTTTAAATCAACAGAAACAATAAAAATTTTATATTTCTCATATATACGTAGTATTTTGGAATTTGCCACAGTTGTCTGGTATCCCCAGTATATCACTTACATCGACAGAATCGAACGAGTACAAAATAAGTTACTTAAACATCTTAATTATAGATTGAAAATCAGTTTTGACACTTCAGTACGATCAGCACGTTACCACAAATTAATGACACTTGAAAACAGACGTACTTTGGGAGACTTGACATATGTAAATGATGAAAATAAGAGCCCTCCCCCCCCTCTCCTGTAAACAATCGATTTTGAGAAAACATCGATGTTTCTATCAGATGCATCGGATAACATCGATGTATAGTTCCAATGCAACGCCCATCGATGTATTACTTATCTAAATAGCCAACCGTACTTTACGCAATGCCCGTTTCTTGTACATAACTACCTATATCTTTCTCTCAATATAAAGAAAAAACATTAACATAATACCTGCTTAGAAAACGAACGACAATTTTATGACGTTTTAAAAAAAAACACAAACGATTATTAGGTCTTATGTACGCTCTTTAGAAATAAAATCACCCTTTTTACGAACGTAGTTGTTTTACTCGATCGTGTTTTGACATAAGAGTTGAAATGGGAGCAAAAAACGCAAAAAATAAAACATTAATTAAAACAGAAATATAGTATCTAGAAAGCCCCTGTTTTCATCTAAACCATCCTTGGGTAACCCTCAACATCTCCAATTTTTTTCATCGAAATCCGTCCAGTAATAAAGGAGGAGTTAGGTAACAAAGAAAACGGCTAGATTTTTATAGAGTAAGATTTAAAGTATAGAATTTTTCGTGTTGACTTTCTTTGTATGCCTCCGAGTAGGTACAGAAAAATTATCAACAGTACATTTTAGCAGTTGAAAATCTCCATGAAATAAATATTATACGGTTACGACTTCCCGATTAAGAGCCTTGTGTCGAAAACTTTCACAAAGTTGATGTGAGGGATTTATTCAGATGTAAATTATTCAAAATATTGTTAAGTCATTTAATATTTGAAATTTGACAATAAGATGGTGGAAAAGAGTTTGAAAAACAGTTGCTTATTTTTTTTATAGCGAATTAGAGTTTGGTATTTTCACACATAGACATCCAGTACTAGGAAATCATTTGAAAAAAATATTGTTTAAAGGGATTAGTAGAGAAGGCAAGGTTTCCTTGTTCTGAGTTTATAGAAGATAGTGTTTTTTGGTACTGGTGTGTGTTGCCCATTCTCCTGTATGGGTGTGAGTCCTGGCACCTGACCAAAGCCCAGGCACAAAGAGTATCTGCATTCGAAACGAAGTGCCTCAGAAGAATTTTGAGTATAAGATGGCACCACCGCATCACGAACGGCGCTATACGTCGGCGCACCCAGCGTGAGCCCATCACTTCTACCATTATGTGGAGGAGATGGACTTTGCTGGGACATGTGTAAGGATGCCGAATGACAGTTGGCCGAGGAGAGCGCTGTTCTTCCTCCCATCAGGGTCCCGAAGACGAGGAAGACCCTCTCATAATGTGTTCCGCTCCTTCGAAGCAGAGCTGAGGGACATGGACATGGCGTGGGAGGAGGTCATAAACATTGCGCAAGATCGAGCGCAATGGAGAGCTATATCAAGTGTAATGGCGTGCTATTGTTGCCCCCCTACGTGCCTGAGTGGGATTCAAAGAGAGATTGTTGTGTTATTTTTATAAAAATGTGTTGGTACAGTCGTCAAAACATATTATTACCTAAGAAAACATCTGACCTCTCCAGAAATATATTTCATGCACAAATTGTTGAAGAGTTCTGCATCTAACTTGACATCAATGGTTGTTGTGTTATAACGTCAAGTTGCAAGTAAGAACATCTGGTAGATTATTACTGAGCAGATAAAAATCAACTTGATTATGCAAATAAACTCACCTTCGTAGGCTAACAATATTCTGTAAATTGATGGTTCATCTTATAAATCTGCAATGCCCAGACTCGTAACAAAGTGCACGTTGAAAAGTGTATTGCCCATCGTAGAATTCGAGACCCACCGCTCACTTGACGTCAATAGACGTTATATGTTATACCTAGGTGAAAATTTCTGTGGCAATAAGGCAAAACTATTTAGTGTCATTTTGAGAAAGGCGTTGGAATCAAAACAAAACTACACCACTACAATATAATTTAAAAAAATATATATGAAGTTTAACTATAAGGATTTTCAATGGATCAATGTATAGGTATATCAACATCCACTTTAGGTTTTTCTTCTTCTCTTTATTGATAAATACCTTTATCTATTATAATTACAATTTTTTGAACCTACATGTACATAGGAAACAAATTCAAATGTAAGTTATTGCCCTCTGAAAAATGTCAAGTTGTTCAACGGAGAACTATTTTAAAATTTGAAAGTGTTTCGAAGAATATAGTAAGATATTTTATGAAAAAGTAGTATTATTTATGGGTATGAATGAATGAATGAAAGAATTTTAGTTTATTTTTTGTCCAATCATTATTTTTAATTCATAAAACATAATATGTTTCAATTGTATTTTGGATACATCATCAATAATGTTTCATCTTTAAATATCACAACGCAAAATTACAATTTTTTATGCAATAACGTGTTATATCTTTTTATTCCAACTTACTCTTTAACATTATTTTCAATAAAACAGAGTTAAATCCAAATACCACATTATTGAATTAAAGATTAATAAATAAAATTGTAACGTACCTTGCAAATATACTGTGGCATTCTCGTGATGCCGCGTTCTTCTAGAAAGACGAGAGCCTTTTCACCTTCGTGTGCCTAATGTAAGCTGACATGTCACATTGTTGCAACAAAGTGCAGTGTTTTAAGAAACAACGAGATAATGCAATTTATTACCCTATTTCTGTCTCTTTCGATCATAACTTCGTAACTATTCGACCAAACAACATCACATTTTTACCGATAATAAAGTTGATCATGACGGTTCTTATTATCAAATAAAAAAAAATCAATTTTTGGGAGATGTCACAGTCTTCTCGCAAACAGGCGATATCAAGAAACGCTGCGAAACTTTCCCGAATGCTTCCATCCAGCAGCCCTATTCACGAAAAAGTTTGAATGGAACTTCGAACTAAACTTAGACTTAAACTTTTCTGAAAACTTTTCTAAATATCTAGTCATATAAGTAGTCTGTGATCTGTCAGATTTACTACCTGTCAGATTTACTCCGACTTTTCCAACTTTATTCATATTAAAATAATATTATTACAAATAAACACGCATATGTGGCTTGTAAATACGGAATAAATCAATTATAAAGGCTGAAAAAGAAATTTAGATGGGCGAAATGTACATATCTAACAGACAGAATTTTTGACAGCTCAATAAGTTGGAAAAGTCGGAGAAAATCTGGCAGGTAGTAAATCTGACAATTCACAGACTACTTATATGACTAGATATTTAGAAAAGTTTTCAGAAAAGTTTAAGTCTAAGTTTAGTTCGAAGTTCGATTCAAACTTTTTCGTGAATAGGGCTGCTGTTCATAAACCAGGCATTCTTCTTTTGACATAACCAAAATGACCAAACAACATGTTGTGTTTATTAAAAATATTACCCACCTTGTTTTATGATGAATATAACATTAAATTAAACAAATAATAAGGAAGAAAACGTAAGTTTGCATTTATCTTCATAAGAATTTTGAACACGATATAGTGTCGTTAATACATATTATCTAATATCTGTTATTTTTGAAGAAGTTTTATGCGTATATGTTGCTTAATTTTTATATGGATAAATTAAGTGAATTTTATTACCAAAAAAGCTACATATCTAATTCTTTTCCAAAATAAACAGGAAGTTCTCGAACACAATATTCGAGCTGTCAAATTCACTCTGGTAATGTTTTGAGATTCAGATGTGGGTAAGTACACACTACACAAACTGTTTTACCGTCCAATTCTTGCTATTATGGATGTTCATACAAATTTCAAATTAAATCTTCATTAATATATTTTATTACCTTCGTTTTATTATATTTTCTTTGATATTTAATATGATTTTATCTGGTACCTACATAATTACTCATCTATCTGGCTACGATAGTTTGACAAAACTGTGGCTATAATTTTTTTTAAATGTGTCAAATTTCAAAATGGAGGAATTATTATTCCAAAATTTTGCATTAAATCTTTATTTATTGAGAATAATAAGATTTGAATAACATTTATTATGTATAACAAAACAATCTCCAATTATTTTATTACATTTTCATACCGTAATACCAAGATTCCATTTAATTTAATTTTAATCTAGAATTTAATTTAGATAAAACATAAGTTAACACAATATTTTTGACTCCAAGGTATGACGAGGTTCGGCGAGCCAGCTAGTACCAACATAATCATTATTATTTCTAAATAAAACATCAAAAAGTTGGTCATGTTTGGGTATGTTAAAAATATGATACATTCGCTAAATGTTTATATACTTAATTTAAAATTATTAACCCTTATTAAAATAATAGTGTTATTCACAATCTATATATTAATACGTGAAGCAAAAACTTTGTGACCAACTTTACGAAAATCGCGCGAACGGAAGAGTATGAAATTATGTACACTTATCGTTTATACATATAGAGAAGGAGTGTCGAATGCTAATTTTTTTTTTAATTATGTATAAAAAATACATTAAAGCAATTAAAAAGCATTACACACACTATTGTAATGTTATGTATTTGACACTCAACTACACTTCGGTGTATTTGTCATTGACACAGACGCATATATTTTTTTATTTATCTGTCGTCAAATTGAGAATAGAATAATACTGTTTGTCTTTAATAATAATAGAAAAACATATGTACCTAATAGAAAAAAACTTATCAACATTTCAAATTTGACGAATCCATGTCATTATTTTTCAAAGAAAATTGTGAAAAAGCGCTCACTCAGTCTTTGACAATGGAACCTTAATAATGTTCAAACTTATAATCTAAATAAGTTATGGTCGAATTTCGAGCACTGGACGACACTGGTTATTAAAACAACGCCAAAATTCATTAATTAGCTGTTAGCCTGATGTAGGGTCAAATGGTACCCTACCTTCGGAAAATTTCGATATTAGATTTACATAATAATAAAAATAAAAAATGACCGAACAATTTGTCTGGATATTGCGTTGGTTAATCGTATGAACGGATTAACATTATTATTATCTCGTGAATATCACGTTTACCTTACCTATGATGATGACTTGAAAAAGGCAAATGAAGACAATGTTATAAAATATCTTGATCTTGCTCATGAAATCAAATATAATAATATGTGGCATACACCTACCATGTACCCACAGAGTTCCTATAATGATTTCGAAGAATCAAGTTATTCATAATTCTCTTAGAGACAACTTTGCGGAACTGACCAATATTGTCATAATAAGTTTGTAGCATTATATTTATCTAATTTCAGTTTTGTTTTTACATTATCATTTTTATACATTTTAAGAGATACATTATACGTAAGATTTTTAATTATATTGTGATTTTATAAAATCAATGATGTTTTATTATGCGCCGTTATGTGACATTACAGCCACCTCAATAGCCCTGGCCAAAAAAATCAAATTATACGGTACACTATTCTATTAATACTTAAGACAATCAATAGCGATAAGGCTTAAAAATTGATATAAGCTAGGTAGGTATTAAAAAGTCAAAAATAAAACAAAGATAGCCTGAAAAAGAACAAGTAAAAGATGAGTATTTTACAGTTTCATGAGATGTGGTCAAACATTTACATTTTTCGAGTCTGCTCGTGAACCATTACGTTTTTTTATGATGAATGAAAAAAACTTATCTTATTTCTTATAATATAAAAGAAAGTCGGGTTAGTGCGAACACTTATAACTCGAGATCGGCTTAACAGGTTCTTCCGATGTTTGATTTATTGGATTCTTCTCCGCTCAGGATAACAGAATAACTTTTAAAAAGTTGGAAAATTAATAACAAATAATATAAAAGTTAGTATGGAACGGCTTTCCTGCGACACCAACGCCATTCATGAAAAAAACGTTAACAAAAAATTATTGTTAACCTGACAAACATTGATATTAAAAAATATATTGGTATTCGCAGATTTTTATGAAATTTTTTACGAGCTTTCAAAAATATTTTGTTTAACATTCAAACATATTTAAAGCGTATTTTTGTGTAAATTACAAATTTGAAATCAATATTCATAGTAAGTACTACAGGACAACGTCTGTCGGGAAAGCTAATTTCCAAATAAAATATCATTTTACTGCAAATATTACAATACTAGTTTTTTAAAGGCGCCCACCTATGGCCTTTTTTATGCAAACTTTACTTTCTCATAGCATAGCGTTGAGCATTCACATGTGAAACTTCAAAATACTTGGTTCGATTCAACTCTTTATGAAAACCCAAATACCTACAACTTAAACTTTTAATTACAAACTGTACATTCAAATAGCTTTTGGCATGTGGGTATTTACCGATTTGATTGATTAAACTTTTTCATGTAAACTTTGCATTCATATTGCCGAATTCTTATATGAGACTTTAAAACACTTGATTAATTGAATTCTTCATGAAAACTCAAAAAACAACGTGAACTTTTTATAACAAACTTTACATATGTATGGCTTTTCAACGTTATGAATTCAAATGAAAATCTTTAAAAATTTACTCTATGTGTGTTAACTTTTCATTGAAAACATGGCATTCGTATGGTTTTTCTCCGCTATGATCTCGTGTGTGTGGATTAAAGATTCGTGATTTGGTAAACTTTTTCATGGAAACTTTGTTTTCTTATGGCCGAATTCATTTGTGTGACTGTAAAGCACTTGATATTTTTTTTTATAACAAATTTTGAACCTTTTCTAACAAAATATGCATTTAAATGGTTTTTATCATGATTTATCATTTGATTGATTAAACTTTTTATTGCAATGGTTGCATTCGTATGGCTTTTCTGCGCTAGTGTGCCAAATTTTTATTTCAAACATTGCATTAGTAAGGCTTTTTCTCTGCTATGATATCGTGTCTATGGGATAAATTTATTATTTAGTAAAATTTTCATGCAAAGTTTGCTTTCTTATGGCCGAATTCATATGTTTAAACCACTTGATAATAGAACTCAATGAAAATTTAAAAAAAACTTGTACTTTTTATAACAAACGTTGCATATGAATGGCTTTTCAACGCTGCAAATTCACATGAAAATCCTTAAAAAATTACTCTAGGTGTGTAAACTTTTTATTGAAAACATGGCATTCGTATGGTTTTTCTCCGGTATGATCTCGTGTGTGTGGATTAAAGATTCGTGATTTGGTAAACTTTTTCATGGAATCTTTGTTTTCTTATGGCCGAATTCATTTGTGTGACTGTAAAGCACTCGATGATAGATTATGAGTATTCATGGTACTCTATTTATAAAAATGCAAAAAAAAAAACTTTTTATTACACACATTGCATTAGTAAGAGTTTTCTTGGCAATGAAATCGCGTCTGATTTGGTAAACTTTTTCATACAAACTATGCTTTCTTTTGGCCAAATTCATATGTCAGACTTTAAACAAATTTTGAACTTTTTCTAACAAAATATGCATTTAAATGGCTTTTATCGTGATTTTATCATTTGATTGATTAAACTTTTTATCGCAATGGTTGCATTGGTATGGCTTTTCTCCTCTATGAGTTCACAAACTTTTTATTGCACACATTGCATTAGTAAAGCGAAGTCCGGCTGTGCGTAAAAGTTTCCTGATTTGTCAATTTTTTGGCCGAATTCGCAAGTGATACTTTACAGCACACGGTTGATTGAACTATTTATGCAAACTTAAAAATGAAATTAAACTTTTTATTGCAAACTTACCATTCAAATAGCTTTTAGCATGTCATTGGTTGTTTAAATTATTTGATTGATTGAACTTTTTATTGCAATTATTGCATTCGTATGGCTTTTCTCCGCTATGAGTTCGCATGTCATTCTTTAAATTACTACTTGAAACCGCAAACTTTTTATTGCACTCATGGCATTAGTAAGGCTTTTCTTCACTATGAAGTCCCGCTGTGCGTAAAAGTTTCCTAATTTGGTACACTTTGCTTTCTTATGGCTGACTTCGCATGTGAGTTTTTTAATAACCCAAAAAAATGTTTTTCTCTACGTCAAGACCTTTAAAAAAAGTGCTCAGCCACCAGGCATAATAATATCATGTTACTGTCAGTTGCCACTGCTGTCAGCCATATTGTATTAGAAGAACAATATTATTATTTGTCTTTAGTTGCGAGTGGCGCGCCATCTAGCGGCGTTAATGACATCAGTCAGTCAGTGAGTCAGTGTTCAAGGCAAATATATTACAACTAGTTTTTTAAAGGCGCCCGTGGCGCCCACCTATGGCCTTTTCCTGCAAACATTGCTTTCTCATAGCTGAATTCACATGTGAGACTTCAAAATACCTACTTGGTTGTTTTAACTCTTTATGAAAACTCAAAAACAACAAACTTTTAATTACAAACTTTCCATTCAAATAGCTTTTAGCATGTGGGTATTTAACTATTTGATCGCGTGTGTGCGTTAGTTTTCTGATTTAGTAAACTTTTTCATGCAAACTTTGCATTTGTATGGCTACTCTACGCTATTAATTCACATGAGAATCTTAAAAAAATACTTTTGTGTGCAAACTTTTTATTGCAAACATGGCATTCGTATGGCTTTTTCTCCGCTAAGTACTTCATAATAGAACTCTATGAATATTTAAAAAAAAATAAACTTGAACTTTTTATAACAAACTTTGCATTCAAATTGCTTTTATCATGAGTTATTTGATTGATTGAACTTTTTATCGCAATTGTTGCATTCGTATGGCTTTTCTCCACTATGAGTTCGCGTTTGACTCTGCAAACTTTTTATTGCACACATTGCATTAGTAAGGCTTTTTTTCGCTATGAAGTCCCGTTGTGCGTACCTAAGTTATGATAGGGTAAACTTTTTCATGCAAAATTTGCTTTATCATAGCCGAATTCATATGTGCGACTTTAAAGCACTTGATAAATTAAACTCTTTATGAAAACTCATAAAAGAACGTTATCTTTTTACAACAAACTTTGCATTCAAATGGCTTTAATCGTGAGTTATTATTTGATTCATTAAACTTTTTATCGCAAATGTTGCATTCGTATCTCTTTCGCGTGTGATTCTTGAGTCTGCAAACTATTTATTGCACACATTGCATTAGTAAGGATTTTCTTCGCTTTGAAGTCCGGCTGTGCGTAAAAGTTTCCTAATTTGGTACACTTTCTTTCTTATGACTGACTTCGCATTTTTTTGGGGTCCATTCAAATTTCTACGAAATATCTTCCAGGTACATAATATGTACATAAATAGCCAAGCCCTCAAACTGTGGGGAATTCTCCGTTATTATTGTTCTCAGTCTTTGTGGTTATTTCATATTAATTTACCTGTGTTCTTGTTTCTCAAATATGTCATCATGAATAATCCACCCTACTGCATGAAAAATAAAGTATATAAAACTGATGAAGTGTTTTATTGTTGATACCAATAACAATAAGATACTTATTGTAAACTTTCTTTATAATAATAATATTATATGAACATAAGAAGTGCCAATAAAATAAAAAGACAATGACCATTGTTTATTTTTGTAACAAAAGACATTTACAAAACAAACATTAGGGTGCATTAGATAACAAAATAATAATTTGCCGCACCTATAAAGTGTAAATAATAATACACGCTGGTCGTCTATTATATAAACACACGAAATAACATCTAATCTGACCACTACTATAAATTTGAAATCCTTCCAAGAAATATGATAAAACTTAAATAAACCCCACGACACAACGTTTAACATTAGCAGGTGCGCTGAGGCCGGGTACCTGTGGCTTAAACAATAGAGCATCTACCAACCAAAGTGAATGTATTTTTATGAAATTTTTGATGAGTTGATTGATCAAAATCGATTTTTTGCTGTGTTAGAAGTAGATATTTGAATTTTTTAAAATGCCAGTAGATAGAGAAAAGTCTACTCTATCGAATGATGTAAAAAACCGAAATTTGTCCTAATGTATAATATTCAACGTTCTTCCAGGCGATACGTCGATTATC
Source organism: Mystacides longicornis (assembly GCA_963576905.1). Taxonomy (NCBI): domain Eukaryota; kingdom Metazoa; phylum Arthropoda; class Insecta; order Trichoptera; family Leptoceridae; genus Mystacides; species Mystacides longicornis. The sequence continues at coordinate 10,631,152 of OY756427.1, read as the reverse complement.
TATTATAATTTATTTTCAACAAATATATTCATCATAATCAGCAAATACCACCCACCAACCAAAACCTATTATACCTTATTTTACTATAATTACCAAACCATTTGCGATTATTGAATATAACCAGATTTTAGAAGCGTAACGGACCAAAATTTCTGCAATACTATTGTTACATATATTATATTTTATAGTTGTAGGAAAGCCATGGTCAAAGATCCAGATTGTGACAGCTCATCACATAATATTGATGAGCTGATAATATTGAATCGAAACGCGCGAGGTTGGGGCATGTTATGAGACACGAAAATTCACTGGGATCAATATTGGAGGGAATAGTCGAGGGTTCGATTGTTAAGAGATATCTGCAACATTTATGCCAGGACATGGAGTTCATACATCGAACTGTAGATAATAGTGGAGAACCGAGAGGAGTGAAGAAGGAGATGATCGCGCCTGTGGCAAACCAATCCACAGTACCTAAATAACTATGCCTAATAATAGCCATGCGGGAGATGGCTCAGTATTAATACCTAAGTATTAATTATTGGAGCACCTGAGATTATATTTTATTGTTTCATTTTTTTGTGTTTGTGTTGTGGGAGCTACCTGTTATTGGAGCACTGGAGATTCTAAGTCTATTTTGTTTCATGCTTTTTTGTTTAAGTTGTTCAGTTCAGTGTCTCTTAAAGGGTGCGTTTATACCAAACAATCATAGACCCAGAGCTGGAAAATAGAATATACCTCTTGATGAGAAAGAACTGTCATCGCCTACTAATTAGATCTTGCTTGTTATTTTTTCATGGTGTCCAATATCAACCATAAAAGAAAGTATGCTCCGTTTGTAGATTCGGTTCTATATTCGTTTGGTATAAACGCACACTAATTAATTAATAAATAAATAAAAGGTTTATTGGCTTGAATGGATAATCTAAATGAAACTGCGTCGAAAATGATATTCAATTTATTTGGACAGACTGATGAGTGGGTAGTTCCTTTCTATTTTAAGCCCGTTGTGTTTCCCAATAATATCAGCCCTTGTGATTTTTCCACGAATTATGAATTCATGGTCACACACTGTGACAAGATCCTTCCTCGGGGGAGGACAAAAGGGTCCTTCTCCTAAAGTATACTAATCTGAAAATCTACCAACGAAATATGAACGACGAACCTCAACAATTAAACCGAACAAATTCTGTCATCAAGTAAATCACTCACTCAAGCTAATAGATTTCAACGTACAGATTTGGACATGATTAAACGTGATCGTCTAGTTCAGGGATGCACAGACTTGTAGCTAACAGGGGCCAATGGGGAAGTTAATGAGCCAGGACGGGCCGCAAGAAGGAACACTTTTTCTTCTTCTTCTTCTCCTTGGAAATTTTTATTCTCACATGATGGTGGGGTCTGCCTTTAGTATTTTATGCCGCCACTTAGCTCTGTCTTGGGTTAGCTCCGCAACTCCTCATATTTTGACATACTTCACGCCAACTTCGTTTGTAAATTAATAACAATATTTTTTTAATTTGTAAAAATTATAATACTAATGATTAATGTTCAAACACTGAAAAAAAAAAAAAAAAAAAAAAAAAAAAAAAAAAAACAAGAAACAACAATCTATGGCATGTTACAAATTACCTACTTCATACTTTTGGAAGAGCAATAAACTATGAATTTTGTACATGATGATTGAATAAAAACATAAAACAACATTGTTTAAGAAAATAGAAAAATATCAATGTCACAACACTTAACACAGAAATCTGGTGGAAACATTTTTACATACAAAACACTTATAATGGATAATTAAATAATTCCAAATCTCGCACAGAACATCAATTAACATCACAAACAATTCAAAAACACATGACAGACTCTGGCGTCTTCCCGGCGCGGCGTTGGTAAATGTACAAAATTATCTACTCAGGTACATTATTTTGATTTTTCCAATATTATAATTCGTCGGCGGGCCGCAGTTTGTGCATCGCTGCTAGTTACTCTAGTTAACACTATAAAAGGAGCCACACGTCATGTATATAAGTACCTGAATCGAAGCACTTATACCAATGTATCCTCCAGTGAAATGACTGAACACACAAATAATGCGCAGTGGGTTGCCAACTCTGGAAAGCTGTGATGGTGTTTAATGCCGTGAAAAGTTAAACCTACTTCAGCAGCGGTAATTAAATCTTCTTCTGTGCTGTTTTTAGATGCAAAAAATGACGTAATATCTTGATTTCCTTTGGCGTACTTAATAAAGGTTTGATGCTTCGAAGATTTTTCGTGCTGTTTCACAGATCCTAAACCGACAGAGACAGATATCGCCGAATCAACAACGTCGACCGAGTGAATAGCGAAGAGCGAGCGAGATTTTTAGAAAAACCGGAGTAATTGTTGCTGCCCGGGAGGTCGGGAGGTTAACCATTATTACCGGAGTCTCCCGGGCAATCCGGGAGGGTTGGGAACCCTAGCAATGGTGGAAACTTCTAGCAACATCTCCCAATATTCCTATCTTATGGACCAAAATGAAGTCTCACATTTTTTTGTTTTTGTTTAATATGCCCCTTACACGAATTCTAACAATTCATTAATGCTGTTCGATTTTTAAATGGAACAAACCACTACGGGCTTACGACCGTCTTCTATTTTTATTTCGAAGGCAGGCTATGATAACTTGACGTTAACAACTTTCGCCATTAGGTGGTAATGTTCAAATCCCCGAAACTCCTAATCATGACAATTCTCAACATGTTCATGTGACAGTTAATAAAAACTTTTCTGATAATAATTATTATAATGCTGGGGCTTTGTGAAAGTTCGTCAAAATACAATAACTAGCTGACCAGTCGAACTTCGTCCCTCCTTAAAGTCATTAAAATATTGCTGGATAACATAAGATAGCTAACATGAGCTTTGTATACGAATGTTATTATTTTATTAGTTTCTTCTTCTTCGTTTGCCGTATCAGGTCACCCCGACGTTGGCGATCACATCGGCGAAAGCTTCTCTGTCTTGCGCTACCCGGAACAACTCCTCCACGCTTTTTATTCCGGTCCAGTCTCGAACATTTCGTAGCCAAGACATCTGCCTTCTCCCAACCCCTCTGCTCCCCTCAATTTTCCCCTTCATAATTAATTGGAGTAAGGTTTATTAATTTAACTAAATCGAATTAACAATGTAAGTATTTTTGTTTCTGGGAGCGCAGTGCACATTATGAACGGGCCGCCTCTGGTTAGGACTACAGGACAACGTCTGTCGCGAAAGCTAGTAATAATATAATACTTATCTATACAGAGGTGTCACTATAGCTTAACTTATTGCCTGAGACAATTTTTTCCAGACAACCGGTCCCGTCCAACCTGAGACAGGCCAACCCCGGATAAAAGTTTCAAGTAAAAAAAACACTTAGAAAAACTCTGACCCGACCGGGAATCGAACCCGAGACCTCGTGATCTGGAGGTCGGCACTTGTTAGTTATTATTTTTGTTTTAATTCTGTGATTTTTTCTCTTCAAAGTTTATGGAAACATGGTTGAAAGCAACTGGTCATCTGCAAAACCTAGCAAAGCCATTATCTTACGAGAAGAGGGCTACTCATATCAACAAATTGCTGGAAAACTGGGGAACGGAACTTCTTAGTCAGGAGTTCAAATGAGAGATACAAAGGAACAAAAACTTTGTATGATGCGGTAAAGTCTGGCAGAAAACGAAAGCCATCATTGGCAGATGATAGAAGGATAGTAAATTTCGCTCTTCAAGACCGGAGAACCTCTTCTCATCCAACGCATACTAACTGAGTGTGGTGTAGCTGTAAGTGCCAGAACAATTCGTCGATGTCTAGTTAACCTCTCTCGGCGTGAGTTAAAACAAAATTAAAGTGCATGCCGGAGTGAGTTAATTCATGTTCATTTTTATGATTATTTTTTTACTGCATCTTATAGATCTCTGCTTTCTGATGAAATTTTGTAAAGAAAGCATACCACAAAAATGGAAAATAACAGAGTTATAAGCAAAAAACACTTTTGACATTTCGCACCTATTCCTGTATCGTAAACCATTGGTATATTCAACAATATGTTTTTATTTCTTCTAATTTCAAAAATGACGAAAAAAAAATTTTTCTGCTTCTAATGTTTGCTATAGTCTCTTATTACTTATATTAAATTCTTTTTTCTTCTTCTTCCTTTTTTATTATTTTTCTATCCGTAGATAATAGTTGCAAAATTATGCTTCCAGCATAATTTTGGAACAACATAAATTAATATCATGTGATTTTTATTCTAATTTTTTTCCTATTATTGTTTCAATTTTTGTAACCTCTTCTTCTTCTTATAATAGAAGTAGGTTTGAATAATAATAGGATATTATTATCAAAGTTAAAACAAGTTAAAGGATAATAAATAAACTTATAAAATGGTGCATAAAAAATAAAAATGCAGAAAGATATTAAAACTAGGTTTATACTACAAATTTATTTAAATAACAATAAAAAAAGTCATCAATATTTTTGTTTGGTATGATACTCTTCAAAGCACGGGTACACACATAGACCTACACCACACTCCCTGCACATCCAACTACTATCTTTACGTTTTTGTGGTCGCAACTGTGTGTGGCTGCACACATGGCATTGCTTTCTTTTTAACTTTTGCCCTTCTATTTGAGGCACAGGCCTAATAAAGTGTGAAAACCTCCACAATAGTCTTGTTGCGCTATCGTGAACCCGCCTTCCTCCTGTTGTAGACGGCCTGCTCTTGTGGTATTTCTCTACCATGAGTTTAATGAGGTTTTCCTTGAAACCACTGAAGTTATTGGGGTTTTTTTTCGATATCGACTTAAACAAAAAAAAAAGCGTTTATTGATGCTATGTCAATAATTCGAAAAACAAACTTTTTGTACCACTTCAATGATTTCCGAGAAACCTCACTAAACCCTAATATTCTGTCTACCTTGTCCACTGCACCCATATTATTTGTATAATCGATTACCGCATCGGGTTTTATTTTAAATTGTCCGGTTGTGTGGTCTATTTTGTTTGGCAAAGACATTTTGGCACCATTTACTGTTGTCAAAATATGGATATCCCTTTTATCGCACCATTTTATGGCCAGGAGGCCGTTTGAATGGAAATGCTTGAATGCAACGAATTGAAGGCCAGAAGACCGAGGAAGAATCCTCGTTTGAATAATAAACAGAGGGAGAAAAATTTCCATTGGGCTAAAGATCACCGAAACTGGACCAAAGAAGACTGGAAAAAAGTTATCTGTTCACACTCATTCCAATAATTTTGAACAAGAAATACCTAAATGGGATATTATGTAAAAAAAAAGTTAATCCTTGTAAGTGTAAAAATGTGAATTATATTGATCGAAACTAAAATATACATCCACAATAAATTGAGAATAATGTACATATGGTTCATAATTCTTACGAAGCTTCCATCTCCTCCATTGTCTTTAGAATAATGTTATAATATATTAAATTCCTTATAGCTTTTCTTAAAACTCTTCAATCAAAGGATATTCTGATGATTTGTGGACACACCGCCGGAGGAGTTTTACCTCCCAAGGTTGTCTGACATGAAGAGGATATATTAAAGAGGATTTGTTTATTTTACGGAAAAAAAAAGTATTTTTGAACAACTTTCTAGTGACAGCACTCAGTGCCTGTCTTTTGCATATTTAATTCACGTTGATGTTTCAATTTTTCTTTGCACGTTTTTTGAAAATCTAATAGGTACCTACTGTTACTGACACTCCCATATATTTTGACAAGGCGTGAAAATTTTTTATCCTTTACTGACCGTTTTCTTTTGGGTTCAATAACAAAAGCTAGCTCCATACAGTATATACATACTCCATACACAACAGACAGTACTTTCAGAACGTCCGACCGCTGTGTGGCTTTCCTACTATCTACATAATAGTTCAGTTATGTATTTTTATATTTCACTAGCTTTCCCGACATACGTTGTCCTGTAGTTCTAGCCCGTTAATATGTAATGTTCACTTCTCCCCCATAAAACAATACAAAATTAACCCTCCAATTCCCATGCCTTACCTAATCATGATATTCATATGAAATTGTGTATACGGTGCCTTTATGGGATCCATAGTGATAGAACATCGACAAATTTTTAATTTTTTTTTGTAGTTTTTTTATGGGGGGGGACATTGGGCACTGTTATAATAATAATAATAATATCTTGGCTGTCAACAAAATCTAGTTTTTGACCACAAAATTATTAAAAATAACATTAAAAATGAATTTATTAAACGATTAAAAAAAGTTTTGAAAAGTTTTCTCTCCGGGAGAAATAAAATTATGGCCATTAACTCATGGGTTGTACCGAAAATTTTGTATTCTTTTGGAATCATTAAGTGGAACCAAACGGAACTAGACAAGATAGATTTAAAGGTACGTAGTTTGCTCACGCAATATAGGATGCATCATCCAAGATGTTCCTTGATGAGATTATATTTACCAAGGAAGATTGGTGGTAGAGGCATGTTAAACATCAAAAACATGAATAACAAAGAGATAAACCTCCTCCAATCTTACTTTATCTCATCAAGGAATAAATTGGGTTATGAAGACCTGATTGCGTGTGATTTGAAGTACACGCCCTTAAATTTATCAAATCCTGTTTCACCACCGATAATTGGGGTACAAGATCGGGTTGATATATGGAAAGGCAAGTCTCTCCACGGTCGATTTTTCGAAACTTTAAATTCATCACATGGTTGAGGTTTGGTGAACTATTTAGCGAAACAGAAGGTTTTGTCTGTGCAATACAAGACCAAGTCATCGTAACCAATAATTATAAAAAATATATTATTAAAACACCTGACACTATTGATAAATGTCGTGCATGTGGCCAAACGGGAGAAACACTCAGACATATTTTGTCTGGGTATTCTCTCCTGTGTGGTTCTGAGTATCTGCACAGACATAACGATGTAGCTAAAATAGTTCATCAAAAACTTGCCTTGAAATATGGTTTACTCGATTTTGAAGTACCTTATTATAGGTACACCCCAATTTCAGTAATGCAAAACAATAATAGAAAGTTATATTGGGATATACCAATACAGACTGACCGAACGATTAACGCAAATCGTCCGGACATTGTATTGGTTGATCGTAGGAACGGGATAACGTATCTCGTGGATATCACTGTACCGTATGACGAAAATTTGAAAAAAGCCGAGCAAGACAAGATAATTAAATATCTTGATCTTGCTCACGAAATCAAGGATATGTGGCATACACCAGCAACACACATAATACCTATAGTGATATCGACGAATGGAGTTATTCCTAAGTCTCTTAAAGACAATCTAGGGAAACTTGGCATCTGTTGTGGTCTCAGATATGCCATCCAAAAGGCAGTAATGTTGTCCTCATGTAGGATGTTAAGAAGGTTCCTTTCTCTGTAGTTCGAAGATCTCTCATGATTACATTACATCGTGATATATCATGAGAGATAATACCGATATTTTTATATTTAGTATCATTGTATTTAATTTTAATTTAATTTATTTTTTATTAATTTTTATACAATGATGTATGCTTTATATCCGTGGTCGTCATCTGCGGCCCGCGGGCCGAATGCGGTCCGTTGCAGATTTTTGTGCGGCCCGTGACGCGACGAGTGTTTTCATAGATTATAGATATCTAAAATCGATATTTCGTCCAGTGCTAATTAAATAGAAAACGGGGTTCGGGAACAAGGAAACACCTTGAATTATTCATAAAATTAAATGAAGTAACATGATGAAAAATCTTTAATACCTATAATATATGTAAGTAGGTACCTACTTATATTTTTTTTTCAATTTACATACGAGGAGAGTTCCATGAATTACTCTCGATATGGATACGCAGGAAAAGGCGGAAAAATCTGAAATAATTATACTATTCTATATTGTATTTTTCAATCCTAATGCGGTATTTAAAACGCCAATTATTGCATTTTTTTGAAAGCCTTTAAATATATTTTTATTTTTCTCTGAAAAATAACGGATTTTGGCCACCTTGAACTCTTTATCAACGGGAATTGGTTTTCCACAAATGTTTTTTTTTCTCAGTTTCGGGAACAAAAATTTCGATAAGTATTAGGGCTAGGATTTTAGGAAGTTGATTGATATTTTGGAAACCATACTATCGAAAACCAGCCTTCGCAATGCGGGCCATTAAATCGGCGCGTTGTCGTCGAGGAGCAAGATATTGGCGGTCAATTTTCCTTGATTATTTTCTTCAATTATTATTGCTTCCTAGAAAACAAGTGGGATGGGCTACTACACTGTATTAGTAGAGGGAACTACCCGCGATGGCGAGGGCGCGTCGCAGGTAACCGTTCCATACTAAATTAAATATTGTATTTTACATTATTTATTATCCATTTTTTTTTCAACTTTTTATTAGTTATTCTGTTCTCCGGAGCGGAGAAGAATCCAATAAATCAAACATCAGAAGAATCTGTTAAGCTGATCCCGAGTTATAAGTGTTCGCACTAACCCGACTTTAAATATATTAGAGATAGCATCAGGCCTAAAATACAATCCTAACGTTGTTTTTTTTTCCTCGCAGAGCCGTGCAAAATGTCTCACAGCGTTTGTGGATATAGTTCATTGCAATTAAACTAATATACATAACGCCATTTAAAAAACTCTGTTTTTTTTTCATCTTCATACGAATTTATCAATATAGACATATTTCCATCTTTTGGTAACAAAATTACTCATGTAAACGTTGAATGGAATCTTGGTATTACGATATGAAAATGTAATAAAATAATTGAAGATTGATTTGACATACATAATATATAAATTTTGTTCAAATCTTATTATTCTCATCAATAAAGGTTTCATGAAAAATTAATTCCTACATTTTGAAGTATGACATATTTTAGAAAATATATGGCCACAGTTTTTCAAACTGCCGTAGCCATTGTAATAGATTAGTCATAATTATAAAATAACACTTTTCTATACAAAAGTGTCAGTATAGCCGGCGGAACTTATTGCCTGAGGCAATAAATTCCCGTCTAATCTGAGACAGGCCAACCCCTTGGTAGCCCCATAGGTAACAATTTTCATGAACAGTATTATTATTAATATCGATTGGATCAAATATAAAATAAAGTATCTTATTGTAACGGGTGATGTGGTTTGATAACGATGAAGTAAAGTAACGTCGAAAAATTGTAATTTTTGCCAAATGTGTGTTCCAAAAATTGTAACTCGAATAATTTCCATTCGAACGGTTGGTTTTCGAACAAATTTCTTGTCACCGAATTGTACAATATTTTATTTCATGAGGTACATATGTCATCAGTTGCTGACTTATTAATTGTCGTTGATAAGAAGACGCAAACCGTTCATCAGCTTCAATAAAACATGCACTTACGAATAGATATAGCCCAAAACGCATTCAATGTGAAGTCAATAGCTTCGATCTCTTGGAATAGATGTTGTTCTTACTTAAGTATGCCTTCAACTGAATAATTAACGATGCAACATTATATTCTGACGGGTGATCTCTACTGTTTGTGTTTTAGAATAATGTATTCACTCTAATGCCTTGATCACACGTGCCGAGTAAAAACGGGCGAGACAGTAAAATGTTACATACTCTGTCGAGACAATGTTGTTGGCGAGTAGCTGTTCACACGTGTTTTGAAAATAGGATAGACTAGTTTAGATCTATTGACGGTACAATTCGGATTGGACGATGAATCGTAAGAAGATTATTAGAAAATAAACATACTTACCTACTCATCCCACTATTAGTTGAAGAATTAAAGGAATTGTTTGAAAAAAAGCCATTCCGGATTTGGACAAGACCATGGATGTTGAGAAGATTTGTTTTTGGAGCCACAAACACTGTTTTCAATGAATTACAGGTAGTTAGTTGATCCTGCTGAATTGTGATTTTTATTGATAAAGAAATCGAAATAAAAAGGCACGGGTGGCGGGTTGATAAAAACCGAGTGGCGAGACAGTGCGTGTTCAGACCTGCTGAGTGAGCAAGCAACGCATTACAAAGGTGCGGTAGGGTGAGTACTCGACCTAGTAAGTAGAACGGGGGCCGAACTAATGTCTCGCCGTTTTGGTCGGCCGAGCACTCGGCGTAAGGTTTAGACGCACCTAGTACTCGACCGATAGCATGTGTCTCGCACGTTTACTCGGTACATGTGAGCAAGGCATAAGAACCCACGTAGGGCCATAGAGAGGCAATAAGAGCTCTCCACTGAACTCGATCCTGCGCAGTTACGATTACCTCCTCTCACACCATGCCCAAACCCTTAGCTCTGCTTCCAAGGAACGTAACACGGTGTGAGAGGGTCTTTCTCGTCTTCGAGACCCTGATAGGAGAAAAACCAGCGTCTTCATTTTATGATATATGAGTGATATAATTTGTTTAAATATTTCTACACCAACCCCTTTATAACTGGGAAGTTTGTACCTACGTATCTCGATTTTTTCTATGAAACACTCAAACCAAAAGAAAAAAAAATTCATACAAATGACAAAACTAATCCGACCACGGGAAATGTTTTACACACTTATAATTATTTTGGTCGGTAAGTCGATGGCTTCCATGAAATTAAAAAAAAGCATAGAAGTCTGCCGGAAATATTGAAACACAACGAGATTCGATAACTTCAACGAACTTGACTACATACGTAAATAGTAAACGTTGCTAACGTAAAGTGATGACACTTTGTATGCAAGCCTTCAAAACAGCAGTGGAAGGCAGTCCTAAGCCCATAGTGGTTCAAATTTATAAAAAGAACAAAAAAAACCTCATAAAATCGTACACCATTAAGTTCTATGATACATCAAATTGTTGGTTCCATAATATTAAAAGATTTTCTACGCACTTTATTTCAGGCAAACAAAATTCATAACGAATATGTAACGACTAATGACTAGAACAATTCATTACAGATATTCGATTTTTAAATGGAACAAACCACTACGGGCTTACGACCGTCTTCTATACTGTTATTTCGAAGGCTGGCTTAGTGTGATCACTATACGTTAACAACGTTCGCCATTAGGTGGTAATGTCTCCGAAGCTCCTAATCATGAGAATTCTCAACATGTTCAACATGTCGAAAAATCTCATATTTGCAACAAGTATAGATATTTTAATAATTAATGAAAACGAGAGAAAAAGTTAGAAATTATTGAGAACAAGAGAGCAACCAAATCCCTTGTGGATGATATGCCAAAAAGTAAAAAAAAAAGAGCAACCAAATTTAAGGACTGCGACTGCTGTCATGTATTTGGTGCCAGGATATGACAATATCCATTTTTGTTAATGTCTCATATTTATTGCCTATTGGCTTTGTTGGTGCACAACGTTCTAATTATGTCTAGATTCTTGTGACCTTTTCAGGACTAGATCTTAAAGAAAATGTAACAACTAATGACTGACAATTCATTATACATGTTCGATTTTTAAATGGAAAAAACCACTACGGGCTTACGACATTCTTCTACTGTTATTTCGAAGGCTGGCTCAGTGTGATCACTTTACGTTAACAACGTTCGCCATTAGGTGGTAATGTCTCCGAAGCTCCTAATCATGAGAATTCTCAACATGTTCAACATGTCGAAAAATCACATGTATACAACAAGTAGACAAAACTCTGCAATAGCTGTATGGCCATCTTATCAAAGTAGATATTCAAAAAGTCATAACACAATTTCTGTTAAAATAAGACTAAATTTGGCAAAATATGAATATGAAGCTGTATGCGGTTTCCAGTAATCGCAGTAGAGGGTGATTTATGTTAAAACGGAATGTATTTCAGCTAAGAATGAACTTCGTTTCAAATGCAGATACTTTTTGTGCCTGGGCCTTCCATATCTTGGTCATGTTGTTAAGAGCCGGACACTCGAAAATGGCTGTTTTTATATAAACGTTGTTCCCTTAATAGGTATCGTAGAACAACAAAAAAGGAAGTGTGCTTTAAGTTAGAGCTTTGGCTATCAAGTCTTCCAATTTGAATTTATATTTTCCAAATTTAGTTCGATAGAAAAAAAAATCAAAGTTTGCTCTATATTTTTATAAATCATAACGGTTTAGGCTATCTATACTCAATAAAAAACGCTTTAAAATATACCAAAATGCGTGTCTTTTAATTTTCTTCAAAACCATCGTCTTTTTTTATTTCTATTTAATATAGTTTTGCAATTAATCGGTAATAAGTGATTGGACGCTTAGGACCTTTTCCTTTAGAAACAAAAACTGTATACGCTCCATACAAATCCTAAAACTCTTCATTCGTGAGAGAACGTTGTGGCGGGCGGACGTGTCGCTCTGTACTCTGTAGTTTTTTTCTGCAGAAACCTTCCACTTTCTAATGTTGGTCATTTGGGGCTAAATGCAATATTTGTGAGAATCCATGGTTGTCAAAAATTTTATATTTATTTATTTTTTACATGTTTTTTTCTCTTTACAAATATTTTTATAAATTCAATATTTTTTTTTTCCATAAAATAATATAAAATTACGTTTTGACGTATTTTTTATCGTAATATCTTAGATATAATAATTTTTTACCACATAATTCTTGACTTTTATCGGTAGCTAAGTCAAAGGACCTATCATCAACAAAATTGCGTAAATAGTACGTTGATAATATAGTAATTGGTTTATAACTACATACGTACCTACAATATATTATATGAACAAAAAAGTTTTTATGTTACACAAAAATAAAAAGAAAATAAACTTAAATGAAGCCAACCTCTACTCGGGGTTTGAATCTTGTCTTAGATTAGACGGGACCGATTGACTGGTAGAAAATGCTTTAAGTTAACTTCCGCCGGCTATACCTACCGAGAAAAGTGTACTTTAGTAAAACAAAACTCATGTGCGTTTATGCAATAAGCTATTAAAAAGTTGGTCTTATTAATGTCACTCAACTTCGTCGAAATACGCACTCAACGAATACGAACTCAAATAGTACCTATAGAACTTCATTATATTTAATTCTTCAAACACACTATTTTCAACTTTGTAATACTGAGTCATTATAAATATTTATAAATAAAACTAACTTTGCAGTGTTACAATAGATTATATTTCGGATAAAAAATGTAATATATTGTAATACTGCAAAGTTAGTTTTATTTATAAATATTCATTATATTCAATTTGAAAAATATCCATTATTTGACATGACACAAACTTTTAAATGTATTAATTAACCTGATATTTATGGTTTGGCTGCCAACCCTGACTCCGATTGCATTTTGACTAAGGATAAAGAAATTAACAAAATATCATTGTGTCAGCAGGGTAGTTAAGTGACAGAGACAGCGAGAAGAAAGTTCAACCTGTCTCACGCACAATATGACGAGGTGCGCGCGGGGAAGCGGGGACAAAACTCAGTTCGGTGATTTGAGTGTCCGGCTCTTAACCCTTTCTTAACCGGTGATTCCAATTGGAATCATCCATTAATTTTTCGGATATCTCAATTAAGGTCGATGTCGTCATTATAATTTCTCTTGTATATTATTTATAACAATATCTTTTATCGTTTTGAACACTGAAAATGACGGGAACCTCTTTAACGACCGCGTTTGAAAAGTTGAAAACTTTGATTTTTCAAACTGTGCGTATTTTCATAAACGCGATTTTTCAAGATGCCACAATGGTGATTTCTTTTTTGTTTTATAGCATATTTTATTTTTTTTTTATTTATTTAATATATATTTTCTTTAACTTTTTACAATAATTCAAAATGATACACTTTTATTTTTTGAAAAATATATAGTTTAGTTTATGATTCCATTTGGAATCAGTGGTAGTTCGAGCACATATTATTTTGAACACTTCTACTTTAAGTTATCGGTATATTATAATCTGATGCTTTGCCTTTAGTGTCAAAAAATACTCAAGATGTTAAAAGTTTTGAGTTTCATGATATTTCTATGATATTAGAAGGTGATCTATCTGATATGGAGCTTTCTGATGATGAAAAAGACTGTGCTGAAGTGAATTTTGAAAGCAGTTTGCGATATAATTGTAGTAATTCAGCTGAACAGCAAATTTTCATAAAATAGAACCAGAAAAACTTAACGTTATTGATAAGTCATTCTACTTTATAAAACCAATATGAAAGGAAAGATATATTCTTCTTCTTCGTTTCTGATTTGGCTTACTTGCATGTTGTTCCTGCTGCATTATCCTCTTGCAAAGCTGGCTATCAGGGTCCCGAAGACGAGGAAGACCCTCTCATACTGTGTTCCGCTCCTTCGAAGCAAAGCTGAGGAATCTGGACATGGTGTGAGAAGAGGTCATACACGTTGCGCAAGATCGAGCGCAATGGAGAGCTCTTGTTGCCTCCCTATGCCCCTAAGTGGGGCCTTAAGGGAGTTTCGATTTGGAAAGCTGGCTACCTGGCTACCAGCTTTCCCTCCAGCGTTAGGTGGTCATGCTGGAGGTCTGCTACCTTCCGGTATCTTGTCTCTTGCAATGTTTGCGTATGTATCCTTAAGGGCTTAGGGGGTCGTCCTAGATGTCTGCTTCCTTCTAGCATCTTGTCTCTGGCAATGTCTGGGGCTCTTCGATGATCGTTTCGATATTTGATCATCGAAAACTTATACTAGGGGTGCTGACTTGACGAAATTGGACATTGGCCTGAACACAATCCAATCCAAAAATCCAAACTCCCTTAAGACCCCACTTAGGGGCATAGGGAGGCAACAAGAGCTCTCCATTGCGCTCGATCTTGCGCAACATTTATGAGTTCCGCCCACACCTTGTCCAGATTCCTCAGCTCTGCTTCGAAGGAGCGGAACACAGTATGAGAGGGTCTTCGTCGTCCTCGGGACCCTGAACACAATATAGAGTCAATAACAATGCAAGCTATATTATATAAAAATATATACACATGTCATTGTGTACCAAAAGAAAAAAACTATCATATTATAAAGTAGGTATGCCATATTGTATTATATATGTTCTATTATATATAACTAGTTTTTTAAAGGCGCCCGTGGCGCCCACCTATGGCCTTTTTATGCAAACTTTACTTTCTCATAGCATAGCTGTGAGCATTCACATGTGATACTTCAAAATACTTGGTTGATTCAACTCTCTTCATGAAAACTCAAAAAACAACGTGAACTTTTTATAACAAACTTTACATATGTATGGCTTTTCAACGCTACGAATTCACATGAAAATCTTTAAAAAATTACTCTAGGTGTGTAAACTTTTTATTGAAAACATGGCATTCGTATGGTTTTTCTCCGCTATGATCTCGTGTGTGTGGATTAAAGATTCGTGATTTGGTAAACTTTTTCATGGAAACTTTGTTTTCTTATGGGCGAATTCATTTGTGTGACTGTAAAGCACTCGATGATAGGTTATAACTATTCATGATAATATAACTATTATTTATAAAAATGCAAAAAAAAAACTTTTTATTACACACATTGCATTAGTAAGGGTTTTCTTATATTTTTATATTTATATATATTTATATGATATATTTTTTTTTAACAAATTTGGAACTTTTTCTAACAAAATATGCATTTAAATGGCTTTTATCGTGATTTATCATTTGATTGATTAAACTTTTTATCGCAATGGTTGCATTCGTATGGCTTTTCTCCGCTATGAGTTCACAAACTTTTTATTGCACACATTGCATTAGTAAAGCGAAGTCCGGCTGTGCGGAAAAGTTTCCTGATTTGTCAATTTTTTGGCCAAATACTTAAGTGATACTTTACAGCACACGGTTGATTGAACTATTTATGCAAACTTAAAAAAGAAATTAAACTTTTTATTGCAAACTTACCATTCAAATAGCTTTTAGCATGTCATTGGTTGTTTAAATTATTTGATTGATAGAACTTTTTATTTCAATTATTGCACTCGTATGGCTTTTCTCCGCTATGAGTTATGTCATTCTTTTAATTACTTGAAACCGCAAACTTTTTATTGCACTCATGGCATTAGTGAGGCTTTTCTTCACTATGAAGTCCCGCTGTGCGTAAAAGTTTCCTAATTTGGTACACTTTGCTTTCTTATGAATGACTTCGCATGTGAGTTTTTAAATAACCCGAAAAATTGTTTTTTTCTACGTCAAGACCTTTATAAAAAGTGCTCAGCCACCAGGCATACCTAATAATATTATTATGTCACTGTCAGCTGTCAGCCGTATTAATAGAACAAAATTTGTCTTTGTTTTTATTTTTCTCTTTTTGCGAGTGGCGCGCCATCTAGCGGCGTTAATGACATCAGTCAGTCAGTCAGGCAATCAGTCAGTCAGTCAGTCAGTCAGTCAGTCAGTGAGTCAGTGTTCAAGACAAATATTATATTTATAATATATATGTACCTGTGGAACATTTTAATAATTTATACGTGTTTTTAAAAATAATCAATTATAAAACATAATATTCAAAAATTGTTGCTGAAATAAAAAAATATATTATATGTCCTTCACTATTTCTGAATCACTCGATTTACCAATGATGACAATTGGAATCATAAAATTTTCCAAAAAACTGAAAATATTTTTTTGAAAAAATATATTGAAATCTCTTTATATTCACATTTTATGCCCATTTTTCAATAAAAATATTTTTATTTACGGTGCTTTCATAATTCGGTTAAGAAAGGGTTAAAGGCGCCACCTGCCATACCGATACGTATCGGGAGCTCAACCCGAGGTCACCAGAGGTGGTGATGGTTGCTCCCAGGTTCTCCACTGCTGACAAAAATCCTACCACCCAATTCAGGGGAGGTAATAATTATTAGTCTTAACGTAGGACCCAGAATGGAATTGCAGATGGTAGAAGCAACGCAGAAATACACCCGCTAAGCTAATAAAACAACACTTCGAAAGTACAATCCCAATATGTTATAGATAATTTGAATCAAATCTTAAGTTTCTTATTATTCTGTGATTATGTAGGGCATGTACCTACCTGGCTAAATAAAAAAAAAAAAGCAAAAAAAAAAAAAAAAAAAACATATCTCTTTTCAATAATCAAGAATACGTGCTTCAAATTATGTCTTAAATAAGTTCAGATAAGTAGGTATTCTTCATAGAAAATTTTCGAGATTTTTTTCAAAATAGGTACATACCTATTTAAAATGTGATGAAAACAAATAAAAACACGGTTTTCCTGGGTCAACATCCTATCTTTTTGAAGTTGTTCACCAAATACTCCAGCACAAAAATTATATAAAACAACTTTTGGGTACCTGCCAAACAATTTACATTTAACCATAAATAGATCAAAAGAAATTGTGACGTTATGTCAAAACGTCAACTGTTTGTGATGATAGGCTGTTGACCTGGAAGAAAGCGAATCCGCGTGGGCGAGTTTTTTTTTTTTTCATTTTCTTTTTGATTTTATTTAGGATTATTTATGTTGAGGCATAGCCGGGTCTTGATGGGATGTCAATGACCCACATTCGCTCTGGGAAGTGGTCTTTGTCCCTTTTGGTATATTTTCGTCCTTATTTTTTTGCACTCTCTAAATGGATCTGTGCAACCGATTATTCATCAGGCTCGGTTCCTATAACAATCCTATGATAACATTATTATTCGAAAAACTTAAAACCAAGAGATCCAAGGAAATGTTACCCGCAAATTAAGAGCATGCAATGCTTCTTAGCCACTGCATTTCAACTCGACTCTCATCTACAAGCGGAAGGCCTTGGTACGTTGGTACCAGGCTGAAACGGTACAATTGTTCCCCTTGGATACAATGGTCGACCAGGTGAAGAGAGTACGGGGTGCCTTGGATGGCTTTCCAACATACAGGGCAGATTCAACACCTGAATCCTATCCTGCCGCCTTCTATGAGCCCTCCCATCCATACCTAGTCCTATGCTGCAGATGCAGTGGAAGTTGCAGGCAAAAATATGTTACAAACGTTAGTTTACTACCACTTAGCATATTGAGGGGTTGTCTGAATTTGGTAAGATATTTAAGTTTGGGCGACTGATAAAAACATATTGTTTTATTTATGTGTTCACTACTTGTCTGTAAATATATGAGTATTTGAGGGTTATTTTATTATCTTATATCTCTATTATACCTATATTTTATGATTTTTATTAAATTATCGTATCATTGTACCATTTATATTTATAATGTGTTCACTTGTCTGTCAATATATTTTATGATTTACATTTCATTATCTTATCATTGTACCGTTTCCTTTTTATATTTACAATGTATACACTTGTCTATCAATATATTTTATGATATCTATTTTATGTTTTCACTATTTCATATGTTTGTGTGTCTATTTTCTTATGTATTCATTGTTTGATCATATCTTGTCATTTATATCACTCTTTTTATACGCAGCATGCCTCGATACAGGGCAAGCTAGTGAGGCTGCTGCAACATTTTTAATTACTATACTTTTAAGATGCGTAGAGAAACATGCGTTGAAGATTGTCTTAATTTTTGGCTGATTGTATCTTTGTGATGTATGGTATCTGAAGTAGATAGACTTCCGAGATAAACACAAATGACGATAATTATTACTGGAAATATTTTGAGAGACCGAATAACGAACTCTAAATCACTGAGATTATTGCGGCCGTTAAATAATTAGTAGGTAACAAGATAATTATATGATGTACTAAACTTTAGATTGCCATAGAACCATATATTGCTTTGCAAATCAAGGATTCTTCTAAAAGATGAGAAAAAAACAGCCGGGTGGACATAATATGTTACGAGTAGGTACATATGAGACAAAATTGTGTATAAGAAAAAAAATACAAGACAAAATATTAATTTTAATAAGAATAAAAACACGTGTTTATCCCTTTAAATAGAATAAAATAAATAATAAGAGTATAATTATTAGAAGCCATTGTTAGATTCAGATTCATAAGTTCAGATTTTTACATTTCGTTCCAATCATTACAATAGTTCGAATATTTTCTATTCCAATAATCTTGCCGTAGGCCGTCTAAAACTACGTTTTAAAATGGAATCTTATCAATTTTCAACCTTAAACAAGTTCTCCACATTATGCTAGTCCATCAAAGTAAAGTTTTAATCCCCTTCTTTCCATGTTTAATTTTCAATCTTCATCTATTTTGTCTTGATAATATTATGAATAAATTATTATCGTTTAATATATTTTTCTGAATTATAATATTATGTATGTATAATAATAAGAACAGCTGATGAGTAATCCGCAAAAGTATCGATTTGTCATTTTGCTAGTACGACACTTTAAGGCCTTCAACTCTCTCCCAACATTGGGCACTGGAGCAGATAGCTGTCATCCTGAATTACACCTCATTTGCATAAGGGAGCATACGGAGGGATAGGTATGTCCCCATCTCTCAAGTTTTTATCATTAGTGTACATAATGAATATGCAACAATGCTGAACTTGAAAACTTTATCTGAATACTTCAGCAGGCATTCTGTCTGGGAATCATCTGACTTTTGGTGTATGTAGGTACCTACAATCAGCTACACCATCAACTCTCGTTTTACTGAAATGATCCATCTAGTGTATTCGCCTGCTTCTTCCCCATCTCACGATATCGTCTAAATCTACATAATAATTCAGAAATGTTTGTTTGACTTTTACCGTATATATGAGCATCACGCTCAAAATACAAATGCTACGTCAGATATTAATATGCCCAGAGCCGTACAAAATGCTGGAGAAGGTTCTTAAATACAATTTGCTGCATTAACTTTAATATATTTAGAGCTATTTAAAAAATTCTATTTTTTTAGGATCTTCATACAAATTTCTCAAAAAGACAGTAAGTCATCTTTTGGAAACAAAATTACTCGTGTAAACGTTGAATGGAATCTTGGTATTACGGTATGAAAATGTAATTAAATAATTGGAGATTGATTTCTTATACATAAAAATGTTATTCAAATCTTATTATTCTCAATAAATAAAGATTTAATGAAAAAAAATTGCAAAATGATTCCTCCATTTTGAAGTTTGACAGGCACAAATCACCCTCTATGGGTGGAATGCCTAATTAATTATCACACATTAGAGCCATGGTCGTCATCTGCGGCCCGCGGGCCGCATGCGGCCCGTTGCAAATTTTTGTGCGGCCCGCGACGCGACGAGTGTTTTCATAGATAATGACTACTAAAATCGATATCTCGTTCAATGCTAATTAAATAGAAAACGGGGTTCGGGTACAAGGAAACACCTTGAATTCATAATATTAAATGAAGTAACATGATGAAAAATCTTTAATACTTATAATATACCTTTTTTTACATACGAGGAAAGTTCCACGAATTCTCGATATGGATACGCAGGAAAAGGCAGAAAATCTGAAATAATTATACTATTCTATATTGTATTTTTAAATCCCAATGCGGTTTTTAAAACGCCAATTATTGCATCTTTTTGATAGCCTTTAAATATATTATTATTTAATCCGTTATCTCTGAAAAATAACGGATTTTGGCCACCTTGAACTCTTTATCAACGGGAATTGGCTTTCCACTAATGGTTTGTTTCTCAATTTCGGGAACGAAAATTTCGGTAGGTTCCAGGGCTAGGATTTTAGGAAGTTGATTGATATTTTGGAAACCATACTATCGAAACCAGCCTTCGCAATGCGGGCCAAGTAAATCTGCGCGTTGTCGTCGAGGAGCAAGATATTGGCGGTCAATTTTCCTTGATTATTTTCTTCAATAATTATTATTGCTTCCTAGAAAACCATGCACAATGCTTGCAAAAGCTACTGCGGTTATACTTTGGCCTATTTTGAAATAGTCAATAAACAAAAACTCGAGTGCTAGAATACTGCCGTAAGAAGATTTTCGACCGATTTCATGACTTTGAACTCTTTCGGAATTTCTGCAGATTTCTTTACTCACTGTCGCGTTTTTCGGGAGAATAATAACAAACTCAGCATTCGTTCAAAATCTTCATAGAAAATTCGATTCGCGTTTGTTTCTGCGGCAGTGTGAGGATTCGTGGTACCTATCACCAAACTTTTCCTCGGTCCAAAAAGTCATGAACTATTGAGTGTTTTGATATTCATGGAAAGCTTGATGATCTCAGTTTACGAATAATTTTTATTCGAGCATATTCTCGTAGGTACAATATTCTCGTTTTTTTTTCATATTTCCTTCCGCGGAGGATAAAACAAGATCACATGAATGAAGGTAACCTTCAAAAAATTTCTGATCATTTTACATTTTCTCTCTGGATTGAAATCCATTATGTAAAATAATTTATTCTTCGATGACCGCGACAGTCTACAATCCAGAGCATCGATTTTGTCAACGTTATCGTTATTTCTTGATGTTATTATGAGTGAAAGAGAATGGACTCTAATTGGCTTTTCTTCATTTTCCAAAACTAAAACCATTTGTAGAGTCCGTTTTTACTTGGGAAAAGCACCCTCATAAGTATTTTTCAGAATTTCAGTTTCAAATAGTTGACAGCCGAGTTCAAAATTTCACAGCAGCGCAAAGCTCTCGATAACCGGCCATCACGTTTTTCGTCGAAATGGAATTAGTTGTTTCACTAAAAAACAACTTCAAGAGCAAACCGATGCACTCAAAGTAACAAAACTTTGTGCACCAACACACAACACATCTTCGCAACGGGCACCGGATCGAATAGTAGATTTCCCCAATTTCTCTCCCACATGCCAATTCTCGTTTTTTGGGTAGGCTTTCGAACATAATATCTAATTTATAAGTATGCGTCCCATATGCGCCCGCGGATTTTTTTATAAGGGGGGGGGGGGGGTTAATTCACACTTTCATTATGGTAGCACAAAGAGATTAAAAATAAAAGTAACATAATTTAACTATTTTCAATGAATCCAGTATGGGGGGGGGGTGCACGCTGGCGCCCATGTTGCGGCCCGCAGTGATAGCTCACATTGTCCTATGCGGCCCTTGAAGAGAAAAGTGTGACGACCGCTGCATTAGAGGGTGTAGGGAATGTAGCTAAGATTCAAACCACAGAGCTCTCTATGAAAACTTGCAAATTATTTTGGTAGGTTCGTATAATATTATGAGGTCGGTAAAACAAAAAATTGTAAAAGTGTCATTCTTCTTTTTCTGTGCTTATGTCAGTTATAGAGGTCTGTTAAGCAATGGGAAGCTAGACTAGAACCTGCTTAATTACCTACCGTTCAAGCCTGACAATCGGAATCAAAAACGTAAAGCAAGACAGGTATAAGCTAGCCTATAATATTAAAGAATGTTAGGTTAGTGCGAACACTTATAACTCGAGATCGGCTGAACAAATTTTTATTATGCTTGGTTTATTGGACTCTTCTCCGCTCCGGATAACAGAATAATTATAAAAAATTCGAAAAATGGAAAGCAAATAATGACGGTTATTCTGAAATGAAAAACAGACGATTGAGTTGCGTCGTATCCAATTTTTATTGAGACTTTTGACATTTTGCTATTCTGAAAATGTTTTATCCAATACATTAGATGCGTAACTACTGGCAACCGATGATTATAGCTTAACTCAACCTTGCGTTGAGATGGAACGTGAATTTCAGAATAGCCGTCAATGTCTGGTATTCTCAAATTCACGTTCCAAGTTAACGCAATCAATGATTGCAATTGACTCCATGGTAATCAAAATCCAATAGTTTATAAAATGTTTATTATGAACGAGCTAATGATATGTTATTGTATTTCTATGGAAAAATCATTACAGCCCTGTCAAAAATTGTATAGCCGGAGCAGTCCTTTTTGGCTCGCGGTTGTCAATTTCGGAACTATAACGTTATCTATATACAATAGATCACTGCGCCATTCCCGCGTGATTAACAGAATATTGCTGTCTACAAAATATCACCATGTCAACATAAACAACTGATCATAAAGGCGCACATATTATTAAGTAGTATGTGCGATTGCGTGAGCGGATGCGAGTTAAAAGTGTTATAAGCATGTGAGGACTGATCTTCGAGTTGCGAGTGAACTTACCAGTGATAGAAGCGGGCTATATTTTTGCGAGTAGGTACTATCCCCGCCCTTCCTCCCCATATTTGCAGCATACGATCGCGCACCCTGTGCGCAGTGCTTCCCCGGTGGAGAGAAAAGAAAATAAACAACACATTGAAATGGGCAGAGCAACTTTGGATTCACACCATCTCTCAATTAAACGGCAATTAATTAATCCATTAAACGGCGCAGAACAAATCATCCATCATCATCATCTCTCACTTCACAGAAGTGGACATGCATTCACTTAATACCTGCAATTTTACTGCGCAACTCGCACTCTGACATAGGTACACTTGCTACTTGACAATGTGTGTATGAGCCCTTAATTGAAACAACACCAAAAAGGCTCTCGCGTAGAACTCGGTTGGTTGCCAGTAGTTACACAATTGTTGTGTTGGACTAAATGCACTCAGAATAGGTAGAACTGTCAAAAGCTGATAAGCATGATCGAGGTCTATGGGAGGAATTAGCCACCGAAAGAGGGCCTTCCATGTCAAACGAACCTTCTTGCCAAAATTCAGGCAAAAATAAAACTACGAAGGTCCGAGACTGGCCCAGTTTCGAGACGACCTCACGCCTCGAGCAGGTACCAAAAAGGGGGCCGAAATTCGGCTATCAGATATAGTGTATATATACAACTGAAAAAGGTTCCTGATGGTGTACAGACTACAGGGGCTGAAAATTATATTTTAACTATCTACCGCTCGACTCTAAATACCTAAACGTACTTCCGGCAGAGACTCAACATAGGACAGAATTTTACTACGCGAAAAATATGCCACGGCTCTAGCTACAGTCAAAACATTCCTGCCCATTAACAATTTTAATGTCTATCTCGCGTGCATTTAATTATTATCGATCTCAATATCAAAATAAACGTTCAATTACTTTATAGACGAACAAATCAACCTTCTAGTCAAATTACCGCGGGCTGTCATTAAACCGCAAGTTTTCCTCATTGGAGTTCCAAATCGCTCAACTGCTTCGGTCTTGGCCCGCGACCTTTTCGCCAGTGAACCTCATGAACTGAGCTGAAAAGCGTCCAAATCAGCCACAGCCCATTCTCTTGGAGAGTCATGCGGGGAAGGTCTTCAGCTTGCGCCAACAGCCCTCCTATACATACCGGTTTTATAACTTTACGTTTATCACGGCGGCGAAAACTAAAATACAAACTCTATCTGTGCGCGGACAGACGCGAACTTTTAGTAAACTCATTCATAGCTCGACTAAATAAAATTGCTCTCACGGGGAACAATCACACCAACGTACCTACTTTTACAAATGAAAATTCTACACTAAGCTTACTAGAAGGTTCTAAATATGAAATTCCTAACCGGATTCAAAAATAAACATTAAAGATAGGTCACACCACTGGTATCGGAAAATGGGGGTAACCCGCGAATGACAGATAACAATTCGCGACGTGTGCTTGACGTGTGACGTGTGAAAACAATACAGGGAGGCACATGCTGCAATACAATAAGCCCAATGGCACACAGAGATCACAAATATTCAAAACAATGCCGTAACGCATCGGCCATATATCTCTCAGCTAAAACCAATCGAGCAACTTGCTCATAAGCATGCTTGGCGGGGCAACCAAGCAACAAACAAAATACCACACAAGAAAACATCTCTCTGTGTCCATACAAATTCCAATATCAAAAAAATCTGGTCACTCACCCAAAATTCTGCCTACCTTCAAATATTTAGCAAAAAAGCACAAAACGAAAATAAACACGTCACATTCATAGTTGGAAGTTGAATTACCACGGGGCTGTCCAATCTAACGATCCGCCACGCATCCTCCCTCTATGGTTAGCCCAGTCAAACAATAAATAATTTATTATAATAATTAAACAGAAGGCTTAATCCAAAACCGATGATTGTAAGTTTTATCAAACGCGAATTTATCAAATGTGATATTTTAACCTCCAAAGATACACATCCATCAAGTCGCACGCAAATCCCGTATTAATAACAACACACTCGGACACACCCCGGTAGGTACATAATATGTACAATTGAAATATGCGAAGGATATTAAAAATTACTCAAACACTCCCACACAAAATTTAAGAACGTCTCCCATCGGAGTGGATCTAGACTAAACTTCAAAAAAACTATTTGTCCTATCGAGGGCCAAATATACTATCTCAAAACAAAGAAGCCTTGCCTTCTCTACTAATCCCTTTAAACAATTTTTTTTCTAAAAATGGTTTCCCCGTACATCCATTCAATATGTTAAAATACCAAACCTTCTAATCTGTCATAAACAAAGAAGCAACTGGTTTTCAAACTCTTTACCATCGCGTTCCCAAATTTTCAAACAATGACTTAACAATATTTTGAATAACACATCTGAATAAATCCCTCACATCAAAGCCACAACAACTATTGGATACGAGGAATCAATCGTATATTTCTTATTGGAGAATAGAAGCCTTTGCTTAGAACTTAATTGGTTGCTAGTAGTTACGCAATTAATGTATTGGATAAAATATTTTCAGAATATTTATAAATTTCAAAAGTCTCAATATCAATTGGATACGAACTCAATCGTCTGTTTTTCATTTCAGAATAATAGTCATCGTAAAATATAATATTTAAGATAGTATGGAACGGATTTCTTGCGACGTTAACGCCATCTATGAAAATTCCATCACAACACATTTTTTTATTTACCATAGAGTTTCAAAACATTGGTACCCAGATTTTTGATAGAATTTCTTTCAAGCTTTCAGAAATAAATTTTTAACATTCAAACATATGTTAAAGGTATTAGAGAAGAAGAGATTATTTTCGAATAAGTATCATCGTTCATGTTTGTCGGTATATATGTACCTTCATAGACGCGAGGGCGTCAAATGCAAGCCCACCAATACAAACATATTTACAAAAAAAAATTAACTCAAGAAAGAAAAACATACAAGATAACCTACATACAAGAAAAAGAACCGGGTTGGACGGTGGGAGCAGACGAAAAGAACGAAAGGTAAAGCTGCCTACTTTTCTCATATACATATCTCTAGGGCTATTCTCGTAATCAATCGCTTTTAAAAATCACTTAACGATAAGATTAAGACACGATCGCAAGCAGTCGTATTCACAAAACTATCGAAATCTAATCTTAAATCCTATCCTGAACTGCCCCCGTAGACAAATTCAAACTGGCGTTCGACTGCAAACGAAGATTTCGCCAATGTATAGTGCGAAAAAATTATCTGTCCACTGGAACATGTAAACTATTATTTAAACCAAACAATGACACTTATATTAAAATATAAAAAGTGGGCAGCTAATTTTCTTCCTACTCTACATTGTCGAAGAATTCGTTTGTAGTCGATCGCCAACTGTATTTTGTCTAGGCCCACTGGATCTTTTTCATACTGATATTTCAAACATAACGAATTTTTAAGATATCTACTAGATATCTCGTTTTGTGAATAACAATCCGCCATTTTATGATTGTCAATCAAGATAAGAGCATATTAAGACCGCTACGAGAATAAGGGCACTGTACCTGAGAGCCAACATTTCTTAACTTAATTTTTTGCTTAAATGACTTAAATATGTCCATAGTTGGAATAAACACTGCATAACCTTTCCGGGCCAATAACACACCGAAAATCGTTTTTATTTTTGTTTGGAGTTAAGGCAAATTGGCTCTCAGGTACAGATATATTTGTTTTTGCATAGGTACAACCTCTTTCAGACATTTCGCAATAATTGCTGCTTCATTTCCTAGATCGTTGTAGCTGGAAACTCACCCACATCCAATATACGTTGCAATTGATTTCTGTTTTTTTTTATTCACTCTGTGACAATGAGAAATGGAAGAAAATATTTTAGTTACTTTCAGCAAATTTTGGTATTAGAAAGAGACAAGGAAGATACAAGAGAACAAAATAATTTATTGCTCTGACGTCAGGTGTGTTTTTTTTTTCATTTTGCCTGAACACCGTAAGATATGAGTTGCTGAAAAAATACCCGTAGACCGGTTTATGAATCAGTGCATAATTAATTCCGCATCAGTAATGGATAATAATAAGAATTTTGTTTAAAAAAAAATAATTTCACGAAAAACGATCGGAAAGTTTGTTGATTCCGATAAAATATTATAAATACATACATATAAAAATAATATCGTTTTTTTTTTATTTCTTCTATACACGTGCCTTTCTTTATGAAATGTTTAAGTTGATTTTTATAGCTTTTAAAATTAGCACACGAATATCTCACATATTCCCCGATTTGGGCTTTCGACGATTCAATGTAAGGAAAATCAATTGAATAGAAATATGGTCCAAAGCGTCTTTTTCTAACGCCAGTTTTAACAACTTTATCCGGTCAGCGTCTTTTTGGTCCACAAAGAATGTCAGCTTTGGTCTACCTCGCTTTTTCGTTCTATCCGGATTCTTAAAAAAAGGCTTGCATATTTCAAGACTCCAAAAGTCTTCATATAAATATTTAGTTTAAAAAATTCACTATCCAATCCAATCACAAAAAAAAACAATGATTAATAATTAACTATCTACACGTTATTAAAAACGCCTCTAGCTTTCTCAACAGACGTTGTCCCGTAAGGGCATATTTTAGTACCTATGCTGAAGATCGCGACCGCCATGCATCCTAAACAACTCCCTCCATCGTTCCCGGTCTTCATACATTATTATGGACCCATGTAGTGTGGTTCCCGTTGCCAGCTTGATGAAATTGGACCTTTTGATGGAATTGGACCATCAAAATTTCTAAAAAAGTGTATTTTTTTGCAACTATTACAGCTGTTCGTTATCCGCTTAACCATTAAGTAGGTACTTAAGTTTTTATAACAAACTTTACACAGACTCAGCTTTTTTCGTTATTAATTGAGATGATTAACGAATATTATAGTCAAAGCCACAGAATATTATAGTCAAAGCCACAGAATATTATAGTCAAAGCCACAGAATATTATAGTCAAAGCCACAGAATATTATAGTCAAAGCCACAGAATATTATAGTCAAAGCCACAGAATATTATAGTCAAAGCCACAGAATATTATAGTCAAAGCCACAGAATATTATAGTCAAAGCCACAGAATATTATAGTCAAAGCCACAGAATATTATAGTCAAAGCCACAGAATATTATAACCTAGCTTATCATTTCTAATAACTACACTTATAACTACACTTACACGTAGGTATTATAGAAAAGTCCTAATATTTATATGACAACTGGATACCTACTATTTTTTTCGAACGTTTAATTTATACTGTTGATAGTTTCGGCCGAGGGTGCTTGGTAGTAGTTCATTTTCACTTATGTAAAAATAAATAAAGAGTCTTCAGCACAAACTGAAGACTCTTTATTTATTTTTACATAAGTAGTACGTAGTAGCACAAACTGAAGACTCTTTATTTATTTTTACATAAGTTTACTAGTAATTCGTAGTAGCACAAACTGAAGACTCTTTATTTATTTTTACATAAGTTTAATTTATGTTTAAGAACATGGCTATATTAGTTGGAAACATATTATTATGTGCGTGTGTTTGTATGCATTGATATGATCTTTTTGGTGTAGGTTTATACTATTTATTTATTTAGGAACACTCTGCCAATAATAATATCTACTTTAAAACAAAACATTTTTACACGCTATCAATAAATTTTTCGATGAGTTCACTCACAAAATCGATAAAATCATTAATTAAAATAGAAATGGGGCGTCAAAAAATCTGAGCTCGCTTCAAACCCATCTTCGGATAACCATTGAGACACGCAATAAGTTTCTTTAAGCTCCGTTCAGTTTTGAAGGATAAGATCGGCCTCAAAGAATCTGAACACAAGAAATATAATATAGATATACCTAAGTGTGCGTTTAATTCAAACGAATAGGTATCCAGAGCTAGCAATAGAGCATTAATTTATTTTATCGTCGATATGGACAACAAGCAAACAAAAACGGGCAAGACATGGGTGCCCGTAGTGGGGAGGGGCAACCCCTGCCCCCCCTGTATTGATTGAAAATTGTCAAATATTGTTACTTTTATTTCAAATCATGAAGAAAGTGTAAAAAATAGTAATTTTATCCCCTCTTAGAAAATATTTTAAGGCAAGAACTAATCAATGGCGATGACAGATTACGCGCTTCAGAGTTCTAGTTCTCTCTCGTTGATGTTTCCTTGGTGTCCATATCAACAATCAAGAAAGTATAGGTACTCGTTTGGTGTAAACGCACCCTTAAATTGACGACTAAATAGGCAGTACGAACGGCACAAAAACGAAAACTGTCAAGAAATTATCAACGTCAGAAACACGTGACATGACATAAAGAAGAAGATGAAAAACAATACACTACCTACTTCATCCATTTTTGGGTAGACTCATCACAAGTAGATGTCATCAAAAGAACTTTCAACGTAAATCGACCGTGGATTGTAGCTACATGTACTATGTACATTATCAGTATGAACATTGAAAAAATGATGATACTCTTTTAATATTTTGCGAAAAATATTCATTAAAGTAATATTATGGTACTAACTTATACAAGTCTAAAAAACGCTTATGTGTATAAGACGTTATATTATGTATAAAAAATACATTAATCAATAAAAAAAACATTACAAACACTACTGTACTGTAATGTTACGTATGTGAGACTTACACACACTATTTTGATATTGACACAGACTCATATTATATTCTTTTCTTTATCTGCGTTCAAATTGAAAATAGATTAATATTATTTGTCTTTAACAATAATAGAAAAAACTTTGTACCTATCAACATTTCAAATTTGACGTATCCATATCATTGTTTTGGAAAGAAAATTGTGAAATAGCGCTCGCTCAGTATTTGACAATGGAGCCTCAATATTTCTCAAACTTATAATTTAAATTAGTTATGGTCGAACTTCGATCACTGGTCGACCACTACTAGCTGACCTGCCCGTCGAACTTCTACCTAATCCAGAAAAAAAATCGACATAAGAACTGAATTTAATTTTGCTAATAATTTATTGCATTATGTAGGTAATAATAATTATTGGTGAATAGGATGCGGGATGTAGTTCGACGGGTTATAAGTTTCTAATAAAACAATACCTCTAAAGTTGTGTAGTTTTTCAAAAAATCCAAGAGATGGCGGTGTAGTAGGAAATAAGTCACATACGAAACATGTTACGTTATTGCATATTATGTTGTTGAAGTGGTTGGTCGCCTAGCGGTTACGACGCCGGCTTTCGTACTGTATCGTTCGGAGGTCGTGGGTTCCATTCCAGGTGTCGACCATCTTCCTCTTTCACGACACAAGCTTTAAGTAGCTTACTTTGCAAGAGTCATAGAGTGTATTTGTGTTCACTTTGACTGAGCACAGATTCATTATTGTAAAAAAAAATAGACACCATTAAAACCAATGTTTGGCGTATTTTCATGGTAAGAATATCACAATGTTTTATTTTAGGCGAAATGGTTTCAGCATTCGATGTAAGTAATCTTATAAATTGAAAAAATATATATATATACGAGGGTGTTCCGATAAGTAGTTAGCCTCACCACCTGAAATCACCACAATCTTAACAAAAATTTCTTATCGTATAGTACGTTCTTGTAGACGACTACTGTCAAAATTTAAGCCGATTTGGACACGTAGTTTTGTTTTTACCGCTTGTGGAAGCCGGTGTGTCCGTAGATTTTAGAAAAATGGAAAAATAACAATATCGTTTGGTGATTCGGTTCTTGTTTTTGGAAGGGAAATCACGCAGTGAAATCAAAGAGCTCTTGGATGCTGCATACAGCGAGTCTTCTCCTTCGATGGCGACTGTTAAAAATTGGATTAACGAGTTTCAACGTGGTCGCACGTCAGTTTTTGATGAGTCACGCCCAGGTGCCCCGAAAATGGCTACCACGGAAGAAAACTTGACAAATATCCATGATCTGGTGTTGGCAGACCGCCAATTGAAAGTGCACGAGATAGCTGAGATAGTACGCATCTCCTAAGACCACGTGGGTCATATCTTACATGAAATTTTGGGTATATGAGAAAGCTGTCGGCGCGATGGGTGCCGCATTTGCTCACTCCGGACAACAAGCGAAACCGTGAGATCGCTTCAGAGCAATGTTTTACGCTGTTTAAGCGCAATCCCAAAGAGATTCTGCGCCGTTTTGTGACCGTCGGCGATACATGGGTCCACTGGTACACACCAGAGCCCAAAAACAGTCGAAACAGTGGACTTTACACGGAGAACGTGCTCAGAAAAAGGCGAAGACTGTCCTATCGGCCGGAAAAGTGATGTCCACCGTTTTCTGGGATTCACAAGGTGTGATCCACATTGACTACCTGGAAAAGGGCAAAACGGTTACAGGGCTGTACTATGTTGAATTATTGGGTCGATTCGACGCCGAATTGCGGAATAAACGGCCCCGTTTGGCGAAGAAAAAAGTGCTCTTCCACCATGACAACGGACCGGCTCACACTTCCGTTTTCGCCACGGCTAAATTGGTCAAATTGGGCTACGAATTGCTGCCCCATCCACCGTATTCTCCAGATTTGGCCCTGTGCGACTTTTTTTTGTTTCCAAACTTGAAAAAGTCTATCGCCAGGCAGAAATTTCAGACAAATGAGGAGGTCATCGCCGCCACGGAGGCATACTTTGCAGACCTCAAGGAAACTCATTTTTCAGGCGGGTTAAGGAAGTTGGAGGATAGCTGGGTCAAGAGTATCGAGCTAAAAGGAGACTATGTTGAAAAATAAATCGCCAATTTTCCAAAATTTTCGTTTTTCTTTTGTAGGCTAACTACTTATCGGACCACCCTCGTATATATAAATTTAGCAATGTGCTTAACGAGTTGTATGAAACATAATAAGATTATTCTTCTAAAAAAATTCCAGTTCCGAGAGTTTTATAAAATCGATTAGCAAAGATTCTACAGAATAAACAAACTCAAAAACAACACTTAACATTCTAGAATGCCTTGTGGAATTAAAGAGCGTTCGATAGTTAAACCTATAGACGTTTCGAGGAAAACCGTTTTACATCGAACGTACCTGAGAAACGACCTCAAATGTCCCTCAAGGGTGTTCAGAAATTAGCCGGTATTGTCGCTATTATTAGAACGTACGCATTAACCCATTAGTGCATAAAGTTGTGTGTCGCATTTATTTTAATATTTTTTTCATTATTTTGCTATAAATGCGGATTAAAATAAAAATCAAAAATGATTTTTTGAAAAAAAAAAATTTTTTATATATTTTTTGGATCGTCCGATATATCGGACGCCATGCATACAAGACACTTTACTGGGCCATACTTATGTTTACTATCTATATTACATACATTATTTTGATGAAGAAGATGCAAACTTTGGGATTGAAATTTAATTTTTATTAGTCTGATGTAATCAGATTATTGACCAATGAATATTTATTTATGGATTTTGAAAATAATTAGTGAGTATATTGTCAAAATTGTAGACTATGATGGATCAAAACATTTTGGATGAGACCCTATCTATTACCCTAAAATTGATTTTTCTTCGCATTTGAAAGCACATCGTCTCTTCAAGCAAATTGTATGAATCTAGAAATCCGTAGCTTAAAATCTGTAGACATCAAGTGAACCAAGAGTACTTTGTCCTCAAGAAGTGCGATAATAAGGGGGGGGGGGCAGCTTTTGAAAGGTTGGGTACTACACGTAGGTCTTCTTGCACCATAATTCAATCTTCTCGGTTTCTCGCTGTGTTTTTTTTAAAAGACCAGCTGGAGATTAGTGCCTTGTTTTTAAATTGACTTAATGGATTTCCTTTTTTTTCTTTACCAACAAATTTTCATCCACTGCTGGATATACGCCTCTCTCCTAATATAATCAGTATAACAGGCAGTTGGACAGTCACTACTTGTGACTGGACAGGTTGACTATAAAAAATTGACAACTTTCTATGAAAAGTGTTTAAATTATTTTTTTTATTTATTATCATGGAGATTTAGCACCATAAAAGTTAGATCGCTTAACCCAGTTTATGGACCTACAACCCCAACGCTGTATAGTTCGTATCTTGTTTGAAGCTGAAAACAGCTCAATTTATTCAAATATGCTTCATGTTCATCAGGAAGTGTGTTAAGAAGTATCAGGCAGTCCATTAACGGACCATCGAAATCATTGTCAGCATTATTATTGCATTATCCACCCGTAAAATGATAATGTATGAACAACTTTTAGGTAACTGAAGTGGTCACTGTGCATGGCGTCCGATATATCGGACACACAAATATTATTGGAAAAATTAAACTTGTTTACAAAAACTTATTCAAAATAATTATACCATTCGAATGAGTGATTTTTATGGTTTACATTGACAAAAAATAATATTGAAATATTACTGTTGATAAATAGAAAAATAAGCAGGAAGCCTACCCTGTCCCATGCAAACAAGATTTGTGATCTAAAATTTTGGAAATTCGACAAATGTGAATAAACCATTGTGTAACCAATAAAAAAAACAAGATTTTTAAGTTATTAAAAATATTTCTGCATAACGTTCAATCAGAAAAAATACAAATTATTGCATAAAATTTTGAGAAAAATTGAAAATAATGGCGTCCGATATATCGGACGCCATGTTGTAATGGAATGAATCTTATCAATTTTTGTATGAGGATTAAGTAAGAGTCCAAATATATCTTGTAATAATGAAGACAAAAGAAGTGATTAACTAACATATTAACATGATGACACACAAAGTGAAGGCTGAATAACATTTTTAACTTTTTTTAATACATAAAGATAATATTGATTTTCACCATAATTAGTAATTCATGCCAAATAAAACTTTCAAGGTCACCAATAATATTTATTTAATGGAAAATCAAACAAATAGAATTTATCGGTAATTTTTTTTTTAATAATCTCTATCTAGAAGTATTTCTGGTGTGCAGGTTCTCTGTTACCGCATTGCTCCTTCAAAACTGGAATGATTTTCATAAAAAATTTGGTTATTCAAGGATGATTTCGTACCAAACTCTGATCTCCTAGACACTCTTTTTCTATTTAAATAATTGTTGATTTAATTAATTTTAAAATGAGACCCTCTACCTAAAACATTTAAAAGTATTGCATTTGAATGAAAAAGATAAGAATAGCATATTTTTTATTTAGGACTGCACTATGTGTATACAGTAGGTACACTTTATTCAATTTCACTGTTCAATAAAAGGGAAAAAAATACTTCAATAGTAATATTATAGAAACCTACCTAATTAATATACCAGTTTTGTTGAACTATTTTACTCTCCCATGGTTTGAGTCTTAGCTTAACTACATTAGCACCCTCTATGTGTGGAATTGTACAAATTTGATGTGAAATGCCTAATCAATTGATAAAGGGAGCTGTTTTACCGACGACAGAACGTCATATTCCGAATATGCACTACTCAATATTTTTATTTAATCTACACTACTATTATAAAGAGGAAAGTTTTGATTGATTGTTTGTTTGACGGGAATAGGCTCCGAAACTACTGTTGGGAAGCTACACTCTCCCCGCTGAACATAGGCTATATTTTATTTTCATATAGCCTTTGATCCTTACTAAAACTCCAATAAGGTGCAAAAATTACCTAAAATATTCTTTACATCGCGTACGCTGCGAAAACTATTGAAGATAGAGTAGAATAATGTAGTACGATTTTGTAGATGAGATCATTATTTACAAAAAATGTCGCGACAGCATATGTCTAACAATTATAGTTATGCCACAATAAGTGTTTATTTATTTTAAAAAAATAATTGAAACGCCATTTCATAATTTGAGTACTTAACTGTACATATCTAACAAGAAAAAACATATTATTTTATTTCAAATTTCAAAAAATATTCTTCGATTGTCATGTAATGAATATAACCAAAGAGACGTAGAAGTTTTTGATATTATTTGCCGAATAAGTATCAAACTTTTTTTTTCTAAAGAAGCGTTTCAATGTTAAAAACGCTTAGTGAATATTTTTAAATTCTAACCGTTGGTTGTCGAGGAATATTTTAAGATAGAAGCATAGATGAAGATTCTTCATTTCGGCGTATTTTTTATTCCCTCGCCTGGGAACTATTTCTAGATAGTTGGGTTCTTGATTTTTTGCATGCTTAAAAATATTATATTTTTAATTATTTATATCTACTGAACCGATTTGAAAAATTCTTTCACTTTTGGGAAGCTACACTATCCCCGGTGAACATAGGCAATATTGAATTTTCAAAAATATTTGGGATCCTTACTAAAACTCCAATAATGTAACACAAGGTGTAAAAAAAATACCTAAAATATTCTTTACATCGCGTGCGCTGTGAAAACTATTGATGATATAATAAAATAATGTAATACAACTTTGAGAAGATATAATTATCTACAAAAAGTGTCGCGGCAGCATACGTCTAACTATTATAATAATGCCACAATAAGTGTTGATTTATTAAAAAAAATAATATTTGAAATGCGGCAGAGATATAGGCGTCACTGGGGTACGAGCCGGACGGGAGGGGACCATTAGAATGCTACATTATTCCAGATTAACATAGCCTATAGAATATTTTGATAAAGTTAGGGATCTATAAAGATCATAAGAAAACTGAATTATTTTTTTAAATACCTATGCACCTACCCGTGCGAAGCAGGGACAGACTGCTAGTTGTTCATAAAATGTTTAATATGGTTTTAATTACATTTATTTTTATTTCAAATAAATCTTTAATCTTTTTAATACGCTTTCAATGAGTAATACCTACTTCGGTTCCATGCAACATTTACATGAGTAATTTTGTTTTCAAAATATGGCTGTGTTACTATGAAGATTCTACAAAAGAATAGATTTTTTTATACTGCCTTAAAAATATTACAGTAAATGCAGTAAACTGTGTTTACTCAGAGATTTTGCACGGCTCTGGGAAGAAAAAAAATTAACGTTAGGTTTGTATTTTAGGCTTGATGCTATTACGAAGTGGTTGGTGACCCAGCGGTTACAACGCCGGCTTTCGTACTGCGGACGTCGTGGTTCGATCCCAGGTGCCGACCATCTTCCTCTTTCACGACACAAGCTTTAAGTAGCTTACTGTGAAAGAGTCAAGGAGTGTATTTGTGTTCACTTTGAGTGAGCACAGATTCATTTTTATTAAAAAAAAAACATATACATATATATAGAATATAAAATACATAACTGAATTATTATTTAGATTATTAATAATTTTATAACTATGTAAGAGATTGGATTCAGCCATTTACTCTATAAAAAAAGTAAAGGAAGTTATAGCATGTAAAATATTTCAATTAAAATTTGATACTCCTTTACGATATTAATGTAGGTATAGATAGTATTATATTTTGATCCGGCGAAATTCGATCCACCTAAGAATCCATAAATGTTGTATTATCTGAAATAATTATAATATTATCATTAACTTAAAATCTTAATCTTAAAGCATCTCTAAGCTCCCTTTGTTATCATTGCCTTCAAGATAAAATTCACTCACTCACCCCACACATGAGTACAAACATTAGTAAACACTCAATAATATATCAGTACCAAATTTCCAACATAGGTAACATCTCAAAAGTTCCAAACAGCATCGAGAACACCTCACGCGTCAGTATACAAAGTAATAACCAACATCATATTATTATGTACCTACATACAATATTGTAAAAGCTGAAAAGGGAGAGAAACGGGGTGTATAAAAGTATTTATAAGCCTGATATAATCTTGTCATCTGTTAGTAATATACCTATTGTACCCTCTCTCACCATTCAGCACCATTGGATCGTAATTATTGCAGTGAATACTTATTTATTTATTTTTTAAATGTGAGTTCGGGCACTTGACCAAAGTCCAGACACAAAAAGTCTCTGCATTTGAAACGACACGCCTAAGAAGAATATTAGACACAAGGTGATACCACCGCATCATGACATAGTTGGCCGAAGAGAGCGCTGTTCTTCCTCCCATCATTAGGGTCTCAAAGACGAAGAGGACCCTCTCATACTGTGTTCCACTCCTTCGAAGCAGAGCTGAGGGTTTGGACACGTTGTGGGAGGAGGTCATAAACATTGCGAAATGGAGAGCTCCTGTTGCCCCGCCATGCCCCTAAGTAGGGTTTAAAGGGAAAATACATACATACATATATGTATGCATGTATATTATGTAATGTCATTATTTAATTTTAAATTATAAACACGACCGATTTATACAGGATTAGACCCTCCTATGCAGGCGCTGACATTAGAACATTCCAGAACCTAGATTTTTATATGATTAAAACAAAGAATTATGTACACAAAAATCTGTGTTAGTCTGTGGTAAATAGTAAATACCTGGAACTTACAATTAATAAAACTGGAGCCTGGAGTAGCGTGAGTATTTGTTTTCTGGGAATCGTTTGAGAAATATTTCAAATATTGAAGTGGCTGATTTTTTTTTTATTATTATGTTTATTTCAAAAAAAAATACAAATGAATATGAATAACATGAGAATAAAATTATTGGAATTTATCACCCCACTAGGCAAGACCCGTGCTGAGGTGATACTTGATATTTTTTCTGCGCATTTTTTTTACTTTTTTTTCCCTTTTCTTTCTCTCTCTTTTTTTTATTTATTTTTTTTTAATTAGGTGTAGGATCGGTAGGTACTATTATGAATTGTTCTGTCTATGGTCCTATGTGGTTAGACAAAACGAGTAAACGGTGCACAACAAAAAACACGAAAACAAAACAGAACACAAAACGAAGGCCACAAGACAATGTACCCCAACGAGCTACCTACCTTCCGCACCCTCAACGCAATATACGTGTTAATGTCCTCTCCGATGCATCTCTACCCTTTTCCATCAGCCAAGCCACAATTAGTTTGACCATGTTTGAGCGTTCCGCATTTAGTAAGACTGAAATGTCGGGTATAATTGTATTGTACAACCTGGGATCCAGGAAAGCAAAGTGCCTCTAGGCAGACGTTGTTCGTACAGGCCTGGGGCGGAGCAGATGTCGGTTTCTAGTACCTGGGAAAAGCTCGAATGTATCAGAGGTGTAGTCGGCCCGGTTCCTGTCCACATGGAGTAAAATGGTCTTCATGTACAGTTGCCTAGCATCCAATACTCCGAACTCCAAGAACAGTTGCTCTGACGGGTACCTATATGGTTTTCGTCAAATCACTCTCAGACTTTTGGCTAACCGCGAGAGGCAGAAGATTTGTTTTTGCCATTCCCCCTCATGCCAGATTTCCGTACATGAGGAGAGACTGTCCCAAAGCGTAATATATTGTTTTTAAAATCTTTTTTTCAAAAATCTCTCTCAAATTTCGAAAAATGTAGATGAACTTTCTGAGTCTCCTTGAGAGCATCTCGACGTGACTCGCCCATCTTAAATTACTGTCCACCATTATTCCCAAATATATATAGGTATCAACTCTGCCAAGACCGACACAGTCACATGTACCATCGCGAACGGTACAATTATGTATTTTTATGCTCAGATTAATAGACGGTTGGTCTTTAGTGCATTTAGCGAAAGCAGATTTTCATCAAACCACTCTTTTATTCGTCTAAACATCTCCTCCGCTAACTCATGCACATGCTCCCACGTCGTAGACCTAAAAAGCAGCACTCTATCGTCAGCAAAAGAAATTGTTCGTCCGTTCGTCCCTTCGTCCCAAGCTGAATGATATCATTTAAATATATTATAAACAGTGTAGGTCCTATAATGCTGCCCTGTGGTACACCCCAATATACTGGTTCCGGCTCGACGATTATTTCACCAAGTTTAACCATTTGTCTTCTGTCTTTCAAATACGACTCGAACCATGCCAAAGATGTGGCCGAGAGGCCCATGACTTTCAGTTTCCTGATCAGCATAGAGTGTGAAATAGAGTCGAATGCCTTAGCTAAGTCAATGAAGACACCCAGACATTTTTGTTGATTATCCAAGGCAGATGTTATGAACTCTGCAAAATCCGACACTGCCTCCCTTGTTCCTCTTCCGGGGCGAAAGCCATATTGTGTTTGTACTAAAATTTTATGGGGGATTGCCTAGTTGTTTGAATGGCAAATTGGAGTTGTAGGCAATTTCCACATATGTATAGAATGGAGATCCTTATGAGCTATTATGCTTTGTAGGAGGATGTGAAATAAGAAGATTAGAAATAAGGAATGTAAGGTGAGTTAGATTTGTGATGGGTTTTAACCAGTGGCGTAACGTGGGTTTTCGCCGCCCGGGGCGGGATTAACATTTGGCGCCCCCCCCCCCCCCCTATCTAATAAAGTTTGGCGCCCCACCCCCCTATATAAATGGAAAAAAACTACTAGCTAGCTTACGCTGAGACAGGTCAAAAGGAAAAAAATCTTTATTTTATCAATTTTAAGAATTTTAGTGTGACCCATGTAGTAATATTTATTTTCCATTCACAAGCTCGGGGCCCCGATTTTTTTTTCTCATTTATTTTCCATTCACAAGCTCGGGGCTCCGATTTTTTTTTCTCATTTATTTTCCCTTCACAAACTCGGGGCCCCGATTTTTTTTCCCTTCACAAACTCGGGGCGCCGATTTTTTTTCCCTTCACAAACTCGGGGCCCCGATTTTTTTTCTCATTTATTTTCCCTTCACAAACTCGGGGACCCGATTTTTTTTCTCATTTATTTTCCCTTCACAAATTCTCGTACCTATACTATTTAAGTTTTGTGTTTTTACCAAGTTTTTTTATTTGTCGGCTCATTTTGCCGCCCCCTGAAAAGTGCCGCCCGGGGCGGACCGCCCCCCCCCCCCCGCTCTTTACACTCTTGAAAAATACGCCTGGCACAGAAAATTGGGTCCGTGCAGGACTTGCCAGGTATAAAGCCGCATTGTTGCTCTCTCAGGACAGTCATGACAGGCCCCCGAATGCGGTGTAGTATTATCTGAGATAATACCTTACCAGAAACACTCAGTAGAGAAATTCCACGGTAGTTTCCGCATTCAAGGGGGTCCCCCTTTATAAATATTGCGACGATGGATCCATTCCGCCAATCTTTTGGGCACCTCTCCTCTTCCCACGCCATTTTAAATATATCGAGAAGTGGTTGGCCAAGGGTGTCTATGCCTTTTTTGAGGAGCTCTGCGTGAATTCCATCGTCTCCTGGCGCTTTGTTGTTCTTAATTCGCATCACGGCCAGTACTATCTCACTGTATTTCGGCGGGTCCTCACATATACCGGTTGCCTGAGGTATATTCAGACCAACCAACTCCTCCTCAACGTTGTAGGGTGAGAAGGGCTCGGGACGGTTCAATATTGACTCAAATTACTCTCTCCATCTCCCTTTAATCAGTTCAGGGGCAGTGACAGTGGCTCCACGAGAATCTCGTATTGCCGTCACGGGTCTTTTTTTGACCCCTGCCTCCGACCTCCCGGGTGATTTCGAAGAGTGTCCTTGAGTCGTTTCCGAGGGCAGCAGATTGTGCTCGCCGTATCTGAGAGACTAGGTGTCTTCTCTTATCTGTTCGTACAGAGTGCTTCACCTTATGGCTCAGCTCCTTGTACTCAGACACCAAAGCGGCCAGTTTTTTAGGGTTTTTTTTCGCTGTCTCTGAGGGTCTTAGCCTTCTGGCGATCTTCGATGAGGTTCCAGGACCCATCGGACATCCATATTGGCCTCTTTTTGCTCTTATAGCAGACAGAAGAACGTGCGGATTCCATAACGGCGTCACGGAAGCTAGTCCAAGCTGTCTCAATCGGAACAGCTCCGTGTGAATCCTGCAAGGGGGCAAACCTGGTGCGTAACTCAGCCTCGTACGTGTGACGACACTGAGCACTCTCTAACCTGCGTATGTCCAGCGGGCGAGGAGCAGACGCTCCCTGCTGGAAATGGGTGAATTTGAATCTCAACGAACCCACAAGGAGTTCGTGATCTAGCTTTATAATATATTGAATTCGAATTTGTATAATCATAAATTAATTACCTTCTAACCAACGTTATTCCGGCTGATGCATCTTTTTTAAGCCAAATATTTTCTATTCACATTCAGTCAATCGCACCAACTATCAAACGCCAATTCATTTTAAAAATTAAATTATATTGTAGAAAGCACTTTAAAGGTTACCTACTTTAAGTTTTCTTAAATTTTCTATTGGTCCGTGAAACTTTCATAATTTTTTCTTTTATAAGGGGGCGTTCAAGTATTACGTAACGCAATTTTTGAAGATTTTTTACCCCCCCTCCCCCCCATGTAACGCGCCGTAACGTTTTTCTGCCCCCCCTCCCCCCCTAAATGTTACGTAACACCCAAGTTACTATTTTTTACTGAACTCTCGTATACTACTATTTATTGACATAGCGTTGGCAAGTCAGCATGAGAGCCTTTATAGGCCAAGAACAGTAGTTGATTATGTAAATCCCCCGCTTTTGACGACATTATAGTATCTAAAAACTCACTTTAACAACGCTTACTACAAGCAATTTGTGTTTATGCGTACTGCGTGTTTAAAGCACTAACGAATACTAACAACGAAAATAAAATAAAAATGACGTAAGTATAATACAGTCGAGGGACTCCCCGTAAGATGTAAACGAAAAAGGTTCCTTTTTAAACCTTTTTACGCAGAGCAATTAATAAAATTACATACAGTAGAATTGAGGGACTCCCCGCAAAACATAAACAAAAAATCGAGGGACTTCCCGTAAAACATAAACGAAAAGGGTGTCCAACTTCAGAGAAAAGAAAACAAAAATGACGTACAGTACAATCGAGGGATTTCCCGTAAAACATTAATGAAAAGGGTGGCCAACTTCGGAAAAAAAAACAAAATGACGTACAGTACAATCGAGGGATTCCCCGTAAAACATAAACGAAAAGGGTTGCCCAACTTGGAAGATTTATTTCCCAATTTTTTTTTATTTAAGAAAAAAAAACGTTACGTGACGCGTTGTTCGAACCCCCCCTCCCGCCCTTGTAACACACAGTAACGTTTCGCAAGACCCCCCCCTCCCCCCCAAATTGCGTTACGTAATACTTGAACGCCCCCTAAGAACCTTCTCTCGACAATAGCGAATACAACAAAAAAATAATTAAAGAAAAAATAACAACTAATAACTCTAACAATTCATTACTAATGTTCGATTTTTAAATGGAACAAACCACTACGGGCTTACGACCGTCTTCTACTGTTATTTCGAAGGCTGGCTTAATGTGATCACTTTACGTTAACAACGTTCGCCATTAGGTGGTAATGTTTGTCTCCGAAACTCTTAATCATGAGAATTCTCAACATGCTCAACATGTCGAAAAATCTCATGTATGCAACAAGTAGAAATTTAATAATAAAATGAAAAATAGAGATAAAAGTTGGAAATTGTTGAGAACAAGAGAGCAACCAAATTTAAAGACTGCGACTGCTGTCATGTATTTGGCGCCAGGATATGACTATATCCATTTTTGTTAATGTCTCATATTTATTGCCTATTGGCTTTGTTGGTGCACAACGTTCTAATTATGTTTAGATTCTTGTGACCTTTTCAGGACTAGATCTTAAAGAAAAAATAACAACTAATAACTCTAACAATTCATTACTAATGTTCGATTTTTAAATGG
This sequence comes from Mystacides longicornis, assembly GCA_963576905.1. NCBI lineage: Eukaryota > Metazoa > Arthropoda > Insecta > Trichoptera > Leptoceridae > Mystacides > Mystacides longicornis. Next base: position 10,588,590 of record OY756427.1, on the reverse strand, counting down.
AACAAACCACTACGGGCTTACGACCGTCTTCTACTGTTATTTCGAAGGCTGGCTTAATGTGATCACTTTACGTTAACAACGTTCGCCATTAGGTGGTAATGTTTGTCTCCGAAACTCTTAATCATGAGAATTCTCAACATGCTCAACATGTCGAAAAATCTCATGTATGCAACAAGTAGAAATTTAATAATAAAATGAAAAATAGAGATAAAAGTTGGAAATTGTTGAGAACAAGAGAGCAACCAAATTTAAAGACTGCGACTGCTGTCATGTATTTGGCGCCAGGATATGACTATATCCATTTTTGTTAATGTCTCATATTTATTGCCTATTGGCTTTGTTGGTGCACAACGTTCTAATTATGTTTAGATTCTTGTGACCTTTTCAGGACTAGATCTTAAAGAAAAAATAACAACTAATAACTCTAACAATTCATTACTAATGTTCGATTTTTAAATGGAACAAACCACTACGGGCTTACGACCGTCTTCTACTGTTATTTCGAAGGCTGGCTTAATGTGATCACTTTACGTTAACAACGTTCGCCATTAGGTGGTAATGTTTGTCTCCGAAACTCTTAATCATGAGAATTCTCAACATGCTCAACATGTCGAAAAATCTCATGTATGCAACAAGTAGAAATTTAATAATAAAATGAAAAATAGAGATAAAAGTTGGAAATTGTTGAGAACAAGAGAGCAACCAAATTTAAAGACTGCGACTGCTGTCATGTATTTGGCGCCAGGATATGACTATATCCATTTTTGTTAATGTCTCATATTTATTGCCTATTGGCTTTGTTGGTGCACAACGTTCTAATTATGTTTAGATTCTTGTGACCTTTTCAGGACTAGATCTTAAAGAAAAAATAACAACTAATAACTCTAACAATTCATTACTAATGTTCGATTTTTAAATGGAACAAACCACTACGGGCTTACGACCGTCTTCTACTGTTATTTCGAAGGCTGGCTTAATGTGATCACTTTACGTTAACAACGTTCGCCATTAGGTGGTAATGTTTGTCTCCGAAACTCTTAATCATGAGAATTCTCAACATGCTCAACATGTCGAAAAATCTCATGTATGCAACAAGTAGAAATTTAATAATAAAATGAAAAATAGAGATAAAAGTTGGAAATTGTTGAGAACAAGAGAGCAACCAAATTTAAAGACTGCGACTGCTGTCATGTATTTGGCGCCAGGATATGACTATATCCATTTTTGTTAATGTCTCATATTTAAAAATAAATAATTAGCGAAATCGGTCTAGCCATTCACGCGTGATGCGATGACCACGGGAAAAAGGGGTCCATTTTTATACATATGTAAACGTAAAGATATTGAACTTTCTTATAACTAGGTAGATCAAAGGTATTTTATTTTCCAAACATTTTAATACGAGTTTTATGCTTTACAATACTTATAGTAGATGAATGATGTATAGAAATTTGAATCACCTTTTAATGTTACGCGAGTGATATAAGCACGCATATAAATAGAATAATACATATAAAAATAATATTTCAACCCTTATAATTATTATTACTTTGCAAAACGGCTCAGTTTCCAGAAAAAAATTCATATAGGTACATACTTATCATGAATTATAATATGCGTAAAAATATTATGTGAACAAAGAGCCTGTCCAGGTGAGGCGTTTTACGCGAGAGTCGACTCGCGCGTTTTAATTTATATTATGTCCAGATACCGCGTTTTACGCGCGTATTACACTGGAAAGGATTGGATTATCTCTTCTTTCTGTGTCGTGTCAGGTCGCCCCAACGTTGACTATCACTCTGGAGAATGCATCCCGGTCCTGTGCGGCACGAAACAGTTCCTCCACACTCGTGATCCCCGTCCACTCACGAATATTTCGGAGCCAGGATATCTGCCGCCGGCCCACCCCTCGTCTACCCTCTATTTTCCCCTTAATAATTAAGTGCAGCAAATAGTATTTTTCCCCTCTAAGTACATGCCCCAAGTAGGACACCTTCCGGACCTTGATATTAGTCAGCAACTCTCTATCAACCCTAGCCCTTTGCAGGACTCTTGTGTTGCTGACCGTGTCTGTCCATTGTATGCGGAGCATTCTCCGGTGTACCCACATCTCAAACGCTTCCAATCGGTTCATTGTAGTAACTTTGAGAGTCCAAGATTCAACTCCGTATAAGAGAACAGACCACACATAGCACTTGACCAGTCTCTGACGGAGTTTCAAATTAAAATTGTCATCACAGAATACTGGTCTCATTTTGTTAAATGCCGCACGAGCTGCCTCTATTCTGCACTTAATTTCTGTTTCTTGGTCGAGGTTTATCTAATGACTACAATTTTTAAAGACTGATAGAAATGTTTATACACATGATAAGTATTTTTTTTTTTTTGAAAGAGGGTTAAGGGACCAGGGTACCCTTTGTGTCACTGCGACCAGGATAGGAATATTGTGACTTCCCTCAATGTTACAGCTCGTTATCCAGGCCTATGTGAGTCATGTAGCTCACAATTTGCCTAGGTGCGAGCAGTCTTACCTTCTCAGCGTTCAGTAGTGGCCCACCGAGGGTGTGACTTCTTTTGTGAGCGAGTGCTTCACAGCTGCAGAGGATGTGAATTGGTGTTTCGTAGTCCTCTGAGCAGAATCTGCAGATTGGAGTGTCTGAGAGTCCTATTATGGACATATGCTTGCGCAGTCTGCAGTGTCCTGTTAAGATCCTCGACAGGATCCTTATTTGTTTTTTGGAAAGCATATGATAAGTATACATGTTCAATGTAAAAAAGTTTTCTCAAAATTGGAATTATTGTGACGATACGATTTATTTAAAGCTCTGGACAAGGTATTCCAATAAAGTCACCCAATATTTTATAATTAAAAAAAATTCTTAGTAGATTTAATAATGGCGGGCCGAAGTTTGCCCAGGTCTGTAATAGACCTAAGACTAACACAAAATAATTATTGGAAATGTATTAACTACACTATGTATGTATGTTGTCTAATAAGCAATATTATTAAATAAACTATTCTTTACTTACGTACCTAAAGCTTTTTTCTTTTCTTCGGATCACCAGCTTCACAAAAAAAAATTCAACTATTTCTTCCCAGTTCCTACGTTTTATTTGTCTATTGGAATAGTCTGTTGATTCCATATTATGATATCCCATATGGCTACTCTTTTTTCAACTTAATCAAAAAAAAATCCGTATCAAAGTTGTCACCCTCCATTATTTCAAATCAAATACGTCCACTCGCCACGGATACGCGCGTAGTGCTGGACGCAGCAATGGCGCCCGAGTATCCCGACTCGCGCATCACTCGCGCATGAATCACGCGAGTCGAGAGTCACGCTCATTGCAAGCGTTTTACGTGCGAGTGAGGAAACGCGCGTCAGCATCTGGACGGGATATATGTAGCTCAAGTATCTCGAATAAAACGCTTCATCTGGACAGGCTCTAAATGTAAACCAGCGTTGCAAACCTTCGCGCTTAATATGAAATGACATGTGACGTTTGTCAGATTCAATTATTCAAAATAGATTGCGCAAATATTATTAATTCTTAGAATTGGTGTAACGGGTTAGTAATAATCAACATAATAATTCATTTATGTATTTATACATACTAGTGGTCGTCCAGTGCTCGAAATTCGACCATTAATAATTATAAGTACCACTAATTTAGATTATAAGTTTAAGCATTATATTAAGATTCCTTTGTCAAAAACTGAGCGAGCGCTATTTCACAATTTTCTTTAAAAAATAATGACATGGATACGTCAAATTTGAAATGTTCAAAGTTTATTCTATGGTTATTTAATACAATAAAATAATAATAATCTATTCTCAATTTGACCACAGATAAACAAAAGATCTAGGGGTTTAGGCTGTTCAACGACCTGCCGGCGGAACTCAAGAGCGCGGCTACGCTTGCGATCTTTCGTGTGAAATGTCGTGAATATCTAAAGAGCAGGAAAAGCATAGATTGAAAATGTGACTTCTGAATCTGTATAATATATGTGGAATAATATTGTTATTTTTAAGTTATAAAATATGTAATTTTTGTAACTTCATAACCTAATTAAAAAAAAAAAAAAGTCAAAGTGTGTGTGAGTATGAAATACATAACATTGCAGTAGTGTGTTTAATGTTTTTTTATTAATTTAATATATTTTTATGCATAATTTAAAAAGAATATTTGCATTCGCTACCCCTTCTCTATATAAACTATAACTGTGCGAAATTTCATACTCCTACGTAGATACGCGCAATTTTCGTAAAAAAAGTCACAAAGTTTTTCCTTCACGTATTAATATATAGATTTATTTTGAATTTAAAAAACACAGTTGCACTTTCACGATATTTTATTGAGGCTCGAGCGCTTTCGTCTATCTCATGTAGACATCAACCGTGTATCAAGATACTTAAAATAAAAATTTAAAACAAAATTGAAGAGATGGTACAATATTGGTAGGAGAAGACACTATTACTATCGAGAAAATCGATGTGGATGACATTTTTGTGTTTGGAGTGGAAGCAAAAGACAGTTAAATATATTTTTAAATCATATGAACTCCATTAATAAAACATACAATTCACACTAGAAGTGGAAAATAATAAAGTTTTTAATTATTTAGACATTTCTATAAGACTGATAGATTCTCGATTTTCATTAAGTATATAGAAAGACATCTTACACCGATGGCATCATTCATGCTTCTTCGAATAGTCCACAATCGCATAAATTAGCGGTATTTCACTCCGTGGTAGGTACCTACCTACATAGATTATTAAATATTCCTTTAGAAAACATAGATTTTCATAAAGAATTTAAAATAATTTTAAAAAATAGCAATTAATAACAAAGTTTTTCCTTCACGTATTAATATATAGATAGTTATATTAATGAACTTTTATACGAAAAAAAAGAGATAAAAAAGATAGCATGTATGATGCGGGAGTATTATAATATGCTATGGTGCGGGGAGTGCGTCGCAAAATACATCGGCGAATAGGGCAGAGCGATTACTACAAACTAGACACAAAGAGCACATTCCGAGGTCTCTCTGGCTACTCTCAGATGGCAGACCACTGCATAGAACATGACGACAAATTCATCATGGAAAATGTTAAGGTCTTACACTCAGAAAGACAGAGAAATCGCAGAATAGAAACATTATAAATTCATAACAACCGCGAACATATTGTGAACATACAAATCCCAGCACCATCTCCACTATTTCAAATCAATTAGTTAGTCATTTTTACTTTAAAATACCTAATACATATTATTATGTTTCTATATAAATTCCCAACCCACGCACACCCATCCCATTGTCACCCTCAAACACACTGTATTTCTAAAAGATTGAAAATGTCAAGTATTTGGGGATACATATCGAAGGAAACATGAAATGGAGAAAAAAATGAAATCACGATCGAGAGAATTAGGAAAACCTTATTAGGTTGAGAGAATTTTTCGACTTAAAAATAGTAAGAACTGTATATTTTGCTTTGGTGCTCATACAATACGGAATAATTGGATGAGGAGGAACCTATAGGACGAATCTCGAACCATTAGCAGTTGCACAAAGATTAATTATAAAAATAATCCTTAAAAAGCCTTCAGACTTTGCAACGTTAGAATTTTTTAGGTACCTAATTTATTAGGTTATTTGTTGAGTAGTGGTATGGTATTGGCTTTTTGTGGACTGAAACATATACAAAAAGAACTAGCAAAAAACAAGTATGAAATAAGTGATAGGCCCCGTACACATGGCAACATAGTTAGAGCGAAGCTAAAACATCTGCTGCACAGCACCATTATGCCTTTTTCTGCGTAAAGACCTATAAATCTTTGCTAGGTACCGGACATAAAATCAGAACGAAACAAATACACATTCAACAAGTTAAAAAATATTTTGCTGCGGTTCAGTTGAATTAGCCGGACGGATTCGCTAGATTGATGATTCTATTGCCGTGCAATTACCGGTTTTTCCTTGGTACAAAGCTATCAAACTTTCCAAAACCAGCGTTTCGCTTTTTGCTAGGATGAAAATGGGGCATTATTTTTTTAATGCATCTCACCTGGCTAGAATCGGCATAGTATCTTCACCTTTGTGTACATGTGGACAGGCGGATGAGATACTTGAACACATGTTTTTTTAATGTGCACAGAACAGAATAATTGCTTGAATGCATAAAGAGGAAATGCTCCACATTCCCCATAAACTTAAAATGCCTCCTGGCAATGGAGTCGACAAAAGTTTATAACAACTTAGTTGGGTTCCTTAAGACCCATAACAGATGGGTATAATAGTTTAAAACCTTTAATTTTTTATAGATATTGATTACGTCGCACCAAACCCAAATCACTCGACGACGAGTGCAAAGGGGTCAAAAAAGTATTATTGTAGAATCCACGCACATAGGACCTAGATATGTTAAAAAATAGTATTTTGTTTGCATTTTTTTGTTTGCGTGTCTAGGTGACTACCGGACGGCGGTGTACTAACGGCCGGTTTCATAAAAAATGAAGGATACTTTAAACTCCCTTTAAATAATAACGGGTTTCATAACAACAAAACGACATTTAAAACTAAAAAAACTTTTAGCTAAAGTACCGTTATGATTATTATTTTTAGTCGACTTTAGGTAGTTCAAATTTTTACCACCGGAGTTCATAGAAAATTTCGTGGCGCTTTCTCTGTCACAAAGATAAACATTTTGTATGCGGTGACACTGTGGACAAAAATGACTAAAATAGGGCGGAAAACATAGCAAAACGGGAAGAATATTATTGTTTAGAGATTTCGTTTACTAATTCATAAACCATAACAATAAATTAAGACAAAAAACGGCACTGTGATGCTCTATTGAGAAATGAATTTGACAGATCATACAGAAAGTCCGCGAAAATATTAGTAAACAACCTTAGATTAGGAAAGAGAGGGGATACGTAACTTCTATGCATTGCCGTACTAAGAATCTGTGACCATTTCGCCATTTTTTGGTGGCAGGTACAAATTACATTTTTTGTACTAAATATAAATATTTTGCCAGAACTGAAAATTATAAACTCTAAGGAACATGCATGTGATGTCAAACAAAATGTAGGCACTGGAAGAAAGGAAACTTTTAAGCGCCACGGATGATCCGAAAAGTGACAGGCTGGTGGCAAACAGGCACTTTTTCTATAGAAACAGGTATAAAAATGGTCACACGCCACCGGGCATAGTTACGTATCCCCTATCTTTCCTAATCTAAGTAAACAACCAATGTTTTCCATAGATTTCCATGGTAACACTACCAACTGCTACCAACCTTAAAATATTTTTTTGACTATTTTTTCTATATTTTTTGGGCTTACTATAAAACAGTTTCCTAACATTTTTATGTTTTGGAAAAAAATTAACTATTTTTTAACTGTTTTTATTTTTATATTTATTTCTTTGGTTACCGGTTTCGGCTACCAGCCATCATCAGACCAAACTTAAAACTAATGTGCACAGATGACAAAATATTGTACTATTCACAATATTTTGTCATCTGTGCACATTAGTTTTAAGTTTGGTCTGATGATGGCTGGTAGCCGAAACCGGTAACCAAAGAAATAAATATAAAAATAAAAACAGTTAAAAAATAGTTAATTTTTTTCCAAAACATAAAAATATTTTTTTGACATTTCAAATTTTAGCTGGAATATTTTTTATGAAACGTGTCAGCTTAAAGGAGTCTTTAAATTTTAAAAGGAACTTTAACTAAAGTGTTCTTTTGAAGCTTTTTATGAAACCGGCTGTAAATGGGTAGGTACCTTTCTGATAAAAAAGTGTGCCTATATGTGTATTGTTATTCGTAGTTATAGTTTATTATAGGTTATTGTAAAGATATTTTGTTGATAATAAGTTATAGTTTTTTTTTTGCATTATTGTATGTATAACTGAAAACTTCTCCTCCACACAAGCTTAGCTTTAGTGGGAGAATAATAATGTATATTATAGTGCAAGTAATTTATTTAGACGTAAATTTGTTTAAATGGATAAATAAATAAATTGAAGACTCGTTTTTAGTTTGTAGGTACATCAGTGAAAATAGACTAGTACTGATGAAAGAGCCTGAAGAGAAAGCCAAAGAAATGTTGAGAAAAAGGATGAGAATTTTTATGAATAACATATTTCTCAAAATAGATTTTTTTTTGTATTGTTGTTATCAATATATAACACACACGTGTTTTGTCTTTTCAACAATTTTTTTCTCGATTATTCTGATATTTTTACGCCTCTATGACACCGATACTGACGTCATACTGACATCATCTGATCATGATTCAGTCATGATATAGCTCTGTATTCTTCAGGCTCAAAACCGCAGTTTTCTCCTACCGACAACAGATGAAGAAAACTATCGATAACACTCATAATCTTTGACGATGCAGAATTTTTTAAGCAAAATATTATATTTTTATTCATATATAGCTCCTTGAGTTTATGCAACGTTTATATCTTAAAATAAGAACAGAACGTATTGTATGTACATCTCTATGAAAATGGAGACCTTATTTCCCTTGTTCATCGCATCATGCGTGAACGGTTGGGCCAATTTCGCTTATTCTTTTTTGTTGTGTTTGATATTGTCAGGAAAAGTTCTTATGAAAAAATTTCTTATATTCCGCGCAAATAGTTGCGCAGAATATAAGAAATCTTAACATAGGTAACCTCTCAATTAATGCTTTGACATTATAAACGTTTCTATTTTTTAATGTTGATTGGCGTTTGACATCTGTCAAAATTGATAGTTGATGCGATCATTTTAGTGTGCCATGTAAACATTGTTTATGTCTGACTTAGGATGGGTTGTTCGACGCCGCGAGTAATAGTAAAGTATTAGCACAACACTTTACTATCAGGTGTTCCTCGATCGTAAGGAATCTCAAATTAAATGGTAACCGATTAGTAACATGCATCACAACATCACAATGCTTAAAACATTTTTTCGTCATGCAAAATCATTATAAAATGACTTTCTTTAATGATTAAAAAGTTGCTATTACTTTGCTATTACTAACGATCGAACAACCCACCCTATGTCTTCAAAAGAGCTCTCAATGACATAGAAATAGGTATAAAGATAAATGGAGTCGTAATCAACAATGTTAGATATGCCGGTGATACTGTTTAAATGGCAGACTCCATTACTGACCTTCAAGACATTCTTAACCGTGTTGATAGATATGGCGAACAACTGGGGCTAACGATAAATATAGGTAAAACAAAATGAATGACTTTTGGTAGACTTGACGACACTGGAACTGTGTCTCAATTAAAGGGTATTAATATAGAACGTGTCACTAAATTCGAGTATCTTGGCAGTATGCTTACAGAGACACTCGACCCAGATGTGGAAGTCAAATGCAGAATAGAAGCAGCAAGAGCTGCATTTAATAAGATGAGAACTCTTTTCAGCAATGACAAACTGAATCTGAAAATGCGACAGAGAATGGTTAAATGATACGTGTGGTGAGACTTGGACCCTGAAGGTCAACACAATGAACAGGCTCGAGGCTTTCGAGAGGTGTTTACATCGAAGAATGCTCAAGATTTACCTGACCTGGTGACAAATTCAGAAGTCCTTCCCCTGGATGGAATGGAGCTGGATGTCCTGGCTGCGCAATATATGAGAATGGACGGGTTTCCGTAGTGTGGAACAATTGTTTCGAGCGGCCCAGGACAGAGAAGTTGATTCGTCACAGTGATCGCCGAAGTTGGGAATACCTGACATGGCACCAAAAAAAATAAGAAATAGGTAATAAATTATCTATCATTATATTAATTCGAATTTAAAAATCATAGCAAAGACAGGACAACGTGTGTGAGGATAGCTGTTTTTTTCATTACATTCAATAATAACTTGTAAACTGCCTGTTTTTTTTTTATATTGGTACCTAATACTTGAGTTTTATTGCACCAAATTGTTTTGTGTCCAACATGGTTTCAGAAGATTCAGAAAATTACCTAAGTTTGAATTACTAGAAAGAGAGTTTTTAATAATCTATTCACTTCTTAAAAATTGTGATGTGTGACACATTCTTCGATACCCAAGCGTAGCTTTAGTTGGATAATTATTACGAATATTATGTACCTAATATTAAATGTTTTTCGTAAAAAATTATTAAAATTATTGTAGAAATTATTGTAGATACTTTCAAGTGTAGTTAATCCAGTTATTAAATAAAATAAATAAAAAATATCAAAAAATATGTAAAGATTCCATCAGGCCTTTATCTAAGCCCACTTATCTCTTTCTTGATAGCCCACTCACTTTTCTATAATTAACCATCTCCAGCCGATACTCGTTATATTTTGTAAACAACCAGATAACATTATTTTCTTACCAGACATACTTAGGTACTTTGCTTTAATATTTCGATTTCAGATAAATTTCGTTTATGCTAACAACGAACAACTAAAAACATAAATAATACGTTTTTATAATACGCCTTTCTTCTACTTTTATTAAAAAAATATTTTTTAATTTTATCCATAAGTAAATAAAATGGTTAATTAAAAATTCAATTTCCTCCTCAAAAATAAGTAAAAACAGTAAAGTAACTAAGTAACTTATGAAAAACAATCAATCAATAAAAATACTCCCTTTTTGACTCCACTTAAAGGCATAGTCATCTTCTCGTCACCCTGAACTGATAAGAAATGCCACTTAATCCTACTACACGGTCGTTTTCTGTGGTAATGCTTCCGGAGAATTGATTCCTTCATTTTTCATTTTCAAAAATAAGCACAAATGGTCGAATTGGCTTATCAATGCACCGGAAGGATCCAGAATGTCAACTTCTGCCAATGGATGGAAATCGAAATATACGAAGAGTGGCTTTTAAATCACTTTGTGCTAAACGTGAAAAACAAGAAAGGGAAAAAAGTTCTTCTATGTGATAATTTGAGTGCCCACATATCGCTAAAAAAACTTTGGAGATGTGCAGAGAAAACAATATGTCATAAATATGTTTGGATATAAATTTTATTCCAAATTTTTAAAATTGAAAATAAGTTAATGTTTGACAGGAACTGTCAGATGTTTGAGAGTTTGTGCGATGGAGAGAATTTCGATGGAAAATATAATATGGTTTGAAACAGATGCATCAATTTAAATTACATTGGTTAAAGGGTAATAAGCTTATCATTTTCAAAATTCGAATTCAATATTCATAGTTAGGAGCACAGGACAACATCAGTTTTTTGATAATCTCAGTGATGGGCATTTATATTAACTTAACAAAAATTGATATTTTTTATTTATTTTCTGACGGGACGAAGTTTGACTGGTCAGCTAGTTTTTAATAAAGAGCTTTTTCAGTTAGCTCCAACAAGAAAAAAGAACGGGTTTGAAAAAAAAACACTACAGAAAAATCTCGTCATTACTTTAAGTATCAAGCTCCTTTTTAATTAGCAATCTCATTCCTGAAAATTGATATTAAAATAAATTATTCAAATTCCGAGAAGGTAAAAATTTTTGAAGTGCATTTATAAAGGGTGGCTGGTAATTCGACCAATTCCTTTAGACTTAAAAGGGTTTTACTTTTTTTTTCATTAACCGGGGGTCTAATGCCAGCGATTTTCGAGTTATTTATTTTTTTAGAGCTTTTTTCAATTTTCCACCTTTTGCACTCTGGGAACTAAAAATACATTTTTCTAATAGCTGATGAATAAAGGAATGGTAGAAGTAAAGTAATTAATGAGAAAATTTCAAAAATCTCATAAATAAATCGTTTTTAAATCACAAGTCGGTTTTTTTCTTCTTCAATTTCGCCTTTTCGAAGGAAATCACTCCAAAAAATTTTTGATACACTTGGCGTATACAAACCACATGAAAAACTTCTTCAATTAATAAGCATTCCGAAACGGTATAAAATATTGCCCAATATACCTCTACAGTTTTGCAAAATTAACTTTATTAAACAATCAGAAGGTAGAGTATTTTGCAGTGTTTTCAAACAGACGGCTCTACTTAACTCAATAATACTTTAATTAAGAGCAACGCATCGTTAGGACCACTAACACTGGTCATCCGGGATTAGTATAGCGACGTTCAAAGTTTAAGGTTTATTTTCCAAAACTGTGGTAAAAAGGACAACATTTATTACTTTTCCTACGTTTATGAATCTAATCCAGTGGCAGCAAGATTAGCACAGAGTTGGTTTGAGCATTTTGATTCTGGAAATTTCAGTGTAAAAGATGCACCTTGTTCTGGTCACCCTGTTACGGATAAAATGGGAGCCATTTTTTTTAAGGTGGAGCAAAATCGGCATATCAGATTACTTATTGATTACAAGAAAGAAACATAGTGAGTAGAGGTGGGCATTATAACGAAAGCTGATAAAAATATTCGATAAAAAAATAACCTCTCTAACGTTATTCATATTAAACCTTATTCGTTATTCGTAAGCTGTGAAAATAAGTCTAACAAAAATAATATCTCAAAAAAAAATAGTTTACACCTTCAAAATTCACACTGTGCGGGAGACCACCTTTTTTCGAATTGTCCTAACACGCAAGAGAATCCCAAGTGTATAAATTGCTGTCGAAAACATTTTGAGTCCAATCATTCTGCAATCGACAGAACCTGTCCTACACGAATAATGATGGAGAGGCACGCGAGATCAATGATAGATTATCCTTCCTTCTGCTGATAGAGTTGTTATGGATGAACAAATGGGTATGTGCGGGTCTTCTTCGGGTCTGGAAGGTATCAACATTTTATATGCTAATCTGAGAAGCATTAGAAATAAGTTTCACGAGGTCGAGGCTATGATTGGGCATTTTCCTGATGTGGAAATATGTATTTTTTGTGAAACATGGCTTAAACCCAATGAGACGGATTATTATAACATAAAGGGATTTAATTCTATATTTAACTGCAGAAATTCAGAAACAAGAGGTGGAGGTACGGCAATGTACATTAGGCAGGATATAGAGTATAGAATCTTATATACATCTGAAGAATACAATACTCTTGTGGTGAATATTTCAAAACAAGGCTTTCAAGGAAAGGTTTGTGTCTTATACAGACCCCCCGATAAAAGTGTACCAATATTCATTGAAGATTTTGACGCATTGCTGTCTAGATTCAAAAATATGATATTTGTAGGGGATGTTAACTTGGATCTGTTCTCTTTTAATCCCACAATAAATGAATATCGGTTTGCCATCGAATCTAACAATTTCAAAATTATAAATGGTATTGAACTTACTGATGCAACCAGAGTGACGGGCACCTCTACAACTCTAATTGACCACGTATTGTGTGATGGATGTAAAAATGACGTCTCGCTTAGACTTCACGACTGGTCTGAACTTGATCATAAACTACTTAATGTAATAGTCACGAAGCGAAAAAAAGCAAAGTTGAGGTTCGAATATTTTGAGAAGAAGATAACAGATGAGTCAAACTTCAGAAAACTGGTCCAGGAGAAACTTTCTAGCAGAAAAGTTAAGAGTTTTGGGGAACTGATCGATATTGTTTGCGAATCAAAGACAAGAGCCACCACTATCAGACGTCAACGAATTAGACAGGATAACGGTTGGATGACGCACAGAATTATGAAGATGATAAAGAAGAGAAATAAATTATATTCACTACAAGTTACACATCCTGAATTGTGTGCTCAATACAGAAAGGTGAAGAATGAAATTTCGGGAGAGATAAGAAGGTCTAAACTGATGTACTATCAGAATAGGCTTGAAAGTGCTAGAGGAGACGGAAGAAAATTTTGGCAGATTATTAACGAAGGGCTGGGTAAGGACAGTAAGAGCAAGGTAAGTGGAGGAATAAAAGAATTATCTGCTCCTGATGGAACTACTTGTGATCCTAAGGAAGTAGCCGAAAACTTGAATGAATACTTTTGCAACATTGGCAAAAAACTGGCTGACGTTATAAAGGAAAACAAGAAACATACTATTGAAATGAATAAGCAACCAACCACACCGATGAATAGCATTTTTCTGTATCCAACGGATGCCACAGAAGTCTCTGCAATAATAGCTAATCTCAAGAATAGCAATGCGTCTGGAAGAGATGGAATAACAACTGGAGACATTAAAATTCTGCATGATGTATTGTCGGGGCCTATGGCAGACATTATTAATGATTGTATTGCATCCGGGACTTTTCCTGATTGCCTAAAAACTGCTTTAATTGTCCCAATATACAAAGGTGGAGATAAAAAGGAACCTGAAAATTATCGTCCTATAAGTCTCTTGAGTGCCTTTAGTAAGGTCTTTGAAAAGGTGATTCACGGGCGATTTGTGGAGTTTATCCACAAGTCTTTCAAATTCGATCCCTACCAGTATGGTTTTCAAGCAAAGAGCAACACAACTACAGCACTGATTGACGTTATGGATTATATTAATGTGGAACTGGATAGGGGCAGGTATGTCGTGCCGGTTTTTGTTGACCTGTCGAAAGCTTTCGACACAGTTGATCATAGAGTGTTGTTGCATTCATTGTATAATTTGGGGTTTAGAGGAAATGCTCATCAACTAATTGGAAGCTACTTAGAGAATAGAACAGCTGCTCTGAAGAATGCAGATGCCGTAAGCAGTGAATGCCTCATAAAAACTGGAGTCCCTCAGGGCTCAATTCTTGGACCACTTCTGTATTTGCTTTACATAGATAATTTAAGATTTTGTGGCCTCAAGGGTAAATACTTTGTTTATGCCGACGATACGGTGCTGATTTATAGCCACAGTGAAGGCAACTGCTTAGAGAAAATGATAAATGAAGATTTAAATATATATCTGAAATGGCTCTGCAATAATTCACTCACCATCAACGCCAAAAAGACCAAGTACATGCTATTGAAACAGAAGAATAAACCTGAGATGAATTTGAGTATCAGGATTGATCAGGTGGAGATTGAAAGGGTAGAACAGCTCAAATATCTGGGATTGAAGATGGATGGGGGGTTGACGTGGAGTGAACATGTAAAGACAATCCTTAACAAGACTGGTCCAATTCTGGGTGTGCTGCGAAGGCGTGAATTGTTCAATGTTCAACAAAGAAAATTTATATACAATTCATTCGTATTGCCACATATTACATATGGAATACTCATTTGGACCCAATGTAGTCAGAACCTCAAATCTATGGTGGAAAGAGCTATGAATAAAGCTGTCAAGCTGGTTTTCGGCATGGATAGATTTACAAGAACCTCGGAGGTTTATGAGTTGTCTGGCATGTTTTGTTTAGATGACTTATTAAGCTTGGAAAGGAATAAAATGATCTTCCTTATGGAGCACAATCAAATAAAAACAAATAACATACTTATTCCCAACAATGAAATCCATCAGTATCAAACTAGACAGAGGGAGCATTTGCGATTGGAACAACCTCGAACAAATAGAGTAAGAAGGGGCTTTTGCTACACCGCATGTAGAGAATATAATTATTTGCCAACAGAGATAAAGCAGAGCAGTAATGTCAAACACCTTGTTAGACAATTAAAAACATTGATACTCCAAAATCGCAACGTGAGCGTCCAAAGATGACCGGGGTTGTTTCTGCTCTCCACTGAATTCATGCCTAATTGATATCTAATTAAGGAACCCTTCTGACACGTAACTTATTTCACTACTAATCATGACTTGACTAATCTCTTGCAAATTATGTTTTGTTGCTTCAGTTTTTTTTTTCTCGTGCAAGTCTCATGCGTGCTTTGTTTATTTTTAAATAGTAGATGAGAATATTTATGGATTTGATACTATGTTTTGTATTTTCTTGTTTGTTTGACTGATGATGATATAATTTAATGCTTTGTTTTTTGTATGATTGATGAGGATAATTGTTGATTTTTTACTTTGTTTCTATTTTATTTTTTTATGACTGATTTATTTATTTATTTACTACTTTGATTTATCGATTTACTGCTTTGGTCTGTATTTTATTTTTTCTATATATGTATTATAAATTTTATTATTTATTTATTAGCAGTTTTATTCAGTTTTATTTTTCTTTTGATCTTTTGTTATTATTATTTATGTATTCTTATGTGTTTTATTCTTATTTTCATTTTCTCCTTTTAAAGGATTATTTTATTGCTAATATTATATATTACTTTCTACATACTATAACCTCAAACTCACTATAATCATTTAACACCTATTCATGATGTATTTATCTAATTCACTTTTTTTTATGTAAAATGCGTATGGTGTAAGTATAAAGTATATGCTGGATCTGTTTTACTATCTATTTCATTATTATTTGTTTTATTATCTGAGTAATATGTATTGTTGTTCTTACTATTGATTATTTATTGGTCCCTTTTTATCAATTTCGCACTTTTTATTCTGTATTTTTGTTGTATGTGTTTTATTGTTCTTGTTTTCCTTTTCTTATTCTAATGAATTATTTTATTGCTAATATTGAATATTTATAGATACCTTCAAATTCTCTATTATTATTGATATTTACTATTAATTAGATTTGAATTTATCTAATTGACTATCTATCCTTTATGTAATCTTATTCTTTTTGTAAAACATGTAAACTATTTATTTAATTTGAAATGTGTATTAATGGGAAATCTGTCCAACTATGCTGGATCTACTCTACTATCATGTTTATCATTATTATTTTCCATATTTTATTATTGTTTTTACTAATTGCATATTGTTTTTACTAAGTACTTTTTATTGTTTTGATTTTTTATTTTATTTTATTTTATTCACCCTGACTTTTATGGCTTATTTAATGTATACCCCCACACACAGGCACTGCCTTGTGAGATTTTCGATTAATTGCTTTAAATACTTGTATTTGCTTTTTGTTTTAATTGTATGCTTGTTTTTTTATACTGAATTTTTATATATCGAAAATAAATCTGATTTATTATTATTATTATTATTGATTGTTTGTGTATATGTATGTATATATGTATATGTATATATATATATATATATATGTGTATGTATGACTGATGATATTATTTATTAAATTAACACCATGTTTTATAATCTATTTTTATGTTACTGATGAGGATATTTGTTAATTTATTGCTTTGTTTTATCTTTATTTGAATTGATATTTCTTATTTTAATTTATTGACGTGTTGAGTCTTATGTATTGTTTTTCTTGATTTAATTGAGTGCATGCTTTGTGTGTTTAATTAGTTCTGATCTTGTTGTATTTTACTTGATTTGTTGTACTTATCTATGAAAACATTGTACTTATTTCTCCTTATACCAGCATTAAGCTGTCTGGAGAACATAATAAATAAATAAATAAATAAATAAATAAAAAAAATAATCGTCTAAAATATCACAATATTAGTTTCCGCCTTTAAGATCCGCCTGTTAAAAATAATCCACTATTATTTTCCGCCTTTACGTTATTCGTCTAACCTCTAACGTGGCTGTTTAAAATATTCCACTATTATTTTGCGCCTTTACGTTATTCCTCTAACGTGGCTGTTTAATAATATAGGTGTATATCACCGCCACTCTGTCTTGCCCTTGCCAGTTGCCACTGCACGGGTACGAAAGAAAGTGAGTGGGTAGGTAGGTAGCTACCTATGTGTGTGTTCCTTGATGGCCTAACAGTGTTGTAATGTAACCCTCCTAAGTCCATTTTTACACGAGGTTAAAACGGTTTATTTTCAATATCAAGTATAATTTTGATGATTTGAACCAACATATTATAAAAATATTTATTTTATTAATCGTATTGAATTCTTCATGCTTAGTTGTGCAGTACTGAACCAGGAGTTATGAGCATTGTCCATACAACAATAATATTAAAAAGTAATAAAAAATCAAAAAGGATAAATTGTACGGTAGAAAATTTTATGTAAATATTGTTCATATTACATAATATAAATTATTGTTATTATGCTTAATACTTTTTGTGCTGTGTAGATCGCGTGATTGTTTATCTTCAGGGGGTAAGTTGTTATTTTTTTATAACTGGGTATACCAGGATACCTACCTATTATATATATGCTACGAAATAAATAAGCCTTTTAGCTTTTAAGATTTTAAAAATAACGTATTTTGAAATTAACGAAACAGCTATAACGTTTTTGAATTTAAGCCGTTATTCCCACCTCTAATAGTGAGCCGTTGGCTCATTTCTTATTCTTTGATAAGGCGTTTGATACGAAACTGAACCGTTTTTGAAGAGATTGATAGCTTATGATGCAACTGGACTACGTTCGAAAAGAGTGCGAAAAAATCGTGGTCAAATGTTGGTAGAGTTCACAGACTGTGGCAAAGGCCGGATTGGCTCGTATTAAGAAAATGTTGTGTGTTTGGTAGAATTTAAAGGGAATTATTCATTATGAGCTTTTACAATCGGACAGAACCGTCGATTAACAATTTTTAGGCAATGTCAAACTGACTTCAAAAAAAAAGGTCTGCCAAAACTTTATGATCATAGATCCCGAAATTTCTATAGCAACGGGGTAGTAACAGATACCCAAAAAGTCGTCGAATAAAATAATATACCTACTTATAATATTTGAGTCATTTTTGGCCAAACTAGGTAGGAACTTATTCAGAATTTGTAAACGAAAGGACACTCATATTGAATCGCCTGACTTATTTCATACACTTCGCATCACACAGCATCGTAAAATAAATTATTATTTGCCTTAATATTCAAAATGTTTAGAATTTTTTTGTCAGGCTCGAGCTTGATGAATGGATTAATAGTTGCGTTAAGTTATAAATGTATCTACAAGCTAAAAACACGATTATAACATTCGATAGAACTTTAACTACCTGGCTACCGACTCTGAATACAAACAACTAGCGGTCTGCCCCAGCTTTGCACGGGAAATAGGTACCTAAGAAGTTTTCATGAAGATCCCTATTTTTTTTTTCAAAACATTCTACAGCCTACATCTGGAATAATGTAGCAATCTAATGGTCCCATTCCGTACGGTTCGTACCCCAAAAAGTTTTATAAACGTTTTGAAGCAGTCTTGAATATGAATTAATTTATTTTGATAAGGAGTAATACCTAGATACAAATGAAGAGCCTTTTCTAGAGGCGGCATTTCAATTAAATTTATTGTGACATAACTATAAAAGTTAAACATATTATGCTGTCGCGACATTTTTTGTAAATGTGATGTCTTCTACAAAGTTGTGGTACATTATTTCTCATAGTAGGTATATGGAATATACATGAGTCTAGTGATCGGATTTCAAAAAAAAAAAAAAAGATTTCGCTGAAATTAATTTTCTCGACGTTTTCGAGGGTGTAGATTCCAAAAATACAAAAAAAAATTTTTTTAATTTCCGCGTACCCGTACGCGTACGCCAAAAATGTATGCGCACCCATAAACTCATAGTAATTCTTATCCAATTTGATTGATATTTGGTAGAACGGTTAGCCCCTCGATGTAGATGAGTCAGTAAAATGTTGAGATCTGGTTCCTTCAGGGGAACCCTCTTAAAGTATCCAAAGAAAATTTCACTTGTTCTAGAAAAGGGGCTAAAAAAGAAAAAAAAAATTCTTCGATTTTCATAAAATTTGGTATACGGGTTGGTCTTATGAGTTATGCTCCTACACAAGCACGTAAAATTTAAGGTCCGTTACTTCAGTGGGTCCCCCTTAAAGTACCGATTAATATTGAATATGTAGTTCTAAAGCAGATAATAAAAAGCTCCAATAATCGATATCATTTTAAAGTTTCTATAATAATTCCAAGGATAAATTCATTTTAATCGTAAAATTATGAATTTTTATGCAAAGATATGTTTTACACAAAAAGGTTGTTATAATATACTATGAGTTCTGGGCTACCCTAGGTTAGCAGCTTTTTTATTATATCACCAATAGTTTTCACAGCGCACGCGATGTTAAGAATATTTTAGGTCATTTTTTTACACCTTGGGTTACATTATTGAAGTTTTAGTAAGGATTCCAAATTTTATTGAAAATTCTATATATAGCCTGTTCACCGGGGATAGTGTAACTTCCAAAAAGTGAAAGAATTTTTCAAATCGGTTCAGTAGTTTAGGAGCCTATTCACAAACTAACAAACAAACAAACAAACAATCAAATCTTTCCTCTTTATATATTAGTATAGATAAACTAGTTTTTTAAAGGCGCCCGTGGCGCCCACCTATGGCCTTTTTTATGCAAACTTTACTTTCTCATAGCATAGCTGTGAGCATTCACATGTGAGACTTCAAAATACTTGGTTGATTCAACTCTTTATGAAAACTCAAATACCTACAACTTAAACTTTTAATTACAAACTGTACATTCAAATAGCTTTTGGCATGTGGGTATTTACCGATTTGATTGATTAAACTTTTTCATGTAAACTTTGCATTCGTATTGCCGAATTCTTATATGAGACTTTAAAACACTTGATTAATTGAATTCTTCATGAAAACTCAAAAAACAACGTGAGCTTTTTATACAAACTTTACATATTTGTATGGCTTTTCAACGTTATGAATTCACATGAAAATCTTTAAAAATTACTCTAGGTGTGTAAACTTTTTATTGAAAACATGGCATTCGTGTGGTTTTTCTCCGCTATGATCTCGTGTGTGTGGATTAAAGATTCGTGATTTGGTAAACTTTTTCATGGAAACTTTGTTTTCTTATGGCCGATTTCATTTGTGTGACTGTAAAGCACTCGATGATAGATTATAACTATTCATGATAATATAACTATCTATAAAAATGCAAAAAAAAAACTTTTTATTACACAGATTGCATTAGTAAGGGTTTACTTGGCAATGAAATCGCGTCTGTGATTCAAAGATCTGATTTGGTAAACTTTTTCATACAAACTATACTTTCTTTTGGCCGAATTCATATGTCAGACTTTAAACCACTTGATAATAGAACTCAATGAAAATTTTAAAAAAACTTGTACTTTTTATAACAAACGTTGCATATGAATGGCTTTTCAACGCTACGGATTCACATGAATATCTTTAAAAAATTACTCTAGGTGTGTAAACTTTTTATTGAAAACATGGCATTCGTATGGTTTTTCTCCGCTATGATCTCGTGCGTGTGGATTAAAGATTCGTGATTTGGTAAACTTTTTCATGGGAACTTTGTTTTTTTATGGCCGAATTCATTTGTTTGACTGTAAAGCACTCGATGATAGATTATAACTATTCATGATAATATAACTATTTATAAAAATACAAAAAAAAACTTTTTATTACACACATATGCATTTAACTAAATATGCATTTAAATGGCTTTTATCATGATTTATCATTTGATTGATTAAACTTTTTATCGCAATGGTTGCATTCGTATGGCTTTTCTCCGCTATGAGTTCACAAACTTTTTATTACACACATTGCATTAGTAAAGCGAAGTCCGGCTGTGCGTAAATGTTTCCTGATTTGTCAATCTTTTGGCCGAATTCGCAAGTGATACTTTACAGCACACGGTTGATTGAACTATTTATGCAAACTTAAAAAAGAAATTAAACTTTTTATTGCAAACTTACCATTCAAATAGCTTTTAGCATGTCATTGGTTGTTTAAATTATTTGATTGATTAAACTTTTTATTGCAATTATTGCATTCGTATGGCTTTTCTCCGCTATGAGTTCGCATGTCATTCTTTAAATTACTTGAAACTGCAAACTTTTTATTGCACTCATGGCATTACTAAGGCTTTTCTTCACTATGAATTCCCGCTGTGCGTAAAAGTTTCCTAATTTGGTACACTTTGCTTTCTTATGGCTGACTTCGCATGTGAGTTTTTTAATAACCCAAAAAATTGTTGCCAAGACCTTTAAAAAAAGTGCTCAGCCACCAGGCATAATAACATTATTATGTTACTGTCAGTTGTCACTGCTGTCAGCCATATTGTATTAGAAGAACAATATTATTTTTGTCTTTAGTTGCGAGTGGCGCGCCATCTAGCGGCGTTAATGACATCAGTCAGTCAGTGAGTCAGTGTTCAAGGCAAATATTATATAGATTGATATTATTACTATAGGTCTATAATAATATTATACAATAAATCCATTCTTACAAAAATATCGGAACAGCTTGTGAAATTTGTTTTTTGAGGCAATTTGTTCTTGTCATCTAGTCCCATCCATTCCAAGCAGACCAAACAAATCGGGATATAAATTTCAAGTTATAAAGACATAGAAAATTTTTAACCCGACCGGGAAATAAACCCGAGACCTTTCGATAATGTGTATTACGCCACAATTAGACTACGGGTGAGAACACAAAGACTAATCCGGAAATATTTTATGTGAATACCAATTGAAAAAACACACACACACACATACATGCGTGAACGAAACGTTTCAGGTACTCCGTGTACTCAGGTTGGCTCTGAAAAGAGCCGTTGGTCGCCCTTAGTTTCGATTGGATTCCACCAATCATGTCTGCTTCCCAGCGGCTTCCCATCTGCCCCAGATGATGATTGGTGGAATCCAATCGAAACGTCGGGCGACCAACGGCTCTTTTCAGAGCCAACCTGGAGTACACGGAGTACCCAAAACGTTTCGTTCACGCGTCGTATATTTCTCTCCGTGACCACCTCTTCACATATATATATATATATATATATATATATATGGGTTCCAGAAGAGGACATAGTACCACGACCACGCTTCTAGAGAATACCGGTGATAATATACAGAATTACAGGGAATGTCGTACTGAATCTCAAAGGACGTTTCTAAAAAAGTTTATTTAGGTCATTTCTGATGGATTTTATTCAACAATATGGTGTCGAAAACTAAACCGTTATGGAGATATTGACTTTTAAAGATTTTTTGAAAAAAAACCTTTATTACTTTTATCATTTTTTTTTTGGGATTAGAGTTCCTAGGGTCCTTTTGTTTTTTGATCGAAACCATCATCGAAAGAGTTTCGAAAAATTTCCATACAAAAATGATCGAATGATTCGATCGTTTGATATTCGAACACTATTTGCACGCTAATAAGCGCTTATAAGCGTGCAATTAGCTTTCGATTAAACTCGTACTAGCCCCACTGTTATCCGGAGCGAAGAAGAATCCAATAAATCAACATCGAAATAATCTGTTCAGGCGTTCTCGAGGTATAAGTGTTCGCACTAACCCGACTTTTTTATATTATAAGATTGATGTATGTTTCCACTATTAGATACGGAATATATTAAGGTGATTGTGAACATGTAGGTTATACTTTTCTTTTAAATCATACTGAGATTTTATGGCTCCGTTCAATTACATATTTTATACGATTTAACGTTATGTTTTTTTCTTATTGTTTCAGATCTCTTCCGGCATGACTAACAAAACAAAGTCGCCGATTATGGTGTTCAAATACCTCCTGGGCCTATTTTACAATGGCTCAGATGAAATAAATTGTCAAAATTTGTCAAAGTCCATCTTAAAGGCGCAACAATGCGCCATCGACCAAATGAAGTTCGCTCTGATGGAATATCCAGACAACGTCACTTTAGATGGAGTGAGGATGAGGGTCATTTTGAATATGGTCTACAGATTCGACGCAAAACTGCGAATGCTGGAAGAAGACAACTGTAGCTACTGCCATGGCGGCACGGTGGAAGATGTCCTATTGGCCTACAACGAACTTCATGGATATATTGCCCCATTTGTAAGTTTTACCAAGCTTCTTTTCTGTTGTGAACTATTACGAACGGTCAACTATCTCTTCATCTCTTATGATATATTTTCCTAAGTGTACGGTGCTGCCATAAACAGCGGTGAATGTATCAGTTTAGAACATTGTAACATTTTATGTCCAGCTTTAACAAACCTTGAAACATACTTTTACTTATTCTTCTTCTATTTTTTTTTTAATTTTCTTGCTATTAATTTACCTATCAAATTTTACCCTGTCACGCTTTTACGACAGTGCGTGCAAAAAGTACACACAGCTTGCGTGGATAGTAAGTTGACGCATGATGCTTTTTTATTTTATTTTTGACATTGTTTTATATTTTATTCTTTATATGACTAATGATGGTATGAAGATTTTTATTTATATAGGTAATTATATTTCTGAATAATTGATTTATTTTAATTGAGTAGATATTTGAAAATATTTAGACGAATAAATATTATGTGATTTTTTTTTTAAATCATCTTCAAAGTTTTTGTAAAATTTTAAATTGTACATTATTTTGAGATTCAACATATTTTGTTAGTACGATGGTGTCAGAGAGAATCATATTTTTTTTAATCTGCTAGGTATACTATTCAGCTATTCCAGAAAAAAATGCAAGTAGCTCAAAAATTGGTGTCCCTGTAACCATGTATATCCTGTAAGTCAGGCTTTGACAAAAAAAAGTACTAAAATAATAATTATAACTCGAAATCTATAAAAATCGCTTTAATTATTATCATTTTTAGGACCTAGAATTTACAATAAAATTATGCCGGATATCTCTGAGTCTCTGAACGCCAGGGGAACGAATTTGAAGAGGCTAGTTAACCAATGGTTGATGCGGGTTGGAATTGACGAATCGGAGAGTGCGCTAATGCAAATTTTAAGATAGGGACTTCTGAGTTGGACGACGTGTTGCGGAGTAGTTATTATTTTTGTTTTTTGCAGTTACGAATGGTTAAATTGGTGATGGATGATGCTTGTGAAATGTGCTGAAAAGACTTTATGAATGTATGTGTGTTCTATTTTGTGTGCGAGCTTATTCTTTATTTGCGATTTTCTAATGCAAGTTAAAAACTTCATATATTATGGTTGATGGTTGCATAGTTTCTTTTTCTTTCCTTTTTACATTAAGTAGTATTGCCTCAGCACAGACTCTCGTCTAGTGATATAATAAACCCTTTATACAAATTATATATATATATATATATACATTGACACATTGTAAAATGCTTATGTTTTTTTGTATTTTTTGGGAATAAAATAAATAAATAAATTGTAATGAAGCGTTTGTACAGTCCTTTAGGTGTTCTATCTTTGAACTTTCGCTTAGTCGTACTTTCTGGGACACCCTGTATAAAGAAAAATAAGTTGAACGCTGCTACTCTAATTGGATGCTGAAAAACTACTTAATCGAGAAACAAACAATCATGTACTAAGGGCAGATAGTTTTTCCCTTTTCTGGAACTCCATCCAATTATAGATGGTTTCTGCCTGACCTCAATTACAAAATATCGTTATTCATATTCCAAATGTTAATTAACATAATAATAATATTATGTTTAGGAGCAAGAGGTACAGGTGTCTGTTGAGAGACAGTAGGTACGTACCTAATATTATGTGGACCTCTATCAAACTGTGAAGTCTCTTTTTTTATGAGGGTATTGGAGGTTGAATAAGACTTATCCCTCGATGAATGACTAGATCAGTATAATTAGGGGATGGTTTCATTTGTCTGAGACAAGTAAAGCATTATAGTATTGTTATAGAAAAAAAAAAAAAAAATTATTTATGTTATTTCATCTCCCCTAGGTCTCTTGCGAGACACTTGGGTTCATCATCAATAATTTGTTTAACAAAAATACAATAAAAAATACAGTTTCAAACAAATTCTCAGCAAACGCTGTACAGAAAAAAATCAAACAATTTAAGAAAAATTGACAGTAAATGATATTTAATACCAGGAGAATGTAAAGGGTTCCCCTGGTATTACGTCAAATACATGTTCATAATATAATAATGTACAATTTAAAATTTTACAAAAATTTTGAAGATGATTTTAAAAAAATAATCAAATAATATTTATTCGTCTAAATATTTTCAAAAACATGCCAATTTGTATCTTGTAATTATGTAATCCATTAAGTAATAATAATTTTCCATTAGGTAAATGTTTACATATGAGTTTCATACCTATATACGTTGATACGAATTGCTAATAAAATTTTCGCTATAAGAAAAAATACACTCAGGCCTGATTTCATAAACATCCCTTAATTAAATTTCGATTTCATTTTACTGACGGAACTTACGTATTGTCTGAATGTCAGTAATGGTTCAAATCCATAGGAACTATAGAAAGGATTAATAAAATAATAATAATAATAAACTTGCCTTGAAATATGGATTGCTTGATTTTGAAGTACCTTATTACAGGTACACCCCAATTTCGGTAATGCAAAACAATAACATAAAGTTATATTGGGATATATCAATACAAACTGACCGAACGATTAATGCAAATCGTCCGGACATTGTATTGGTTGATCGTAGGAACGGGATAAAATATCTCATGGATATCACTATACCGTTGACGAAAATTTAAAAAAAGCCGAGCAAGACAAAATAATTAAATATCTTGATCTTGCTCACGAAATCAAGGATATGTGGCATACACCAACCACACACATAATACCTATAGTGATATCGACGAATGGAGTTATTCCTAAGTACAGTTATTCCTACAATCTACGGAAACTTGGCATCTGTAGTGGTCTCAGATATGCAATTCAAAAGGCAGTTCTGTTGTCCTCATATAGGATGTTAAGAAGGTTCCGTTCTCTGTAGTTCTTAGGTAGTATATGTATACATTTTCGGGCTACCCAGTTTAGTGTTACTGGTGTTGTGTAATTTCAGGTTTTACAGCTTTTTTTTTATACATCCATCCAGGTATATTTTCCAGCAATGAGTTGCTCATTGTAGGCCTTTCGAACCAGGGAATCAGGAAAATGGTTTTAATATAATTGCAATAATTATATTTTTTCTTTTTATGTTTGAATAGGTCTGCGTCTTGGGAGTGGTCTCGAATATGTTGAACATAGTGGCGCTGGCTAGAAAGAGCATGGGAGGCACCCCCATCAACAGATTCCTGAAGTGGCTCGCCGTGACAGACATGATGGTCATGCTTGAGTACGTGCCCTTCGCTGTCTACAGATATCTGGTAACTTAACATCCATGGTTATTTACTAGAGTACTTAGCTCCCATCCTGTCCTTATCTTAATAATTGACGACGGATATAGAATCGCATTAGACCAAAATGACTGGCGATGCGATTTTATACTCCTGATTATCATCATGATGTATATCACCCCCTTTGATCTGTTCAAATTTTGTTGTTGTTAAATTTATATGTACCAAATCAATACTGTAAATGGCTTTGCGCCGTGTATTGAAAATAAAATAAAAATAAAATGTTTTGAAACCATAATTCCACTTCTTGTTTTACTTAAAATCTACATAATAATTCAGAAATATTTTTTTATTTGCCTTTTACCGTATGTCAAAGCATCACGCTCAAAATACAAATGCTACGTCAGATATGAATCTCCGCAGAGCCGTGCAAAATGCCGGAGAACGTTCTTAAATACAATTTGCTGCATTAGCTTTAATATATTTAGAGCTATTTAAAAAACTCTATTTTTTTAGGATCTTCATACAAATTTCTCAAAAAGACAGTAAGCCATCTTTTGGAAATAAAATTACTCATGTAAACGTTGAATGGAATCTTGGTATTACTGTATAAAAATGTAATAAAATAATTGTAGATTGATTTGTTATACGTATAAATGTTATTCAAATCTTATTATTCTCAATAAATAAAGATTTAATGAAAAAATTTGCAAAATAATTCCTCCATTTTGAAGTTTGACAGCTGCCATTATCACACATAGCACAAATCACCCTCTATGGGTGGAATGCCTAATTAATTATCACACATAGAGGGTGTAGGGAATGTAGCTAAGATTCAAACCATAGAGAGAGTAAAACTTGCAAATTATGTCGGTAGGTTCGTATAATATTATGATGTCTGTAAAACAGCTGCCTTCATCATTAGTCAATCACCTAAAATTTGTACCATTCCACACATAGAGGGATGTAGCTAAGATTCAAACCATAGAGAGAGTAAAACTTGCAAATTTTAAAGTATTTTTTTACCCTTCGATTGAACAGTGAAATTGAATCAAGTGTGAGATGTAACATATTAACATGGAGTTTTTTTTTCCATGTGGGTAGCAGTCTTAAATTTTTCTTCTTTCTATTTTATAAACATTAAAAGTATCATTCTTCTCTCTTTTTATGAATTGTAAAAGTGTCATTCTTCTTTTTCTGTGCTTATGTCAGTTATAGAGGTATGTTAAGCAATGGGAAGCTAGACTAGAACCTGTTTAATTACCTACCGATCAAGCCTGACAATCGGAATCAAAAACGTAAAGCAAGACGTGTATAAGCTAGTTTATTATAATTTCCTTTATAGTATGTATATGCATTTTGTATGTACTTACCTAATAAAAAGCGTTTTACACGTGTTTATTTGCATCAAAAGAACATACTTAGATCCGAATCTAGAAACAGTGCATACTTTCTTTTATGGTTGATACTGGACACTATGGAAACAATAACAAACAAGAACTAATTAAATTAATAAGTAAATAACACTTTATTGAATTTAAAATACCAATTTGAAATGAACATGCAAAAGAATAAAAGGGCGGACTTATCCCTTTGATCCTAATTAATGGGCGATGACAGATTAGTGTCCAGTCCATATCAACGATCAAGAAAATATACCTACTCTACTTCCAGCTCTGGAGCTATGTTCGTTTGTTTTGAAAATGCACCCTCAGACGTATAGTAGGAACCATGGCGAATGTTGCTCACTCATGAACAAACGTGTATGAATGGACGTCGCGTCGTCACTAGCCTGTTTGGCAAGCGTAAGTGTGAAAACACGTAGAACGCCGATTCCGACCGGCTCCGATCGCCGCAAAGAATGTTGTCAATGGTTTCAATGCATAAATGGGCATGCCGGAAAGCGGATTCCTGCTTTTGCTGTGTATCCCCATTCAAATCTCAGCAGAGATCTCAACTAAAATCAAAATGGGATGAATTGTAAGCTAGAAAGAAGAAGGGTGAAGGTGAAATTGCTGTAAGATTCGTAAACGGTACCTACACCTAAAATTGTAAAAGTCAACAAAAAAAACTAAGAAATATTGATGTGTATTTTCAAAACCTTAGAGGAATTAAGACTAAGCTATCTATTATACGTAAGAATATACCGGTGTTGAACTGCTTTATCTTTTGCTTCACTGAAACATGACTTGACAGCACAATTAAAACATCGGAGTTGGGTTTTTCTTCATACAACGTCTATAGATGTGATCGTAGTGTTAACACGAGTGAAAAGAAGATAGAGGGGGGGGGGTGTTGATAGCAGTGCATAAGAGTATTCCATCTTCATCCATCAGAATAAAAAATAATGAAATAGAACAATTATATATATCGGTCAAGATTTACCACAAAAAGATAATAATAGGAAATGTTTATATTCCACCTGCATCAAGAATCGAAACATATAGGATCTACTGTGAAGAACTGGAAAATATATGCAGTAAACATCCTAATACCGATGTTCTCATTTCTGGAGATTTTAATCTGCCAAATATAAAATGGTCACCAAATGGCAATGAGTTTTCTGACTATGGGGAGAACAGCGAAAGTGCTAGAGAGATAATCGACACAATACTCCTTCTGGGATTGTCTCAATAAAATTATATATATATAATGCTGGAGGTTGTATCTTGGATCTAATATTCACTAATGCAGGGAACGTGGTTGTTGAACGTGCTGACGATGAAGTAGTACCGGTTGAAGGTCACCATCCAACTTTATATATAAAAATGAATTTGTACAAGGCAAAAAAGCTGAGAGGAGAAACTTCCTCATATAATTTTTTAAAAGGGAATTACGATAGCGCAATAAAATATCTTTTCGATTGTGACTGGTCCTTTCTCCAGAATAGTGATGTCGAGTACAAGGTCGCTATGTTTTACGGCATCCTCTATGAAACAATCCACAAATTTATACCTTATACCTTATGAAAGATACAAAATAAAAACATACCCTGTGTGGTTCTCACAGGAGCTTATAGGCCTTATTCTGGAAAAAAAGGCGGCCCACAAAGTTTACAAGGAATCCTACAGCGACAAACATTACCTGGTCTTCAGCAGACTTAGAACCAAATGTAACATATTGAAAGCATCTTGCTACGCAAAATATGTGAAGAGCGCCGAATATACAACAACTGACATGAAGAGCTTATGGAAATTTAAAAATTCCTTATCAAAAAGTGATAATGACTATCCCGCCCAAATGATATTAAATAACGAACGTGTTAATGAAATGGAGGATCTAGTGAATAAATTTGCAAATTTCTTTAGTGAAGTATATGAACCAGAATTGAGTGGTGTTACCCCAAGTATTTCAAATGATAAATCAGTCCAAGTTTCACAATGTCATATCTCATTTCAAAATTTGTGCAATAAATTGCTCCATCTGAACATTAATAAATCACCAGGACCTGATAATGTTCCACCAATTTTTGTAAAGAAATGTGCGGATGCTCTTCTTGTTCCAATTTTGGTAATCCCTGGAATCTGGACGCTTTTCGTCCGCATGGAAAATGGGTAATGTTATTCCTATTTTCAAAAAGGGAAACGAATCCGAAATAGTAAATTATAGACCAATATTTCTTCAGTCAACCCTGGCTAAACTCTTTGAATCTCTAGTACTGGAGCAATTAGTTCCATAAGTATCACGAATATTGGAACATCAGCAACATGGCTTCATATCCGGTAGATCTACCTTGACAAATCTGGCAATCTACGAACATTTTATTGCCGAAGGCCTTGCTCGTGGCTGTCAAGTGGACAGCGTCTACACTGACTTCAGTAAGGCCTTTGACAAGGTGCCCCATGGTATCCTTGTCAGCAAGCTTTCAGCGCTGGGAATATCGGGGGTCTTGTTAGAATGGCTTGGGAGCTTTCTTACAGGACGAACGCTACGGGTAAATATTAAAGGCACGTTCGGATTGTTTCGTTGCTACGAGTGGCTTACCGCAAGGCAGCAACAATAAAACAAGAAGATACAGAACTGATACTAATTCTCAAAAAACTACTGCAAATCCACCCTTGACAAATACATACCTAGTGCTTTTGTTTGTGTGTAGTGTAAAAGGACACACAATGGTTTACCTCCTAGAAAAAGCCACTTTTGCAATCATCAATAATTAAAACGTTAAATTGTTTAATTGAGAAAACAAAAAAGAGAGGAGATATATTTTAGCATAATATTCATCAGTCAATGCTAGATGGTATGTTTGACAGCTGTCATAATTTGACAATAGACCGGATTAGAAGCGCTGCCACCTAGTGTGTATTGTCGTAAGCACCCCAGAAAACCTCCCATTGAACTACGACCACTTTTTTTTTTTTTTTTTTTTTAATGAATCTGTGCTCACTCAAAGTGAACACAAATACACTCCTTGACTCTTTCACAGTAAGCTACTTAAAGCTTGTGTCGTGAAAGAGGAAGATGGTCGGCACCTGGGATCGAACCACGACGTCCGCAGTACGAAAGCCGGCGTTGTAACCGCTGGGTCACCAACCACTTCACAATATTAAACTTAGAAACACTTGAAAGTAGAAGAGTCATAAATGATCTTATATTTTTATATAAAATTGTAAACAATATATTTGACAGCCCTGACCTGATGCAGCATATTATGTTTAGGGTACCTACTCGATGTACAATAAAAACCAAGAGTCTTTCTACATAGTAAACTATAGTACAAACTACATAAGACACACAGTGGTGCCTCGTATACATTATATGGTAAACAAATATCTGAGTAATATAGATATATTCTTTGTGGCTTTTGATGAATTCAAATCCATTCTTAAAGAGATGTTCACACATAATATTTAGAGCCTTTTATTGTCTTGCACTTGTTTGTCCATTAACCTCGGAGTTTAGAAGCTTTGATACTATTTATAAATTAATATTGTATCATGGTAGGAAATGTTTTTTTTTAGCAACATAATATGTAGGTACTTCTTTATGCTATTGTATACAGTCACATTTAATTTATAATATATGTAAAAGGCATGGTGCCGTAAATTGTAAAAAAAATGCATAGAAACATTCTTTGCGCCGGTCGGAATCAGCGGTCTATGTGTTTTCACCCTAACGTTTTTTAATACTTACTATTCTAGAGGTTACCTCGTCGCCTCCGTTTTTATGGTTGCACAATAATAGTAAATAATACTTAATGCGCTACTGGGTACTTTATTCACTTTATTTATAAGTCAGTATGGATATATTTATGTTATGTTATGCGTCTTTTTGAGGCGTAAATGATTACTGTAGGTACCTAAAGTTCTTATCAACTCAAATATTATTTATTGTAAACGATTCTTAATTCAAATTTCCTACATTTGCTCACCTATCTACCACATTCACATTCTGACAATCGAACCAAATATTAAAAGCACTGTTGTTCTGCGCAACTTTGTAATTTTTTTCTTTAAACTGTGCAGCTGAACGGAATGAACATAGAAAATGGTGGATCGATTTAAGTACCTCGGCAGGATCATAACAACATCACTTGACCCAGACACAGAAGTAAAATGCAGAATAGAAATTGCACGTGCTGCATTTAATAAAATTAGACCCTTCTTCTGCGATGATAACTTAAATTTAAAACTGCGACAGCGTCTCATCAAATGATATGTATGGTGAACTCTCCTTTATGGATGTGAAACATGGACAATCAAGGTGAACATCGTTAACCGGTTAGAGGCAATCGAGATGTGGCTACACAGAAGAATGCTTCGAATACCGGCGTGAACTGACATGATTAGTAACACAGAAGTCTTAGAGAGAGCCAACAACAGGAGAGAATTGCAATCAAATATTGAAGTGAAGAAGGTGTCATATTTGGGCCATGCGTTGCTCGGGGAGAAGTACCGCCTTCTACAACTCATATTGGAGGGCAAGATTGAGGGAAGACGAGGAGTGGGCAGGAAGCAGATATCCTGGCTGCGAAACATCCGGGAGTGGACCAGAATATCAAAGGTCGATAAACTCTTCAGAACAGTGCAGGACCGAGTGGCTTTTGCATAGGTGGTGGCCAACGTCGGGGGGACCTGAAAGGGCACCCAAAGAAGAAGAAAAACCTTATCCTTATAATAGCAAACACTACAAAAAAAAAATTAGCGAAATTGATCCAGAAGTTCACGCGTGATGTGACGACCAAGGGAAATAGGGCTCAATTTTTGTTAAATCGAAATACTGATACAAGAAACATGTAAAAGTAACTCGCCAGAACTTTTGATTGTCAAAACGTAGTTGCCTTATTAAATGCTTTCGAGTTTGGAGACCACTGGTATGAGCATTCCCTCATTTACTTGTTATTTTAGAACGACTAATTAGTCATTAAAATTACAAAGAAACCTCTAGCAAGAAATGCGAGTCTCACTCTCGTACCGGGAACTCTGCTAATCCAAGGTCGCAAACTCTGTGCACACCTACAAAATGATAATCTTTACCGGGAAGTCATTATCATTTTGTAATCGCGTAATACCCGTCGAACTTCGACCCACTCGATTTCATTTCTTTATGGCATTCAGATTTGTTGAGTCTGATCCATAAGATGAGATGAGGCTGAGATGAAGAAGGAGTACTGATTTCTTTTCTCAAGGTCAAATGATATTGGGGAAAAATGGTCTTTATCCGAAGATGAGAAACTCTCTTATGAGTTTTGGCAAGATTAAGAATATCTGGAGTACTCACCAACTTACTTTCACTATTTCTTTATGAACTAGATTAAACAGTTAATAAGGAATTCCACTAACTACCGAAATGAAACTCGATTTTATATTACAAAAAACACAAGCACTATATTAGTGAATTCAAATAAAGTATCACAGAAAAAAATATATTTTAACTTAAAACTAATTACAATGTTATGCACTGGTAGTGGGTTCTGAAGGAAAGAGTGATAAAATTGTATATTGAAAAAGCTTTTATAGTTGGGTTATTCACGCAAGATAATCTTTTCCAAATAGGTGATGTGTTCTCCCTCTGGTGTGAAATATCCTAAGTTAGTTGACTTGGTACAGACGGTGATGAATCTACATTGTTGATAAAATACGAGATGTATTCGTCGTATTCCGCTAGATGGCTCTTTACCTGGATGGTTCCATACACTCGTTGTCATCAGATAGAAAATTAGTTTGTGTGGTATAATTTCCATACTTGTCTAACCGCCATATAGCCTCCCGCAAGAATTTATGGCGTGCTATAAATTCTGATGTGGATCTGGTGATGGAGTGTGGAGTGTGGAACTCTGCAGTCCTCTGGTTGAGCGGTTTGTAGGATGGTACGTACTGGATGTTGACATGGCTCGACTGGGCTGGTCGTTGTAGCGGCTGGAACTTAAGAGAAGTTGGACGGAGTGTTCACGACGTTAGTGCGGTTGCACTGGGGTAATATGATGGCTAAAATAGGTTAAAACAGCGTTGATGTGTTTTACCATGTGAAGCGGCGATGTTGATTTGCGCTCGGCCATTAATGCAGCAGCGATGGTGGGTGTGCTGTTGTAACTGGTTGATCCATGATGTCGGTTGACGAGCAAGGAAAAATGCATCAGTTGTTTTCAGTGGGGTGTCATCGTGGTGTGATGTACATCTGCCACTGTGGAGGAGACAGTAGTGGGGCAAAATTCGTTGGAGAAGTTTGGCCTCCGAGCTACGAAGTCTGTGAGACAACTCGTGTAGTCCGCCTTTGCTAAGTACAGCAGGTGAAGATTGCTATTGTAGGCTTCCATCAATTGGATTGTGGTGGTGTAGTCCAGCGTTGTTGAGTAGTATCGTGATGAGATAATATGCAACATATAGAATAAACAAAAAAAATGTACAATAGAATTGGTATAAGTATATTTGTTTTAGGGTGGTTCTTGAATTTAAAGGATTGTGAAATACATTTTAAATTTGAATTTGAAATTAAGAAATTGTTTGAGTACCTATATTATAAACAAATGTTGACTTTGAAAAAAAAAATTACAAGTTATATTTCACTAAGATAATTGTTCTAGGAAAATTTTTCTAAGTGTAGTGTTTCAATGTTATCTTTCGTTCAATATTCAAAATAAAGTTAGGAAAAATTATTAAAAAAAATGGTATTGAATAGTTATGATACACAATTGGTATATGTTTTAATACTATGAGTGAAGTTACTATGTGAGATCCTTTATATATAATAAAATTTGTTACCAATCTGGTATTAGCAATATACAGTTGGTGGTTTTGTATTGGGATCTGTAATCATTTGTAAAAATACATATCAGAATTTTTATACAATAAAATAAGTAAAAAATAGTGGGTAGACATGGTAGTATAGTTGTACATAGTGTGTTTGCATTAAAAAAATTTCATAATGTTATATTTTGTCAATGTATGTGTGTCAATAATATTAAATAAATGTTACTGATTTGGGAAAATTAATATGACACTTTTTAGAATTCTGTTTTCAATGGTCTTTTGTATGAATGTAAATACATTAATTGTCTTTTTCTTAACTCGTTGAGTTGTATATTTGATGGTAATAGATTATACGTATGACGCTGTTGTCATGTGTGTATAATATGGACAATACGAATGACGCTGTGGTCATGTGTGTATGCCTTTGGTAGACTATACGTATGGCAGTGAACTTTCAGCAACATTTTATTTTTCTATCTGATGACAACGAGTGTATGGAACCATCCAGGATAAAGAGCCATCTAGCGGAATACGACGAATACATCTCGTATTTTATCAACAATGTAGATTCATCACCGTCTGTACCAAGTCAACTAACTTAGGATATTTCACACCAGAGGGAGAACACATCACCTATTTGGAAAAGATTATCTTGCGTGAATAACCCAACTATAAAAGCTTTTTCAATATACAATTTTATCACTCTTTCCTTCAGAACCCACTACCAGTGCATAACATTGTAATTAGTTTTAAGTTAAAATATATTTTTTTTCTGTGATACTTTATTTGAATTCACTAATATAGTGCTTGTGTTTTTTGTAATATAAAATTGAGTTTCATTTCGGTAGTTAGTGGAATTCCTTATTAACTGTTTAATCTAGTTCATAAAGAAATAGTGATAGTAAGTTGGTGAGTACTCCAGATATTCTTAATCTTGCCAAAACTCATAAGAGAGTTTCTCATCTTCTGATAAAGACCATTTTTCCCCAATATCATTTGACCTTGAGAAAAGAAATCAGTACTCCTTCTTCATCTCAGCCTCATCTCATCTTATGGATCAGATCTAACCAATCTGAATGCCATAAATTGGTGACCCTACGACGTTCGAACACCCTTCAATTATCTACTTAATCCATCATTTTCCAATAATCTCCAACAATCCATTAACATTCTCAAACAAAATTTTCTCAACAATCTTAACAAAATTGTCACATCATCACGTCGGGGTCACCAATTTATGGCATTCAGATTTGTTGAGTCTGATCCATAAGATGAGATGAGGCTGAGATGAAGAAGGAGTACTGATTTCTTTTCTCAAGGTCAAATGATATTGGGGAAAAATGGTCTTTATCCGAAGATGAGAAACTCTCTTATGAGTTTTGGCAAGATTAAGAATATCTGGAGTACTCACCAACTTACTTTCACTATTTCTTTATGAACTAGATTAAACAGTTAATAAGGAATTCCACTAACTACCGAAATGAAACTCGATTTTATATTACAAAAAACACAAGCACTATATTAGTGAATTCAAATAAAGTATCACAGAAAAAAATATATTTTAACTTAAAACTAATTACAATGTTATGCACTGGTAGTGGGTTCTGAAGGAAAGAGTGATAAAATTGTATATTGAAAAAGCTTTTATAGTTGGGTTATTCACGCAAGATAATCTTTTCCAAATAGGTGATGTGTTCTCCCTCTGGTGTGAAATATCCTAAGTTAGTTGACTTGGTACAGACGGTGATGAATCTACATTGTTGATAAAATACGAGATGTATTCGTCGTATTCCGCTAGATGGCTCTTTATCCTGGATGGTTCCATACACTCGTTGTCATCAGATAGAAAATTAGTTTGTGTGGTATAATTTCCATACTTGTCTAACCGCCATATCTTTATAATCGATTCTTCCCGCCTTGCCAGAATTGTAGATGACGCTAATTGCTTGAATGAATCTCCCCGTTGGGAGAATAAATTGTAGAAGTATGTACTCCAGTTGGAGAAACTAAAATGTAGACTCTTCTTACTTATTGGCTGGTCTGATTGAAGAAGTTTACCACTGCATCTCTGATGTTGTGAATTCCCATTATTAGGAAAACAAAGAGGAAGTTCTCACAGGAGTTGTCTGCCACAATGTAGAAGTTATTCCGGCTGAGCTTTAGATAGTCTTATGGTAGAGCATGAGATAGGTCTCTGAGATTAGTGGAATTCGTATTGAATGGAGAGAAACATCAATTTCACAGGAACTGGCTTTATTCACTAATTCATGAAAAGTTTACAATATAGAAATCTCTACAATGTCACCAATCCAGCCAATCCTTAACCAATGACTAATATGATGTATTTTCTTCCACAGATTCTTCCAGAAAACTTTGATTATCCGAAGTCTTGGGCCTTCTACCTTTATTTCCACGTGAACTTCTCACAAATATTACACACAGCCTCCATTAGTCTCACGTTGTCTCTGGCCATCTGGAGGTTCATCACCATTAAGTATGTTAGTTTTTAAAGGTTTTTTAAACTCATATTTATTTATTATTTATTTTCTGTCAAAATTAAGCGTTGCTCACCATTACAGAGTAATCCTTTGCGGATATATACAACAGATGAAAGATAGTAAAATTATGCTAAACGTAACAAACACACAAGAGAGAAAATAAATAAAATCTTACAACCTAAATTTATATGGTACATAAACATGCTAGAAATAGTGATTTAGAATATTATACAAATATGTTGTTGTTTGAAGTGAAAAGGGAAAAATTCGAATGATTGGGCAGAATTTAATTAATAATAATAAATATTTTATTTAATCCAAAATATAAACAAAACAATATGTCAAAATATAAATACAATTTTTATAAAAATGTTGCTAATTTACTGAACTTGACCACTGCCCCTCTAATAGAGCTGGGCTCGAGTAGAGAGAAGATAAATCAGACTGGGTTATGACGGACAAATTATATTAGCATGATAGAATATAAAATTACCCTGTGTAGCAGTTCACGATTAAAATGATATATGAGTCAGAACTTTATGAAAGAAAGCACATAGTTTGTTGAGAATGGAGTCTCAATACAGTTTATTTGGTTTGATGGCTTCGGCCTTGTCTGTAGCTCATGTTCTTTATAATTTTTACTGGGCAGAAGTTTTGTGTGTATTGTGTTTAACTCTCTGGAAAATTAAGAGTGTTGACATAGAAATTGTTTTTGTTCCAGATACCCTCACAAGACCGCAGTTCTCTGCACTTCCAGGAGGTGCAACATAGCGCTGCTCAGCAGTTTAATTCTTCCTCTGCTGCTGTGCCTCCCCAACTTCCTTGTCTTTAAAATTTACACCACAACTCAGTACGAAAAGGGAGTTTCTTACACATTTTACCACTTGGATGCGGATTACGACGGATCATTGTGGCTGATCAATTTTTGGACACACGCAATCTTCATCAAACTTTTACCCTGTTTCTTTTTAACCTGTATCAGTTTTTGGCTAATCAATGCCCTAAACAATGCCGATAAAAAGAAGCATGCTTTACGCTTGTGCAACAAAAAACTGAGCACCACTGACGAACCCCCCCTTGAGGAGGATCGATTTCAAAGAAATCATCGAACTATAAGATCTACGAAATTGTTGGTCGTCATTCTTATCCTTTTTCTTATTACAGAACTTCCTCAAGGGATCTTAGGGTTGATCAGTGGTGTAATGGGAAAATGCTTCTTCAAGTCATGTTACCATCTCTTTGGAGAAGTTATGGATATTCTTGCTTTGGTTAACGGATCCATCAACTTCATCTTATACTGTACAATGAGTAAACAATTTCGAGTCACATTCGGGATGCTGTTTAAGCCAAAAATGTTGACACGCTTTATGACAAAGAAATCTCCAACGGGTGATTGAAAAAATTGCACAAGAACAAGATGAAAAAATTAAATTCGCGGTCTCATTAATAATTTACATAATAATATAAACATCAAGGCATCAAAAGATTTTGCTAAATAAAAATAAATTAAAGCCGGAACAAGCATACTCAATGACAAATATACGGATATAATCCAAGTATGCGAACAAACAATCCGGACATATCGCAAGTTTACTGACAAACAATCCGGACATATCGCAAGTTTACTGACAAACAATCCGGACATATCGCAAGTTTACTGACAAACAATCCGGACATTTGGCAAGCTTACTGACAAAAAAAATTGGATATAAGAATTTTTAATCGAAAATATGTACATATGTATTACTTGAATTTTCAATAAGAACAGTTTTGTTAATGTCAGTATGTTGGTTGTTTTAAGAAATTACGCAAAATTTATTTAAAAATTCTTATGATAATTATTATTTATCTCTGAAGATGGAGTTGGACTGACAGGGAAACATTTAAGGGTACAAGATCATGAAGAATCAATTCATTGTCACATAGGAAATTTAGATATTTTTGTAAGAAGTAATGAATTAAAATAGTCGTATACTAAAATAAAGTTTTTATTCTCTTGGTGTACCAAAGTTTGGTTTTTTTACTTAGAAAATTACAAATATTTATGTGAAATGTTCTTCTGATAACAATAATTAATATTTTCATCATAAAATGGTAACTCTAAATATTCTTGATCGTTCTCTTAAAATTTAAAACTCCACCAAAACATTTTTTTTCTTACTTAATAAACGGAATGGTGCCCTTGTTTCTCTTCTCTTGTGATACAACTTTTTAGGGGTGACTCAACTTTTTAGGGGTGATATGGCTGAAAGCATCCATCAAACGATGCCAGGGAATCTGCTATGCTATACAAGGGTGGATCCAGCTTTGGCGCCAGGGGGGGGTCACATGGTAAAAAAAGGTCATTTCCAAAATTTGAAAACGAAACTTTTCCTTGAAAAAAAAAAGGTCATCAGGGGGGTCATGACCCACAAGAAATTATAATTTTATTATGATAATAATAGAAAAATATGTGTTTTATTAATAAATGTAAGTACTGTACATAAAAATTGACAAAATATAGGGCCTGGACCCAGCCTAGGTCAGGGGGCTCATGATGGTTGTTTTAAGAAATCCGACCTAGATGCAATAGTTTATTATTTGGATATGACAACACTGGTATACAATATCACAATATCATAGGTTTAGCCCAATTTGAAATTGATCCATCTTCGTGCATTTAATAAAGCCATATAAAAAGATTCGTAAAGATTTCTCATATTACGATATTATATTTTTATAGAACCCTTTTCAATATTTATATTAATATGTCTGTACGAATTTATTAGGATAAGTATAAATAAAATAGTTTAATAAATATAAACCATGTACTTAAAAATAAGAATATTTATTATTTTTATAAAATCCCTAAATATTAATATTTAATTTAAGTTTTTTTTTCAAAACTTGATAATTTTGTTCATTGTGATAAATTTAAATAAATGTCCAAGATTAAATGGAATAAAATAAATTGTGCAGTCTCTAGCCAACAAACCGTCCGTCCCGGTCCGTCCAATCTGACAGAGGACACTAACCACAGATATAAATTTCGAGTAAAAATACACAGAAAATATATAATTATTATGACCCGACCAAGAATCTAGCCCGAGTCATCTAAATCATAAGTCGGTGCTAGACAACTAAATTGAATTTATTTTAGCATATTATTGTATTTTATATGATATTGTTTAAACAACAAAATGTTTTTTGATCTGTGCTATTTTTTTATTATTTTTATTTTTTTTTTATTTTTTTTTATTTACTCGAAATCACATTATAATTATATCTGCTTACATAAGTTATAATAATCAACATTACAAAATAAATTACAAGGAAAATGCTGCCTCACTAGGTGTAAACCTGTATCGAGGATAGCGAATATAACACAATAATAGAAAAAACAAACGAAACAACAAAAAAGAAATAGGTATCTCATAACCAAATTTCATACAAACAGATGTTCAAAAATGAAATAAAATAATAGAGTTAGCTATACAATAAATCATACGTAACTGAGTGGAATAAATACTTAATCAAAGTGGGTACATACATAACACATTATAATTAAAGTGAAATTTGTCAACCATACACAGAAAGGGAAGACGAGGAAAAATATGATTAAAATTAAAATTATGATTGATTTTAAACACAGGCACAAATTATTTCTTGCTGGTAATTGTGAAGAAAACATCTTTAATATATTCAAATCACAAAATTTACTTACCTATTTTTATCCATAAATTATAAGAACAGCAAAACCTGTCATGCGAAATGATAAAGAAAATAAAGTATATACATATTTTTGTAATGTTTAATATTTAATTAAACGATAAAAAGGTACGGGATCAGTTCAACGTCGCCAAACTGGCGGTTCTTACATTTTGACTGTTGCTACGAGAAGATTATGCAAATTATCCCTAAGGGACAACTAAGGGATAATATTTATTTATTTGAAATCTACGCAACCAATAGTTGCTTTCAAAATACAACTAGAAGTCGGCCAGTGCTTGAAATTCGACCATAACTAATTTAGAGTATAAGTTTAAATATTATTAAGATTGCTTTTTCAAAAACTGAGCGGGCGCCATTTCACAATTTTCTTTCAAAAATAATGACATGGATTTGGATACGTCAAATTTGAAATGTTGATAATAATATATTCAAAGTTTTTTCTATGGTTATTTAATACAAAAAAATATTAATCTATTCTCAATTTGACCACAGATAAACAAAATTACTGTGTCAAAATAATAGTGGAAGTGTGTGTGAGTATGAAATACGTACCTAACATTACAGTAGTGTGCGTAGTGTTTTTTTTATTGATTTAATCCCTTTTTATGCATAATTTTAACAAAATATTAGCATTCGCCGCCCCTTCTCTAATATAAACTTAAGTGTGCGAAATTTCATACTCCTCCGTCCGCGCAATTATCGTTAAAATGGGCACAAAGTTTTTCCTTCACTATTAATATATAGATTTACAAATCAGAAGAAAAAAAACATTAGCTAAAAAAATGTATCACAATAAAAAAAGAGCCAAATGTTACCAATCCTTAAACATTTTTTTTAAAGTAGGTATACAAAGATGTAGCAAATAATATAAATTTCGCCCAGAAACAATAATAAATTACCCTTTTCTGTGGATTTTGTCTGACAGGTTTTGCTGTTTGTTAAAAGAACATTATAATATGAAAGCCTGTCATTGGTTCGACTTTATTATATTTTTAATAAGTACCTACCTTCATTCCTAAATATTTTAATATGTTTGTAAATTTTAAATATAAAATAAAATATAACAAAGTATTTTTCATCCCTTCATTATACAACCAATAGTCAAGTGTTGATTGTTTTAAATAGGAATAGTTATAAAATAGCAATTAAGTAGTCAATTATTTGAAATTAATATTTTATAATTTTGTATCTGTCCAACAGATGTGTGATATGTTTACCTATCATATTCAGTAGCCTTAAAATATTGATGTTATTTTTTTATAAATAAAATAAAAAATATATTATAATATACTAGCTGACCCGCCCGTCGAACTTCGACCTAAGCCAGAATAAACAAATAATTTTGACTAATTACATGAATTAATATACCAAAATACCAAAAAATTTACGACATAAAAACTGAATTAAATTAAGCCAATATTTTTTTTGCATTATGAAATAATTACCTAGTTATTGTTGGGTAAGATGCGGGATGAAGTTCGACGGGTCGTAAGTTTTTAATAAAAACAATTTCTTTGCGTTACTTTTTGAAAAATCCAAAAGATGGCGGTGTAGGAGGAAATAAGTCACATGTGATACATGGTACGTTATTGTACCTACATATTGTTGAAAGAATGGGTTCCATTCAAACCAAATTTTACCGAATTATTATGGTAAGATTACGTAGGTAGTTGCATACAAGAATTTATTTTGTTTTTGGGTAGGTACCTACCTACCTATGCGTTCAATAGACGATTAACGGCCACGTGGATTTTGTCGTTTGCGAGGCGGCATGCAAGAATTTAGAGTTGGTATGAGCGTGTTTATCGGGTCACGGATAGAGTGAATCTACAGATCTTACGAGTCAACTAGAGTATGAGCCGTAATGATCTGTTGGTACATGTTTTGTACACAAATTTAATAGAATTACCGTTTGCACCTACTTACACATACACAGAGATCCATATTTTTTTTTTCGAGATTACCGGCGACTTGTTCAATTAAGAACGTATTGTGCCGTTGTTTAGAGATCCATATTCTAATATTATATTTTATTGCTGGAAAATATACCAAAATTTTCATTGAGTATACTACTACATAGTACACCAATTACGTCAACATACATAGGTATACAGGGTTACAGGAAAAGTCGTATGGAAT
Organism: Mystacides longicornis; assembly: GCA_963576905.1. NCBI lineage: Eukaryota > Metazoa > Arthropoda > Insecta > Trichoptera > Leptoceridae > Mystacides > Mystacides longicornis. Next base: position 10,545,237 of record OY756427.1, on the reverse strand, counting down.
ATTAAAGGACGTTATTATTTAGGTAATTTTTGATGGATTTGGTTCTATAATATGGTGTCCAAAACTTAACCGTTATGGAGATATTGAATTTTAAAGATTTTGAAAAAAAATCTTTTATTTTTTTAGTACACGCCACCCAATAATCCTAAGCACCCTAATCGAGAGTTATGCTCTGTTTTCCTGGATAAGAAAGAAAGACGGCCGTAGCATTGCGAATGCAGTAGGACAACTAAAAATCATTCTACATTTATATCTTTCATTGTCGCCAGTAAAATGATCAAAGCGCGAAAGGGACAGTGTAAGCGGTATCTAGCCTCATTGCGCGTAACTTGGGTACCGCCGTAAATAAGACACCCTCTGAAAAAAGAATAGATACGCCCCCAGAAACAAAAATAAATAACTAATTCGATTGAGTTAACTAATAAAATAATAACATTAAAATATTTCTGAAACATCCACATTTCATTCGTATTCAAGCTCAGGCGGGAACAACGCGAGAATATATGCGCGCGCACACATTTTACCTCGCCTATGAAGTACTGATGCTGCGTGTGCACATTTTAAAGTTCCCGATTGTTGAGTTTGTATGAAAATTTTCTAAAACGCTCGAAACGGTGGAGTAAGTGGGATATGGGCTACTGTATTTATAAGTGCGGCAATTACGAAGGAACTACCATCAGGTGCAGTAAACAATAATTTTGTTGCATAACATGAATGGAAGTGAAAACCCAAGATTTGTCACGAAATGCATTTGAGACACAATATGCGCACAATGTCGAAACACTTCATCTTTTTGACGAATCCAATCGCATATTCTGGTGATGGGCACAGTCTCGTCCCATATGCAAGTGCAGTAGCATAGTCTCTGCCGAATTCATCACAGCGTAAATGAGTAAACCTTCCATCTTAATAATTTTGTTGTTGTAGATTTTTTCATAGGAATTTTTTCGCAGTAATACCGTTCCATACTAACTTTAATATTATATTTTATACAATTTCTTATCAATTTTTTTTTTACTTTTTATACTGTTATCCGGAGCGGAGAAGAATCCAATAAATCAAACATTGGAAAAATCTGTTCAGCCAATCTCGAGTTACAAGTGTTCGCACTAACCCGACATTCATTTATATTATAAGATTATTAAAATCAATGTTTCTAAAAATGTTTGGTTACGAAATAAGTTAAAATGTATTTAAGTAAAAAAAATAGGCATTTTTAATATATTATGTAAAATATTATCCTACTTCGTGATGTTTCTTATTAGTTTTATTATCATTTTTTATTATAGCTTTAAGAATGTTGATGTGGTTCTATTCATTGACGTATCTCATGGAAATTTTTTAAATATGCATAGGTACTCATAGTTTCAAGAAGTAAGCCTTAAAGGACTTAAAGCTAAGTAGCAAATTTTCGGTATCTTTTTTGGCTTCCGTTCAACCTTCCACGAAACAGCTTATAAAATATCAAAGTATAAAAATAAAGCAGGCCCTCAAACTGTACATACATACTTCACCATTAGTATCGTTCTCATGTACAGAGTGTTGTTGCTTCTCATTTTTTTTTAATGAATCTGAGCTCACTCAAAGTTGAAACAAATACCCATTTTTTTGTTTTAACTTTGAGTTCACATAAAGCAAATCTTATTTTATGAAAATGGAAATGGTCGGCTACGGGACTCGAACCGACGAACTTAAATACGCTGTACGTACGAAAGCCATCGACTGATACCACCGTATCTTACTTTATTTGATACATGATATTGAAAAACTTTAAAGTTTTTTTTTTTATTTATTTGAATGAAAGCCTGACATACGATCGAAAATTTCAATAATCATCGATTATAATTTTGTATAATAATATTATTATACTTCGGTTCGGATAAGAAACTGATGTTTCTTTTTTGCTAGAATAATATTGGGACACAATATGCATGCCCATTTACATATAATTTGTACCATACTTAGTACTTTGCTTAAGGAACCTTATTACATCTGTAATATTTTTCTGGATTGCGTATTGTCAAAAATTACATTTATTCAAACGTGTATAGTTGCTTTTTCTACACAACTTTTTCAATAAGTCTGTTATGGATACAATTTTCAAATCTAATGAAATAAAATTGGCTTTATCAATTTAGAGTAATGTTGTGTTGTGACTAATAAATTAATTGTGATATTGAAATCCTTGCGACTGATATTAAAGAAATCAATCGAGCTTGATGTTATTGCACCTGTCCTAATCAAGACTTTCTTAGTTTACAGAATGATATGAATGAAAAATCAGGAGTCTAGGAAACATCCTCCTATTATTTACAAAATGAAATTACTTTATTATTGAATGCCTATATAGATAATATTTATTGTATAGTTTTTTTTATAATATTTTTAAGTATTAATGAATTAAAACAAACACAGTGTTGCACTTTCACGATATTTTATTGAGGCTCAAGCGCTTTCGTCTATCTCATGTAGACATTATCAAGAGACTAAAGATACATAAAATTTGTAAAAATGAATTGAAGACATGGTACAATATTGGTAGGAGAAGATAATACTACTACCAGATGACAAAATTATTATTATTGCGTTAACAAGCAGTTGGGCAAGATATTATGATAAAAATGTGTTCGAGGGTGACAAAGGATGGGTGTGCGTGGGTTGGGAATTTATATAGAAACATATGTAGGTATTATTTTAAAGTAAAATGACTAACTAATTGATTTGAAATAGTGGAGATGGTGCTGGGATTTGTATGTTCACAATATGAAATATCGTGAAAGTGCAACCTGTGTTTGTTTTAATTCATTATAATGAACTTTCACTACGTAAATACACAAACCTTACAAAAAAAAAATTAAGTATTGTTGTATATTTTGATCTTATAATTAATAGACACATAAAGTTAATAAAATGAAATGTGTTTTATAAAGGTGTTAAAAAGATACTTAGGTACTTAGTTCCTTTAATAAAAATATTTGTGTCAACATATACCTAGTTCGTATTTGATTATTACCCAGAACACTAACTGAATATGAGGATCCCACATCAAAGGAAATATTGGGAAAATATTTGAAATTTCAGATGACGTTAAGGGATGGTTTCACGCAAATAATTTACTACTAATGTGAAACGAATCTTCTCTCGTGCTCAAATCAAGAAGTATCCATAGGAAAACGAAAATCATCCTTTATAAAACCATTAGGTATAAGAACAGGTTGTGACTTAAGGGTGCGAAGCACGGGCAATGACTGCGAAATCCTCGTAAATGCTGGACACGATTGAGAGAAGTGTGTTTTGTAAGATTTTGGTGTCCGTGAACGATGGAGAATACGATTTAATGATGAGTTTTACAATATTGACAAAGCTCTCAGGTTCTCTGAATACGCTAGATTAGAGAGGCTCAGATGAGCAGGGCATGTTCAGAGAATACCTTCTTCATGCACGGGTACTAAAAATAAATATTGCTATTATTTTGCTATCGCTAACGCTTTGCTATTACTTACGATCGAAAAACCCACCCTAGACGTTAAAAAGGTTTAGCTAGAAGGCTGTCTTTATGTGTAAGTATTCTTGTAAGTTCGATTTTGATGTTTTTACTTGACATTGTGTATATTCTATGCTTTAAATATCTTATTTAAAACATAGCCTATATACAAACTGTCAAGTGGGGTAAGAGTAACTACCATGGCAGGGGTAAGAGAGACATAATAATATTATGAAAGAAATAGAATAGAAACATAATATTATTATGTTTCTCTGTCAACAACAGCATTTCTATGATATCAAATGACCTATCAAATTACGATTTTCTCTTTGAAAATATAAAGGCTACCTTATCGTGTTCTTTCAAATGATGTGTCCAGAAGCTGATTTCAACATTACCTATTTCTTTAACTGTGTGGTCACTCAAATGAATTTTATAATTGGTTTTGTTTCGTTGTATTTCATTAATAGTTAATTATATTGTTGAAAAAGGTACAAAAATAGATTTTTGTTCCTTATTTTGTAATACTTATTTGGTGACCTTATTTTGTAATACCATTCAGATCACATTTGTCTCTCTCGATTTATTAAATGATTTGGTAGGTATTTGTCTCATCTACGTAGATAATTTATCTTTTCGACCGTGGCTACTTGGTGGAACATACTTCGAACTTATTTTAAAGAAACAAAATATTTAGTTTTTTCCACAATTTTATTCAGCTAACCGGTTTTCGAAGACCGTACGTCTTCTTCGTACGTACGGTCTTCGAAAACCGGTTAGTAGATGTTAACTCTACAAGCCTGACGAAGAAGTCGTTAACATATACCGGTTAGTAGATGTTAACTCTACTAGCCTGACGAAGAAGTCGTTAACATCTACTAGCCTGACGAAGAAGACGTACGGTCATCGAAAACCGGTTAGCTGAATAAAATTGTGGAAAAAACTAAATATTTTGTTTCTTTAAAATAAGTAAATCTACATCTATTATATATAGTTACGAAATACCTAGTGATATGTGTAGAGAAACTATTTTACTATAGGTAAATAAAAATAATAAAATATCGATATACCTATTTTGAAAAATTCAACTTTATTAATAAAATTACTAGACACAAAAAAACAACTTATCAAAAATTGACCTCCAGTACCGGCCAGCAAAAATTTCAACAATTTATACTAGGCAATATCCGCAAATATATTATTGATTTGATATAAAATACAGTGATGGTCTCTTCTCACGATATGCGGCCACTCGGCCAGACGCGCACTCATTTCATTACTCAGTACCTTTTCACGGCATTTCGCATATTTTCAGGATCCCAGGTGCCCATTTTTTGCCTAGCATATTGGTGTATCCATGAACAGAATAAATTACACAGGTACTGGGGGACAATTTTGTGGCCGGTACTGCAGGGAACGGAGTAAAATATTATTTCAACACAGCATGAAACTCGACCTCGATAGCCTAGATGTACTGACGTTGACTTCAGATCCGAGGTCCCGGGTTCGATTCCCGGTCGGGTCAGAGTTTTGTGTTTTTTCACTTGAAAATTCTACCCGGGGTTGGCCTGTCTCAGATGGACGGTCCGGTTGACTGGAAAAAATTGCCTCAGGCAATAAGTTCCGCCGGCTATACTGACACCTTTGTATAGAAAAGTGTTATATTATTATCTTACTCTATAAAAATGTAGCCGTTTTCTTTGTTACCTAACTCCTCCTTTATTACTGGACGGATTTCGATGAAAAAATTGGAGATGTCGAGGGTTACCCAATGATGGTTTAGTTTAGATGAAAACAGGGGCTTTCTAGCTAGCTTTCTAGGTTTAATTTAAGTTTTTAGTTTTTGCGTTTTTTGCTCCCATTTCAACTGTTAACAACAACGTTCAACAACTACGTTCATAAAAAGGATGATTTTATTTCTAAAGAGCGTACATAAGACCTAAGAATCGTTTGAGTTTTATTTAAAACGTCATAAAATTGTTTGTTCGTTTTCTAAGCAGGTATTATGTTAAGGTTTTTTTTATATTGAGAGAAAGATATAGGTAGGTATGTACTATCTGTTGAATACTCTATAAACTGAATGCAATTTAGCTGATAAATAAAAAATAATCATGGGTTCAGAGGAGGGACGAAGTTCGACGGGACATCTAGTTATATTATAAAACTGTGCGGATAAAGATTGATTATGAATATATTTTATAATAGCTATACAAACAATCAATACATATCAAGTGTGACTCCTTTAGAAATCCTCCTAAAAACTATAGCAATCACTCACAGAATTTTAATCGTGTGCCGCAAGTCCACTATGTATATTCAACACAAATCTTGAAGCTTGCGTGTCACCGCTGAGCGAGGCATATGCTTGTGAGAACGTATTACTTGAATTTACTGTACCTATTAACCGTCTTTTAACCTAACAGTTGTAGAATTTCGGAAATTGCAACTAGCCGGTACTGGATGCCGGCCGGTACTGTAGGACTTCCTCCTACTATTTGAATGGGCATATTTTCGGGAAGTTTTTAAAAGATTTGGAATTACATCATGGAAATAATAATCTGAACAAAGTTGTAAAATGCTAAAATCTATGCATAAGTATGTGAGCACAAATAATAATTATAACAAAACCAAACAAACCAGTTAAAAATATTTAAATCATTGAATTCTGCAAAAATAAATAGGAAATAAAAATATTAGTCAATGATAGGGTATAATTCTTGTTGAGTCCGCTAATCATTTGACAAATTATTTCATTGAACGGGCAATAAGTGTGAGGAAAAGTTTAATTTAGATTTATAACATACAAAAAAAATTTTTGAGGTGGTTGATAGACCAGCGGTTACGACGCCGGCTTTCGCACTGTTTCGTGCGGAGGTCGTGGGTTCGAATCCCGGCCGTGTCGACCATTTTCCGCTTTCACGACACAAGCATTTGCTTACTGTGAAAGATGTCAAAAGTGTATTTGTGTTCACTTCAAGTGAGCACAGATTCATTTTTATGAAAAAAAAAAAAAAAAAAAAAATAGTATTTTTTTAAATAATAATTAATATTATTAACGTATAGCGCCATCTCTATTTGAATAGGCGAAGTAGGTTTCTTTGAAAAGTCAATAGTTAAGCTTTGATTTTGGAAATTCACGTGCTTCTGTTGTAGTTCCATAGATGGCATTGGTTTGAAAACTTAAGAGTATTAATGATTCATAATAATTATTCACTTCATTCATTTTGTAAACCAAAAGGGATTTTTTTTTTTTTTATCAAAAAAACAACATTAGTCCTTGTAGAGCTTCGTTCATCACCTGTCGGATTTTGGAGTGGGTAAGTCACAGATGTATTCGTACTACAATGCTACCAACATAGAGCCGCTATTTTTCGACGAATTGTGAATATAATGGGTAATTCGAATTTTTCGACGAATTGTGATTTCGTAAAATTGCCATTCGGTGAACTGTCACTTCGACTAATTGCCATTCGTCAAATTGTAATTCGACCAATTTACTTGTCACCCCTACCTACCTGGGGGTCAGGGTGAGGAAACTTCATACATTTCTTTGTACAAAGTTGTAGTTCCCGAATCTTACACTCGAAGCGCTAAATACCTTTGCGTCATATCGCTGTCTCTTTTTCGCGTATGACGCGAGTCCTAGTATATGCGGTCCTGCTCACACGCACGCTCATTTGGATTTGATGACGTTTGACGTTTTGTATTGTCTGTTGGAGTGTGAGGTGTTCCACATAATACGTTTATTTTATTACTTTTCTGTTTAAAAACTTTGTTTAATACAGTTTAATTTGTTCGTGTTATTTTGTGAATGATGTTTGGAACACTATGGAAAATGCAAACACTTTGTTTCTTCTGCTGACATAATAATAAGGTGTATAAGAAAAATCCAATTAGAATATGTTGAATTGTGCGAGTGACGTTTTAAAAGTACGAATCTGATGTAAATTTGCCAACTTGGAATATATCCGGAGGTATGTGGAAATCATATTTATTATTTCAATTCCTCTATTTAAGAACACACAATTAATTGTTTTAAATTATCTACCTTTCTCTCTAATGACTGATGTTTGGATTTGACTCATGTTTACGTGTCCCGTATTTATCGAGTACAATAGCATATTTTAACCCTGGATAGCTAACCTCCGTCGAATCGACGGGCATCGCATAGTAATATCGCTGTCTCTTTTTAACGATGCATCCGATCATCTTGGTTCGGCTAGTCAACTCAGCAGGCGATGTGGTTGTCCTAATAGCATACTCGCCGATAGGGTAGGTGGCATACTTTTTTACTTTTTTGAGGTATATGTAGCTGGTGCCCATCGTTTCGACGGATGGTTAGCTTTAACGTTAGTATTTCAGTTTCACTACGCGTGCATATTTTAATTGTAAACTGTTTCTTTTTTTATTTTTTCGATGTTTTTATGTAAGTGAAGATACGATAACTATTGTGATAAGCCAGGAGTACAGTGACAATGATCTGAATGTCGATTCTGAAAGTGGAACCGAAGACATTTTGGCGGAAGATGATGTCCTTTTGGACATCTCTTTAGACGAAAATTATGAACCATCAGTCTCTGAAGAAAGACATTTGAGTCCACTATCTCATACATATAAACGCTGAAAGAATGTTGTCTTCTTCTTCCTCTTCTTTTCAGCCTTAAGCATCCACTGCTGGATGACGGCCTCCCTCGTATATTACCTATATCCGACCATTTCTGAATTGAACTTGATATATGCGTGGGATAGTTGGTAATACAAGGCCACGCTTGTCAGCGGGTTGGCCTCGGATGCTGCTCCTTCAGAAACCTCACAAAGCAGTATCATATTCTATGGTAAGACTGGCTAAAACAATGATGCCAACGCAAGTCAAAGAAAAGATCGAGTGCGATCTTTTAGGGCAGCTATCCACCAGTCAAGAGCAGCAACCTTCGGGTCAAGGTTCTCTTAAGTTTAAGATAATGAAAAAGACTCATTACAGAGAAAAAAACGTTTAAAAAAATACTTCTGGGAATAAAAAGTTGATAACAGTAAGTATTTCTAAGGTAGCAATATGTGGTGAACATTAAGTTATTTTTTGTGTCACATGTGCTATATAAAACAGTTCATTTTGTATTAAAAAATAAAGTTTTATGTTTCCATGTGCCATGCAACGCCAGAAAACTGATTATTTTAAAAAAAAAATTGTAACTTGAGCATTATAAACATTTTGATGAAAAAATGTGTATTTTTCTTTAGAGGTCTAAGAAAAACCGTTATAATTTGAAAAATAAATAAAAATATTCAATTAATTTTTATTCTTAAATTAAGAAACCTATTAAATAACCGTAATATAAAGAAATAAATATCCTAAGATTTCAACTTATTACAAAAATAATAGTTTTTCTAATGCCCGTCGTTTAGGCGGATGGTTAGCTTTAACAGGGTACTCGAGAAGGTTAGCTATCCAGGGTTAACACATCTCTTGAAAATCTCGTTATGTAACCAATATAATATCGTGCAATTATCAATAATACTGTTTTATTTGTTCAAGGTTTATGAGGAAGTAAGGAGTGTCAAATGAGATGAACCAACCTTTTGCAGTACAAGGCCGAGGTGGTGTCATGTGAACAAATTGATTATTATTATTAGTGTATACAATACATTTTTTGCAATAAAGGTTTGCTTATTTGATGCGAAGTATATTTTGGTTTTATTTTCAATATTTTCCTGAATATTATGAGGATATATGGAGGGAGGGAGGACTGAGGAGGGCACGAGGAGGGTTTCGTTGATTCAATAGTACACTGAATACGTCGATAGAGGCAGTAGTAGTCATGTTCACAATGACGAAGAAAGTGGCGGGAGTTTCGTATCTATAACAGTATATTATTATAATATTATCTAGGCCTGGGGGTTAGGTAATGATTGATACCTACATGGACTTCGGGGTTGGTGACCCGAGTTATCGGTATGCACCTATATCAGTGTAATTTTTTTTGTATATTGTTGCTCTGTATCATAGCGAGATTTTCGTTTTTTTTTTTTATTTAGGTACCATTGACTAACTATATTTGTGATTGTTGTTCATTTTGCATGCATTTTATTTATTTTAATTTATTATTAGTGAGCACTTTATTATCTACCGACATGACTTATGTGAGTGAACATCAGAGATATTTTATTAATGTACTACGTACACGAATATAGACAAAAATATATTAATGTTATGTTTCGATTTCGTTATCCTGTATCATTGTAAGATTTTTATTTGTTGTTGACCAAAATTGTATTTTGCTTGGAGCTCAATTCTGATTATATTGCTCATTTTTCATGCATTTTAATTGTTATAATTTATTGTCTTAATTTAATATTATTTCATTTATCTGGGAGCATTTTTTTATGTGTTCATTTTTGTTATCTTTTTTTTATTGAATGAATGAATTTATTTCCAAGAAAGGAACAAAAGAAATATAACAAATTTTGATTCTTTAGATGTGAATTTAAAGTTTGTTTTATCTATTTTGATTGTGTCTGTCATATTTTTATTTTATATACCTGTATAACTAATATAGACATTTAAATAGCCTTGACGTATATTGAATAAATAAATAAATAAAAATGCCTAAAATTTATTCTTGAGGTACCTAGGTGTAATTAAATTTGTGATTTTGGGAATTATTTAAATTTCAATCTATTCAATCCATAGACGAATCACGAATCCACTGTTTTGAACCATAGACTTTTATACATATACCTAGACAGAGTACCTTGATTTCTTTTCATAGCGGCGAGCGAGATTTTAAAATGTAAAAAATACTCACAGTTCAAAAAGTGGCTACTCGCGGCGCTAGTAGTTCTTTCATATCTCTGACCAAGATACACAGACACCTCAATCACTCTTCCCTTCCTTGTTTGTTGTGAGCAGTTGTACCATAAAATGATTTTTGTTTAAGTAATATTTTTTCATCATTTAGTTTTATTATTTTTCAGAAGGGTTAAATAGCCCATTGTTTAATTCTCATTAGAAGTGGATGGGATGTTCATAATCGTTATTACTGCTTTGTGTTTGTTGATCATATAAGTTTTGTTTTAGAGGTACAACTCTGTATGATTAAATGATTTTCTTTTAATATTGTACAGTATTGTTTTCTAAATATGTATATAATTAAATTACACATTCTAATTGTGCTAAGTAAAAATAGATGCTTCCATGTATTACCACAACGATTATGCTCCTATGTGGCATATGCAATGCCAGACAGCTGATTACTTGTTTTTTTTTTCATTTTATAACTTAAAAATGATAAATATAATAATTGAAAAATGTTCATTTTATATAAAAATGTCTTAATGTAAAAATAAGATATGTTGTGCCTCTTCCGGGTCTGAACCCGCATTGTGTGTCAGGCAGCAATAATTCCAACACTGGAACCAGTCGGTTGACCATAATTTTTGAGAGAACCTTTCCCGCCACTGATAGTAGTGATATTCCTCTATAGTTATTGCAGTCGGAGATATTCCCTTTATTCTTGAAGAGATTTACTATTATCGCTCTTCGGAAGTCTTCAGGTACCACATGTGTTTCCCATAGGGAGTTGAAGCATGCCGTAAGGTGGTCAGCTATAGTATGTATAAAGAACAATTCAAGAGGTCAAAATAAATATGGATTGATGTCCCGCAACAAAACCTTACGAGATATTATGTTCTATTGATACCATTGGAGGCTCGAGGTCAACAAAAAAATACCTGCATCTGTTATCAGACACTACTAAATATGCATATATTTTAACTTCAAGCACTCAAAATGCAAACTATTTTATAAAATTGATAAAAAAGATGTGATGAGCATGAGGACATTGGCATGATCCTCTCAGATCAATAGGTACCCAGGTATCAATTCTAGATATTTTAAACGGTTTTTGGGTGAAAGGCATATAGGTACCAATAGTTTTTACAGCAGTGAACTCACCCTTCTCAAATGGGTTAAACGAAAGACTAAACCAAACATTGGTGAATAAGATCAGATGTAAGATAAACGAGAATAATAAAAATATTGCATGGACAACTATAGCACAAAACTGTGTAAAAAGCTATAATGAAACCGAGCACACTGTCACTGGATTTGCACCAAAGTATCTACTAGATGGAACAGATGTTACGATTTTGCCAGATGAGCTGAAACTTAAGAATACCAAGCCCAATATAGTAAAAACGGGCAAAAAGCATTTGAAAATACAATCAAATCACATAATTACAACAAGATAATTTAGGATAAAAATCGAAAAGATGTGGACTTAGAAGTTGGTGGTTCTGTTTTCGTGGAGAAAGGAAATAAACTGAATCATAGAGTATAATAATACTACTTAAAATAGAGTGGCAACTCGAGGGTTTTTTTGTAGACTGGGAATACTTACGATTACAACGCCATATTTTGTTCGTCGTACTAAGATTACGCGCATGCGCGCTTTCAAATCTTATACCCCACAATATTCAATTTTGTCCTTAACTTACGAATATAAATAATTTCATAAATGACCTACTATATTTCATCAGCAAATATATTTTCATTTTAACGTAATATTTTATACTTGTTTTTACACATTCAAGATTAAAATGTTAAATTAAAACAAAAATATATCCATTTTAGAAATAGGATAAGTCACATTAAGAAACTATAAATATTCATAAGTTATGGAGAAAATTGAATATTATGTCAGTGTCTTGATGAATATTTTACACTATATATTTATGAAATGGAATTAAAATTTAAGATGTTTTTATGCATTAATAAAACAATCCAATAAAATACATATATCTACATTTATTTGTTTTTTATAATGCTTTTTTGACATAGTATTAATTTTTTAAATAAAATTTATATGACGAGTGAAGACTACTTAAGAAAAAATATATCACAAATCCTCCTATTTCTTGAGATTTGTTCATCACTTAGACCTTCCAATATTGAACCACATTTTTGGCATTAAATTACGAGACATATCGACGAACTCATAAAATTAATAAAGAAACGTTACAAGCCGCGGTGATGAATGTATGTGTGTGTGTGTGTTTGTGTCTGAGAGGTGTTTATGTGTGTATGTGTGTGTGCGTGTTTGTGTCTGAGAGGTGTTTATGTATCTATGTGTGTGGAGGAAAGTTTTGATTTGTTTTTGATTAATAAAGTTTTGTACAAAAAAAAAAAAAAACCTCCGCTCAAGCATTTAGTTGCTTATGGAGGAATACCGTGTCTTGTGTTATTAATTGTTGTTTAATTGATTGTTGTATTTTAAATGTTTATTATTTAAATAAAAAAAAAAAAAAAAAAAAAAAAAAAAAAATATCGTTCAAACATCGCTGCACTGATGAAAACAAAGCAAAGCGACCGTATATCGCAACACCAATGAAAACAGGGAATAAAGCGTCCAAATATCAGTAATATCACACAACGATACAAAAAATATATATTTATGTAAAATGAAATCACGAAACTTAATATCAAGCTTCGAAATATAAGGAAACTGACACATGGTGAAAAAAATATAAACTCGCGCAACAAAATCAACAACTTCTTAGCAACACAATCAACAACTTCTTAGCAACTCAATCAACAATCTCTTAGCAACTCAATCAACAACTTCTTAGCAACAATCAACAACTTCATAGCAACTCAACACTTGAAGTTGGCGGCATACGCATTGCGGCTGCGCGGCTGTCGTTCCAATAATTTCCGCAAAAAAAGTTATGGCTCAAGGACCATGAGGTGTCAAACTTATCTGTCAAATATATTGTCTATGGTTTGTATGGAAGTTTCACTACCGTGAACTGAATAGAAAAAGGCTGGATGAATTAAGAATAGGACCTTTCAAATCGTAGAATAAATATCAAACTCTATTTACAAAATAAACACTGGTCATAGGAAATCAGAATCAAATTATTTCCATAAATCCAAATTAACTCCATCCCCTGAAATTGTAAAAACTGTGTAATTATAATTTTCATTCATATAGAACAAACAAAATTTTATAGACAAATGCAAGATATTATGACATCTGGATGTCATATCTGGTCATATCTGTACTTATAAGATATTTTTTCAATGTAAAGCTGTAACTACTAGCGCCGCGAGTAGCCACTTTTTGAACTGTGAGTATTTTTTACATTTTAAAATCTCGCTAGCGGCGAAGTTGAGGCAATCTTGAATATTCATCGTATTTACTCAGTATTTGCAATGCCATAGGCTAAGAACACGTAGAAAGCGGATTCCGATCCGCGCCGACCGGCTCATAGATTGTTGTCTATGGTTTCAATGCATTTAAATGGGCATGCCGGAAAGCGGGTTCCTGCTTTCTCTGTGGGTATCCCCATTCTGCATAGTAACATTCTTTGCGCCGGTCGGCGCGGATCGGAATCGGCTTTCTACGTGTTCTTACCCATATACAGGGACATCTGCCATTTTATTTCAATGAACAACCTCAAACAACCTTAAGATATGACATTGTGTATATTTTTTTTTCTTTTTTTTTTTTTTTGCTTATTTGTTTACAAATTTTGATACAAATTATGTTTAATATTTTATTAATGTGCATAATTAATAGTTGAGTTACATATATTAAAAATATTATTATCTTTATTCAGAGAAACTCATATTATGTTGTAATTCACCAAGAAACCGTTAAACAATATTAAATGCTATGAATCAATTAAATTTATATCTTATAAAATACCAGGGAGGGAGGTCACATAGTAAAAAAGGTCATTTTCAAAATTTGGTATCTGGAAACTACACTTTTCCTTAAAAAGGGTCATTTACACAATTTGGTATCTGGAAACTACGGTTTTCCTAAAAAAAATAAGGTAATTTCCTAAATTTGATATCTACCTATCTGGCATTTAAACTTTTGATCCAGAGGGGGGGTCATGACCCACAAGAAATTATAATAGAAAAGTAGGTATTTTATTTTATAAATAAATGTAAGTATGTACTGTACTTAAATATATAAGGCCTGGACCCAGCCCAGAATCAAGCGCGTATCCAGGGGGGGTCCGGGGGGTCATGACCCCTGGGCTATGTATTCTCAAGTACAGTAGTGACATTTATTAATAAAATATCTACTTTTCTATTATATCTAATTATAATATCTTGTGGGCCATGACCCCCCCCCTGGATCAAAAGTTCCATATAACAAATTTAGGAAATGACCTTTTTTACTTTGTGACCCCCCCCCTGGCGCCAATAGCTGGATCCGCCCTTGCCCAGAGGAAGGTCATGACCTCCCTAACCCCCTGGATCCACCCTTGATCCATATTAAGAAGTACTTCTAACCAAAATATGTCAGTAGTTATCGAAAATTTTAAGATATGCGTCTCTGATCACATACACTATACTAGGTATTTGAGGTAGGTACCTACATAATATACCTCTAGAAACTCTTTTAACTACAATAATAATGTAAATAATAGTATACGAATGTTAACAATAAAAATATTACCAAAACAGCTGTGACTAACTTAAAAATAGCTCAATATTAATATTAGAATAAACTATATAGACACAATGTTTTAAAAAGTAAAACCGGATTATAATTAACACAAAACATTAGACAAACCCTCAATATTATAAATACATCCATTAAACAGTATAAAACATGGTATAAATGAATATTTTATAACGAAATACGAGGAACCGCCAAGAAAACGTATAGAAGAAACCGATGTCTTGCCAACCGGCTAACAAAAAAGTGCCGCGCAAATCGATACACTTTTCACCAACACCACCTATATAAGAAGGCCTTAGTGCTGGCGGCCATTTTTGGCCTCTCGCGTCACGGCTGCCGGCGTGTAGACAGATATCATAGCGTACAGGTAAGTACATACAGATATAGAAGAGTGAATGCTGGGCCTCACGCTGTGACATAGCGCTAAGGCCTCCTTATATAGGTGGTGTTGCTTTTCACGGTTACTACGCTCTCTAGGTATATAATATAAAAGTCTTGAACTTGAATGAATCTATGGTTATAATTCCTCCAAGATTTTGACGCGCGGTTTTTTTTTCTATGGTCGCACATGTGTTTTCAAAATAAAATTTAAACTTATCCATTATTTATTCTATGATTTAAACCGGCGAATGTTTTGTAGCGCGCTAGCGTGTAATTTCATTTGTTTTGTCAATTTGGAGAGATTTTCATTTAATAATATTATAAATACTGATCTGAAATAATGGAGGTGCAAACAAATATGTATGAGTAAGTTTAATATTATTTTAACATGCGATGTTCTTTTGTATTATCATTTTGAAATTTTGTTACCAACACTTTGAATTTGATAAACATTAAAAATAAATGATTTTAAGAATAAAATAATCTCCGAAACGTTTACTATTCCAATTGTTGTTAACAGGCTGGAAAGTGTTTCTAAGAAAATGCTGAATTATACCTGAACTTAAACAATTATTATATCTGATTTCCCCCTTTATTTTTCTATTAATTTGTGGTTGTGTTTTTTTTTTTTATTTTCAGTGAAAAGAGGGTGTTTGTTTCTCTGGCTTCCAAGGACCTCACCCCTGAAGTGTTGAAGACTATTTTCCGTGACTATAACTGCATCTATGTGCAGCACAAAGGAACATACGCATTTGTAGATTTCTCTTCAAAAAGGTGAACCTCCTAATATTTACATATTATATTAAGATGCAGCACTTCTTATCACATGAGCATCAGCAATCTGTTTTTACTAACATAATGGTGCACAATTTGGATTATTCATTACCCCATATTTGAGATAAAATACTACCTCGCACATAGTAATCGGCTTAGATCAAGAAATTCCACGCTTGGAACAGCCAATAATATTAACGTAGGCCACAATTATTATTATTCGATGGAATCATGGTTCGCTTAGTGGAGGTAATTTGCAGCTGAACGATTCTTGAACCATTTACCACAACAGCGCAACCTGGCTTGGACCAACCATGAAGGTTCTGATCCGCTCTTAACAGAATTCGCACTGGACGTGGCAGGTGCGCAGATTTCGCACACAAATGTGGTTGGGCAGATCTCCCCGTGTGCAACTGTGGAGCAGAGAGTCAGAGACAGTTTCTCAGAAACAGTCAGAGCAATCGCACATACCTTATACGTACATAAGCATCTGACGATCAGGAAAATTGATCCTATGCTGTTCTCTATTTATTTTTATTAATCCTTTCCTGTAAATAATTTGTACAACTGGCAATAACTAAAAAAACAAATTTTTCATTCAATCGAAACAAATTTAGGCCTTCAGCATGTCTTGGCAATATCTTGTAAGAGGTTTCAAAGATATGAACTTGTCACCACCCAAATAGAATTCAAACAAATAAGACAATTCTTAACTTGCCTCTATGTTACATCCAATTAATGTTTTTTTAATCAATGATGAATGTTTATTATTGGCAGTTGGGCTGAGTCTGCTATCAGGGATATTAACGACAAGCCACCGTGGATGCTGAAGCTATCTCTAGCCAGGAAGAAGAGTGTGAGTATAAAATTATAATCTCCGACAGATTAGACGGAACTTGTTTAAAAAAATGGCCTTACACAATAAATTCCACTAGCTATACTGACACCTTTGGAATGTGCTGATTGATTGATAAGTTTAGCTTTGTTTTACTCAATTTGGAGGCCCTTAAAATGTATTTTTTTAAAAAGCTTTAATAATAGATGGTCAAAATTTGTCTTCCTCCCTTAAGGCCCCACTTAGGGGCATAGGGAGGCAACAAGATCTCTCCATTGCGCAATGTTTATGACCTCCTCCCACACCATGTCCAGATTGGAGCGGAACACAGTATGAGAGGGTCTTCCTCATCTGCGGAACCCTGATGAGAGAAAGAACAGCGCTCTCCTCGGCCAACTGTCATTCGGCATCCTTAACACATGTCCCAGCCAAGTCCATCTCCTCGACATAATGGTAGAAGTGATGGGCTCATGCTGGGTGCACCGACGTATAGCGTCGTTCGTGATGCAGTGGTACCATGTTACACCCAAAATTCTCCTGAGGCACTTCATTTCGAAACCTGAGACTTTATACATTCATTTGATTATATATCAACAACTGATGACCTATAATACTGTTCGATTTAATATGGTATGAACAAACCACTACGGGCTTACGACCGTCTTCAACTGTTATTTCGATGCTGGGTTAGTGTGATCACTTTAAGTTAACAACGTTCGCCATTAGGTGGTAATGTTCAAATTTCCAAATATTATGAAAAATTTCTTTCCATTAAAAAAAAAATAAATTTCAACATGTGGAAAAATCTCATGCCTTGGGCAGGATTCGAACCTGCGTCCCTCGTCGTTCGTTCATTCATTTAATTGCAATAGTTACGTACCATTTCTCATACAACCTCTCCTATTTCTCTTGCTTCTGTCTGGCCTTCCTTGAGGGAGGGGATCAAAGTGTTTGATCCATTACATTCTCCTTCAACCACGCCTTATTACACCTTTTCTTATAAATTCTGTTTTCATCTATTCTTTAAAAACATGCCCAATCCATCTCAACTTATTAACTTTCATCTATGTCACAACACTAACTTCCATACCACATTCCCTCCTAATATTCCCATTCCTTTCCATATCCCAGAGAGCCTTTCCACATATTCTTTGTATATCTCTCATCTCTACTGCATTCATACAAAAAATTTTCATAAGTGTATTTTATCCGACTTGTATGTTAATCAATGCTTATTTAAAAAAAATCATATAATGGCTTATTAACCATTACAGCTGTTGAATTGGACTTGGAAAAAAAGTCAATGTGGTTTTTGGAAAATGAATTTTATATTCTTTCAGTATTACGACTCCAATGATACTTCAAGCAGTAATAATTCCGTCAAATCGAACCAAAGCTCTGGGAATAAACCTCGCTATGACGCTTCAAGGAGAAGCAGCTCTGGCAGGCCAAATTCAAAGTTTGGCAATAAATCTAATAATGAAGCTGTTGAAATGTCAAGCGGCGATAATGATGTCAAACCAATGTCAAGCCCTGGGAATAAACCCATTAATAAAAAATTCAACAAAGACAGAGATGGCCGACTTACTTCTAAATCTAATATGCCAGCAGCCAACACAACCCCATCAGTGAGCAGTGAAGACAAAAGTGTTGTTGCCCTTTATCAATCTTCTGGGCTTTCATTCAAGGAGTTCATCGTACAGGCAACTAAAGAGTTGCAAAAATATACAGTTGAGTACTATTTCTGTTTGTAGAATATTGCTTTAGCGTCCTCGGTAGCCTAGTGGTATAAGTGCTTACTTCAAATCAAGTCGGGCTACAATTTTACAAAGTGATTTTCATTTGAAAATTTTCCCCTTGTTCTGTCTCAGATTGGATGAGAGTTGACTAGAAAAAATTGCCTCGGTCAAAATAAGTTCCAGTGACTATACTGACATCTTTGTATAATTTATTTATTTCTTTAACTTTCTGAGCTTTACTAGACAAATGCATATAAAAACTATAGTACTATTTATAAAAGTCTGCATGTGATGTTTGCATTCAAAGTCTTGTTCTAGGTTATCCGAAGGTCCTGGGTTCGATCCCCGGTGCCGAACATCTTCCTTTTTCACAACACCCAAGCCTTTGCTTTCTCTGAAAAATGTCAAAAGTATATTTATGTTAACTTTGGATGAACCCAGATACTACACAAACTTTCTGGGTTTTATGAGAGGAAGAAACTAGTAATATTTATATGAATTATGTAATAATAAAATAATGTGTAAATTGAAATAACCTATTGTACGAAATTGATTGAATAAAAAAAAAACTCTGGCAGTTGTTAATGTATTGCTGTTTTTGTACCAAAATAATTTACACTGATTAAATGCTGTATTTTGTGTGATTTTCAGGACGGGCCACGATACAAGGATGATCTGGGTGAAGAAATCGGCAAGTTGCTAGATTCTATGGTGATCGTTCCGCCAAACGTGCCAGTGAATCAGTGCAATAGGTGAATATAAAATGTTTTTTTTATATTCTATCTCTCGTCAATATTTTGTATGATTTAAATAATTTTCAATATAACAGGGCATAATGTCACTTTGAATGTTGTCTAGGTAAACCAAATAGCTTGTTTTCCTAGAAGCCAGTAATTGACTTCTTAATTATTGCTTACTTTGCGTCTGTCATAATATTACATGACGGCACCGCTTTTCTAGGAAATCATACTTACTAGGATACATACTGCAGGTGGTTTGGGTGTTAGGTTAGATATTTCTCGATTCCAGGAATTGTGAATGCAGAATAGTATGTGTGTGAGAGGGAATAATAGGAGGTATTGACCTGGTTTTAAACAATGTCGAAATTTTATTATGGGTTGAATGAATCCAAGTTTCCGGATTGTCAGCAAAGAACCATTGTCAAGCATTTTCTTTTGGTCTATTTTTACAGGGCTGAAGTTAAAACCCCATCACATTCTAAAAATGAAGAAATCAAGAATGTTAAGCTTAAATCCGATTCACCTAATTCTACCATTACAACACACAGCAGTGCTAAAGTGGCGACATCAAGGTGGGAATAATTCCATATTAAAATGATTTTATCATATTATGGTGTTTTTTTTTATATTAATCACAGTATATATTTTAGGGCTTTCAATGCGTGGCTCTCCACTCCGGGTATAAGTATGACCCTTCAAATGGTGAAGAAATGTAAGGACAGCATCATTTGTCTGGCTATGGATGTGACGGACGACACCATGCGTCAGAAGTACGAGTCGCTTTTTGATGAATTTGCTAAATGCTGTGATTCCATCAAGGGAAACGAAATGCCCGTCCCCAATACAATAATGGCCGTGGAAGCATCCAAAGGTGTGTGGTACCGGGCATTACAGTGCGCTGAAGGTTGGGCGCTGCTGGATGAAGGAAATATAACACCAGTGGAGCAGGTCTCCCGTGTCATTCAGTGTCCGGAGAAATATAGAAATATTCCAGAGTTCGCTTGTTGCTTTGTTTGTGATCCAGTCAGTTTGATGGAAAAAGTTGATGTGAGTTAAATAAAGTTATCATTTTCAGTTAATCCAACTACATACCTCCATTTGTTACTAATAAATATTTGGGTGTTTCTTTTTTCAGATAAGTCTTGTTTATTCAGTGGAGTTTGTTAGTAAGACTGAAGGAGACCGCTGTTTACGTGTGAAAGTTCGCAGCAGTGATAATCTTGTAGAATTGGACGGTACCATAAAGCAGTGGAAATTACCTCCAGTTGAATGTAAAAAAGGTATGTGGGAGTAAATACTATGTGCATTTTTCAAAATAAATACTATATTTATTGTTTAAATGAAATGTGTTCACTTTTAATTTTTTTTTGTTGCAGATGTTTTGAATCAACAAGTAAAAGGTGTGAAAAAACCAGAGTTTCAAAAAAGGTAAATAATTGTGTTATTCATTTTTATGTAAAACTCAAACATGCATTAGTAGCACTTTCGAAAAATTATTGTGTGTGCTTTTTTATATCATTGTACAAAGTTATTTCAGTATAATTGTACAAAGTTTTCTTCACAAAAGTGCTTCCTAACCGTTGATAAGCATGCTCGAGGTCTATGGGAGGAATTAGCCACTGAAAGAGGGCCTTCCATGTCAAACGAACCTTCTTGCCACAATTCAGGCAAAAATAAAACTGTGAAGGTCCGAGACTGGCCCCGATTCGATGCGACCTCCACGCCTCGAGCAGGTACCAAAAAGGGGGACGAAATTCGGCTATCAGATATAGTGTATATAGACAACTGAAAAAGATTCCAGATTACTGATTGTGTACAGACTACAGGGGCTGGAAGCTATCTTTTAACTATCTGACTCTTGACTCTGAATACCTAAACGTACTTCCAGCAGAGACTCAAAATAGGACAGGATTTTACTACGCGAAAAATATGCCACGGCTAGCTACAGTCAAACAACGATCCTGCCTATTAACAATTTTACTGACTATCTCGCATGTACAGTAGGCGCCGGTTATTGTGATCACTGGTTAATAGAATCAAAAGTCCCAGTCCCGATTCAAAATGAAGAATTTCATACAAATTTTATCGGATAATAGAATCACATTTTCGGTTAATAGAATCAATTGTTCCAAAAATTTAGAACATTTTCTTATATTTTAGCCACTGACGTGCATGTTTTTTTTGTATTTTTTTTTTCAATTGCGATTCAATAGACAAATTATTGTGCATTAGAAAAGATTTATAGCGCAGTCGAGGTCAGTTTTGAATTGTTTCTAGCTGTGCGTGTGTTTGTTTATTGTACAGTGATAAAAAATCGAACCCTGGGACAGGCAAAAAGATAAAAGACCGAATAACGGTGAGCACTTTTAACGTGCGCTATGACTGGCTGATAACATTTTAGTTTTTGGAAAGAGCAAATCTCCCAGATGTTTTAAAGGCGTGAAACACTTGCTAGTGAATAGTGATATAGGTAGGTACCTACTTATGTTTTTTACACAAATGCTTGAATGAAGTCACATATTTCCGAAAACTATCCGAAACATATGGACAGACTCTCTTTTGTCTCGATATCTTGACGATTTTTTTGACATAAAAAACTTTCTTAGGTATATAATGCGTAGGTACCTATGTTTGTGTGAAATATGTAGGTATGTACTAAGTACGTATATTCTATATGGCTGCCGCTTATTAGAATCGCCGGTTAATAGAATCAAAACCACTGGGACAAACGTGATCACAATATCCGACGCCTACTGTATTTACTAATTATCGATCTCTCTATCAAAATAAACGTTCAATTACTTTATCGGTGAACTAATTAACCTTCTAGTCGAATTACGTACTATACGTGGACCGTCATAAAATCAAATATTTTGAATAACCACATATGAAAAAATCCCTCACATCACCGTACATCATATCCGAGGGCCATAAGTTTACTTAGCTGATTGCATAACTCATTCAATTGTTTGTTCACAGAATCAGTATCATAGACAATGTGAAAGTTGGAGACAAACTGGCCATAGCAGTCACAACCTCCGACTCCTTGGGACAGATGTGTGTCATGTGCAATGACAGTGATCCCACTATGGCTAAACAGTACGAATCCTTGATGCAGGAACTTGCAGATGCTTGTGAAGCTGAGAAACCTTCCTCGGTGGTTAGTGGCAGGGTCATGGCTGTCAGGTTAACCTCTGATCAGGCCTGGTACCGGTGTGTGAGTGTCCATGGAGGCTTGGCTCTGGTGGATGATGGCCGCACTGTTACCAGGGAAGATGTGGACAAGTGTGTTCTGTGTCCTAAACAGTATGACAAAGTACAAGAGTTCTGTGTACTGCTCACTAACGTTGTTCCTTTAGAAAAAAACAAGTACTACGTCTCAGAAATTATTGGTAAATCTGGTAACAAAGCCAATGTCAAGATAGCATCTAAGGATGATCAATCTATTCAGTACAACGGATGTATTGCTCCGTTTGCGGAATTCCGAGAGGAATCTTCAGTGGCCCGATTGATAGAAGAAAGAGTGAGTAACTCTGTGGTCCTAAACACTCTGAAAGTCTCCAGTTTATCAAAGCTTAAAATACAAACTGGTTCTGAAGTGTTGTTGGTGAATCATAATGAAGAGAAATGTTTCCTTAGGCTAAACAATGAGGAAGCTAAAAAGATTTATTTTCAATTGTTAGATGATTTGACTTTATCTGGACCCAAATTATCTGCAGTGTCTAGTGATCTGGAAATAGATGATCTTGTCATTTGCAAATACGACGGACAATACTATAGAGCTGTAATTGAGCAAATTCATCCTAATACAAATGAGTGTAGTTTAAATTTCATGGATATCGGTCACAAAAGCACTGTTTCTTATAATCTCTTGAAGGCTGTACCAGTGTGGGCTGCTGAAGCGCCAATTATGACTGATTGCTTCACACTTTCTGATGTGGATAAGAATGTCATGTGTAGTGCAGCTATGACCGTATATCTTGTCAGCCTCATTGACAAGCAAACTCCTCTGAAATGTCAGTCTCTTAATGGAAACCAAGTAGTTTTACAAATGGCTGATGGGAAACAAACAGTAAACGAACACATCCTGGATATCAACACACCCAACTGGAAAAAAATTATCCAAAAAGATGGTGTTCTCCGAGAGCCAGTACTTATGGAACAAGATATGAGCTACTTTGATGTTAAAGTTGGGCAGAAATTAAAGATAATACACAAACTAGAAAAAGCTTTCTCTGTTTGTGTCCCTGACAAACAAATGGAATCTAAACTGGAAGAACTCACCAAAAACTTTAGTGCTTATTGTAATGCTGTCAAAGATTCCTATTTGCCAAGATTAGAGGAGTTATGTCTGTATAAAGACAAACGGAGTGGCACATGGCGTAGAGGCTGTGTACTACATATTGATGATCGTGACATTGTGTCAGTGTCCTCATTGGACCATGGTGATGCCACTAAAGTGCATTTCTCTGATTGCAGAAAGATGTTGGCAGAGTTTTGTACACCTTTACCATTTTTGGCCGTGTATGTCACTATTGCAGGTTAGTTTTTTTTTCTTTTTATCTTAGATGTGCCTTTGAAGTGTGTTGATTATAAAATGAAGACCTTCCATCTCTGATGATGTTAACTTGTTTGCAGATATTGGTCCTGACCCTTCAGATAGCACCTTTGACAAAACTTACGAAGTTATGAAGAAAATGGATGCTTTAATTGTGGAAGCTGTGAAATGTGTTTCTTTGGGAATATACAATGTAAAAGTCAGAGGTTTATCAGCCGCATTACGAGACCAAGAAATAATTTGAATAGATTAAGGAAATAAAGCGACTGATTATGTGTTTTCCAATTGTGATATGTTAAATATATGGTATATACTAAGTTAAAATGGTTTGATTTTTCACAATCATTGTATGCATTTATCACATGCATAAGAAGTAAAATCCTTTCTATTTTTTATTGACAAAGTACACCGTAAATTGCCATCTCCCAGTTGTGTTTGACCACTGGAGGTACTACTGGATATATCCTCCACATCAGCTTGTCTCTGTGGAGATACTATGTATAGTCAAACCGACCTTACTCCCCATGTATCCATCGCCACTCCTCCCCTCACTTATGTTCTAGGCTATTTGCAGAAGAGTTGCCCCATGCGGAGACTTAAACATTTGAGAATGTAGATGCTAGTCTCCGAAAACCAGTTTATGTTTTAACAATAAATTTTATGATAGAGCTATACAAGACTCTTTCATTTTAAAACTTTATTCTCTGGAGTGTCACTTGAATGACCTTGTTAAGGTGAACATTGAAATTAGAGAAATCTTGTCAAATTTTTAGTTGAGTTTTGTTTATTTGTCATACATGGCATAGATGCCATTAAAAAGGCAGCTGTGGGGCTAGTACGAGTTTAATCGAAAGCTATTTGCACGCCAATAAGAGCTTATTAACGTGCAAATAGTGTTCGAAAATCAAACGATCGAATCATTCGATCATTTTTGTATGGAAATTTTTCGAAACTCTTTCGATGATCGAATATCGAAACGATAAACTTATACTAGTGATACTGGTTCAACTTGCATTTTGGTAAATATACTTTGTTTCATTTTTCTACTTAGACTGCAAATTTTCATCCAATTAGTTTAGTTGCCATATTTAAGCCAGAAAGTTAACATACACCATGCATTTCTTTTAACACAATCTTTCTGAGATCCCTGAGATACATAAAATTGAGAATTATTTACAGTTTGACTTTACTTGAAAGGCTGGTGTTAACTGAGAACATCTTTCCATAGCATCGAGTGTCTTCATTTTATAAAGCATAGCCTCTATAGATCCTTACATGGACACTGCAATCTGCGGAGGTATATGTCTGAAATATGACTATCAGACACCCCAGTGTGTAGATTCTGCTTAGAGGAAGATGAAACATCCATTCACATAACATATCTCTGCTACTGTGATGCACTGCTCACAAAAAAAAGCTGTACATTAGGAGTGCCACCATGGAGCTCTAAGAAGACAACTGCTCGCACGAAGATAAATTGTGAGCTATATAACTCACATCAGCCTTAAAAGAGAGTTGCAACATCAGCGTCACAATAGATCTATTCTTGTAGCAGTGATACAAGGGGCATAGGCATCTTGACCTTCTCTAAAGTTAGCATTGCCTCTCTTCCTTAAGACAATATTTTTTTTTTCATATCTTTAATGCTTTGTCTTACTAGAAAAGTGGTCGTTGCACTATGGATTTACACTACTTATTCTTTGAGACAAGAACAAAGCATTCTATATTTTATCTTTTTCACTACCGGCAGTAGAATAATGGAAGCAGGAAAGAGACAATATAATCTTGACGTTTAGTGTCATTAAGTGTTACTTCGATACCATAATAAACATGACGCCCATCGAAATAAAATATATGAACTTAGATAAAAGGTTAAATTCAACAACATTTGCAATAGTTAGTAGTATTGAAAATTTGTGGGTCTAGAAAACCATTGCATAGGTATTTTGAATGCAGGAATTCTCACATAATCTGGTGACTGTCTACAATTCCACATAAATAAATTAACACTTTTCTATACAAGGGTGTCAGTATAGCTGGCGGAACTTTTTGCCTGAGGCAATTTTTCCAGTCAACCGGTCCTGTCCAATCTGAGACAGGCCAACCCCGGATAGAAATTTCAAGTGAAAAAAACACTTAAACTCTGACCCGACCGGGAATCGAACCCCGGGCCTATAACACTAGGTTACCGAGGTCTGCATATACTTGGTCTTTAAATGTATGACTGAGGATATATTTAAATAAAATAACAAATTAAATCTACAAACAAACATAATTTTATTTATAATTTCACAATACATAATAATAATTATTCATACAAATTACTTGGGAGGTGTAAGCTCATCAAGGTGGGAAGCAATATTATGGATATATTACATAGATACATAGACGTTACATGGATTATATTTGAGATATTTTTAAGTCGGCTATCTCCACTTCATTCCAATGACGATGACCACTCAACTAACCTGGGACACTTCCCCTTTCCTGATTGACGCTATCCTATACTTCCATGCAGTCATGAGGTGAAAAAGCGTTACTATTTTAAATCTCGGATAGTATGATTTCGATAAAGCAATACGACATTAAAAAATATTGGACAGAGCAAAGGTACGTCCACTGATCGAACCACTCTCCCTTTATACTCTTGCAAACTATTACAGCAAAAGAACTGATGAGTTCACAAATGACTTCAAGGGTAAATAATATAAATAAAATAACATCCATCAATGTTTACACCACAATATATGTTGATATGCACATTATTAAAAATTTTATATACATAAATCAGACAGGAGTTAAATCACTTAACAATTATTATGTTTGTTTTCAAATACTGCCAAGAAATAGTGCAGTCACAGTTTTAAAACAAACTTACCATGAATAATTCAACAAAGACACTGGGCTGTTTTAATTTTTAAATTCAAGTTTCGTAGGATGTTATTCTCGATTAGAAAAAAAAAACACTGATATGATGATTTCCTAGAAAAGAAAAGTGCTCGTAACATAACAAACGCAGTATCCTTTGAGACATGTACAAAGCATTCTATGTTTTCTGGCAGTTAACTAATGAAAGAGACAATCTAAGCTTTATGTCTGGAGTCATTATGCGTAGGTTGGATACCGCAATAAACAAGGCGCTCACTGAAATAAAATGCATGAACTAAGTAAATAGGTTCAATTCAAAAACTCTTTCAATATTAGTTAATAATATTGAAAATTAGATTTTTATTTATGGGGTCCGCTTTTCTAGGAAAACATTGTATTACAGGATTAAAATGGTGAGCTTGTTTCAAATATGTAACCAGCTACAGAAATGTTTACGCGCATAGAATAAATGCTTTACAAAATAATGGCACAAAAAGGTTGTTCGTTTTATATTGCGTCAGCACTGGAAAAACATGAAGTTAACAAGGTATACATACATTAATGTCTTAAAACTATCACATTAATATTTTTTTATTTATGCTTTATCTCATTTTTTGATATGGCAACACAAGTTGTATATAAATACACTCCTACAGGTACACGAGGAACTGTAGGTACACAGGGGGTGAACACAACATACATTGATAATGGATACACTAAGACTCGACTATAAATAGTACGACGGTCACATCTTTTTGTGACACCTCAGATCAATGGGAGATTTTATCCAATTTACAATAATAAACTTTGAGAATATTATAATATTAATGTAAGTAAATTTACGCTTAAATAAAATGGAAAAAAAACAGCAACATTTGAAAGTCACGATTTGAGCATCACCTCTGTTCTTTTTTTGTTTGTGGCAGTCAAAATATTTTCAATAGATTAATAATGGCACAAATTTTGAATTTGAATAGAAGAATTCTTTGTAATAAATAAAAAAATGGAATCGATTAAAAAATATAGAGATGATCTCTACAAAACAATGAAAGAAAATCAACACAATAAAAATTATTTATAAAAATGTTCAAATAAGCAAAAAAAAAACAAATAGCCTTGCTTAAAATATTTCTAATTTCAGTGACTTTCTTTTATTATTGAAAAATTTCATTACACAAATTTAACAATATTTAGTCAAAATATCCAATATACATTTTTTTTATTATTATTGTTTATTTACAGTGCCAGCACTGTCAATTATCAAAAACAATATATGCATCAACACATAACATAAATCATAAACATATTATTTTTAAGTTAATAATTTAGTAAATATTATTAATAATTTATTAATATTGTGTCAGTATTGCATGACTATAGTAAATATAATATAATTATATTAATATAATTATTATTGTAAGACCATAATAAACTATACCAAGGAATGAAAGAAAGGAAAAGTTCGCCGTACTGAAAAACTTTGATTAATATTAAAATCATTTTGATCTAGTTCTCAGGCAACACATGATCGATTCAATGAGTTTTTTTAATATTAAAGGGAAAAAATTTTATACACAATAAATGAAACAACTCGACTGCTCATTTTGGTATTAAAACTCACTGCACATTAAAATAAATGAACCATTTTTTTCCGCTAGTAACATTTGATTCTAATATAATTTTGATGATTGTTTTCTATGGATAATTTGAATGCTTTTAGAGCTTTGATTGAAGTCCTTTGATGATTGTTTTCTATGGATAATTTGAATGCTTTTAGAGCTTTGATTGAAGTCCTTTGATGATTGTTTTCTATGGATAATTTGAATGCTTTTAGAGCTTTGATTGAAGTCCATTTAAGATTTAAAAAAAAAATAAGCAGCGAGTTGTCCATAAATCAACTACTAACTGAAAATGAAAATTTTGGCGATCAATTTGTTTACACTTCTCATATTGTAGTTTTTTTTTTTTAATACATTTAAAAATGAAAATAAAATGGGGTCTAATGTCACGGGATACGCAGCCAAAACATATATTATCCTGGACGCGACAGCCTCTGACCATAACATGAATTACTTAATTCTAAACCTTAAAAAAGTTTTTTTGATTTTTTTTTATTACAGTAAATGTTTTTCCACCACACATACATAGTAAGAATTACTTTATGTTTTATAATTATTTTTTTTTATTCTTTTTATGACACGCACCATGTTGATGATTTTGTAAAAATATTATAAGTAATATTTCAAATTTCATTTGCCTTTTTCATAAACGTCCGAATGGATTGGTCTCTCAAAATTACGAATATTTTATACTTATCACCTTTTTTAAAATACGTCACAGTGTTGTAGATACGCAATTTGACAACAAATTTAATCTACAAAAATTACCGTTTCTACGACACCCCTCCCTCGAAGAACACTCTCCATCCCCGTACCCTGTCAGATTCCATGGGACCACGTCGTTTTAATTATTATTACACGTCCATCAAAACCACACCCACACAGTCAAAAAATTACAACATTTTTGTTAACTACTCTCGTTTTCAAATTAATGCATATTTTATAATATAAAATCATGATTTTTTTAGAGTGCCAAATAAAAAAAAATCTTAAATGACATCTCAAAATAAGTTACATTCCTGTTATAATAGCAGTATAAAAGTATATTTTAAGAATAGTTCAAAGTGGGCGGGAGAACATACTTAAAAAAAAAGTACATCGAGCATACTCTTTTTTTTTTATAGAATAGAAAGTAGTTTATTGGTCCAAATAAAATATTGTATTCTTAAAGTCAAAAAATGACAGACGGCATTGTGTTGCCAGGAAAAAAAACCTAACAAAATCCACTCTCAGAAAAAAAAAATGCGTAAAGCATTAACGAACATTAATTATTAAAATTAGATAGAAATTAATGTTCAGTTCAATTGTAGGTACAATTAGAAGATTTAAAAAATTGTTCCAATACTGAAGTAAACAATTGTGGAAAAAAAGTGCAAATGCAGAAAAAATCATTAATTTACTTCAAAGATTATGTTGGATGACAGTCAACTAAACTTTTTTATAGCCCATATAATCGTACTTTATCAAAAATTTTGTAGGTACGTTGTTTGTGCATAAAGAATTAATGAATAGATAAATAAACATGAAAAAAAAACAGACTTCGTAATTTTTTATTTGATACATTAAAACAGAAATCTGTAAATAATATTGTTTCTGATGGTTTAATTGACTAGACCTGAGATTCTAAACCTGCGTAGTAAATTTTCAAATCAGATAATTTATACCTAAATGGTAGTAATCAAACATAATAATAAAGATATTATAGTCTAAAATTTGGGTTGCCGTTACAAAAAAGCAACAAAGAATAAGATCATTTCGTTTTGATTAAAATTATTACCATGATAGATTGTAACAACACAAAAATCTCTAATATTTAATCCTTTTATGAATGCATATTATATCAATTCCTAACGTTGTGCAATGAAAAATAATAACATATTTTATAAACTTAAACAAAAAAATGAGCAAAGGATATAGACAATGTAACATCATCATTCGATACACAACAATATAAGGCGAAAATAATCAAACAAAAATTTTATACAATATGAACACCAATCATGAATGTTTTTAAACAATGCAATGACAACATTAATACTAATTAAATTAATGAACAAAAACAAAATAAAAACTCTACATTATATAGTATAAATTTAACATTAGATGATAAAAATATTAAACGAAATTGCATAATCCCATATTGTTCAACAAAAATATTAATTTGATACGTAACTTCACACCAAGTGCAGACTAATAATACCTAAAGTAAAACTAATGTAACCCATACTAAAAATAAAAACACAACTGCATACAGGTCAGATCCCGTCATAAATCCCGATATTTAGGGGACAAACAGTCTAACACTTTGACAATGTGACTTTTGGTTTACACATTATGACTATTTCATCTGTTTTTGCTTTTTATATTTTATGTTTTTAACTTAGATTACGACATTGGGTTATCATCCCTTTGTGGTGTAGGGTTATGTGTCGAATCTTTAGACAGTTTCGAAATTAGTTAGTGATGAAAATCTACAAATATTGCGGGTCTGATTACACTTACATCACAATTTAATATTTTTTATTCTATTATTTTTCTAAGCATATTGTTCTTTTTGTTCAATTACAGTCGAAAATTACTTGACGTGTCTATACTGAAGAGAGATATTGGAAATAGATTGTTGTATCTCCGGAAAAGTGTAACATCAATATCAGGAAGTATTTAATTATCAATCCATTAGCCAATTTAATTACAGCAAACGCTGAAAGAGGGTACTGTACACAGGCTATGCCTAGTGGGAGTTTCCAGAGTTGCGTTACCCTTTTCAGAAACATTTTAAGAGTTCGTTACATCGAGAATTCTATTACCGCGCTATTAATCATAACGAAATTTGACCTGTACCATCGTATAATCTCTATACAGGGTGACTGGTAATTCAATACATTCCTTGTAAGGGGTTATACTAGAGAAAATTTGCAAGAATTTTGTTCCCATTAACCAGGGGTAAAATACCAGTGGTCTTCGAGTTATTTAACTTTTTAGAGTTTTTTTCAATTTTCCACCTTTTGACCTAAAATTTAAAATTGTGAACAAAGTACTCCATTTAGGAAAGTAAAAATATGCTTTTCCAATAGCTGAAGAATAAAGGAAAGGCTGATGTAAAAAATCAAGAAGAAAATCTAAAAACCTCAGAAATACAACGTTTTAAAATCACAATTCGGTGTTTTTTATTTTTTATTTCGATTTGTCTAACGGACTTACTCCAAAAAAGTATAATACACTTGGCGTACAAAACACAAGAAAAACTTCCCCAATTAATAAGCTTTCAGAAAGCGTATGAATGTTTTCTATTTTACCACAGTTTCGGAAAATAAATCTTATTAAACAATTAGAAGGCGCAGAATCAGTTCAACTTCGCCATACTAATGCTGGACTACCTAGTGTAGATAATCATAACGAAGCGCAGCTTTGAATTTTATTCATGTTGAAGTAAAGTCGCTTGTATGAAAACGCCTACGGCTTCATAGCACCATCTGATCGTATAATATTGATTATTTTCCAAAACTGTAGTAAATTGGTAAAATTTTTTACCTTTTCGCAAAGCTTATTAATTGGGGAAGTTTTTCCTGTGGTTTTTATGCCAAGTATATTATACTTTTTTGGAGTAACTAGCTTAGAAAAATCGAAATTAAAACTGAAAAAAACTGACTTGTGATTTGAAAACGTCATATTTATGAGGATTTTGAAATTTTCTTCTTGATTTTATACTTCGACCATTCTTTTATTCCTATTAGAAAAAATTATTTTTACTTTCCTAAATGAAGTACTTTGTTCACAATTTTGATTTTTATGTCAAAAGGTGAAAATTGAAAAAAAACTCTAAAAAGTTAAATAACTCGAAAACCACTGGTATTTTACCCCTGGTTAATGGGAACAAAATTCTTGCAAATTTTCTCTAGTATAACCCCTTACAAGGAATGTATTGAATTACCAGTCACCCTGTATATAATTAGCATGACACGGTGTTGAGAATATGGGAATGCCATTTTGAACTAAAAAAGATTCAAATCTACATTTCCACCTAGTATCAGTACAGATCTATTTAGAAATATTATATTTTATGAAGATAGATCAATATAATATATAAATCCACAGTCTTGTTCATGTGATATACACAAAACTACATAATACTCATTTCTTTTTTTATTTATTTCAATATATAGGTAGGTACGGATAATTATAATAGTTTTAAAAAAGAAAAAGGTTTGTTATTTATACCAACTGTGGATAGTTTTAATTGTTTTTTGTGACTGTGCGAGAAGATACGTCAACAGTAAGATAACAAACTAAAATTAGAAAACAAATTTTATAGCGATAATAAATTGTGCTTTTTTTTTCAAGTCAAATTTAGATCTAAGTATTAGTACGTTTGTAAAATATCAAACTACATTACACATTACCGATGTATAATTTTTAAAAGTAAGCAATTCTCATCCTCAGAGACAATGATAATAATGTAACAAATAGCTTATTGCACAAAACCAGTCGTGTTGTTCGCGAACGCCAACGTTTTGACCATTATTATATTATAAACTCTCATGAAAATAATTTTCAATAAAATAACGCATTAGTTTCTATTATTAATAAATTAGTGAACACCCCGAAGGTAACATAAAAATTACAACACGCCACTAACAAAAAAACAGTGTTTCTCAACAATTCCGACAAATGCATAAAGTGAAATGTCTTTCGATAATGTCAAAAAAAAAATATTTTGGATATTTTCTTACAGCACTCACGTGTACGTTTTTTTTCTAATATCAAATACGTGTGTTATTATTACTATCTGTAACAGTTACAAACTACAAAAATAAATGGACAGCTTTGTTTAACTCATAACCCGCTCTTCGAATCATTCCAACAAATCATTTTATAAATTTTGGTTTATACACGCAGAGGGCAGGAATGGGTTAAACACAAGTTTCGAAAATAAAATAAGCAGCTGGAAGCTCACCGTTAAAACTAAAAACGTCCAGTCGTCGCGAAATCGACAAAAAAAATCAATTATTCACACATTGAGAAGAAAAAAATTAGATTAAGTATTGTAATAGTATAAATGTATGAAAGACATTAAAATACTATCTGTTTTACTGCAGATATAAATAATAATGGAAATCTCAATATTAATAATACAATTTTAAAACCAATACAAAAACAAGATTTACAATTATTGGGAAACATTAAGAATCGTTTGTCCAAAAAAATTGTTTTAGGGGGAAGATTCTTGGGCATATTATAACGAATGAATATTAAGCGAAAAGGCATTTATAATGCTGAATGCGATTCGCTTGATAAGAATAAAATAAATAAATAAATTATTATTAATCGGTATAAATTGATAATATTATTAAAACATAACATTTTTAGAAATATTATATTGGTTAATAGGGGAAACCGGGGCACATTCGTACAGTTTTTGTGATACCTTTTTTGCCAATATCCTTGCAATTTATCTGCGAAATCATTAGGAAAGCTTATGGTAAATCAGAAACACCTGTAAAATATGCAACAGCTGATTTAATGAAAAAGATTTCGTATTTCACTATGAGGCACTTTATAGCGTGATAATATATTCAGAAAAAAACATTTATTATTACATGCCTTCTGAAACCTGTAAAATGATTAAATCTTTATAAAAATTGCGATAGGAATACATGTATAAAAAACACAACACTCACTCCAAAAAGGCACTAAGATAGCAAAATTGTTTATGAAGGTACCCCTTTAGTGGTGTACCCCTATATGTGCCCCATCTCATGTTTGACAATAATTAACACCAATAACAATTTGTTATTGTTAGCACAAAGTATTCAAATATTCCAGAAAATATAAATGTATTTTAAGATGGTGAAATACATTAATCTTTCATGTATCTTATAAGATATTCAAACAAAATCTTTTCGCATGAAAATTGCTTTAACTTCTACTTGCAAATGATTTTAAATATTGCATCGGTACGCGTAACATTCACAGGTTACACAATGTGATGTAATCATAAAGGATATTATGATACTTGTTGCACTGTACGAACGTGCGCCGTGTGGGACGAATCTGCCCCCTTGTACCCTACAATCTGGGGTAAGAAATAAACACATAGACAGAATATTGGGAGGGTATAATGAGGGTATTTCTAATACATATTATTATGGTGTGTGTGTGTGTTGTTATTTGGGGTTCAACTAAAGTGTTCATCGTATGTCAACAACGTTAGTTTTGGATCCAAACATCTTCACCAGCTGATCTTCGTAGTCATCAATGTTCCGTTTCATTATTTCCATGCAGGATCCCAGTAAGCGTTCAAATGTCTCCACATCTAAGACTGAAATCAATCAAACAGATCAATAAACATGATTCCCAGCATTGTCTTGACTAGTATTATAAAGGGGAAAGATTTGATTGTTTGTTTGCATTGAATAGGCTCCAAAACAGATTTGAAAAATTCTTTCACTGTTGGGAAACTACACTATGTTGCTATGCCATTTGAAATAAAAGCTTACATTGATATCAGTTTAAAAATGTTGAGGCAATAAAAATATCTGGTCCAATCGTAGACAGGAAGTCAATGCAGAGTAGGATTTTCAAAAGTAAATTCTCACATTCTAATTTTGAAGTTTACAGAAGACACAAAATAATCAGGGTTGAGCAGAAAAAGAAAAGAAGAATCAACTTACAAGCTACTTTGGTGTTTCCTTCGGCGTAAGCGGAAGCCGCTCGCGGACGGTGTGTCACTAAAGCCAGCTCTCCGAAATAGCCTCCTTTGCCTGCAACAACACAATCACACGATATATATATTTTTTTTTACCCATCACGCCGTGTCCCGTAAGGGGTAGGCAGAGAGAACGGACCTCCACTCTTTTCTATCCAAGCATAATTCTTTCGCTTCTTCCACCGACATACTATTTCTCATACAGCTTCTCCTATTTCTCTTACATCTTACCTGGCCTTCCTTGAGGACGGAATCGATGTGTTCGATCCACGTCATTCTCGGTCGCCCAAGCTTTCTTACACCTTTCCTTTCAGCCTTATGAATTATCTTTGTCATTCTGTTTGCATCCATTCTTTCCACATGCCCAAACCATCTCAACTTATTAACTTTCATCTTTGTCACAACACTTACTTCCATACCACATTCTTTCCTAATATTTTCATTCCTTTCCATATCCCATAAAGTTTTTCCACATCTTCTTCGTAGAGATTTCATCTCTACTGCATTTATACTACATTCTTCTTTTTTCGTCCATGTCCACGTTTCACAACCATACATCATCGATGGTAGCAGGATTGCGTTATGCACTAGTTTCTTTGCTTGTAGTGAGACGTTGTTGTTTCTCATTATAGGTCTTAATGCACCGCCCACCCTGCAACCAGCAACTTTCCTACGTTCGATTTCTTTTTCACACTTTCCATCACGACTAAACATGCTTCCTAAATACACATACTCATTCACTTGCTCAAGACATTCATTTTCTACGGTTACTTTGCAATTCGTTCTTGCTTCATCCCTTTCAAATACCAACACCTTTGTTTTGCTTACATTCATTTTTAGACCATTTTTTGCACAATTTTCAAACACACTTGACACAAGTTCTTGCAAATCATTTTCACACTCAGCCATAAGTACTAAATCATCTGCATACATAAGCGCACATACCTTTATTCCATTTAATTCAACCCCTATATTTATATCTTTTAACCCACTGACGCAAAAACCAAAGAACAAATTGAACAACCAGGGTGACATGACGCACCCTTGCTTCACACCTTTCGTAAGATAGAACTCCGGTGAAAGTAGACTGTTCACCTTCACACTAGAGCTGTGCTTTTTAACGTTTAACAGTTAATATTAACAGCTAACCTTCTTTAACACGTCAACACCGCTAAAATAAAAATTTATTCCTTGCTAACGTTAATCTATGTATGTAACAGTTCAGCCACTCAATTAATCAAAATAAAACAAAATTGTATTAGGTATATCCTTACAGCTTCACCGCGTTCGTTTGCCCGACAACACTAGAAAGTAATAATATTCCTGCACGGCTGATGTTAAATTAACAGCTTACGTAGCGGCAGCTAAATTCGCGGCGCGCAACAAAAATAACGAACAAACAAAAATATTTTGCTCAACCTTTTGTTGGTCAACTGTTGATATTCGTTAACTGCTAACCGCTATAAAATAGCGGCAGAGTTGATTAACATATCTACGTTGACGAATAGCCAATCAGCGGCAGGGTTGATCAACACGTTGACCAATAGCCAATCAGCGGCAGGGTTGATCAACGTACCTACGTTGACCAATACTAACACAGTAGTTAAACGCCCAAGTACGTACCTACGCGATAACTGGAGGCGAACGAACTAAAATATGATATTCTCATAAAATTGGGAACCCCGTTTTCATTGCTGCTCTCTTATTCTATGTAATACAACACTACTGTTTCGTTTCGATTGTGCGCGGTCGGCGTGAACTTAAGTTCACGTAATTTTTTGTTGTTTTACTATTACCTAATTGATTGTTATTATATAAAACAATAAAAAGGTGTTTGAATGAATATAGTTTTAGCATGTAATATGACATATTTACGTGTAATATAAATAAGTAAAGTATAAAGTGAATGATGTCGATAATATCCGAGTTTCTTACAAAACTACTTAACGTTAGCAGTTAACTTCAACTGTTAAACAATGTTAACATCAACACCTGTTAACGTTAACTGCAAGTAGCGCAAACGCCCACCTCTACTTCACACACGCAGTACCTCCCGAATATAGCGAAGCAATGGCACGAATCAACCGGTTATTCACTCCATAAATTGATAGAACTTCCCATAATTTACCCCTGTCTACCCTATCATATGCCTTTTCCAAATCTACGAATGCACAGAAAAGCTTCTGATGTTTACTCAAAAGCTTCTCCGTAATCATCCGCAGAGCGAAGATCTGATCGGCACACCCCCTCCCATTCATAAAAGCCCCTTGTGCATCCCAAACTTTATTTTCAGATATTGTTCTAACCCTTTCTACTAAGATTCTACTATATAATTTA
The DNA here is from genome assembly GCA_963576905.1 of Mystacides longicornis. Classification (NCBI taxonomy): domain Eukaryota; kingdom Metazoa; phylum Arthropoda; class Insecta; order Trichoptera; family Leptoceridae; genus Mystacides; species Mystacides longicornis. The sequence continues at coordinate 10,507,719 of OY756427.1, read as the reverse complement.
CCCACGTTGCTCAACAAGCTGATTGCACGATAGTTGCCACAGTCCAACCGGGAGCCCTTCCCTTTGTACAGAGGGCAGATAATGGCTTTCCTCCAGTCACCTGGGGTACGGCCTTCCGCCCAGCACAAGTTGAAAAGCTCCAGGCACCACTGCAGCGTCACTTGGCCGCCATACCTGATAAGCTCCGTTGCTACCCTATCGCAACCTGACGCTTTCCCATTTTTTGCTTTTTTAAGCGCATTCATAAGTTCATTCATACTAATTTGCTCTCTCTCTCATCACCCTGTCCATTTATGCTTACTTGGCACAAACTGCCGCATCCATCCTTGGTTTCAAACAACTCTTCAAAATACTCTTTCCATCTCAGACCTATATCCTTTTCCTGTGTCAGCATACATCCATTTTTATCTTTCAAACAATTCACTTCCTCATCCTTCCCAGACCTTTTCCTTTTCACTTCCTTCCAAAAAAGCTTTAAATTGCCATTCACATTCGCACTTAATTTTTTACATTCATTATCCTCTAATTTTTTCCTTTTCAAGCTCACAAGTTTCTTAACTGCATTCTTCTCTTTCTTATAAATATCATACATAACTGTTTTGTCGGAGTCATTCTTCGACAAACTACATTCTTCCACGCATTCTGTTTTTTTTATCCACAGCCGCTTTCACTTCTTTGTCCCACCATACATCACCTTTTTTCCTACCCGTTTTAGATTCCCCACATACTTTAATCGCACTATTTACTAAAGATTGTTTTATAATTTCCCATTGTTCCTCTAAGCTATGATTGATTGATTCTAAGTTGTTCAACGTGCTTTCAATTAATCTTACATATTCATCCTTACAATTATCACACGATATATCCAGATGAAAATTTAATTTTGATCACTTAATGGCAAATGATATTAAAATAAACCAGACAACCAAGAGAAAATGCTCATAAGTTCGTAGTAGTTCAAGTTTGATCATTATAAGGTCAACATTTACAATTTTATAACAAGTTTTTAGTATGTATATCGATCACCCAGACAAAAATCATAGACCATAGGAAAATGGCATTGTGGGCTAAGTAAGCACATGATGACCCTGAAGAATCAAACTACACGGATCTATGAGAAAGCCTTAGCCATTCATAACATTCTGTGCGAGTGCATAACATTGATGTGCAAGTGCAAGTATCACATAGGGAAAGGAAGTTCATACTACTCCCTGAGGATATTTCAAACATGTACGGGGAAAAAAATAAGGAAATGCCAAACAGCCTTCAATGCCTTTGTATATTTCGGTTATTATTCCAACTACTTACCAACACGATTAATTTCAACCTCCTGTCCATCGTCACGGTGCAACGTGAAGCGCACCGTGCCTTCTTCAACAAAGTACATTCCGTCTGCAGAGTCACCCTGTTTTATAATAAGTTCACCGTCATTCACTTGTTTCGGAACCAGAGCATCAGCCAAGTTTGCCCTTTCGTATCCCTGCAAAAATATCAGTAGGTACATTAATTAATTCATCTCAATCCATGATATTACTGTTCACTTAAAATAGTTGTCTGTTGAAAATAAAATGGGAGTTTTACCTGTAAAGTTTTCAACATGGGAACTTGATCGAGGAATTGTTCGTACATTTTCCGCTTACGGAAGGCGCTCTTGAGTAGGATACGCCTAAATGTTTGTCTATCCATGGCCCACAGGGCGCCGGGAGTGTTGGCCCGTACGGTGGCCGCTCTAGGCATGTTATACATGAGAGCCAGTTCACCAAAACTGCCCGCGCCATCGTACTGATGGACTTCCCGTTCTTGACCCTCCCCATCTTTGACCAGAACTGCAAATTTACCGCTGCAAACAAAATATATATACAGACTAATTGATAATCATAACATAATATATAAAAATTTGTGTCATAGTACTTGCTACCGTTTTATTTTTATTGGGTAGGCATGAGAATAGATCGTAAAGTATATTTCATACAGCTAGGTGATTAGGATGTCCCTATTCAGATTTCTTTCTATATTCTTACCCTAACAATTCTCCATTGTTTAATATGAATATGGAAGTGTATGCTGTTATATGTTATCCCAGCACATCGCAATATACTATGTTAGCTTCATTTTTTTAATGAATATGGCCTAAAAATGGTATTGAATGAATAATTTCTAATGTTATTTTAGTGTCGCTGACAAGGGGCCTTTTTGTAGAGACCTATAGACTCAACAGGGCAATTTTGTAGAGACCTAAAATATCTTGCATGAGCATTACCATAAAACAAGCATCTGAGAGGGTGGATGCTTTCAAGAATAGATTGAGCGAGTATTTTAAGAATAATCGATTGTGCAAGCTTGATATGGGCACATCAGCAATAAGCTGCTCACCTATAATCTATAATTATAATAAGATAACACAATGATTATTGGTTCTGAGACAGGACAAAGTTGGACAGGTCAGCTAGTATGTGTATAAAATACCTTTCAATTACGTAGAAGTTGTCACCATCATCCCCTTGTTTAATAATGTAGTCATCGGGCTGCACCTTCTTCTCGAACATGGCATCTAGCACTTCTCTCATCTGCTGCTGGTCCAGAGATCTGAACAACAGAATGCCTCTCACGGCATCCTGCAATCTGGCTCGCTGCTCGTCAGACTTGGGGTGTACTGCCGGGGCGGCGTCATCACCTTCTGAATCTTCCTCCGGATCGTACGTTTCGGCGAAGACAGATTTGCGTCGAGAATTGAAACGGGCCACTGGTGGTTCTAGAAAAACAAAACGAATGAAATAAATATTTTTTAAGCAATTTGTACTTATTTGCGTACAAATTTAATGTGTAGTATATTTACCCAAAATTAGAGAAATATTTGATATTTCTCCTTAGAACACAACCTCCAAAAGCAAGAGTGGGTATAATTATGTTTAATTTCACTAAGCCATGTCCCTAACAGAAATTGAGACATTACTTTTCTTTCTTTTAACAGCAATATTGCTTGTGTAATTTGTTTTGATTCTGTTTTTTTCTGAGCCATAACAGTCTTTACATGCATTTCCTTTCTAATAATAATTATCATTTATATATAACTAGCTTTCCCGACAGACGTTGTCCTGTAGTCCTTAATATGATTATTGACTCCAAATTTGTAATTTATACAAAAATACATTTAAAATATGTTTGAATATTAAAAAAATATTTCTGTAAGCTTGAAAGAAATTCTGTCATCAATCTGCGTGCCATTGTTTTGAAACTCTATGGTTGTTAGGCAAATAAAAATTGTGTTGTTATGGAAATTTCTAGATGGCGGTGGGTCGAAAGAAATCCATTCCATACTAACTTTAATATTACATTTTATATTATTTCTTAACCATTTTTCAACTTTTTATTAGTTATTCTGTTATCTGGAGCGGAGAAGAATCCAATAAATCAAACACCGGAAGAATCTGTTCAGCCGATCTCGAGTTATAATAGATAAAATTACGCTTATTGTGATAAATGAAATATTTAATCTAAAAAAAAAAGATTTCTTGAAAAAACAATGAAAAATGTATTAATTTTACCGCCGCTATATATTTGAAGAATAACTTTCTATTAGTAAGTACGGCTGATTGTACGTATTTTTCAATGGATGCAACTTTTTTTTTTAGCCTATCCATATTAATAATAATAGTTACTATGGGTAATTCCAGACAAAAGAGGAGATAAGCCACGAATAATTAATTGATCATTTAAGATTAAATGTGATGATCTATCAAATCAATAATAATCTTTCCTAGAAAACCTACAATAGCACCGGCCATCGACAAAAAACTGTTATATTATTATGTATGTATTAGTAGCTAAGGTGATGTACCTATTAATTATTATGTAGATGTAACTAGGAGACGGATAACTTCTGTGTATTTTGTTCACAATAATGCTAGCTGCAACTCCTGACTGATGATGGGTGTTAAAAAGAAAAAGGAACACACAACTATTGAAATTTGAATAATAATTTTATTATGAACTGCAAAGAATCTCTTTATGGACTGTATGTAATAGTAAAAACAACATCAAATTATTTTTACATTAATGGAAGCAGACTTTCAAATTTTAATTCGATAAGTTCTGTAATAGTTTCAAATAAAATTAAGATTGGTTTAAATGCACTAAGTACTGGGTACGGCACTCAGAACAAAATATTACGTCACATTTGTGTTTGTAAGTTAAGGAAGTGCAAAGATGTCGAGGAGAAAAAAGTCAAAATGTCAAAAAATCATCGCAAGTCAAATAAATATTGACACTGCTAGGCAAGTGCAATTTCTTTATCTTTCATCTTGTTTCTTCCATCTTGTTATTTTGAATAATTGTTCGCTTCTAGTAGTTTGATTTTAAGAATTGTTTCTCTGCATCTTTATGTGAAAAAAAGTATTATTATTAGTATGTAGTACATAATAAATACATAGTACCTACACAGATTTCTGAATGTGTTACGAAAAACTTATGTATGTTGGAAAGAAATGTCTATGGCTCAACAGTTGAGAGATGGGAGGTTTTAGACAGAAATTCTATAGATATAATTATATACCTAGTGGCTAGAGTGAGAGTTCACTGACAATGCACAAGATGGGGTCATTAAGGGAGCATTGATTGATTGATTAACCTAGCCGCAACTCTTAATTGGGTAATATTGACCCATGGTGCGTGAGAGAGGGTTACGTTCAGTAGAAGAGGCTAAGAGACTGAAGAAGTTAATATAAACAATATTCAAAGATTTTTTCAAGTTCCTGTTTTCTTTCTCTTTCATTCATTTCCCACAATTTTTTTGGTTTGCTTATTAACTTAGGATCTGCTTGATTCAAGCAAAATATTTTGGAATAAGATGGATTTTAATGGCAAAAACAGCTGAAATGAGTGATTTATATAATACTGTTTTTTTTTTAAGTTTAAGGACTACAGAACAAATACCAAAGTAACAAAAATCTCGGTAAGTATGAGAAACCTCAAAGTTTTCTTTAACTCTGATAGTATGTACTAAATTTTATAAAGAAGTCTATCTCAGTAATAACCATAGAATTTGCAATTAAATTCAGTTGCTACAACAAAGGATGTAAATATTTCAATATTACTCCATTAATTTCTATGTACTTTCATTAATGTTCTATTCAATTTTTAAAATATCCCTTTTGATTTGAAAAATGTTCTATTTGAAGTAAAATGTTTATGAAAGAATGCCATAGTTGACAGTAGTTCAGTACTGAATTGTTTATATGTAGATCATTCTGAAATTAGGCATAAATGGATTGCTACAATATTGTTTTCACTCTCGAAGTTATAGATGTGAAGTTGGAACTAATATATTCCTGCCTGCTGAACATCTCAAACAACAGGAGGATAATATATTATAATAATTGCGTACAAAAGGTGTAAAACTCTAACAAATAAACACGCGTTAACATAAATTTACAAAAATATAACAGATTGTTTACAACAAGAGGGGAATATATTACACGCCGTATTTCAGAGTCACACATGATATTCGCTGGCTACCTGTGGGTGTATATCGTATAGAACAGCCAATATATTAGTGGTGTGCCACCTTGCAGTAAAATACATTTTTACCATCACTTGCCACTAGAAGACGTGTTGGAGTTTCACAATAGACAATATCAATTATTTGAATGTAAAATAAGAGTATGTTTGCTTAGGTCGGGCACTCTGCGACTAGTCTAGAAAATAAGTAGGTATAGTTAAGAGCAGAAAAATGAGAACTGTTATGGCCCTTGGAACATATTGAAGTAATCATTATGGCCTTAAGACTTCAAAGTTTGGAGACCCCTAACAAAGAAACATGGGTGTACCTCAGTCATCTCTATTATGGACAATTTGAATGACTCGTAAAATGAACTGATGAAAATAAACATATTTTTATTGATTTATAAACATAATTGTATGTCACATCTTATTTAAGCTGATACAAAATATTTTTGCTAATAAGTAAGTAGCATTCTTCTTGAATGTTATTTATTAATCTACAGAGCACAATACCTCTGGGTGTACGGGGAGATTTGATTGATTGATTGATTTCTAGGCTGACTCAGTATGATCATTTCTAGATAAAATTTCAAATCTTCGACCTTCACCTTAAACATAGTGATGAAAGATGGATAGACTAAAGACAGTTTTAGAATGAAGAACTAATCTAAAAATGTATACCTACTTATCAGGCATTGTTGACCCATTATGAACTAGGTGTGGTCAATAAGCGGTTTGTATATGATTGTGGTCTATAAAAGGACACACTAAGAATATTCAGCAAGTAATCAATAGCTACCACTAGAGGTGTCATTATTAATTTAAATATGATGACAGTGTGTTACTATTTATAAGCCACAATACGACAAGAAAGTGTTTTCACCCGTTTCAATGGGTTAATACTAATGATTTTATCCAAACGTCAGACTAAATAAACTGAAATTCGATCCATTTTGTTTTCTTTTTCCTCTAAAAACAATCTCGGTAACATTTTATCAACAGTTAAACATTCGTCAACTGATAGTTTTTTTGACATTTCTCTGATTTCATATCAATTTTATCGAAGTATTCATTTTTTTTAATTTGTAGTCCATTGACCTTAATAAGTCAAAGTTATTGACACAATATCGACCGCGCACTGACCCTGAAAACCGGATAAAAGTCAAATCGCCAAGTTGGGGTAAAGCCTCTTCAAATATACTTATCTTAAAGATGAATGACATGACCATCAATCAGAAGCCAAAATCTTTACCTATGGTCATGCATGTTATTGCACAGCCAGTCGGAATTCAGATTTACTCTGAAATTAGTATTTTTGATCTAACGACATCTTATGAGAAAAGTTGAGACAAAAGCTTAATTTGAATATGGAATTGGAAGGTACCTATGTACTTTATTTTAAAAAAAAAATATTGTATTGCTTGACATTTGTTTCTTGATTTAATGTTTGTGAAAGTGGAGAACATTTAGCTAACAAATTTTATTAGCAACTGCTAATTGTAGATAGTGCAAGCACATTAACTATAACCATTTTAAGTTTTCTCTATTTACTGCCTAGTGGCTAAGTCAAACACAAAATTTGTTTTCCCTTAAATAAAAGTGAAGGGGTTGCTCCATAATATTAAGTGACAAACATTGTATCTCTGTGGTAATACAATATGAAGCACTACAAGAGAGATGTAGAGTAGTACACAATTAACAAAAAGAAATATTCAAGTACACTTGTCTTGTGACGGTTCATACTAAATATTTGCTAAGTGTCTTTGCACTTTCTACATACATATTTTAATTACGTTTTATTTTCCTACAGTACGGTCATGTGTTGAAACTCACACAAACACATTACAAAATGATTGCTAAGTATGATTTTTGCAAAGACAATAAGAACACTTTGAAGTGGTTGGTAGACCAGCGGTTACAACGCCGCCTTTCGTACTGTTTCGTTCGGAGGTCGTGGGTTCGATCCCAGGTGCCAACCATCTTCCTCTTTCACGACACAGGCTTTTAGTAGCTTACTTTGAAAGAGTCAAAGAGTGTATTTGAGTTCACTTTGAGTGAGCAGCACCACTAGTATAAGTTTTCGATTATCGAAACGATCATCGAAAGAGTTTCGAAAAATTTCCATACAAAAATGATCGAATGATTCGATCGTTTGATTTTCGAACACCATTTGCACGCTAATAAGCGCTTATTAGTGTGCAATTAACTTTCGATTAAACTCGTACTAGCCCCACAGATTCATTTAAAAAAAAAGCTTGTCTTGTGAAACAAGAAGATAATTGAAAAATCATTAGGTTACCATTGCTTTTAACTATCGTCTGATGAAAAGAGTAATGTCACAAATCAGTTGTAATAAATTTCTCTGATGATTTAACACAAAATAATAATTAAGAGGGGATTCAAGGAAATGTTACGCGCAATAAAAGAGCATTTAATGCCTCTCAGCCACTGCATTTCAACTCGACTCTCACCTACAAGTGGAGGACCCTGTTACGTTGGCCCAAGCTGAAACGGCGGTTACATTCGGTCCCTGTGGATGCTAGGGTCAACAAGCCGAAGAGAGTACGGGGTGCCTTGCATGGCTGTCCAACATGCAGGGCATTTCCTACACCTGATTCCTTTCCTCCTGCCTTCTATGAGCCCTCCCATCCATATTCACCTAGTCCTATCATTCCGGAAGGAGTAAACCTTTCTGCCCAAAAATCCCCAATCCAAGGTGTCATTCGACCCGTGCCGAGGGATGCGTGACTAACGGGTAGGTTAGTAACTAACGGAGGCTCCCTGATACCAGGCAACCTCAGGGTGACTTTTTGCCTTACCCCTACATGCAGGGATCTGTAGGGGCGGACTTTTATTTCCCTAGTTCTGGCTATGGAGGATGTACATGGCACCTTTGTAAAGCCGACCTGGTGTGATGGATATAATAGGTACTTCCACATCAGTGGTCAAAGTGGACAAAAGTTCACATGATCAAAATAATTTGTTGCAACCGAGAGATGGGAATCCTGTTATACCTATCTTTCAAAAAGAAGATTAAGGAGACCTTTTGCGGAGGGCAGGAGCCGGGAAGAGGCACTGTCACTCTGCAAGAGGCCTCTGGAGACGTGGCACAATAAGAGGCAGCGCTCCACGAATTCATTGAAGGATGTCACAATAGATCTTATTGGTCGCGGTGACTCAAAGGGCATATGGTCCTTTGACCTTCTTTACAAAAAAAAAAAAGAGGGGATTGGCGCTGGGTTGGTCATATTACCCGCAAGCCAAACTACAAAAATGGATAAAACGTCTCTTGTGCTGGCGCCCTAGAACATCCCAAAAAAACCCCCAGACGACCCCAACTTGGATGGAGAGATGACCTGGTGAGGTTTGCGGGTGGGACATGGATGCAGAAGGCGCAGGATAGACAGGAGTGGAAGAACATGGAGGATGCCTCCGTTCAAGAGTGGACGGTTCAAGGCTGAGAAGAAGAAGACTAATTAAGATTTTATAAGAGGATATACCCAGTAGCAGGTCATAAACGTTGCGCAAGATCGAGCACAATGGAGAGCTCTTGTTGCCTCCCTATGCTCCTGAGTGGGGTGTAAAAGGGAGAATTGATTGATTGATTGCAACTGAATCACAAAGACGAATAAGGAGACTTCTTACGAAGGTCAGTAGTCAGAAAGAGATAGGTACAATAAGAAGCAGAGATCCATGAATGAGCTGAAGGATGTCACAACAGAACTATTTTGGTCCCAGTGACATGAAGGGCATAATGGTCCCTTGACTTTTATAAAAAAAAATGTCTTGGCTATGTCAACTTCATCCCTAGAAAATTGATACCTAATGTCAATTAGTTGGCCTTTTCAAACATTGATGTTAAAATTTGTCTTCATTTATGTATTCCGTGATACTTATTTCTGAAAGTTTTCAAAAAGTCCTCAGGTGCATAGACTCATTAGCAGCTTAATTGCAAATATGAAGAATATGTCCCGTTTCTTATTTCTCAAATAAATTTTGCTCGTAAAAACATATTTTTCAAAGTGTTAACCCTGTTATGAGCCAGTATCTCGCTGCGTATTAGGCAGCATAATCTGAATCAAAAACAGACTGGGTTCCATAGAGAATTAGTCACAGCAATTGAGATAAAACAAGTACCTCTAGTGGTCACCACTGTAACCTACCATTTGAACAACTCTATTATCTATGGAACAATATTATTTGGTAAGACCAGTAGACAACACCATAATATACCCATAACAAAGTGTAAATAAGAACATTAACTAAAACGGGCGTTTGTTATCTATTTCCGTCCACTCAAAACAGCAATTGAACACTGATAATATGAAATATATAAACATCCAAATAAAAGTATTATTTTTTACCCATTACGCTGTTTCAACGGAGGGGGTAGACAGAGAGTATATGGACTTCCATTATTTCTTATTCAGATAGACCTCTTTTGCATAAATTATTGTCTCTTATTCCTTAGTCTTGACGTGGTCCTTGAATATATACCACGGTTTGTAAACTATATTTTTATCTTTAGATTAAATTAATAGAATAGCTGGTGGAACGAATTGCCCCAGTCAAGACAGCCTGTAAGACCTATGTAATAGTAAAAACAAGTAGAGTAGGAAATACTGACTCAATTGGGAATCAAACTCAGGCCCTCCTGTTTGAATGTCAATAAAGAAGCGGCTGACATTCTAATCTTAAGATTTTACAAAAAATATAAAAAGAAATTAAAATTTAAATCGCTCTGTATATAGAAAACTTTGTTTTTTGAGAAATAACATTGAAGCGGTCGGTAGCCTAGCGATTCTGTCATCTTCTCTTTTGAAGTGAAGATCGTGGATTCGATACCCTGTGCTGACCATCTTCCTCTTTCACAACTCAACAAAGTGAAAGACGTTAAAAAAGTGTAGGTATTTGTGTTCACTTTGAGTGAGCTCAAGTTCATTTATAAAAACATAAAATGAAGGTATTTGTCAATTCCAAACAAACTGTTACCAAATCCTATTGTTATGTGCCAAGGGATAAATCAGCAAACATCGATATGTACGGTAGTCTTTTTATTTAAGTTCAATTAATTACATAACAATATTATAATTAGATTTACTACTATAGACTTAACTAGAGCGAGTGATCGCATAGTGATCTTAATGAAGTGCTTAATGTAATGCTAATGCCCTTCTTTTCTAAGTTGTATGGCTTATATACTAGAATAGTTCCTTATCTATTGGTACATTATAATGATAACTTGATACTTCCTGAACGAAGTGAAGAGAAAAACAGGATGCAGTTTATCATCCTTATCAAATAAACAAAATATTATGTTCCAACTTCTGTGGGAATATGGTACTTACAATTGATATTGTTTTATCATGAAAGTATCATATTACTTGAGACAAAAATATGTGTTATCAATATGAGCTTTAATAATTTAACCTATGCCCTCTATATCATAATTGAAAGCACTTGTGGGGAAGCGCTTATCATTATGTAGGTACAAAAACACATGGGCTTAGGACTGATATGACCTTCGGCCTCCATATCATTCCAGGATGCAGCTGCAGGGGAGTGTTATCTAACTTAAAATAACACTGTCACGGTCGGTCCATTACACCTCCCGCCCTAAGATGAGATATAACCGTGTTAGATCTCATATGATTTGATGACTCAATCGAGAACTCCGTCTCGGTCTTTGAGTTACTGTTTGTGTCTCTATCTCTTCAATGACTTCATCAGACATTGGTATTTCTACAACCTTATTTGAAACTCTGTTAGATTTCTTTAGTACATTAAATGTTATACAGTTTGTTATATTACTACAACAGTCATTTTTACTATTCCTTTTTTTACAATATCTATAAAATTTATATATAAGATATACAACTAATAATTTAAGTAAACTCATCATAATAAAAGAGAAATAATTATTGTTTACAATTTTCTTAAAAATATGCTCATCAGAGACATTCATATCATTAATTCCTTTATAAATGTCGTCAAGTTATGACTTGCGACTGCTAAATCATCTCGATTTAAATTATTTATTCTTGGGTAAATATGAGGAACATTAATATGCTTTATGGTATCATTAATTTTACAACAATCATCTTCTAAAATATTAAATGTTGGAGTAACTACTATAGGTAAAGTTATCTTCGAATCAATTTCATTTTTAACATTGTGTACAGTTGATACACTACTATAAATTACACAATTAGCTTTTACATTGACTATTCCAGTATTCTTCAAAATTACATCAAATGGATTATCTTCCTTGCATTTAAATGTTACAATTGTTTCTTTCGGTAATACATATATCCAATTATTTTCATTCAATTTATGCCAAACTTCATCAATATAATTTAGAACTCTAGTATTACAATGTTTTGGTATAAAGTTATTATTTGGATTTATTAATTCAATTTCGCATATAGATCTACCTTGAACAGAATATCTTGCATTATTTACTTTACATAATAATTTATCATCAATAGTTTGTTTACAATCACTTAAATCTTCGAATACAATATATTGGTTTCTATTATCAGACAAAGCTAAGTACTTTATAGAAGGTAGAATAAAAACATAAAAATTATCTGGTCTTTTCATTGGTAAGGATATCAATTCATATAAGTTATAATTTAAATAGTTACATAATGGATTTGATAAAACAAAAATTAATCTCGACCCATCTACTGAATAAACCTTTAAACTTACAATAGATAACAATTTATCAACGTTCTTTAAAGATAATGGCATTGGGTAGGTCAATGAATTTGGTAAGTATGGTGTTGACTTAATTAACTCATCTAAAAATTGATTAGGAGTCAAAACAAATGGATGCACCATATTATTACGAGCAAACATAATTGAATTTGTGATCTGTGAATATTCATTTTCTAACTCAGTTGCAATTAACATTAGATTAGTTAAATGATTTTCTATACCTAATTCACTTTCAATATTAAATACATGTTTATCAACTTCTTCAGCAAATGCTTTAAATTTATCAAAGTTTTTATTAAACAATTCTTCATTTGCATTTAAATTACTCATGGTGGAATTAAAATTTACAATAGCTGTTTTTACTACTTGAACTTGTTGTTTTAATATACTATGTAGTTCATTTTCATCTTTGTGTAGCTTATCAATGATATTATTATAATATATAGCATCATCGGAATCAAGTGTACCAAATATCGTTTTAAAAGTTTTACCGATAATATCGAGCCATGCTCTTTTTTGCCTTTTTGGTTCACTTTGTACTACTTCATCTAACACTATTTGTTTCTTATTTAAATCAGTAACAATTTCACTTAATATTTTGAATGTTGGATAACACATCTTTAATTCCTTATATATACTCTGATTACATATAGATTCAGTTTTCTTATGAACTATATTAACTAAATCTAGCTTGTCTTTATACCCCTTTAAATCTAAAAATGTAATGAGATTCCAGTTACCTTCTTGAATATTTAAGCTATGTATATGATTGTAATAAATACCAGAGGAAGATGGTATCTCCTTCCAAGTAACGTCATCGTTGGCACCAGCAACCATGTTAATGCCATCTCGTGTCATTGCACTAGAGGCAATGTAGAAGATTACGAGGAATCTGCAATAATTGCACGTTTTAATCTATTTAAATGTACTTTAACCCTTTTATTTTTTATCAATATAGTGCAATTAACATTAGAATTAATTTCAACAATCTTATAAGGTCCAGCATAATTCTGCGAGAGTTTTTTGCACCCTCTAGGTTTGGAACCATCATTTCGCAAATATACCATATCACCTACATCAAATTTTTCATTACAAGCTACCTTTTTATCGTAGTTTTCCTTAGACTTATGTTTACTATCTAACAAATTATTAATAGCTATTTCATGCGATTTGTTAAGACGATATTTTAAATTGTCTACATAATTCTCGTATGTGTAACGGAATTCTGGTTCTTGAACAATATTACTAGGTAAATTTGGTTTGTTCCCGAATACTAACTCATGAGGTGTAAATTTCGTCGACGTATGAGGCGTCGTATTAAAAGAAAATATAGCAAAATCAAGCCATTTGTCCCAATCGGTTTGGGTCTTGGTAATATAATGTTTGAGATAATCTGCTAACGTAGCATGCGTGCGCTCAAGAGATCCGTTAGACTGTGGTCTATACGCGGTGGTTTGTAATTTTTTAATCTTAAACATTTTACTTACTTCTTTTATCAAGTTTGATGTGAAATCAGCACCTTGGTCGGTTAAAATAGAAGAAGGAATACCGTATCTACAAATAAATTCTGTGACTAATTTATCCGCGATAGTTACAGACTCGTGGTTTGGTATTGCATGAGCCTGGGAATACTTTGTTAAGTCGTCTTGAATCGTCAAAATATATTTATTCCCGTTTTCTGTTAGCGTCAATGGACCCACAATATCCATGCAAATTTTCTCGAATGGTTTACTAGAAGTGGAAGTGATTTCCATCGGTTGTGTGTAATTCTTTCGCGAGATTTTGTTTTTCTGACAAGATTCACATTTTGATATGTATTCTTTTATATCGTTTTTCATCCCCTTCCATTGATATTTCATTTTTATCCTATTATAAGTTCGATGAAAACCTGAATGACCACCTGTTGGACTATCGTGATTTTCTAACAATATATCGTTAATTTTTTCCTTATCCGGTGTCATTATTCTATCGCTACAAATAGTTATCTTAATGTTACTATTTCTAAAAACATAGTGAATAATTTGCCTAACCTTTTCCCATTTTAAATTATTATTAATACCTAATTTTGGAAAAGAAATTGAGTCTATATACTCATTAACTAATTTTTCTTTAAACTTTATTAAAACATCAAATAAATCCTTATACGATAATGTTTCCCAATTATTTTGCCTATTAACTAGCATATATATTTTGTAATTACTATCCTTATTAGAACATTCTAAGATGTCTCCTACGTTAATTGTTTTGATTTTCAATTCGTTTAAATTTTTAACAACGTTTTCAATGTTAAAATCGGACAATTCGTCACCCATTTCTAAATCCCCTGATGTGGAGAAGCACACGTTATCTTTCCTAGATAACAAATTATCATCAACTTCTCTAAAATCATAAATGTTAGGGTCTAATTTTAAGCTATTAAATTTCAAGAAATCCTCGTAAGTATCCCTGTCTATATTCTGAATATGCAATATATTAGATTCCGGTAATTTGATCCTTGATAAAGAATCAGCATTAGAATTCAATTTACCCTTTTTGTATATGATTTCGTAATCATACTCTTCTAACCTCAACTTCCATCTGACTAACCTAGAACTTGGATCTTTAACATTAAACAACCATTTTAACGGTTTATGGTCCGTAACGATTATAAATTTTCTACCATAGAGATATGGGCGAAAATGTTTGACACCATAAATGATGGCTAAGAGCTCGCGCTCCGTGGTTGAATAATTTGTCTCAGCTCTATTCAGAGTTCTAGAAGCAAAAGCTATAGGTAGGTCGTTATCATCTTTAAATTGACTTAATATTGCTCCGACAGCAAAACTACTGCTATCAGTTGTCAAGTAAAATGGTTTAGAAAAATCTGGATACTGTAATATGGAATCTGCAGTTAACTTATTTCGCAATATATCAAAAGCGTCTTGTTGCTCTTTACCCCAACTAAAAGCTATTTCCTTTTTTAACAACTTAGTTAATGGTTTAGTAATGGTACTAAAATTTTCTATAAATTTTCTATAATAACCCACTAATCCCAAAAACGATTGAATATCCTTAACACATGAAGGTATTGGATAATTCACTATAGCATTTATCTTTCCCGGGTCTGGCTTCACACCATTTTCCGTAATTATATGCCCTAAATATGTGACTTCTTGTCTCATAAATTCACATTTATCAGGTTGCAATTTCAAATTATGTTTCCTTAATATATTAAATATTTCATTTAACCTATCCTCATGCATTTTTACGTCGCTCGCGTAAATAACTATGTCATCGAGATAGACAAAACACCTAATTCCTTGAATACCTGCAAGTATGTTATTCATTAACCTTTGAAAGGTTGCAGGAGCATTTTTTAGCCCGAATGGCATTCTATTATACTCATAATGCCCCAATGGAGTTGAGAAAGCAGTTTTCTGAGAATCTTCCGCTTTCATTGGTATTTGGTGGAACCCCGAAGCTAAATCTAATGTTGTAAAATACTTGGAATGACCTAACTGATCTAATATATCGGATATATTAGGTAATGGGTACGCGTCACCTACAGTTATATCATTAAGTTTCCGATAATCAATTACGATTCTCCACTTCTTTTTACCAGAAGCGTCATCCTTTTTCGGAATTACCCATAGAGGTGAAGACCATGGAGACGTTGACGGTCTAATAATTCCTTGTTGCAACATTTTATCCATTTGGTTATTCACTTCAGCTTTATGTATTTCCGGATATCTATAAGACTTTGTAAAAGTTGGTCCATTACTCCCGGTGTTTATCTCGTGATAAATCGAAGACGTGTGTGACAACTCGTCACCTTCCAAATAAAATACATCATTGAAATTATTACAAATATTCATAACCGAGGACTGTTCCTCCTGATTCAAATGTTCTAACCTTAAATTATTTTTAAGTTTTTCTAACCTTTCTCTATCGCTATTTATGCGAAAAACATTACCCTTTTTATACTTTTTATTCGATTGTTCATTACAATCACTTTCTAACAATATCGCTTCATTTTCATTAAACTTTTCTAAAAACAAATTACATTCAGTTATTTTTACTGACCGTTCTAACGTATTTAGAACACTTGCGAAAGCTTTCCCTTGTTGATCGACCTTACATATTCCTTTACTTAAATAAACCCCCGGAATAATTTCTTTTCCTGGCAACATGCCTTCTTTAATTTCTGGGTTCAAAACATTAACTTGCACAATCGTTTCCGAACGCGCCTGCACTACCATGGCTACACTTTCCTTGACAATATCCTTGTCTTTGAAATGGAAAGGTATACCTGTAGTACCAATAAACAATTTATTATTTCCGTAGTCGATCCTTGCTTTCGTCTTTTCCAAAAAATCTGAACCCAACAATCCATCGAGTGGAACATCTGTATTGGCGGGCAATAAGTGCATTTGATGGGTAATAGATTTTTCCTTAACCCTTAAGGTTAAATTAACGACACCCAATGTTTGTGCCGATCCCGAGGTTATACCCCTCAACATGATTTTCTGTGAATCATCATATACCGTTTTATCTTTAATAGATGACGGTCTCACTAGGCTTATGTCAGCCGCGCTATCTATCAATAATCTTAACCACTTATTTCTTGATTCGTCTACACAAATATTTATGTAAGCGGTAACTTGTCCTATGCTAAGTGACTTACTAATATTTACTAAACTTCTATTAATTTTTACTTTATTTTCCGGTACTATTCTGCCTTCAAACTTTCGACTACCTTCACCCCGGCAGCGGATGAATGGTTTTGAGAGTTTAAATTCTTGGGATTATTTTCCAAGAATTTTTGATATTTATAGCATTTACTTTTAACATGACCAGCTTTTTTACAAAAATAACAAATGATTTTGTTATCTACCCTAGCATTTAAAATACGCGGTTCTTTAAGTTTTTTGAAACACTCAGCCGTGTTGTGATTACTTCTTTTACAAATGTTGCAATATTTATTTTGAATAAATTGTGACGATTTGGTAGTTTGAGGGAAAAATTTCTCCTCAGCCGTTGCCATTTGGGCGGCTTCTTCAAACGTTTTAGGCTCTCTGGACCTAAGTATTTGAACGTACTGGGGTTGAACACCCGTGAGAAATGCGTGAAGCGCAATATCCTTGATAACTGCACTTCGGCCTATCAGTTCGTTTGGATCTATTGTTTCTGATTTGGCAGCCCGAGATAGATTCGCGTAACATCGATCTATCTTTTGAGTAAATTCGGAGATTGACTCATTCCTACCTTGTTTACAAGTTTTTATTTCGCTCAATAGCTGTATAAATGATTGTGTTCGACTAAAGTTTTCTACAAGGAATTCTTTGCAGCCTTTCCAATCGTTTATTTGCCTACAAGATATGACAGCTTCAGCTCTACCCTTGATTTTACCCATAATTAAATTAAACAATACATTCTGTTGCCATGGGTCAGCTAACTGCATGGCATAATCGCAATTTCTGATAAATGAGTTGAGTTTTTCCGGTTCACCATGAAAAACTTCAATAAACCCAGTTAAAAACCCTAATGTCACTTTCCGTTCGTAATCAATTTTTTCTTCCTGTTTAACAACATTTGCTTTATTTTCCATTTTAATTTTGTTTATTGTTTACTAGCAAATTAAAAGTCTTTAAAAAATCAATGAAGTTAATATTAATTTTTCAAAACAAACTGCTTAATATCAATCAATCAATAGTCAATTCAAATAGCAATAACCCAAAAATCTAAATATTAATTATTATCAAAATCAAATAAGTACAGCAATTAATTTAAAATTAAAATTTATAACTAAAATTAAAACTAACTTAATTAGACTAACCGGTACATATCCAGGATTGCTTCTTCTTCCTTTAGCAGCTATCAGGACGTCTTGTGTTTGGACTGTAGATTTCTTCTAATGTGGCTTCAGCACGGGTCGGCTTCACCAGATCCGTAGCTCAGTCGGTTGTATACTCTCTTGCAGCAGCAGCAGGCAATTGGTATCGGTTGACCCAACGATTCAATTGTGAAGGTTTGCGACAGCGGTCCAGCAACTTATCAGCAATAATCGATGTTGGCACTATGAAGTTCTTCCAATTGTCTAAATCGCCTTAAGCAGATTCAAGACAAACAGTCGTACAATCGGTCTTTATTGAATAAATTCTTGATGAAAATAATTTCGCGACGATTATTTCATCCCTTTCTTCTGACACCACTTTTTATTGTTATGTGCCAAGGGATAAATCAGCAAACATCGATATGTACGGTAGTCTTTTTATTTAAGTTCAATTAATTACATAACAATATTATAATTAGATTTACTACTATAGACTTAACTAGAGCGAGTGATCGCATAGTGATCTTAATGAAGTGCTTAATGTAATGCTAATGCCCTTCTTTTCTAAGTTGTATGGCTTATATACTAGAATAGTTCCTTATCTATTGGTACATTATAATGATAACTTGATACTTCCTGAACGAAGTGAAGAGAAAAACAGGATGCAGTTTATCATCCTTATCAAATAAACAAAATATTATGTTCCAACTTCTGTGGGAATATGGTACTTACAATTGATATTGTTTTATCATGAAAGTATCATATTACTTGAGACAAAAATATGTGTTATCAATATGAGCTTTAATAATTTAACCTATGCCCTCTATATCATAATTGAAAGCACTTGTGGGGAAGCGCTTATCATTATGTAGGTACAAAAACACATGGGCTTAGGACTGATATGACCTTCGGCCTCCATATCATTCCAGGATGCAGCTGCAGGGGAGTGTTATCTAACTTAAAATAACACTGTCACGGTCGGTCCATTACACTATCACTGATTTTACAGGAAAGAGAGTGTGCACACACTAAAATGTCATCAACATTCAAACCTCACACACACTATGATTTTCATATTTAATCTTTATCATCCGTATTCCGTAACAGGCCTTCTTCCGCTATGTCATAACTAAGACATGTTTTTAAACGCTCCACGCATTTTTATTACAAAACCAGACATCTGAAGATTAAACAGCGGGTTCAAATCAGAAGCTAACCTTGCAAAGAAAAAAGCTGTGTCCCTTATGCGGTGTTCAGACGGGGTGATGTAAGGCCAGACGATTTCGCTTGCATAAAAAAAATATCACTCGGTCGCCCATTGATCGTCTGATGTGTTCACACGAGTCCACCGACATACATTCAATCTGTCAGGTGCGCTGATTGTTTTAAAAATGGCGGACGTCGAGGTAGAAGTCGCGGTGTAATTGGAGTTAGTTGAAAATATTGTTTTAGACGATATAAAAAGACTCCTAATTGAGGAAAAATGACAAAAAAAACCCAGATATTGGGTGCGGAATTGGATTCTAAGGAAAAATAAATTTAGAGCAGTGCTGTCAACTGTCAAGAAACAGAACATACGAAGGCCGCGCATATTTGAGCATGCGTGAATCGTTCCACCAGATACAAAAGTTGAAAGGCGTTCAACTTGAGACGATATCGCTTTCAACCATTTTTATCGCTTGAGATTTATCGACAATCTGTTCACACGGTTCAATTGGCTGGCGATATTTTAGTGTCCTGGCGATATTCGCCTCGTCTGAACACCGCATTATAACAACATAAAAAACTCATTACAGTTCAATCTAAGGACAATGTTAATCGCTCATTATAAAATCTTCACGCCTCTGTACACAACTAACTATCAGACACATAGAAAATACCAGTTGAGAGTAGGTTTTTTTTAGAGTAGGTTTTTTTTTCTAATACAGCCAGTAAACAGTATACAGAATAATAATAGTGGCTACGGCAGATTTAACTAGTTGTAGATCCACTTATCAGATGTTCAAATACACAATAGAACGTGCAAACATCTCATCTCGGGAGATGTGTGTGTGCGTTTAACGTTACTACAAAAAAAAAATGAAAAAAAATTACGTGTGATGTGATAATTGATATGCGTGGTTACAAAGTCAATTTGTAAGCAAACATTTGTCCAAAACGGCCTTCTTGTATTCTGCACTACGATATAGCTGAACCAGGTCTATATAAACGATTGACTCTTACTAAAAAAGATTGGAAGATTTCTTGATTGACTGACAGTGCATGTTCAGACAATCTTTTCAAATCGTTTGTTAAAATTCACTGCTGTGTAACAAGACATAAAACCATCCCAAAAAATTCTTAGTAGCCAAGCTTTTATAGCTTTTTAATTCTATAAAATACTAGATGGCTCTTGTAAACTTTGTATCATCTACATCTTAAGCCTGTCTACTTCATTTCCAGTAAATAACAACCACAAAAACAATGATCGTTTGTTGTGACAGGTAGGGATATGAGTTAAAAATAGTTGAATTAAAAAGAACACACATTAATTTCAATTCAACGTCCGTATCTACCATGGTAAGCAGCGCTCAACAATTTTTTTTAACAAAGAAATTTTCAACCATATTTCTGTGGTGGCATGGTAAAAAGCATTAGGTAAGTCGCGTTTTTCAGCATTTTGAGTTATATGCGCTACATCATACATTATCACAAACAGAACAAAGTTCAAAAGCACAAGTTTAAAAAATCTACTTATAAAGGATTTAAAAGCATTTTTTCATTCCGGCATAACTCAATATTAATTTTGTTTGGCAAGGTAAAACGACTCGCGTCGAGTTTTGTCTA
Organism: Mystacides longicornis; assembly: GCA_963576905.1. Lineage (NCBI taxonomy): Eukaryota > Metazoa > Arthropoda > Insecta > Trichoptera > Leptoceridae > Mystacides > Mystacides longicornis. The sequence continues at coordinate 10,486,862 of OY756427.1, read as the reverse complement.
CCACGAGGTAAAACGGTGTTGTCTACGATAGAGCTCTCGTGAGAAGCCCTTCTTTTAAAGTGAACCTTTTTAAAATGTGTTTAAATAATGTATTGTGTGGACGTTGTGGCATTCATTATCTGTCGACCAATCTGTTTACAACTTTCGTTGTTTTTATTGTTAAGCTAGACAATAGATCGGTAATACTATCTGTATATTATTATTTTTTTAAATATTTTTTCATTGCTATTATAATACTATTATAATTAATATAATTTAAAGAAAGTCGGGTTAGTACAAACTCTTATATCAACAACTGATGACTGATTATGCAGTTTGATTTTTGAATAGTATGAACAAACCACTACGGGCTTACGACCACCTTCTAATGTTATTTCGAAGGTTGGATTAGTGTGATCACTTTACGTTAACAACGTTGGCCATTAGGTCGTAATGTTCAAATTTACGAATATTCATCTGTTTATTGCAATGGTTTGATGACTTCAGAGAAGAAAGGAACCCCCTTTGTCTGAAGAAGTGTAATAATATGTTGGAACCTACACTGCGCTTGATTTTGTGCAGCTTTTATGACCTCTTCCCAAACAGTGTTCAAATTCCTCAGCTCTGCTTTGAAGGATCGGTACATTGTGAGAGAGGGTTTTCTTAACAAAGATAATAATACCTATAATTGACTAATTTCATTTTGTTATTCAAAGAATAATCTTCATTTTTTATTACTTTACAATATTACATTCTGAGCAAAAAAATACTGATGTTCTGGGAATGCTATGCAAAATAATAATAGGTAAGCTAAAAAATTACTAATTTTATGAAGAATAAAAGGTAAGTGTTGAAAAATAATATAAAAATAAATAAAAAAATATAAATAAAAATAAAAAAAAATTTATAATAATATAAAAAAATGTTGTAGTATAAATTAGCTTGTGATAGAGAGTAACTGGGTATATTTTCTTGTAAAATTTGACCTAAGTATAACATTTTTCAACCCATGAGACAAAATTGTCGAGGTAGAAAGACATGCATTATAAATAAAGCATATAAACAAAGAAATATTGAAGAAATAAATATGAGTAATCGTATAGAGAACCCTTTTTAACGAAGTGAATGCATCAAAGTTGACCCATTTTATTTGTATTTAATAATTATTTGACAAAAATGAAACCTCTTAAAATACTGACAAGTAAATCCGCCATACTGAGAAATGTCATTCCACTGACTTAATGCCTTTTACCATGCCACCAGATTTAATAGCTGGTAATTTGAAGTTGTAATGACCACAAATAACAAAAATACTAATAAATATCGAGGGCACAAAATTTGCATCAAAATGTCAGATTAGATATTTTATACGGAAAACAAAGTCAGTTTCTGAGGTAAAATCAAGAAGATAACAATGTCTAACAAACTCATATCATATTGACAAAGTATAGGGATGATCCCAGGTGCCGACCATCTTCCTCTTTCATGACACAAACTTTAAGTAGCTGTGAAAGAGTCAAAGAATGTATTTGTGTTCACTCTGAGTGAGCACAGATTCGTTTAAAAAAAAGTGGGTACTTGATGCTTCTATGATTGTAGACAATATAGATAAAATTTATAAGAATATTCATCAAATGGTTACAAAGAAACAATTACAGTAAAAATAAACAAGTTTTATTAAAATAAACCGAGCATAAAGATAAAAATAAGTAATCAATCGAGGAAAAAAACAAATGGATATACTCTTCTTTCCGCTTGCATAGAAAAACGTAAGATAAATATACATCTCTTCTTCATAACCCTTAGCATGGTTACAAATAATCTTGAAACAATCTTCCGAGGATAATAACAATGTTAAATATCGTTTTCTTTTTGTATCTGAATTCACAAAATAATAATAAGTAGTCTTAAGAATAATAAACTAGTGGGAATATTAAAAACAAGGTTGGCAAGAAGCAAAATAGTACGGAAGAGCGAGAAAGCAGTACACGAACCATGCATGCTCAACTCAATATATGAAATATTGCAGTTTGGTTGGCGGCTAGGTGGGCAACAGACGAGATAGTTTACATTACGTTGTATATTTAAAACTGCTAAACAAAACAAAACTTGGTTGCCAGAAAAACTGCGACAATAACACACGCTGAATCCGTTGATTTATTATTATATTAGTTGCAAACTATTATTAGATATCGTTCAATGTCTGATTTGATTCCCCAAATTATAACAAAATCGTGATATACTTATATGCTAGGCTCAAAGAACGAAACCTCTCATTGAGTGAAAAAAAAAACAACCCACAATGCATGCAATTTCATAAAAAAACTATCAGTTTAACCTTTTGGAATTAGGCACAGAAAGAGTAATTAATTGTTGAATTGTCCTATAAAAGGTACTTATTTTATTTAACTACGTTGGAGACTAGTGGTGACATTTGATAATTCTTCCCATAACAACAGTTGTATGTAAGAAAAACGTTTCCTACGGACCATTGTTATTATTGTCATAGAAACCATTGACTAAAGTTATGATTTCTTAGGAAAGAGTTATGGACGAACTAACCAATAATTATCAGGATATGTTCATTTTATGGCCCATGATCAGCGCACAGATGTTCAAGCTTGAAAATGACATAAGACTGTAACGCTTGTGGACGTTTTATTCGCTGGGTAGGCATTTTCGTTCTTTGAGCCTAGCATATATTTTTAAGAAAGAAAAAAAGCTTAATATAGCCAGCTTAAGTTAAGCCTAGAGAACAGTTGGTGTATATTGGAGTAATAGGCAGTTAGGTTGAATCGCATTACGAAAAATAAAATAAATATATAATAAAAATACTCACAAAGAGTTTTAATACAAAACGTTATTCAACATTACTAGCTGGTCTTCCACCTTCATATATTAGCGAAAAGTTAGAATAATGAATGCCTTTACTTTTCTTTACACCACCTGCAACGAGCTCAAAATCATAAAACAACCCAAATATAGATTCTTGTGACTTTTTACAGGATCTAATCTCTTACAAATGCAAGGAATTAGTAGATAAAACAGATCAAAATAGCTTATGTTTATGGGAGCGATATGATTACTCGCAAAATCTTTATATCTATTGCTACTTTAAAAACTTTTGGTCATTCTAGAACTAAAATAAAAGAACTTTTGGATAGGATGTTGAAAAGTGTATTTTCCGCGTCTCAGTGGATTTGATTGCACAAGGGAGTGGAGTGTCAGTCAGAAAAAATAAAATCAGTGAAACCATTATTGCATTTCGTTTGTATTATCTCATCTAACAACATTTTGGTAAAATTGATTTTCAGCGTCCTGAACATTTCTATTCGAATTATCCACAACTGTCATTTCTTATGACGTTTCCATAGATTTATATATAAAGGTATTTTTAATATATTGTATTACTTTAAATAAATTCGGGGGAAAGCGTGCCCAAACCCCCCCCTATAATTAAAACCTAATCTAACCTAACCCAATCATATAAAATAGTAGAAAGCTTGCTAACGCAAAATAAAATTGAACACTAATACAATAAAATATCTACGGAAATGCCAAACGTCATAAGAAATGACAGTTGTGGATAATTCGAATAGAAATGTTCATGACGCTAAAAATCAATTTTGCAAACATTTTTATAAAAGTGATCATACAAAACCATCACATCTTTTAAAAGGTAAAACTCGCTAAAAATCAATATTATGATTTATAGAGGTAAGTATAATGAATACCCAAGTAACTAAAATTCCAGTGTAACGAAACCATTAACCTGTCGTTAACCCAAAAATCTCCTCATTCTACATAATATATGTACAGTTTAATGAATTTTCAGAAGTGTTACAAAACGATTTTCTTTTGACCCATGAATTTCATGTAGACAAAAATACTTTTCAGATATAAATGTCAGGATGTTTATTAATTCGCTGTAAAGTGAGTGATACAGTAATTGCTGTAATGATGCTAGTTTTAATAGACTAATTTACATACATATCTCTTGCATATATGATTGTATTTGTACTAGCTGAGCTACATCCATCTCCATAAATATGCATGGTAGCAGTGTTACTTCTCATATCTGATCAATGGTTATTGCAAAGGTTTTATGCACTATAACTAGGTTACACATTATTAATATTCCAACAGCACTCATACCATTTAACAATATTAACTCTTTCTAAGACTAATAGGGGAACTTGACATCATTTCAATCTAAATATTCGTTATTTCTACTAATTTACAGTAATATTGGAAATTTTGACGGTGATAAGACTAAAATATGGGCCAATAAGGAATGTGTGTTCTTCATTAGGAACATGGCATATCATGTTTTCGTGAGAATTCTGTTAAAATGAGGACATACCTTCTTCGTCTGACATGACAGATTCGTCGGGAGTTGCAGCGGCGGCCGCAGCTTGGGCGTTAGCGGCCCTATTCTCCTGCAACCTGGTGAAAAATTCCACGGCAAAATTGATAACATCTCCAGGTTGCTCCAGCAGATAATTGATAGTAAACTCCAGCAGTACTTCTCTGAGATCATCGGGTACTTGAATTCGGCCCGTTTGACATCTTCCTCCAGCCGTCGTTCCGCTGCCGCTTTTTTGACTTGAGCTCACCTGACTACTCCCTTGATGGCTCATTTCACGCTCGCTCATTTTTTTACGTTTTCACACAACCGATTTGCGACAAAAATCGCTACACAGTACCCAAAGTTAGCACTTGAATAATAATGAACGAGCCATTTGGTTCAAGGATTACTGACGAGACCAATATAAGAACACAGACTGATATACAAGCACGATGGATAAAAGCAAATACGATACCATAAACTACTCAAATAAATAATAATAATATTGCACACTAATTTTATCTTTTTCTAAATTACATTTAACACACTTTGATCCCAATATCCTAATTCCACTGCCTGACAATCCGAATTTTCTACGAACCTTCACTAAAGATGGTGGATTTTAGATTCCATGACAAAATGTTGCTAGTTGCATATTCTTGAACTATTATTAGAACACTGTTTGCGAAGAAAATAAAATTGAATTGTAAAGTAAGACAATTTTATGCTATAAGTTTTAGTGGTGAGAAGATCATTTGAAATAACTTAATTTAATAATATACCTAGCCCAGAGATCCAGTATGTTATATATTCATTTTCTGGAATAAAATAATACCATAGTCTTAGAGTAAGAGAGACCATAGTATTGTTTTCGAATGGCAACTCTAACACAAAACGTTCGCGGAAGGTGAAGAAGTATTCCATTGATTTTCCATATTTTTATAAAATACTTATTTTAAAAATGAAATACAAATTGGAATGAAAATATGATAAACACTCATTACGAATTTTAAAAGTATTATAGTCAATTTACGAAGTACTAAAGTATTTATTTACATTTAGCTGATTATGCTTTAATTTCAATTGCACAATTAAAGTCAATTTATAATTTATATTTTTACCGCCATATTTTATGTGTAACTAGAAGAATTAAATATCGTATAATATGAAAGATAATAATAATAATGTTTGAACCTCCATAATAATATATTTCTTTAATTAAATGCTTGAATGTGCTTAAGGGGAAGCAATGCCTTCCTTTTCTAGGCAATTATGCTTTTTTCAGTGATCTAGCATTCAATTGTGCAACATTGTTTTACTAACTTCGTATCGATCTTTTCTAGAATGAAATAATTGAGATATTATACCACATAGTTTGTTCCACTTTTGATGTTCTTTACATTAATGAATGGGTGAAATATTACTTCGTTAACCTTTTATCTGTGATCCTGGAAAATGTAACGGATTTTTTTGGCATTAGTAAGCTGGAAGCTCTTTCTAAATGTTTGAAATAAAATATATAAATCTTCTTGATATCTAATAAATTTCTGATTTTATACTGCCTTCTTTTTTTCTCAAACCGAAAAAGTGACTACGTCAAATACTACGTATAAATGTATTTTTTTTTTCTATTTAGTTTTCATTTTTATAGTGATTTTTGTACTTTGTTTCATTTTTAAACCATAGGCATTCACAAATGGAACCAAAGACTATAGAAAAATATTGACGAAGCCCTAAATGCACGAAACATTCCAATGTGCCATGCGCATGCGCCATATTTTGCCGTTTAAAATGACAAGTCGGCGGCAATTGAAATGTCACATTTTATCATAACATGGGAAACATTGTTTCTTTCTGTATTACTTATGAATGAAATAAATTCGAGGTTTTAGCTGAAAGGGTATAATTTTGTCGCTCTGACTCTCTTAACATGACTGAATCTTGTGTTGTTATATATATACAATTCAGCCATATACATTGTTTTTGTTGTATAAAGGATTATTGTTGCATGGTGTTTTTTATGAAGAGAATAAAAAGTGCTTGAAAAGGCAATCTCGTTTTCTTGCTCCTAATCCAACCTCTTTCAATAGGTTATGGACCCAGAAAGTGGCTTAAAAGGAGCAAGGTTTGGTCTCTTAATCAGCAGACCATCAAACCATTCGATGGAAATGGTTACATATACTGGAAATATAGAATTAAAATAGTACTGGAGCAGTATTCAGTGTTAGAAGGATCCACCAACAGATAGCACTTTAGTTGACTTCAAGAAGTGTGATGTAAAAGCCAGAAGTATTATCACACAATCTTTGGCTGATAATGTTTTAGAAACAATTGGATAAACAAACTGCTAAAGAAATGTTTGAAGTATTGGAAAAGACTTATGTGAAAACTGGTATTGGAAGACAAGTAGATCTTCAGAAAAAGATAAGAAATTAAAAATTTTGTCCAAAGAAGCAGTCCCTTCGTGAGTATATAACTGAATTTGAGAATTGTGTAAATGAATTGAAAAGTTGTGGTGGAAACGTATCGGACAGTGAGGTGGTTTCAATGTTGTTAGCCTCAATGCCAGACAACTACGATGCAGTGACAAGAGCCATTGACATACTATTCAATAAGAACCCAGGTGACGTTGATATCGAATATGTAAAGAATGCACTAATGCAAGAAGAACTTCGACAAGTGAATATCAAGAAAGTTGGAAGTAGTGATGAACCTGTAGTTTTTAACGCAAAGAAGAAGTATCCTTCACAAGACAAGTGGAAATTTAGTAGCAATGCTCAGTTTAAGTTTAATTGTTATAACTGTGGAAAACGAGGACACAAGAAGAGTGAATGCAGGTATCAGAAAAATAAAGTAGAAAAGTGTAACCTAGTGTCAAATCAGAACAACAAGCTATCTTTCTTTGCAACCAATGATAAAGATGAAATCTCCGAGTGTTTATTTACAGGTAATGTCATTTCTTTTATTGTGGATTCAGGTGCTACAGATCATATCGTTAATGACAAGGTGCCTTTAATTGAAACAAAGAACATCTATTCAAGAATAGCAGTAGCAAAAAGAGGAGTAGAACTTGCGGCAAACTTGAGTGGAAATCTAGAATTGCAAACGCAAGAAGGAAGAGATGTATGTTTACAAAATGTTCTCGTATGCAAAGACATTGAATACAATTTACTGTCAGTGGTGAAAATTCAGAAACATGGCTATAAAGTAATATTTGAAAAAGAAAATGTATTTATACTAGATGGTAAATCCAACATAGTCGTAATGGGAAATCTAATTGGAAACTTTTATTTTATTAAATTTCAAATGGAGAACAAGAATTCAAGTCTAGTATGTGACAGTAATATTTTACATAGGCGAATGTGTCATTCTTCATACTTTCCAGCGGGAAAGGATTGTGATGTTTGTATTCGTGGAAAACTCACAAGAAAGTCTTTTAAAACTATACCTACAGAAAAGAAACCTAAAAGAATACTAGAAGTTATATCATCTGATGTAACAGGACCAGTTACCCCTTCAACTCATGATAATAACAGGTATTATGTATCATTCACTGATCATTTTTCTCATTTTACTGTTGTGTACTTGATTAAACAGAAGTTAGAAGTATTTGACAAATTTAAAGAATATGAAGCGATGGTAAAAGCTAAATTTGGAAAAGGTGTATGTAGACTTCGCTGTGATAATGGAGGTGAATATAGTTCAAAAGAGTTTAAGAAATATTGCACAAGAAATAGAATTCAAATTGAGTATACTATACCAAGAAATCCGGAGCAGAATGGCGTAAGTGAAAGATTAAACAGAACATTGATGAACAATGTCCGTTGTATGTTGTTGGATACAAATATGAGTAAAGAATTCTGGGGAGAAGCCATTAGAGCAGCAACGTATGTACTTAATAGAACACCCTCAAACTCTATTGATAATGGAAAATGTCCAGCAGATATTTGGTATGGTTATAAATGTCCAACTAATAATATAAGAGTATTCGGTTCTCTAGCTTATGCACATATATCAAAAGAAGACAAAGAAGGAAAATTGGATCCAAGATCTAAACCAATGTTAATGGTGGGATACAGTCCATATGGTTATCGTTTGTGGGATATAGAAAGAAAGAAAATAATTATAGCATGTAGTGTAAAATTTGTTGAAGAAAGCAATTCTAACATATATGAAGACGTATCAATTATTGTACCTACACGCGAGTATCAAAAACAAAAACCTGAAGAAATAATTGAGCATCAACAAGAAACAGAAGAATTAATTGAGCATCAGCTAGAAACGGTAGACACATCGGAATCATGTGATGAAGAGAGCCCCGTTGTTCAAAGAAAAAGTGAAAGAACAAAGCAGCTACCAGCAAAGTTTCGAGATTATGAAATGAGTAGTTATGTAGCAGCACTGTCAGAGGATGTTTACCATCAGAAATTCCTACGACATATGAATAAGCTATAAAACATGGTTGGAATAAAGCTGTGCAAGAAGAACTCAAAGCTCATGAAGAAAATAACACTTGGGATATAGTACAAAGACCGGATAATATAAAAGTTATTGATTCTAAGTGGATATTCAGAAAGAAGACAGTTAATGGTCAAGAAATAAAGAAAGCAAGGCTTGTAGCACGAGGATTTCAACAAGAAAAGGATAATGAAAATGTTTATGCACCAGTGGCTAGAATGACAACGTTAAGAGTTTTGATAGCTCTCGCAGCAGAAAGAAATCTTCACATTCATCAATTTGATGTAAAGTCAGCATTTCTGAAGAGTAATTTAAAAGAACCAGTCTATATGGAAATTCCTGAAGGTCTCAGCTATAAAAATAATACTGTTTGAAAACTGAAGAAAGCTCTATATGGTCTACGTCAAAGTTCGAAGAATTCTAATGAGTGTCTTAATGAACATTTGTTGAAAATTAACTTGAAACATTCACAAGTTGATCCATGTTTATATACCAGAAATGATATATATTATGTACTAATTTGGGTAGATGATATAATTTTTTTTTCATATTCCAAAGAAACTATTTATGAAATAAAAGAAAATCTGTCAAAGTATTTAGATATAAAAGATTTAACTCAGAATGATAAAATAACATTTTGGGGAAAGAAATTGAAAGACATGGCAATAATATTTACATTTCACAAAGAGAATTAATTAATTAGAAAGGTTATTATCATTTTGGAATGTCAGATTGTAAAACCAGTAAGTTACCTATTCAACATAAATTGAATTTGAAAAAGAATGAAAATTTTGATAGTAATTTACCATACAAACAATTGGTTGGAAGTTTAATGTATCTAATGTTAGGTACAAGACCTGATTTATGTTTTGCTATATCTTATTTCAGTCAATTTCAGAATAATTATAATCTTGAACATTGGAAACATCTTAAAAATACTCTTAGATATTTAAAAGAAACTGAAAATTTATCACTAAAATTTGTAAAAAGTAGTAATCAGAAACAAATCAATATGAGTGCTTATGTAGATTCTGATTTTGCCAGTAATATCAATGACAGAAAGAGTGTTATTGGATATATAATTAAAATAAATAATAATTTAGTTTGCTTGAAATCTCAGAAGCAGAGAACTGTGTCTCTGAGTAGTTGTGAATCAGAATACATTGCTTTAGCTTTGTGTATTTCAGAATGTTTGTTTTTGGAACAGTTGTTGACTACTGCAGATTTTTCTGAGTTTGTTTTTCCCATTAGAATATTTGAAGACAAGCAGTCATGCATAAAAATAGCGAACACATTAGAAACTAAAAGATCGAAGCATATAGATGTAAAACATCATTTCTTAAGGCAATTGGTAGAAGAGGGAAAAGTCAAATTATCTTATGTCAACACAATTGAAAACATTGCTGACATAATGACCAAGTTATTACCCCATGTAAGATTTGTTAGCTTAAGAGGAAATCTTAATCTCCTATAATCTAGTATTATTTTTGTATGTAATGTTTGCTGAATTGGAAGGGAGTGTTGTTATATATACAATTCAGCCATATACATTGTTTTTGTTGTGTTGCAACATTGTAAAGGATTATTGTTGCATGGCGTTTTTTTATGAAGAGAATAAAAAGTGCTTGAAAAGGCAATCTCGTTTTCTTGCTCCTAATCCAACCTCTTTCAATATCTTGACACCTTTTTTTCTTCGAGCGGAAATCAGTCATGGACACCTCTCTGGGATGCCAGGTACTGCCGTTTTTTTTTAATAGAATGTGGGCTCACCACAAATTGAACACATATACACTTTTGACACCTTTCACAGAAAGCAAAGGCTTGTGTCGTGAAAGAGGAAGATGGTCGACACCGAGGATCGAACCCACGACCTTTGGATCGAAAGTCTACGACTGAACTGCTAGGCTACCAACCACTTCTAGAACTTAACCAGCTAAAGCCTACCAGCACATCAGTGCTGCAAAGCCTTGCATTCTTTTTCATCTCACAGGATAATTAATTAAAAAAAAATTAAATGAAATAATGAAGTGGTTGGTAGCCCAGCAGTTACAGTCGGTGACTTTCAATCCGAAGGTCGTGGGTTCGAACCCCGGTGCCGACCATCTTCCTCTTTTACAACACAAGCATTTCTGTGAAAGATGTCAAAAGTGTATTTGTGTTCACTTCGGGTGAGCACAGATTCATTTTATATAAAAAAAAAACTGATTTGTTGTGTGACACAAAAAAGTGTCAAAGAAACTTAGTCACCTTGTGACCATGCAGGACCTGTGCCTTTGAAACTAGTCGGGGTATTAAAATTGTGGATTAACAAATCAATTGTTTCATTTAAATATTTATTTAAATAAATCCGCCAAGAATGCACATTCAGTAAGTTAATTTAATTAATTTTAATTTATTTGAATAAAAAAACTGCAATAGGTACACAAATAGATTCAAACAACTTGTTTGAAGTTATGTGCCTATAGTCAGAGTGCAGGATCTCGGTAGAGATAATTAAGACAAAATAGGTGCTGCTTCTTCCATGTCCCTTATTCCTATCCCTCACTCTTTTCCTTCTTCCCATTATTCCCAGCTGAGCCTGCACAAATTGTTACATAAGTTTTTTTTTGTTTTTTTCCTTTTTTCTGTTGTTTGTCTTACTTTCAACCCGCTCGCTGTTAATGTCTATGTATATACTTTACTGGTGTTTTTATTGTCCATACTATTTGTGTAATTGTTTGTTATAATATCACTGTTTGTATATTTGTTTAATAAAATAAAAATAGGTAGATGAGCGTAGAGCCCAAATCTTGACATCTAACCAAGGATCAGGAGCATAAGATACTCAGCTTTAAAAATAAGTCTTAGGAGTATATTGAATGTCAATCAATCATACAAATGGTGCTGAGCACTCTATCATATGGAAGAGTGGGTGATCCTGGCTGGTTCATGTTCCATTTATTACTAAAGAATTTTGGAGCAACAGCTATAATTTCAGGATTTGGGTTGCCACTGAGAGCAGTAAGGAATGTATTAAAGGAGTGCTTTCTGTTATATTTTGATCAATAAATGGGTATCTTTCAATGATAAATGACATAAAGAATGCAGTTTTCATGCCCACAGTGGACTTCCGTTTGTTGAGAAGGCCTTCTTGGCATAAAAACTGCATTCTTTTTCTTTTTCAACATTGAGTTCAGATATAATTCATGTAGTACATAGGTACCTAAATTATGATGTAAGAAAAATTAATATAAAACATGGTTGGGTTTGGAATAGAAATAAAAATTAATTAAAATAAGAGGCCACACACATACTCCAAAAATCTGCTGACAGTGGCGAATCAACTATCCCACCAACAATCTCAGAGATTAAAGCCACTTAAAAAGTCTTAAGAATGGAAAAGCTCCAGGAATAGATAACATTCCAGCTGAGCTATTCTCAAAGCCTTGCTTAGGAGCAGGGCCCCCACATGGCCGGTGCTACCGATGCTACAGCAACGGGGCCCACAAGGACGGGGGAAAGTAAAAATGTAGAACATTTTTGATAAATCATAGAAAGAAAACAATAATTAAATCACTAGGACTAGATTTATGAGTATCAATGATTCAATGAAATAATAAAATTAATAGAAATTAGTAATAAAACAGAACCCAAACAAACAAGAAATGAAATATTACAATATCAGAGTAATATAAATTGGTTCATTGGATATCTAACACCTGCATCAAGCCATTGTAATATTGTAATGTCATTATAATATTCTCAATGAACAAAGCCAGAAAAATGTAGCTTTCCTTCTTTCAATAAATTATCAGATCTCAGAAACACTACAATGCATCATATAACCATGCTTTATAACGTAACCACTAATTTCCTCCGACAGAAGCAAACAAAAAGAATTAATTAGTTCAATAATTTATTTACCAGTATTTAAAATAAATTTACGATGATAATCTAAGTACTGTCTAAACTTTTAAAGTAACAGTGAATTCTATCTCTTCGAATTGTATTCCATGAACTTCCTTCAAATGGTTTCGCAATTGTATCTGTTGCTTAAATGTATTGAAGATAGGATTTCTCATATCTAATGCTTAATTGAGGGTGTTTCATTCTCAAACACTTGTTCAAATTGGATTGATTAGTATATTTTTTCAAACAAACACAGCACTGATGCTTCATTGTAACTGCAAAAATTTAAGGGAAACATGAGTAAATATATTTCATTATTATGCATAGGATGAAACTTTACGGAGTTAAGTAAATCATAATTCTTATATACCTTGAGTGTTTACTAGGCACAATTCACGATAGGTAAATAAAACAATGTTCATAAAGCGAAGAAACAATCTACACTCTACAGCACTTGCTAAGCGAAACTCTTAAAACCACACGACAGGGATAGTTTACAACCATTGTATCACACATTCCACAATCTTATTGTTTATTAAAAAATTTGTAGCTTGGTTATCAGATTATAAATGTATAATAAAAAGAGTCAGTGTCTCACAAAAATAAATATATAAAGCAAAAAAAGTCAATATCTCACAACACAATTAACATCTCAGAAAGAGTAAACAATTTAATGGAGTCTAAGTATATCTCGCAAAAGGTCACCAAAAAGAGTTAACACAAAAATAAATAGAAAGAGTCACTATCTCGTGATCTCAAAAAGAGTAAATAATTTAAAGAGTCAAAAATCTCAAAAAGAGTGATTAGAATCAATATTTTTATTTTTGTGAATATTAATATACGAGTTATAGCTCCTAAATCTATCAAAACAAACTTTTTAAGTGGAAACGCACAAGTATATAATATATAATAGCCGCCAAATTTATCGACTACAACACTGTCAAATGGAAAATTTCTAATGATATTCTTTTTAAATTGGTGCCAAAATTTCTACAAATAAGCAACCAATGGAGAGGCTATTTATATCTAGGTACCTTGACGTCATATATTTCCTTGCCATAACAATAATTTTAAAAAATAAATAAAATGAATTTACACAATATGGCAACACTGACAATGTCGCGGTAGTGGGGGGGCTACCGTTTTGGTTGTCAAAATATTGGAATGTTTCGTGCATTTAGGGCTTCGTAAAATATTGTGCGATGCAGAACACAGAACACTCTCTGATGCAGAATTACCAACGTTGAGTGGAGGATTGTGTCAATTTAATTCAAATAACCTGAAAAGTTTATGAAATTTGTGTTTTGATCTGATTTCAAAAATATTTATTTTAGGATAGTTTAGAAGTTTATTGCACAGTGTGGTGCTACATTATTGTTAATTTTATTATGTGTAAGTATTTAAAAAACATAAAATAGTAATTTCATGTCAAGTGTGCTTCTGAAACATTTAAATTTATCATAATATTCTTCGGCTGCGAGTATAATGTCTAATTTTAAACCAATTCACGTAATAAAATTTAAAACTTTTATATTTTGTTAATTGTTTTATATTAATTGAGATAAATGCATGAATCTTCAATTATTACTGTTGCATAGATGGAAAAAATCGTTAGTGATTGAAATGTACCTGTTTTAGCAATCCAAACATCACCATGAAAATATTAAATAAAAATGAGGAGAAAAAGAAGCAGCTTGGAGGTGTCAAGGATAAAAAACATCAAACCAACAAAGAAAAGGCTAAACTTCGTAAAAAACTTCTAAAAGTATTGAATTCCGGAGACGTTATTTCAAGTGGCCCTGAGTCTGAAGGGGAGTCTGTTAATTCTCACACAAATTCTGATAGAGAAAAAAAGAGCAAATCTAGAAACAACTATGATAAATTACCTGCTATAAAAGAGCCAAATGAAATCACAGCTAAGGAGTCATCTAAGAAAATCAAAAAGTTAATAAAAAACAAAGAAACTTTACATAACGAGTGTGAAATGGTCAATGTGATTTCAGACATAATATCTTCAAAACACAAACCATTATTAAACAAAATCATAAACTTGACATCATATAAGAATCCTCCTTTGAAAAAATCCAAGGAAACTAAGATAAAGAACAACCATAATATGCAAATTGAAATGAATGGGGCGCAAGAGACCTGCTCTTTATTGAAATTTATGGAAAAATCTGCATTGGCAAGAACTAAAAAGAAAATTTCTCAAAATACAAATTATAAACGCTCCGTTATGGAGGTTTTCAATTCTGGAAAATTGAAAAGTGCCATTGTCAAAACTGTTGAGTTCGATCTAGACTTTAGTAAAACTCATAATACACATAACGGAGATGTTTCGTCAAATGTTCAGGATATAGAAATGAGTGAAGCACCAAATAATATCGAAAAAAAAGAAGATTCGTCAGATAGTTTTGTAGAAAATGAAATTTTATCTGAGCGCATTGTTGAAAATGAAATCTCAAAACCAGACTCTTTGGCGATGCCTCAAAAGGAACCTTCCAAATTCAAAATATACACATTCCTCAATTGTTGCGTTTTAGTAATGAGAAAGAAAATTAATTTATATTTTTGTGGAAAAATCAGGGTAACTTTGATACAAGGTTGTGTTGATATTTTAGGCTATAAAATGGATAGCGTTACACAAGACATATACAGTCCTCCTACATCATCTTTGTTATATTTTCATAGTCGACAGCATTCAGATATAAAGTTGGAGAGTTCCAAGTTATTCAGGTATACCTTATCTGAGGCGCAGAGCAAAGAAATTGTAGAAAATTTAGAAGAATCTGATTCTGTATTAATATTGGAGCCGCTAAGCAACATTATGACAAAATTTGTAACAAAACATAATTCTCAATTCAATCCATTTCTCAAAGAAAAATTGGACGTTATTGACTATGAGGATTCTTTTAAATTGTTGCAATGTCATTTTTTCACGGAAAACAGAAGAGGCGTTCTAAAATTAAACTTGCTATCTTCATCCATATCCAATAAAATAATCAATCAGATTCATGGTGAGTACGAGATAAATATTTCTAGTTTTATATTGAATAAAAAATGATGACAACTTTTGTTCTGTTTACTGAAGTTCATGCTGTTTACCCCAGTGCGAGCCATCGTCCTGTTTCACAACAGACACTATACTCCTTTTGAAAGATGTCAAATTGTATTTACGTTTACTCAATGAGCCCCGATACAGGTTTTAAAATAAAATTCTTCAATTGTTAAACCATGTGAAGAATTTTGTATTTCATAAAAAAACACAACTGAATCATTTTGTATTTGTTTGCAGCTCCATGTCGAAATATCACAATGATTTGTGGAGGTAAAAGTTCTGGAAAATCTACATTTCTAAGGTATCTTTTGAATCAGTGTGTAGAAAAAAGTCCAGTTCTTGTCTTAGATTTTGATCCGGGACAACCAGAATTTACAGTTTGTGGTCTTTTGTCTGCGACAGTCGTGAAAAAACCAGTGCTAGGTCCAAATTTCACACATCTTACAAATCCCGACAGGTAATTATCCTCTTATTCACAAAATTTTATTCAATTCAATTCAAATCTCCCTTTGAACTCCACTTAGGAGCATAGGGAGGCAACAAGAGCTCTCCATTGCGCTCGATCTTGCGCAATGCTTATGACCTCCTCCCACACCAAGTCCATTTCCCTCAGCTCTGCCTCGAAGGAACGGAACCGGTATGAGAGGGTCTTCCACGTCTTCGAGACCCTGATGGGAGGAAAAACAGCGCTCTCCTCGGCCAACTGTCATTCGGCATCCTCAACACATGTCCCTCTCCGTAATGGTGGAAGTGATGGGCCTGCGCCGGGTGCGCCGACGTATAGCGTCGTTCGTGATGCAGTGGTACCATCTTATACCCAAAATTCTCCTGAGGCACTTCGTTTCGAATGCAGATACTTTTTATGCCTGGGCTTTAGTCAGGTGCCAGGACTCACACCCATACAGAAGAATGGGCAACACACACGCATCAAATAGTTTACATTTCGTCTCGACACTAAACGCCGACGCCTTCCATATCTTGGTCATGTTGTTGAAGGCGCCACTTGCCATACCGATACGTATCGGGAGCTCAGCCCCGAGGTCACCAGTGGTGGTAATGGTTGCTCCCAGGTACTTAAATTTATCCACCCGGGAGACCTGGTGACCATTGATGGTTATTGGTAGCTGTTTATCGGGGCAGGCATTATTCGCCATGAACTCCGTCTTACTGGCATTGACTCGAAGGCCGAGGCGTGCTGTTTCATCGCAGAGTCTTGAAACACTGCGCTGTAATTCCTCCACTGTCGTACTGAACAACGCTAGGTCGTCCGCGTACTCCAGATCGCCCATTAGACCATCTCTCTGTGTTATCGGTATACCTCTTGCTCCTTGCATGGACTTTCTCAACAGGAAGTCCATGACTATTATAAATATAAAAGGAGCTAGTACGCAGCCCTGTCTGACTCCTGTGGTGATCTTAAAAGCTTCAGTAGGACCACCTGGCGTTTTCACGCTACACTCGGAGTTTTCATACAGGGACTGCAGCATTTTAACTATTTTCGGAGGTATACCATACAGAGCAAGTATTTTCCATATTGATGGTCCATGTGGGCTGTCGAAGGCCTTTTCAAAATCTATGAAGCAACAAGCGACTGGAGAGTTAAACTCTTTGCACTGCTGAAAGATGCACCTGGCACAGAAAATTGGGTCGGTGCAGGACCTTCCAGGTACAAAGCCGCATTGTTGCTCTCTCAGGACAGCCATGACAGGCCCCCGAATGCGGTGTAGTAATATCTGAGATAATACCTTACCCGGAACACTCAGTAGAGTAATTCCACGGTAGTTTCCGCATTCAAGGGGGTCCCCCTTTTTAAATATTGCGACGATGGATCCATTCCCCCAATCTTTTGGGCACCTCTCCTCTTCCCACGCCATTTTAAATATATCTAATAGTGGTTGGCCAAGGGTGTCTATGCCTTGTTTGAGGAGCTCTGCATGGATTCCATCGTCTCCTGGCGCTTTGTTATTCTTTAATCTCATCACGGCCAGCATCATCTCGCTGTGGGTCGGTGGATCTTCACATATCCCAGTTGCCTGAGGTATATTCAGATCCTCCAACTCCTCCTCAAAGTTGTAAGGTGAGGAGGGCTCGGGGCGGTTCAATATTGACTCAAAGTACTTCCTCCATCTCCCTTTAATCAGTTCGGGGCCAGTGACAGTGGCTCCACGAGAATCTCGTATTGCCGTCACGGGTCTTTTTTGACCCCTGCCCCCGACCTCCCGGGTGATTTCGAAAAGTGTCCTTGAGTCATTTTCGAGTGCAGCGGACTGTGCCCGCCGTATCTGAGAGTCAAGATGTCTTCTTTTATCTGTTCGTACAGTGCTTTACCTTACGGCTCAGCTCCCTGTACTCAGACACCAAAGCAGCCAGTTTTTGGGGGTCTCTTTCACTGTCTCTGAGGGTCTTAGCCTTCTGGCGATCTTCGATGAGGCTCCAGGACCCATCGGACATCCATATTGGCCTCTTTTTGTTTTTATAACCGACAGAAGAACGTGCGGATTCCATAACCGCGTCTCGGAAGCTGGTCCAGGCTGTCTCCATTGGGACAGCTCTAGGTGAATCCTGTAAGGGGGCAAACCTGGTGCATAACTCAGCCTCGTACGTGTGACGACACTGAGCACTCTCTAACCTGCGTATGTCCAGCGGGCGAGAAGCAGACGGTCTTTGATGGAAATGGTTGAATTTCAGTCTCAACGAACCCACAAGGAGTTCGTGATCTGTATCCATGTCTGCCCCCCGGTAGGTGCGGACATCCCGCAGGTCCGTTCGGTTGCTGGCCCTTACCAGGAGATGGTCAATCTGGTTTTTCGTTCTTCTGTCGGGCGAGGTCCATGTGTATTTATGGATATCCTTGTGGGGGAATAAAGTTCCCCCTAAAATTTTATTATCTTTTCAATAATGTTTTTGGGGTTAGTTGTTAGAAACTTCTGTGATGTCTTCTGTTATGTTATGTTTTTATGTGTACAGTATGTTATGTGTTGTTTTATGTGTACCAACGTACAGTAGAGTATGAATAAATGTTCCTCATAAAATTTTCATTGAAAACATTCCACTCACAATGTTCAATTTTTTTATTTTCAAAATTTTTTTCAGATCTCTGGCACTAGGATTTATAAGTATATCTGAAAATGAGAATCGATACTTATCATGCGTTCAAGACTTGTACAAATATTGTTTGGCTCATGGGAAATATTCCAAAATGCCTTGGTTCGTAAACACATCCGGATTCACAGGTCCTATAGGATTGAAACTGATTGTCCACATAATGAATATCGTCAGACCAAACACGGTCATCGAATTAATGAGCAACATCAAACGAAATAATTTTGATATTTCTTTAGAATCGGAAAGAATCAACGAATATCAAAACGGTTTGGATCTAACGGTCGATGGGAAAATGTTGGATAAAATATCTCACGAATACTACTATAATAATTTAGATCCGTACATTTATCGGTGGTCAACGAGTAAATCTTCTCTGTGCAGAAACATGGAACCTAAAGAAGAAAGAATATTGAACTGTTTGGCGTATTTCAGTCAAATATCCAACAGCAGCCTCTCCATTCTAGAACAAGTTCCATATGTGTAAGTTACTCACATTAAAAAGTTGCACTTTCACTTGATCAAGTCTTTCAAAAATTAAAATATTGGTAAAGTATGGCCATTTTGCCTTATCTAAGATCACTCTTCTAAGGAAATTGTATGACTTCTCTTGTCGCAGTCCCAGTTCAATCCATTTTGCCTAAGATCCACCTCAAAAACTATTTTATATCAAAATCCTAACCTTAATGTTTTTTTTTACAAATCTTTTTTTATTTTCACTATGCTAATGTCTCATTAATTTTATTTGAATGCTAGTCTCAAACAATGATAAAGCCACGGCTACACTATAATTAAAGCGTGCCAGCTGTCAACGTTGGACATGCCTTGGACCAGTAGTGTAGCCAGATGTACAAATATACTTGCCAATTTATGTTGCTTCTTGCCCACTGTTGACCAGAATCCCTACTTGACCAACATTGTCCATAGTGTAGCCATAGCTTTATTTATGTAAGAGTGTATTTATGATGCATGTCAAGGAAAAATAATCGTGTTGTTTCAAAAATTATTCTTAATAGTTTTTTTTCTCTTTCAGAATTTCCATGGATGATATTAAATTGGCGTTCAATCATGTTTACGTAGACGTGCAATATTTGTATTCTGTGATTAATGGGAAAACAGTCGCCCTGTGTCATGATGACAACATAGAAGATTCCAGCAGAACTGTAGTTAATGTGGATCTCTTCCCTTGTTACGGATATGGTAAGTTCTTTCAAAATTATCTGTATCAATAATTGATTCAAAAGGTTGCTATATGGTGTTTGGAGATTATTTATCACATTTCTCCACCATAATGAAGTTTGTAGTGTTGAAGGTACCTTTACAATGCGGTAGAATTATATGAGCTAATCGTAGGCCTAACATATTATTATGAATATACCTACATATTAATTTTTCTCAGTTTGAGCCTAATTCACACTGGTCAAGTAGCGAGTAATTTAGTGACTAAAAGTTTAGATAGTTTTCTTAGTGTGAAAGATATCACTTCCATTGAGCACGTATTAATTTTAAGAAAGAAAAAAAATGTATCTGAATACCTACTACTGTATTTGGTCGAGTAGATTAGTCGGCAGTTTGACAATATATTATTTTTGTGGGCGAGTCACACCCTATTAATATAAAATAATGATGTATAGTTTATAAGAAGTACATGATGTATAAGAGGGTGAGTTTATGATGCATAACTAACCACTCTCCCTCCTCACTAATGAACTGTATTCGATTTGAGTGTACACTATTTTTGGTCCATCTGGTTATGTAATTCTAGTAAATCGAGTAGCTGACAATATTTGAACATAAATGTTCTTCATTTTCAAATTTTCTGTTGTACCAGAGTAAGAATAAATAAATGGTAAAATCAAACAGAGATTGTACCTTATGAGATTCTTTATTGTTTCAGGTATAGTAAGAGGGATTGATTATGAGACAAGAAAAATTTATATCATAACTCCGCTTTGCTCAAGTCGCATAGCTTTTGTCAACACATTAGTGTATGGAGAGAGTCTTCCAGATTGCAGTTTTACATCTGTCGGCAGTGTACCTGAAGGAACGTTCGTCCCTTATCTGCTGCCGTATGCGGATAGTGATCACAATAAGCATTTAATGAAAACTCCCAAGAGGAAGTTCAATCCTTTCCGTTTACTGGAAATAAAGAATAAATCTTCATAAATTAGCCACATAGTGCCCAATTTTTATACTTTTTAAGGGTAGTTTTTGTCATTTTTACACTTCTAATTATGAAGGGTTAACTAGTTACTTGGTGTCTTAATTTTCTCAAAAGATTTCTTTTTATTTGTATGGTTCAATTCTACATAGCAATCAATCGTCCCATTATGATTCCACATAAAGCCACAGGAAAGATTGTCGATGGCTAAATCTTAAATTGTGTTTACACCAAATGCACATAAAGTTGAGAGTAGTATACCTTCTTTTATCGTTGATATTGAACAACATGGAAACAACGAAGAACTAATTAATTGACTTCTGGTACCTTCTCGTTCGTGTCACCTTGGTGACCATATCAACAATCATCATATTCTATTTCCAGCTCTGGGTCTATGTTCATCTTGTGTAAACGCACCCTTAGACCATTAAAATTCACGTGGATTCTGACATTGCTTGGTGGGCAATCAAGAGTTTTTGAGTGTGTTTATCATATGTTTGTATGGTTCTTGATGGGTGTGTCTGTGTATTCTTTTGATTAATTTAAATTCGGCCATTAATTTACTTTTACAATGGTCGTAGGGAATCAGCACTGATATACAAGACTATCCCTTCTTCCTTCCAAGCAAAATATTATATGATGTCACCGTTTTTAATGGTCTATTATGTGGTCCATGTTTCTTAATAGTCGTTTTTTTTTTCACATAATTATCTTGAATTTTTACAACAAAAATATTATATGTGTGTTGGAAAGTTTTGTATTAATTTGTCATAATTGTTTGTAAATTATTTTAGCTATTTGATAGCTGTCCAGTCACTTCAATCAATAGAGATTTTTATATAATTATTTGTTAATAATTAATAAAATATTGAAAACAGTTTCAAATTATTATTTACTACTACCAATACTTTTTGTGGATCTTGACATGCGTCATCCTACTAATCTGTAAAGCCTTTGTCCAGTTGAACTATTATCGTCTTCCGTACTTGTTTTTATAAAAATTAATCTGTGTTCACTCAAAGTGAATACAAATGCACTCTTTCATGATAAGCTACTTATAGCTGGTGTAATGAATGAGGAAGATGGTCGGCACCTAGATTGAAAGTTGGTTTCGAAACCTCTATAAATGGATGAAATGCAGTGTTGACTTGTGAGAATATCCACACCAAAGCTCTAATACAAGTAGTGAAGACTTTATGCTCAACAGAAGTATTTTAACCATTGCTTCTCTTTTCTTTAAGTTAAGTGAGTATTGGACAGTTTAAATTTTGGAAAAAAAATCTAACTTAGTATAGGGTATGCTTTTTGGCAGAAAATTCAACAGGTTGCAACCATGGGTATTGGTCTATTGTGTTTGTTCCTTTGTTATCGAGGAAAAGTTCATTATGTTCGTAGTTTGTCAACTAAGGAGAGCCAAATTGTCATGTAAACAAGATGACAAAGAAACCAGCCACATTTATGTAATTTTCATATGTAGTGGCTCCGCCAAGACCATCTGGGCAAAGAGCTGCTTCTGCCGATCCCTATCTTAGGAGGCCTGGCATTGCCGAACTTCAACAAGCTGAAACATCTCTTCCCCTTTTACAGATTGGTCTTAACCAAATGCAGTAATGTACTTAAGTCCTGGTTATTCTGTTCATCCCCTTCTTTGCCTTTAATAATTTGGTCCATGAAGTTTGCCACCTAACACTAACACACAGAGGACTGGCATGTAGCCCGCAGTGTTCTGCCTAAGACTCGAAAGCCAAGATTTTTTCCTTGGCGTTATCTTTCACTATCTTATCTTAAACAAACAATTGTCAAAATAATATTGTATCTTCTCTTTGTTGACTTTTCATAACCCCTCTGACCATTTCTTATAAAAGATCAACAAAAATGATATGGGTTTTATCTTCTATAAATAGCTTCTTAGAATTATGCATTATTTTGAAATGTTAAGCCTGAAATTCACGATCGCTCCAAATAGATGGAATGAAGAACGAATGGCTCGACACTATTAAATTTTGGACTGATGGATATCCGAACCTAACACTCCATACTATTTGGTTTTCCCGCTCACAGTCATTTTTGATGGAGTGACCATGAATGGGGGGCCTAAGATTACAATCGAGTTTTCAACTAGTTTTGTAATCTCACCTCAAAAATTATTCCGGGAATAGGTAGTGTCACTGCAAGAGGCTTTTGTAGATGAGGCATAAAAAGAAACAACGTTCCTAGAACAAATTGAAAGATGCCTCAATAGACCAATTTGGTCTTGGTGACACAAGGGGAATATTATGGTTCCTTAACCTTTGTAAAAAAAATATTTGCTGAGAAGAATTAAGTACCAGGGGTATCCAGTTTGTTGCCTCTGTGCCAATGACCCAAGCCAAGAGTACTAAAAATGCTGTCCAGCAACATAATCACTATGTATTTCTCATCACCCATCCCATTAGCCACTTGTCCAATGTGGTCTAAGGTAGCTAAAAGATTGTGCACTTCTGATGATCACCTTCCAAAACAAAAAAAAACGCTGCGGTTTACTTTTCATCTATGGACAAAATAATATAGATTTGGAATTGAAAAGATTCAAGTAAAAGACATAAAAGTATGTAATTAAACATAAGTTATTAATGATACAATATTATATGAAATACAAATAATGTACACAGATTAATATATCATAGAAAAAAATATATTTATGATGAAAACCAAAGACAAATAGTAATAATATTAATATGTATGAAATATAATACTCCCTCCAGAATATCATCACCTTAATACAATAATAATTATACCTCGGGGTCATACACTTAAGTAATTCCCAATTGGATAAAAAGAACTCACCCACCTAATAATCTGATACAATAAATAATAATAAGACATCGGATGAAATTGAAAATTTAGTTCCTAGCCTATTAATCTAGACTCCGTCCATTTTCTAACACGATAGAACATGACAGAGAAACACAATTGTATGCTGATATCAATCAAAACATTTTGTTATCCCACGAAGTTTTTAGAATAAATCTAAAACCTCGAAAAACGGGACACCAATGAATCAATCATATCACATAAATTATGAATACAGGTGGATAAATTGGTTTAATTGCCGCGAATACACATCTCCGCAGAAAAATCTGATAATTCAATAATAATAATGCAAAGGAGATAAAAGGGTTTGTTTTTTTTTTCATTTTCGGGCGCAGTCTTTAATATCGTATTACAGCATTATACATTTAGCAGCCGATAACCTGTGCAAAAATACAACCGAGTAATCTTAACCAGAAAGTACATCTTGCGCAACTAAATGCTTAAAAATAATTAACCAATTAAATATTTAAAAAAATTGAAAGATTGCGTTCTTAAATAACGTTATTTGAAGAGTGCACCTTTGCGTTAAAGCGACACAAACTGGTAATAAAAAAAATCAAACCATCGAAAAAAAAAAGTAACACTATTTTATATAAAAAAAATAGATTTGGCACATGAAATTAAAAATAAAAATTATCAATCTTTATTAATGTATAACGCTGTTACAATGTGCTGTGCGCATGTCGTCAATTATGATAATATCATGTAGTTACATTTCTAGTGAATTTGTCAATATAAAAATGAGATGACAGGCAGAAGAATATGAGAAAAGCTAATTATTCACAAAATGTCCAAGCCATATTAGGATTTCTTCGGGTAAAATGGACAAGATTAGAAAAAAAGTACGCCTCTGGTTCTGGGTGGAACACCTCAACAAGGTCACAATAAAGAATTTGAAATTAAAAACTTTTTAAAAGTTATGTAATATTTGCTATTTCCCGTAAAGTATATAATTAATGGGGGTAAGGAGTAACGGTGAGCCAACTCTAATGTCAACTTTACCTAAAGGCGGTTATAGACAATCAATGAGGCTCTGGCGATCGGGCATTGGCGGTAAAACCAACTAAGTCGTTAAGACAATAATGGAGATGAAAACCTGTTGCAAGCCCAATTAGTAATTTATTGAAAATGTCATGGCAAGCATGGTGTGCTTGACGTGATTCGGTTTAGTATTACAAGAAAAAGAACTGCTCATTTGGGACAGGTTTAGATCAAAGGATTACGACCTATCGACAAAAAGAAGAATAACAACTAATCTAAGACAATGACTGGTAAAAAATGTTTTCGGCAGTTTTTTGCGTTTGTCAAACTAGTACATCTCTTTTGGAGATAGTGCGAATGTAGAGTCTTCCCAAAAAAAATACACATTCACTATAAAGCAATGAAGGAAGCAGGGGCGCCATAAATTTGCTAGAGACACAAGTCATGAATTTTTTTTTAAAGGTTAGCTAATTTAACAAAAAAAAAAAGTAATCATATAACAATGTTTTAATATGAAATACATGCTAAAACATGTTAAGATGTATAAAATAAACTAACATTTTTCAGCCAAAAAGTTTCAAAAACAGTTAAATTGGAAATGTTTCTTATATATTAGGATAGCATGCACACTACCTAGAAAAATCAAGACCTTTCATATTATACACTCACATAAACAGTATGTATATATGCAAACATACATATATGAGTAGTATCTATATTATACATTACAGAGGTTTCTCACTTTTGATTAATATCAGGCCGATGGTTAAAAACAAAATGAAAAATTAAAAAAAACCTGCAGGTCAAAAAAAATTTCGAGCTATCTAGTGCTAATGTGTTTGAAAATCGATAACCAATGAAAAAAAAAATGGAACAGATTTGATGTTTTAAGCTTACAAAATTAAGAAACGACCATATATGTATATTTGTATACTTAAATCATATTACATTTTAGATTTAAATACATAATAATATAATATTCATTAAAAGAATGCCACAAATGCTGCATTTAGATTAACTTCACAAACAGGCACTTGTAGAATTTTAAATATATATATAATATAATACATCTGTTTTTTTTTCTCCACGATAATAATATTATAAAAAAAATTTATAAGAGCAGTCCAATATTTGAAAAAACATCAATAAAAGCATTTGATAGTGTTGTTCTCAGACATGAGGATCCATGATTATTTGTGCTAGACAATATGAAGGTTGTGTTGCATTTGCTTGTATGTAGACGTGTTAACTTTCATATCACTATCTTTGTTTCTTAGTTAGTAACAACAATTAAAATGAATAGCATTCTGTGTTTAAGTGCATGCTCGCGTCCATCGAGTGGAGGAAGATGCTCGCACTACAAGCGCCCCTCGTCGAGGAGAGACGGAGCGCAGTGGAGAACTGCAGAATGGCTCTCAAAGCGGCCCATCGCTGAACTATACATACCTAGACCAAGACACATTCCACGTAGATATATATATGACGTATAGTTATGACTCGGTACACATAAGTACACTCACACTGCGAGCACACATAAACAGATATTCATATATAAAATATATACGGCAGGTATAGTAGTAAAAGAATGTCCACATAACTAAGTATTATTTAGAGCAAACAGCACCTGGTCTTCTTCTTCTTCTTGACTTGCAGAGCGGCGCGAGTGGCCGTCTCGAATACTTCGCGTACGCCTTCCTTGCTCTTGGCTGAGCACTCCAGATATGCAAATGCATTTATTTTCTCCGCCATCGCCCGCCCTTCCTGCGGTTTGACAGGTTCCTGTTTAATCTTTCTTAGTTCACTAATAGTTGCCGGATCATTGCGGAGATCTTTTTTATTACCAACAAGGATGATTGGTACGCTAGGGCAGAAATGTTTCACCTCCGGGGTCCACTTCTCGGGGATGTTTTCCAGGGAATCCGGCGAGTCGACAGAGAAGCACATGAGAATGACGTCAGTGTCAGGATAGGAGAGAGGCCTTAGCCGGTCGTAGTCCTCTTGGCCTGCTGTGTCCCACAACGCCAGCTCCACTTGTTTACCGTCCACTTCGATGTCGGCCACATAGTTCTCGAACACTGTGGGGACGTACACCTCTGGGAACTGGTCTTTGCTGAAGACAATCAGCAAGCAAGTCTTCCCGCAAGCACCATCGCCGACGATAACTAACTTTTTTCTTATGGCAGCCATCGGTTCTGCGAAATAAAAACAAATTTATATGTAATACCGAGCGTTAACGCCTTTCGTGATTTTAAATATGGCCGCCGTCTATATCTGTAATGATGTGATAGTGGGTCGGGAAACTATTCACTTTTGAGTTACACAAGCCCTGTAATGTAAATATGCACCTGAACTAGATGAAGAAGAAGAGCACCACCACATAGTATCGCCTCATGCGATCCAAAACTTAATTATTTGTAGATACCTGAAAAATTCTGGCTAAATTCCGTCGAAAACACTTCACTCCGACACTATGCGGGACACTTCACTGACTTCACACTGGTATTGCCAATGTTGCCACACTGAAAAACATTAAATATTTCCACAATATACGCTGGTGACGAATGCCGGAACCACGCCGGAACTTCTATGTGACGGCTAAATAAATTATGTTGAAACAAACAACTGTTAGGAATATAATCGTATTTTTTGGAATCAAAACATTATCATGGAGCTGAATGATGATAAAAATGAATAAAATCGGTACAAACGCAGATACAGTATTGATTTTGTCGATTCTGGATCCGTACAAGTATTCCAATCTGAGATAACTAGGTTGGACACAGAACACATATACTCTCTAACGAGAGAAGAACGCCAACTTCATAGAAAAAATATGCAAACACGGAAATTGACAGATGGCATCTATCTCTCTCGCTCACATCGTTCATGCCCATACACAAAACCGGGAAATTCAAATATGGGTCGGTACAATGCGCACTAGCGACCAAAACAGTTGCATTCTAGTACAAAAATGGGATATGAAAATATCCCATCTTTATACTAGAATACAACTGTTGAATCATTTATCCTGAAATTGGTTATGGTAAAGAATTAAAATGCAGCAGTAGTTAAATATGGCATTTATTTTTATGCAAATAATAAAACATGTAACAATATAAATAGTATGTATTATTGGTATCTATTACCTACATAAAATAATACTAAGCCAAAAATATATTATCAATAACAATTAGTTACTCGAAAAAATATGTTCAAACGACACAATACATCCTGATTCTACTTATTATTAAAATCACAGAAGTAACCACAGCGGAACCTTTTTTTACCGTTAAAAATGACGAGTACGTAGGACTTATTACAAAATCTTTTAAAAAGGAATACAATGTGTCTTTGATGGTATGTAATTGATTATTATTATGACACCACAGAATAAGGAACATTTCCGATACTTGAAACTCATAATAACAAAATAATAAAGTAAACGAAAGATTCAATGTCTAGAACCGACACACAACCACTTGTAAATATTAATTACACTATTATGAGTCTTTGTTTTAACATCTTTTACGTGCATACAATAGCGTAGTGGTAAAATCTCAAAACAAAACAGGAGTCCATTTGTCGAATCAACACAAGAGTCCATTTGTCAAAACAAAACAGAGTCTATTTCTCACAAACAACAGTATCTTTCTTGATATCAACGAGACCATTTTTCACAGCGATACGAAACACCGATTCGACTTCACACAAAATTAATAACACAATCTCCCGAGTTGGAAACAGGAAAAAAAACGGAATAATCAGTCAGCGATCGTCTAAATAAAAATGGCCGAAGTTGTTTGGATGTTGTTTGGCAACAAGATCAGTGTAGCCAGCTTTCAAAAAATAAAAAAGTTTTGCAACATTATTTTTCGAAATCTGGTGTCTTATAAAGAAATACATATTAATTCACGAATCAAAACACCACGTGATAACATAATAATAAATGTATGTTTTTAATATTCACTCTAAAGTTCATATTTCGGAATTATTTCATAATCGGTAATTCTATTTTTTGCGTCTGTTATACAAATTTCGATACCATACAATACCAACATTAGCATCACGATGTACCAACATCAGCATATTCTTGTTGGCAAGTACCAATACCAGAGTTAACCCCCCCTGAGGTTGGATAAGTAACACAATCATACACAACTTTGTAAACTGTTATCACTAAAGAAAAATAATACACACCATAAATTCCTTAGTTAATTAGTTACAGCCGTCGTTGATTTTCGTCGAAATTTCACCCGCACTTCACGACGAACAAGACGACTTTGTTTATTAGACTAGAGTTGCAGGATGCTGAATCGCTGATCAGTGATCACAGTAAACCGGATGACATCATCGTTACGTCAGGCACTGCGGTCGCAGCGATGACGAATACATTCAGCAATTCATCATCCAATCTAGATACTCAATCAATCTATTTGACTTGGCTGGGTTATTAAATTCCCAAATCTATAAATAATACTTATTGTTCGGAGAAAGAAAATTGAAATAGTAGTGGATTATAAAGAAGGTACACATTAATGTTATTCGCTATGACAGAGGTTCCACAGTGGTACCTGTCATAACGAGCAAAAAATTGTGTGAAAAACTGAAAAAGTTGCTCACTTAACGAGCGAAATTTCGTAAAGCGAGTACGAAAATCGATCGACTTACACGGAAAGAGAAGTTCCGATTAGTGCTGTAAATTTCGTTTAATGCTCGTTCCACTCTTTTTCCAATTTTGTATTCAGACATTATAGGAGTCACCCTTAAAGAATGTGCCCGAAGTACAGTAACCACAAGAAGACGGCCATACTTAATTTATCATCCGAACCACCTGGATCAAAAATGAGCCCGATTAGTGATCTGGGTCACTTATTTGGTCATGTTGGCGATAATTTGCAGCAATAAAACAAAATAATATATTATGGTGTGTATATGGATCTGAATGCATGTATGTGTCTAGGTAAAAAGTTCATTCTATTAATATTTGTAAAAACATAAAAAACTTACGTGTTATCCGCTTAAATGGATCTGACGTGTAATCTGTTCAAAAATATATTTCGGTTCATCGGCTCAACACAGATCCACCGAGTCATCCGCTCAAACAGATCATAACGGCTCAATGGCTCATACAGATACTCATATTGACCCGTAAGATCTGTAGATCCACGGGACAATTTGAAAAGACCCGAACCATTGACCTGATAAACACACTCGAAAACTCTTGTCTGCCCATCTAGCAAAATATCAAATTCAGATTATATAAAAAATAGACGATCCCAATCCCGGGCTCTCGCCTGGGGGAAGGAATAGAAAACAGTTAAAATTCACGTGTCAATATGAGATTAATGGTTTATTGCAAAGCCTCAAATAACAATATAAGCTTTCAGTAGCTTACTGTGAAATATTCACAGTAATAAATAAATATGGAACGCATTATCGTACTATTCATTATTCAAGTATTCATTGATTTGTACCTATCGGAAAAATGGTTTTGCATAACGCGAGTAAGGGTGAAAACACAAAGAACGCTGATTTGGATCGGCGCCAAGAATGTTTCTATGCATTTGAGTGGGCATATTATTACGCTCAGCAAAAGCAGAAACCCGCTTTCCGGCATGTCGGCATCAGCGTTCTTTGTGTTTTCATACTAAGACTCTGCAACGAACTACGCTCGTTATAAGAGGTTCCACTGTATACTTAGCCATGTATGTTTTCCCGAATTGTTATAAAATGCGTCCATTTAAGTTAAGCTAACTTGAACGCTCCCTACTATGTTATTACACCTGGAGCTGCCATCTTTCACAATGGTTAGACCCAGTCCCAGTGATATTTTATAAGTAACTATCTTTCCCGACAGACGTTGTCCTGTGTTCCTAAGTATGAATATTGATGAATTAATTATCATTTGACCAACATGATTCCGAACGATGCGTCTGTTTTAAACCATTTATATTCCATCCGCATTCTGTTAATCGCACCGATCGACAATTAATTTCTGTCAAAATTTCAAAATTGGAATAAAAATCAAGGTAAAAAGTACTAATAAGGTTGTCTACGTAGAGTTTTCTTTAATTTTCTAATTTCCTATGCATTTTTCTTATTTTTTTTGTTCTAAAAGGACACTCTCCTGATAAAAGCCTACACGACAAAAAAAGAATTATCGAAATCGGTCCAGCCGTTTAGGCGCCATCCGATGACAACGCGAAATTGCTCTCCATTTTTATATATAAGACTAGCTTTCCCAACAGACGTTGTCCTGTGTTCCTAAATATGAATTTTGAATTCGAATTTTTTAGGTGATGAATTAGTCATTTGACCAATGTGATTCCGAACGATGCGTCTGTTTTAAACCATTTATATTCCATCCGCATTCTGTCAATCGCACCAACTGACAATTTCTGTCAAAATTTCAAAATTGGAATAAAAATTATATGTAAGGTAAAAAGTAGAATTTAAAATTATATGGTAAAAAATACTAATAAGGTTGTCTACATAGAGTTTTCTTTAATTTTCAAATTTTGAATGTAACTTTCTTGATTTTTCTTTCATAATAACCTTCTCCTGATAAAAGCCAACATGACAAAAAAAGAATTAGTGAAATTGGTCCAGCTGTTTAGGCGTGATACGATGACCACGGAAAAAAGCTCTCCATTTTTATATATAAGATAACTGAAGATTTCTTAAATAATATCTTTCAGCCTGAAACCAGTGAAACTCCTCCCCCTCCTCAATATGTTCCAAATGGTCTGTTATATTTACCATACCAGTTTGCCCTTTCTACCAAACATGATGAAAACACAAAGAACGCTGATTCCGAACAGCGCAAAGAATGTTTATATGTTTGATTATTTCAATTGAGGCCTGCGCGATTGGCTGTTCCTTTGCTATGGCGTGGTTATGAGATAAGACAGCCAAATGCGCAGGCCTCTATTCAATGCATGCCATGCAGAAAGCGGGTTCCTGTTTTTGCTGTGTGTATGCCCATTCAAATGCTTAGAAACATTCTTTGCGCCGCCAATCGGAATCAGCGTTCTTTGTGTTTTCACCCTACCAGCTGGATTGTCTTAAATCACGTTTCATATTATGTAAAAAAATTAAATTATTCTCAGCAGATTTCTTCCTTGACTTTTTTTTTTAACTGAACAGCAGTGTTAGTCGTTTGTCTATAATTCGGTCGAGGTTGGATAAGTAACACAATCATACACAACTTTGTAAACTGTTATCACTAAAGAAAAATAATACACACCATAAATTCCTTAGTTAATTAGTTACAGCCGTCGTTGATTTTCGTCGAAATTTCACCCGCACTTCACGACGAACAAGACGACTTTGTTTATTAGACTAGAGTTGCAGGATGCTGAATCGCTGATCAGTGATCACAGTAAACCGGATGACATCATCGTTACGTCAGGCACTGCGGTCGCAGCGATGACGAATACATTCAGCAATTCATCATCCAATCTAGATACTCAATCAATCTATTTGACTTGGCTGGGTTATTAAATTCCCAAATCTATAAATAATACTTATTGTTCGGAGAAAGAAAATTGAAATAGTAGTGGATTATAAAGAAGGTACACATTAATGTTATTCGCTATGACAGAGGTTCCACAGTGGTACCTGTCATAACGAGCAAAAAATTGTGTGAAAAACTGAAAAAGTTGCTCACTTAACGAGCGAAATTTCGTAAAGCGAGTACGAAAATCGATCGACTTACACGGAAAGAGAAGTTCCGATTAGTGCTGTAAATTTCGTTTAATGCTCGTTCCACTCTTTTTCCAATTTTGTATTCAGACATTATAGGAGTCACCCTTAAAGAATGTGCCCGAAGTACAGTAACCACAAGAAGACGGCCATACTTAATTTATCATCCGAACCACCTGGATCAAAAATGAGCCCGATTAGTGATCTGGGTCACTTATTTGGTCATGTTGGCGATAATTTGCAGCAATAAAACAAAATAATATATTATGGTGTGTATATGGATCTGAATGCATGTATGTGTCTAGGTAAAAAGTTCATTCTATTAATATTTGTAAAAACATAAAAAACTTACGTGTTATCCGCTTAAATGGATCTGACGTGTAATCTGTTCAAAAATATATTTCGGTTCATCGGCTCAACACAGATCCACCGAGTCATCCGCTCAAACAGATCATAACGGCTCAATGGCTCATACAGATACTCATATTGACCCGTAAGATCTGTAGATCCACGGGACAATTTGAAAAGACCCGAACCATTGACCTGATAAACACACTCGAAAACTCTTGTCTGCCCATCTAGCAAAATATCAAATTCAGATTATATAAAAAATAGACGATCCCAATCCCGGGCTCTCGCCTGGGGGAAGGAATAGAAAACAGTTAAAATTCACGTGTCAATATGAG
Organism: Mystacides longicornis; assembly: GCA_963576905.1. NCBI lineage: Eukaryota > Metazoa > Arthropoda > Insecta > Trichoptera > Leptoceridae > Mystacides > Mystacides longicornis. The sequence continues at coordinate 10,453,644 of OY756427.1, read as the reverse complement.
ATTAATGGTTTATTGCAAAGCCTCAAATAACAATATAAGCTTTCAGTAGCTTACTGTGAAATATTCACAGTAATAAATAAATATGGAACGCATTATCGTACTATTCATTATTCAAGTATTCATTGATTTGTACCTATCGGAAAAATGGTTTTGCATAACGCGAGTAAGGGTGAAAACACAAAGAACGCTGATTTGGATCGGCGCCAAGAATGTTTCTATGCATTTGAGTGGGCATATTATTACGCTCAGCAAAAGCAGAAACCCGCTTTCCGGCATGTCGGCATCAGCGTTCTTTGTGTTTTCATACTAAGACTCTGCAACGAACTACGCTCGTTATAAGAGGTTCCACTGTATACTTAGCCATGTATGTTTTCCCGAATTGTTATAAAATGCGTCCATTTAAGTTAAGCTAACTTGAACGCTCCCTACTATGTTATTACACCTGGAGCTGCCATCTTTCACAATGGTTAGACCCAGTCCCAGTGATATTTTATAAGTAACTATCTTTCCCGACAGACGTTGTCCTGTGTTCCTAAGTATGAATATTGATGAATTAATTATCATTTGACCAACATGATTCCGAACGATGCGTCTGTTTTAAACCATTTATATTCCATCCGCATTCTGTTAATCGCACCGATCGACAATTAATTTCTGTCAAAATTTCAAAATTGGAATAAAAATCAAGGTAAAAAGTACTAATAAGGTTGTCTACGTAGAGTTTTCTTTAATTTTCTAATTTCCTATGCATTTTTCTTATTTTTTTTGTTCTAAAAGGACACTCTCCTGATAAAAGCCTACACGACAAAAAAAGAATTATCGAAATCGGTCCAGCCGTTTAGGCGCCATCCGATGACAACGCGAAATTGCTCTCCATTTTTATATATAAGACTAGCTTTCCCAACAGACGTTGTCCTGTGTTCCTAAATATGAATTTTGAATTCGAATTTTTTAGGTGATGAATTAGTCATTTGACCAATGTGATTCCGAACGATGCGTCTGTTTTAAACCATTTATATTCCATCCGCATTCTGTCAATCGCACCAACTGACAATTTCTGTCAAAATTTCAAAATTGGAATAAAAATTATATGTAAGGTAAAAAGTAGAATTTAAAATTATATGGTAAAAAATACTAATAAGGTTGTCTACATAGAGTTTTCTTTAATTTTCAAATTTTGAATGTAACTTTCTTGATTTTTCTTTCATAATAACCTTCTCCTGATAAAAGCCAACATGACAAAAAAAGAATTAGTGAAATTGGTCCAGCTGTTTAGGCGTGATACGATGACCACGGAAAAAAGCTCTCCATTTTTATATATAAGATAACTGAAGATTTCTTAAATAATATCTTTCAGCCTGAAACCAGTGAAACTCCTCCCCCTCCTCAATATGTTCCAAATGGTCTGTTATATTTACCATACCAGTTTGCCCTTTCTACCAAACATGATGAAAACACAAAGAACGCTGATTCCGAACAGCGCAAAGAATGTTTATATGTTTGATTATTTCAATTGAGGCCTGCGCGATTGGCTGTTCCTTTGCTATGGCGTGGTTATGAGATAAGACAGCCAAATGCGCAGGCCTCTATTCAATGCATGCCATGCAGAAAGCGGGTTCCTGTTTTTGCTGTGTGTATGCCCATTCAAATGCTTAGAAACATTCTTTGCGCCGCCAATCGGAATCAGCGTTCTTTGTGTTTTCACCCTACCAGCTGGATTGTCTTAAATCACGTTTCATATTATGTAAAAAAATTAAATTATTCTCAGCAGATTTCTTCCTTGACTTTTTTTTTTAACTGAACAGCAGTGTTAGTCGTTTGTCTATAATTCGGTCGAGGTTGGATAAGTAACACAATCATACACAACTTTGTAAACTGTTATCACTAAAGAAAAATAATACACACCATAAATTCCTTAGTTAATTAGTTACAGCCGTCGTTGATTTTCGTCGAAATTTCACCCGCACTTCACGACGAACAAGACGACTTTGTTTATTAGACTAGAGTTGCAGGATGCTGAATCGCTGATCAGTGATCACAGTAAACCGGATGACATCATCGTTACGTCAGGCACTGCGGTCGCAGCGATGACGAATACATTCAGCAATTCATCATCCAATCTAGATACTCAATCAATCTATTTGACTTGGCTGGGTTATTAAATTCCCAAATCTATAAATAATACTTATTGTTCGGAGAAAGAAAATTGAAATAGTAGTGGATTATAAAGAAGGTACACATTAATGTTATTCGCTATGACAGAGGTTCCACAGTGGTACCTGTCATAACGAGCAAAAAATTGTGTGAAAAACTGAAAAAGTTGCTCACTTAACGAGCGAAATTTCGTAAAGCGAGTACGAAAATCGATCGACTTACACGGAAAGAGAAGTTCCGATTAGTGCTGTAAATTTCGTTTAATGCTCGTTCCACTCTTTTTCCAATTTTGTATTCAGACATTATAGGAGTCACCCTTAAAGAATGTGCCCGAAGTACAGTAACCACAAGAAGACGGCCATACTTAATTTATCATCCGAACCACCTGGATCAAAAATGAGCCCGATTAGTGATCTGGGTCACTTATTTGGTCATGTTGGCGATAATTTGCAGCAATAAAACAAAATAATATATTATGGTGTGTATATGGATCTGAATGCATGTATGTGTCTAGGTAAAAAGTTCATTCTATTAATATTTGTAAAAACATAAAAAACTTACGTGTTATCCGCTTAAATGGATCTGACGTGTAATCTGTTCAAAAATATATTTCGGTTCATCGGCTCAACACAGATCCACCGAGTCATCCGCTCAAACAGATCATAACGGCTCAATGGCTCATACAGATACTCATATTGACCCGTAAGATCTGTAGATCCACGGGACAATTTGAAAAGACCCGAACCATTGACCTGATAAACACACTCGAAAACTCTTGTCTGCCCATCTAGCAAAATATCAAATTCAGATTATATAAAAAATAGACGATCCCAATCCCGGGCTCTCGCCTGGGGGAAGGAATAGAAAACAGTTAAAATTCACGTGTCAATATGAGATTAATGGTTTATTGCAAAGCCTCAAATAACAATATAAGCTTTCAGTAGCTTACTGTGAAATATTCACAGTAATAAATAAATATGGAACGCATTATCGTACTATTCATTATTCAAGTATTCATTGATTTGTACCTATCGGAAAAATGGTTTTGCATAACGCGAGTAAGGGTGAAAACACAAAGAACGCTGATTTGGATCGGCGCCAAGAATGTTTCTATGCATTTGAGTGGGCATATTATTACGCTCAGCAAAAGCAGAAACCCGCTTTCCGGCATGTCGGCATCAGCGTTCTTTGTGTTTTCATACTAAGACTCTGCAACGAACTACGCTCGTTATAAGAGGTTCCACTGTATACTTAGCCATGTATGTTTTCCCGAATTGTTATAAAATGCGTCCATTTAAGTTAAGCTAACTTGAACGCTCCCTACTATGTTATTACACCTGGAGCTGCCATCTTTCACAATGGTTAGACCCAGTCCCAGTGATATTTTATAAGTAACTATCTTTCCCGACAGACGTTGTCCTGTGTTCCTAAGTATGAATATTGATGAATTAATTATCATTTGACCAACATGATTCCGAACGATGCGTCTGTTTTAAACCATTTATATTCCATCCGCATTCTGTTAATCGCACCGATCGACAATTAATTTCTGTCAAAATTTCAAAATTGGAATAAAAATCAAGGTAAAAAGTACTAATAAGGTTGTCTACGTAGAGTTTTCTTTAATTTTCTAATTTCCTATGCATTTTTCTTATTTTTTTTGTTCTAAAAGGACACTCTCCTGATAAAAGCCTACACGACAAAAAAAGAATTATCGAAATCGGTCCAGCCGTTTAGGCGCCATCCGATGACAACGCGAAATTGCTCTCCATTTTTATATATAAGACTAGCTTTCCCAACAGACGTTGTCCTGTGTTCCTAAATATGAATTTTGAATTCGAATTTTTTAGGTGATGAATTAGTCATTTGACCAATGTGATTCCGAACGATGCGTCTGTTTTAAACCATTTATATTCCATCCGCATTCTGTCAATCGCACCAACTGACAATTTCTGTCAAAATTTCAAAATTGGAATAAAAATTATATGTAAGGTAAAAAGTAGAATTTAAAATTATATGGTAAAAAATACTAATAAGGTTGTCTACATAGAGTTTTCTTTAATTTTCAAATTTTGAATGTAACTTTCTTGATTTTTCTTTCATAATAACCTTCTCCTGATAAAAGCCAACATGACAAAAAAAGAATTAGTGAAATTGGTCCAGCTGTTTAGGCGTGATACGATGACCACGGAAAAAAGCTCTCCATTTTTATATATAAGATAACTGAAGATTTCTTAAATAATATCTTTCAGCCTGAAACCAGTGAAACTCCTCCCCCTCCTCAATATGTTCCAAATGGTCTGTTATATTTACCATACCAGTTTGCCCTTTCTACCAAACATGATGAAAACACAAAGAACGCTGATTCCGAACAGCGCAAAGAATGTTTATATGTTTGATTATTTCAATTGAGGCCTGCGCGATTGGCTGTTCCTTTGCTATGGCGTGGTTATGAGATAAGACAGCCAAATGCGCAGGCCTCTATTCAATGCATGCCATGCAGAAAGCGGGTTCCTGTTTTTGCTGTGTGTATGCCCATTCAAATGCTTAGAAACATTCTTTGCGCCGCCAATCGGAATCAGCGTTCTTTGTGTTTTCACCCTACCAGCTGGATTGTCTTAAATCACGTTTCATATTATGTAAAAAAATTAAATTATTCTCAGCAGATTTCTTCCTTGACTTTTTTTTTTAACTGAACAGCAGTGTTAGTCGTTTGTCTATAATTCGGTCGAGGTTGGATAAGTAACACAATCATACACAACTTTGTAAACTGTTATCACTAAAGAAAAATAATACACACCATAAATTCCTTAGTTAATTAGTTACAGCCGTCGTTGATTTTCGTCGAAATTTCACCCGCACTTCACGACGAACAAGACGACTTTGTTTATTAGACTAGAGTTGCAGGATGCTGAATCGCTGATCAGTGATCACAGTAAACCGGATGACATCATCGTTACGTCAGGCACTGCGGTCGCAGCGATGACGAATACATTCAGCAATTCATCATCCAATCTAGATACTCAATCAATCTATTTGACTTGGCTGGGTTATTAAATTCCCAAATCTATAAATAATACTTATTGTTCGGAGAAAGAAAATTGAAATAGTAGTGGATTATAAAGAAGGTACACATTAATGTTATTCGCTATGACAGAGGTTCCACAGTGGTACCTGTCATAACGAGCAAAAAATTGTGTGAAAAACTGAAAAAGTTGCTCACTTAACGAGCGAAATTTCGTAAAGCGAGTACGAAAATCGATCGACTTACACGGAAAGAGAAGTTCCGATTAGTGCTGTAAATTTCGTTTAATGCTCGTTCCACTCTTTTTCCAATTTTGTATTCAGACATTATAGGAGTCACCCTTAAAGAATGTGCCCGAAGTACAGTAACCACAAGAAGACGGCCATACTTAATTTATCATCCGAACCACCTGGATCAAAAATGAGCCCGATTAGTGATCTGGGTCACTTATTTGGTCATGTTGGCGATAATTTGCAGCAATAAAACAAAATAATATATTATGGTGTGTATATGGATCTGAATGCATGTATGTGTCTAGGTAAAAAGTTCATTCTATTAATATTTGTAAAAACATAAAAAACTTACGTGTTATCCGCTTAAATGGATCTGACGTGTAATCTGTTCAAAAATATATTTCGGTTCATCGGCTCAACACAGATCCACCGAGTCATCCGCTCAAACAGATCATAACGGCTCAATGGCTCATACAGATACTCATATTGACCCGTAAGATCTGTAGATCCACGGGACAATTTGAAAAGACCCGAACCATTGACCTGATAAACACACTCGAAAACTCTTGTCTGCCCATCTAGCAAAATATCAAATTCAGATTATATAAAAAATAGACGATCCCAATCCCGGGCTCTCGCCTGGGGGAAGGAATAGAAAACAGTTAAAATTCACGTGTCAATATGAGATTAATGGTTTATTGCAAAGCCTCAAATAACAATATAAGCTTTCAGTAGCTTACTGTGAAATATTCACAGTAATAAATAAATATGGAACGCATTATCGTACTATTCATTATTCAAGTATTCATTGATTTGTACCTATCGGAAAAATGGTTTTGCATAACGCGAGTAAGGGTGAAAACACAAAGAACGCTGATTTGGATCGGCGCCAAGAATGTTTCTATGCATTTGAGTGGGCATATTATTACGCTCAGCAAAAGCAGAAACCCGCTTTCCGGCATGTCGGCATCAGCGTTCTTTGTGTTTTCATACTAAGACTCTGCAACGAACTACGCTCGTTATAAGAGGTTCCACTGTATACTTAGCCATGTATGTTTTCCCGAATTGTTATAAAATGCGTCCATTTAAGTTAAGCTAACTTGAACGCTCCCTACTATGTTATTACACCTGGAGCTGCCATCTTTCACAATGGTTAGACCCAGTCCCAGTGATATTTTATAAGTAACTATCTTTCCCGACAGACGTTGTCCTGTGTTCCTAAGTATGAATATTGATGAATTAATTATCATTTGACCAACATGATTCCGAACGATGCGTCTGTTTTAAACCATTTATATTCCATCCGCATTCTGTTAATCGCACCGATCGACAATTAATTTCTGTCAAAATTTCAAAATTGGAATAAAAATCAAGGTAAAAAGTACTAATAAGGTTGTCTACGTAGAGTTTTCTTTAATTTTCTAATTTCCTATGCATTTTTCTTATTTTTTTTGTTCTAAAAGGACACTCTCCTGATAAAAGCCTACACGACAAAAAAAGAATTATCGAAATCGGTCCAGCCGTTTAGGCGCCATCCGATGACAACGCGAAATTGCTCTCCATTTTTATATATAAGACTAGCTTTCCCAACAGACGTTGTCCTGTGTTCCTAAATATGAATTTTGAATTCGAATTTTTTAGGTGATGAATTAGTCATTTGACCAATGTGATTCCGAACGATGCGTCTGTTTTAAACCATTTATATTCCATCCGCATTCTGTCAATCGCACCAACTGACAATTTCTGTCAAAATTTCAAAATTGGAATAAAAATTATATGTAAGGTAAAAAGTAGAATTTAAAATTATATGGTAAAAAATACTAATAAGGTTGTCTACATAGAGTTTTCTTTAATTTTCAAATTTTGAATGTAACTTTCTTGATTTTTCTTTCATAATAACCTTCTCCTGATAAAAGCCAACATGACAAAAAAAGAATTAGTGAAATTGGTCCAGCTGTTTAGGCGTGATACGATGACCACGGAAAAAAGCTCTCCATTTTTATATATAAGATAACTGAAGATTTCTTAAATAATATCTTTCAGCCTGAAACCAGTGAAACTCCTCCCCCTCCTCAATATGTTCCAAATGGTCTGTTATATTTACCATACCAGTTTGCCCTTTCTACCAAACATGATGAAAACACAAAGAACGCTGATTCCGAACAGCGCAAAGAATGTTTATATGTTTGATTATTTCAATTGAGGCCTGCGCGATTGGCTGTTCCTTTGCTATGGCGTGGTTATGAGATAAGACAGCCAAATGCGCAGGCCTCTATTCAATGCATGCCATGCAGAAAGCGGGTTCCTGTTTTTGCTGTGTGTATGCCCATTCAAATGCTTAGAAACATTCTTTGCGCCGCCAATCGGAATCAGCGTTCTTTGTGTTTTCACCCTACCAGCTGGATTGTCTTAAATCACGTTTCATATTATGTAAAAAAATTAAATTATTCTCAGCAGATTTCTTCCTTGACTTTTTTTTTTAACTGAACAGCAGTGTTAGTCGTTTGTCTATAATTCGGTCGAGGTTGGATAAGTAACACAATCATACACAACTTTGTAAACTGTTATCACTAAAGAAAAATAATACACACCATAAATTCCTTAGTTAATTAGTTACAGCCGTCGTTGATTTTCGTCGAAATTTCACCCGCACTTCACGACGAACAAGACGACTTTGTTTATTAGACTAGAGTTGCAGGATGCTGAATCGCTGATCAGTGATCACAGTAAACCGGATGACATCATCGTTACGTCAGGCACTGCGGTCGCAGCGATGACGAATACATTCAGCAATTCATCATCCAATCTAGATACTCAATCAATCTATTTGACTTGGCTGGGTTATTAAATTCCCAAATCTATAAATAATACTTATTGTTCGGAGAAAGAAAATTGAAATAGTAGTGGATTATAAAGAAGGTACACATTAATGTTATTCGCTATGACAGAGGTTCCACAGTGGTACCTGTCATAACGAGCAAAAAATTGTGTGAAAAACTGAAAAAGTTGCTCACTTAACGAGCGAAATTTCGTAAAGCGAGTACGAAAATCGATCGACTTACACGGAAAGAGAAGTTCCGATTAGTGCTGTAAATTTCGTTTAATGCTCGTTCCACTCTTTTTCCAATTTTGTATTCAGACATTATAGGAGTCACCCTTAAAGAATGTGCCCGAAGTACAGTAACCACAAGAAGACGGCCATACTTAATTTATCATCCGAACCACCTGGATCAAAAATGAGCCCGATTAGTGATCTGGGTCACTTATTTGGTCATGTTGGCGATAATTTGCAGCAATAAAACAAAATAATATATTATGGTGTGTATATGGATCTGAATGCATGTATGTGTCTAGGTAAAAAGTTCATTCTATTAATATTTGTAAAAACATAAAAAACTTACGTGTTATCCGCTTAAATGGATCTGACGTGTAATCTGTTCAAAAATATATTTCGGTTCATCGGCTCAACACAGATCCACCGAGTCATCCGCTCAAACAGATCATAACGGCTCAATGGCTCATACAGATACTCATATTGACCCGTAAGATCTGTAGATCCACGGGACAATTTGAAAAGACCCGAACCATTGACCTGATAAACACACTCGAAAACTCTTGTCTGCCCATCTAGCAAAATATCAAATTCAGATTATATAAAAAATAGACGATCCCAATCCCGGGCTCTCGCCTGGGGGAAGGAATAGAAAACAGTTAAAATTCACGTGTCAATATGAGATTAATGGTTTATTGCAAAGCCTCAAATAACAATATAAGCTTTCAGTAGCTTACTGTGAAATATTCACAGTAATAAATAAATATGGAACGCATTATCGTACTATTCATTATTCAAGTATTCATTGATTTGTACCTATCGGAAAAATGGTTTTGCATAACGCGAGTAAGGGTGAAAACACAAAGAACGCTGATTTGGATCGGCGCCAAGAATGTTTCTATGCATTTGAGTGGGCATATTATTACGCTCAGCAAAAGCAGAAACCCGCTTTCCGGCATGTCGGCATCAGCGTTCTTTGTGTTTTCATACTAAGACTCTGCAACGAACTACGCTCGTTATAAGAGGTTCCACTGTATACTTAGCCATGTATGTTTTCCCGAATTGTTATAAAATGCGTCCATTTAAGTTAAGCTAACTTGAACGCTCCCTACTATGTTATTACACCTGGAGCTGCCATCTTTCACAATGGTTAGACCCAGTCCCAGTGATATTTTATAAGTAACTATCTTTCCCGACAGACGTTGTCCTGTGTTCCTAAGTATGAATATTGATGAATTAATTATCATTTGACCAACATGATTCCGAACGATGCGTCTGTTTTAAACCATTTATATTCCATCCGCATTCTGTTAATCGCACCGATCGACAATTAATTTCTGTCAAAATTTCAAAATTGGAATAAAAATCAAGGTAAAAAGTACTAATAAGGTTGTCTACGTAGAGTTTTCTTTAATTTTCTAATTTCCTATGCATTTTTCTTATTTTTTTTGTTCTAAAAGGACACTCTCCTGATAAAAGCCTACACGACAAAAAAAGAATTATCGAAATCGGTCCAGCCGTTTAGGCGCCATCCGATGACAACGCGAAATTGCTCTCCATTTTTATATATAAGACTAGCTTTCCCAACAGACGTTGTCCTGTGTTCCTAAATATGAATTTTGAATTCGAATTTTTTAGGTGATGAATTAGTCATTTGACCAATGTGATTCCGAACGATGCGTCTGTTTTAAACCATTTATATTCCATCCGCATTCTGTCAATCGCACCAACTGACAATTTCTGTCAAAATTTCAAAATTGGAATAAAAATTATATGTAAGGTAAAAAGTAGAATTTAAAATTATATGGTAAAAAATACTAATAAGGTTGTCTACATAGAGTTTTCTTTAATTTTCAAATTTTGAATGTAACTTTCTTGATTTTTCTTTCATAATAACCTTCTCCTGATAAAAGCCAACATGACAAAAAAAGAATTAGTGAAATTGGTCCAGCTGTTTAGGCGTGATACGATGACCACGGAAAAAAGCTCTCCATTTTTATATATAAGATAACTGAAGATTTCTTAAATAATATCTTTCAGCCTGAAACCAGTGAAACTCCTCCCCCTCCTCAATATGTTCCAAATGGTCTGTTATATTTACCATACCAGTTTGCCCTTTCTACCAAACATGATGAAAACACAAAGAACGCTGATTCCGAACAGCGCAAAGAATGTTTATATGTTTGATTATTTCAATTGAGGCCTGCGCGATTGGCTGTTCCTTTGCTATGGCGTGGTTATGAGATAAGACAGCCAAATGCGCAGGCCTCTATTCAATGCATGCCATGCAGAAAGCGGGTTCCTGTTTTTGCTGTGTGTATGCCCATTCAAATGCTTAGAAACATTCTTTGCGCCGCCAATCGGAATCAGCGTTCTTTGTGTTTTCACCCTACCAGCTGGATTGTCTTAAATCACGTTTCATATTATGTAAAAAAATTAAATTATTCTCAGCAGATTTCTTCCTTGACTTTTTTTTTTAACTGAACAGCAGTGTTAGTCGTTTGTCTATAATTCGGTCGAGGTTGGATAAGTAACACAATCATACACAACTTTGTAAACTGTTATCACTAAAGAAAAATAATACACACCATAAATTCCTTAGTTAATTAGTTACAGCCGTCGTTGATTTTCGTCGAAATTTCACCCGCACTTCACGACGAACAAGACGACTTTGTTTATTAGACTAGAGTTGCAGGATGCTGAATCGCTGATCAGTGATCACAGTAAACCGGATGACATCATCGTTACGTCAGGCACTGCGGTCGCAGCGATGACGAATACATTCAGCAATTCATCATCCAATCTAGATACTCAATCAATCTATTTGACTTGGCTGGGTTATTAAATTCCCAAATCTATAAATAATACTTATTGTTCGGAGAAAGAAAATTGAAATAGTAGTGGATTATAAAGAAGGTACACATTAATGTTATTCGCTATGACAGAGGTTCCACAGTGGTACCTGTCATAACGAGCAAAAAATTGTGTGAAAAACTGAAAAAGTTGCTCACTTAACGAGCGAAATTTCGTAAAGCGAGTACGAAAATCGATCGACTTACACGGAAAGAGAAGTTCCGATTAGTGCTGTAAATTTCGTTTAATGCTCGTTCCACTCTTTTTCCAATTTTGTATTCAGACATTATAGGAGTCACCCTTAAAGAATGTGCCCGAAGTACAGTAACCACAAGAAGACGGCCATACTTAATTTATCATCCGAACCACCTGGATCAAAAATGAGCCCGATTAGTGATCTGGGTCACTTATTTGGTCATGTTGGCGATAATTTGCAGCAATAAAACAAAATAATATATTATGGTGTGTATATGGATCTGAATGCATGTATGTGTCTAGGTAAAAAGTTCATTCTATTAATATTTGTAAAAACATAAAAAACTTACGTGTTATCCGCTTAAATGGATCTGACGTGTAATCTGTTCAAAAATATATTTCGGTTCATCGGCTCAACACAGATCCACCGAGTCATCCGCTCAAACAGATCATAACGGCTCAATGGCTCATACAGATACTCATATTGACCCGTAAGATCTGTAGATCCACGGGACAATTTGAAAAGACCCGAACCATTGACCTGATAAACACACTCGAAAACTCTTGTCTGCCCATCTAGCAAAATATCAAATTCAGATTATATAAAAAATAGACGATCCCAATCCCGGGCTCTCGCCTGGGGGAAGGAATAGAAAACAGTTAAAATTCACGTGTCAATATGAGATTAATGGTTTATTGCAAAGCCTCAAATAACAATATAAGCTTTCAGTAGCTTACTGTGAAATATTCACAGTAATAAATAAATATGGAACGCATTATCGTACTATTCATTATTCAAGTATTCATTGATTTGTACCTATCGGAAAAATGGTTTTGCATAACGCGAGTAAGGGTGAAAACACAAAGAACGCTGATTTGGATCGGCGCCAAGAATGTTTCTATGCATTTGAGTGGGCATATTATTACGCTCAGCAAAAGCAGAAACCCGCTTTCCGGCATGTCGGCATCAGCGTTCTTTGTGTTTTCATACTAAGACTCTGCAACGAACTACGCTCGTTATAAGAGGTTCCACTGTATACTTAGCCATGTATGTTTTCCCGAATTGTTATAAAATGCGTCCATTTAAGTTAAGCTAACTTGAACGCTCCCTACTATGTTATTACACCTGGAGCTGCCATCTTTCACAATGGTTAGACCCAGTCCCAGTGATATTTTATAAGTAACTATCTTTCCCGACAGACGTTGTCCTGTGTTCCTAAGTATGAATATTGATGAATTAATTATCATTTGACCAACATGATTCCGAACGATGCGTCTGTTTTAAACCATTTATATTCCATCCGCATTCTGTTAATCGCACCGATCGACAATTAATTTCTGTCAAAATTTCAAAATTGGAATAAAAATCAAGGTAAAAAGTACTAATAAGGTTGTCTACGTAGAGTTTTCTTTAATTTTCTAATTTCCTATGCATTTTTCTTATTTTTTTTGTTCTAAAAGGACACTCTCCTGATAAAAGCCTACACGACAAAAAAAGAATTATCGAAATCGGTCCAGCCGTTTAGGCGCCATCCGATGACAACGCGAAATTGCTCTCCATTTTTATATATAAGACTAGCTTTCCCAACAGACGTTGTCCTGTGTTCCTAAATATGAATTTTGAATTCGAATTTTTTAGGTGATGAATTAGTCATTTGACCAATGTGATTCCGAACGATGCGTCTGTTTTAAACCATTTATATTCCATCCGCATTCTGTCAATCGCACCAACTGACAATTTCTGTCAAAATTTCAAAATTGGAATAAAAATTATATGTAAGGTAAAAAGTAGAATTTAAAATTATATGGTAAAAAATACTAATAAGGTTGTCTACATAGAGTTTTCTTTAATTTTCAAATTTTGAATGTAACTTTCTTGATTTTTCTTTCATAATAACCTTCTCCTGATAAAAGCCAACATGACAAAAAAAGAATTAGTGAAATTGGTCCAGCTGTTTAGGCGTGATACGATGACCACGGAAAAAAGCTCTCCATTTTTATATATAAGATAACTGAAGATTTCTTAAATAATATCTTTCAGCCTGAAACCAGTGAAACTCCTCCCCCTCCTCAATATGTTCCAAATGGTCTGTTATATTTACCATACCAGTTTGCCCTTTCTACCAAACATGATGAAAACACAAAGAACGCTGATTCCGAACAGCGCAAAGAATGTTTATATGTTTGATTATTTCAATTGAGGCCTGCGCGATTGGCTGTTCCTTTGCTATGGCGTGGTTATGAGATAAGACAGCCAAATGCGCAGGCCTCTATTCAATGCATGCCATGCAGAAAGCGGGTTCCTGTTTTTGCTGTGTGTATGCCCATTCAAATGCTTAGAAACATTCTTTGCGCCGCCAATCGGAATCAGCGTTCTTTGTGTTTTCACCCTACCAGCTGGATTGTCTTAAATCACGTTTCATATTATGTAAAAAAATTAAATTATTCTCAGCAGATTTCTTCCTTGACTTTTTTTTTTAACTGAACAGCAGTGTTAGTCGTTTGTCTATAATTCAGTATATTAGATATTTTTTTGCAGAAGATCTGTTGAATTTTTGGAATTCAAAAGTTGGAAAAGTTTTTCTCATCAACACCCAACCTGACCGGTCAGTCAATGTTTCCATGGTGACAATGTACAACATTGCAAACATATTAACACCACGAAATTGAAGATTAAAATGATACCCTTGATCACCATTTAATTCACTTGACTCGAACCCCTGAAGATATATGGAGATTGGAGACACATCATTCAAAGCTTGCAGAACTTCTGTTATCCTCGACCTCACAAACTGCTATTCTTCATTGACATTACTCTTGTATTATTGAGCCTATTTCATAAACAAAACTCTGATAAATACCTGCCTTGGTTTGTATTGGATTTTTACAACAGTTTCTATTTCAGTAACAGAAAGGTAATCTCATTACTGAAATTGAAACTTTTTAATCCTTAACATTTTTTTTCTCAGGGGGATACAAGTCTGCGAAGTCTTCCTCCTTTAACCTTGTGTTTTCCAAAACTTCTTACTCTCGCACAAATTACTGCATCACAATCTGTAAGAGAGGTGGTGACGCGTTTCCACTCCTCCTTCACAGAATCTAGAGATTCATCAGCTTCCTCATGTGACTCGGTAAGAACACTGTTAAGGTTCTAAGATCGATTTAACTTAGGCTCACGCATATTTTGGTTCTTCTGGAGTTAAAACCTAAGATTGCCGTTTGAGTGTGTTCTTCTCTTCCTATCCTTTGCGTCACAGATCAATATTTAGCTCATGTTTGTGGTTTATTATTAATTTTAAGTTTACATTGAAACAGGATTTTTTGGGAAATTTTGGAAATGTACTTTTCTTCCACAAAACTAAACATGAAGTGTAAAGTATACACGGTGGAACAGAGATAGTAGATAACCCGAATCAGGCAGGTAGAGGACCTCGATACCTATCGATTTAACCCCCATGTATGTTCGGTGATATTTTACGATCTTGAATTTTTTTCTGAGAAAGTCCAATTGTGGTACTAATGCTATGTTATATCTTTGTAAGTCAGCACCCAATAGAAATTTTTTTCACAAACTTTCAAGGGCTCTATGAGCAAATTGACACTTAATTTTTATTTATGACTTATCTTAAAAACTGCCACTATTCATGGAGAACTACTCCTGAAAATTTCTTCTTCTGGTTCTATGGGATCATGCTAAAAAGATCTAAGCCAGTTTTTAAATTGATAAACGCAATAAAACAAGAATTTACCGATTTTCATTTTATTTATTTCCTACAAAATGATCCATAATGTACAAATAATGAGTACACATTTTAAACATACCAGCAAGAACCAACAATATCTTTATTGAAACATATTAACCCACGTTTGCATTGCCATTTAATGCAACATTTTAACATTGTAATGTCAATTAATACAAAAATTGTTTAACATTTTCGTTAAAAAAATATGAATTGTAAAAAATATAAAAAGTGTATTATAATAATTATTATTGTAGATGACTAAATAAAACTAATAATCTTTATTTCAAGTAAAACTTGTATGCAATATTATTTAAGTAGCAATTCAAGGAATATAATATCAATTTATTACATTAATCACACCATACATTATATAATAATATAAATAATTATGTCCTGTTAAGTATATAAATGGCATTAAAGATGCTGGGGTTATAGTGTAAAAGATGAAACAGAATTGCAATATATGTCATTGCAGACTATCGTTTTCTTGAGTCCACTTTTTTTGTGAGACACTTGCTTAGAATAGTATTTCTACTCCTATGAAGTACTGACAGAACTACAAAACCGACCATGCAACCAAGTAACGAGATTCCCAATTCATTCCGAGAAACAAAGTACAAAGGAAAAAGATGAACATAAATACTCACAAACCGCCCTGCCCCGTATTATCTTGGTTAACTAAGAAGTTTTCTTAGATACTACAGTATCATAATTAAGTTATTTTTTTTGTTATATTAAAGGTCTAATCGTTTTTGATATAAAATTTACATTTGATTAGTTACTTATAAAATTATTCCTTACAAAATAGTGATAGTATAATATTATTATTACATACATAATATAATATTCTCCTAAATAATTAGTTTCATAATGTGACCTGGCGTTTACAACATTTCAATAATTGCCATTTTTTCCTTATAATTAAATGATGTCTAATATTTAACCATCAAAATTGTTTTGTTAATTAATCATAAGTAGGCCCTAGTTTAATCTTCAGTGATAGCGTGTCTAAAAATAAAATCAAATAAAATTTTCCTCTATGAAATTTTCAAAAATAATAAAGAAATAATTTCCGTTGTCTATGGAATAATTATGTCAGATTTTTATCAGTGTAATTACGATGAGTGACATTGAATATTCCTTGTGTTATAATATTAGTAGTTATGTATATAATACAAGTAAAGTACAAAATGTAAGTCAAGTCTTTAACATAACACTAAGATTATTCTAAAACAACATACACGTCACACACATTAATAATCGACTAAATATTTGTGCAACTATAGATTGGTAATTTTTTTAATCAAGATGTAAGACATTGGGAATGTGAAATTTTTTCAGTTTTTGTTCATCAATTACGTTTTGAGTTTGTCAATGTATGAAGTAGATTATTGATAGATTTACTTAGGTTGCAATTCAAAATTTAATGAGTTAATTAACTTACAATTATTTGAACGGATATAAAAAAGATCGCTATGTTAGGAATGAGACATTTCATATTTATTTTAATTACTAATGTTAACTTAACTATATCGTAGAAAATTTTCATTTTGGAAAAAAAGTACAATATAATAATATTCTTTGTACAGATTGGTAATGATAAGTCTTCAATTAGTAACATCTAATCAAAATGACGAATGAGCCAATTAATTATTACATCATTTCTCGAATTAGAATAAGCAAGATTTTGTTGTTGATAAAATCATTGATGCAAAGTTGTCCATCTTCATTATACCTATCTACAATATTCCTACAAAACATCAAATCGTTATTCGCTCATAAGACAATTAAAACCAAAAATAGGTTGAAGCAATCATTAAAGACTACATTAAATAAACAGATTTAAAAAAAAATTATATACGACCTAACGATAACCTATTCAATACTACATTTGACGGTAGAAAAGTTATACAAAATATTTCGTGGATATTCGGCGTATAAAATAAGGAACGAAGGTTAAACGATAAGGTTGTTGGAAGATTTTGTATAAAAAACAGGTCTATATTAATAGTTATTATTAAGCTCTTCTAAATACATAAGAAAAAGTACAGAAATAGTCAAATCATCAAACGCATTTATAATTATTCAACATTGTATTCATAAGTTATATTATTTAAAATTTCACACACTCAAAGGGACTACTTCATTGTTAATGTGATATGTACATTGTCTGATTGAGGGACACTAAATGAGTAATTATTATTACAACATAAAGTTTGTGCGAATCTCTAATGAAACATTACGCATTATGTTGTAAGAAACATAAAGAGACGGAAATGAGTAAACATTTTGTTTCAACCTTTACATACTTTGTGAGAGTGATTAAACATTAACATTTTGGTAAAAAAGGATATGTAAAATATTTGGAAGTTAATTTATTAAGGTGGTACGTATGGTGGAGGTTTCCTGTAAGCAGGAGACGGCTTGGGACGATTATTTCTTGGTGTGTCTCGAGATGCTGTGAAGGGAGGAGGGGGATGGTAGGGCGTGTGACTTGGTGTTGGAGAACTGCTGTCCATCCCTTTGTACTCCGGGGGTGGCAGTAGGGGCGGCTTCTCTTCCTTCATTATAACGGGACTCTTGTTGGAAGGGTCGGGTTTCTCATCCAGCTCATCCTGGAATATGACTGGTATTTTTGGACGGAAAGCTTGCTTTTCTTCATCATCACCCACATCCATTTTTCCCGTTCTTCTTCTTTTGTAAAGAATGCACGCAATAATTGAAGCGATGATAATCATACACACAATAACCACGGCAGGAACAATAAATGTGATGAGGTAATTATCAGTATTGACAGGTTTGGCTGCGTCCTCACTGGGACCGCTAACAACGACTGGCGTGTCAGGAACACGAGGCACACCCACTGCACACAGCCCTCTGTTGCTGAGACTGACGGAAACTACGGGGAAATCAACCCCCATGATAACATCAGCCCTCTCTGTCACTGAACCATCACTGCCAACAAGGATATTCCTCAACTGTTTGATTTCCTCTTCTGGACATCTGTCACTCGGAAGACTGGTGTTGTACCTGGAAAGTCACAAAATCCACAAATTATTATGCTTTGAATGCTAAAAACAATCTATGAAATGTACAGGTTATATCTAAAGATTACACTGACCAGCTAATCATAGTAGGACGATAATTAATGTTTTTGATTTTAATCATAGAGGTGTCCGGATCTCCAAATAGATTTTGTAGCTTTTCAATGAACTTTCTCTTAGCTGCGGCACTTTCTATGGAAGGATTATCGATGGTCATATGGAACTCAACTGTAGGAGAGAATCTTGGTGCACTGTGTACTTCCACAAGCAGACCGTCGTTAGCTGTCAATCCACCACTGTCCTCACACACCTGGAAAAATAATTCAAATATTTTCATCAACCAAATTCAACATTTGTCCAAGGTTCAAAAGACTTTGAGTTGAAAATACTCACAAGTTGGTATTCCCTTCTTCCAATATCTCTCTCCATAGGCAGACCATAGAATTCTTGGTTCTTTGTGTCGAATTGTAACCAATTATGGGGAGATAATGCGGATCTGTCTCCTTTGGTAAGCCACATCTTAAGATTTCTCGCGCTTCCGTCTTCGGGATCGTAGAATGTATCCTATCAACAAATTCAAATATACTTAGTTAACAATTCTCCAATTCAAATTAAGTGAACACAATATGAAAATGTTGCTTACATCTGGGACTTTAAACACAAGCAATTTTCCGGCTGTAGCATTGATGTGATCAATCTGATTCCTGGGCATGGGGCCAAAGTTGTCAGGGTGATGCGGGGGCTGGGGCGGTGGGGAAGTAGGTGGAGCCCTGCAGGCCCCGGTGCCTTTCCATGCCACAGACTTGATGAGTAGTTCAGGGGACATAGCAGATTGCAATCCAGGTGATGGATCTCCTTCCGGCGTCGACTGCAGAACCTGTCATGTGAAATAATTACACTTTATTAAACAACTAGCTTATACCCGTCTTGCTTTACGTTTTTGATTCCGAATGTCAGGCTTGATCGGTAGGTAATTAAACAGGTTCTAGTCTAGCTTCCCATTGCTTTGCAGACCTCAATAACTGACATAAGCACAGAAAAATAAGAATGAAACTTTCACAATTCATAAAAAGAGAGAAGAATGACACTTTTAATGTTTATTAAAATTTTGTATGAAGATCCTAAAAAATAGAGTTTTTTTAAATAGCTCTAAATATAGTAAAGTTAATGCAGCAAATTGTATTAAAGAACCTTCTCCGGCATTTTGCACGGCTCTGTGCAGATTCATATCTGACGTAGCATTTGTATTTTGAGCGTGATGCTATTACATACGGTAAAAAGCAAATAAAAAACATTTCTGAATTATTATGTAGATTCATACAGAAGTAAAGTAACCATTAATTATCCTGAAGAAGATGTTCTGTCGTGGAAAACCCGTTAGATATAAAAAAAATCGTGACAAAACTAAATGGTTCGATTCCAAATAGTTGTAGCAGAAAAGATAGTGAAAAAGTGTCTTACCCCCATGAGTCTATCAATGTCACTTTTAGGACATGTACTTCTGGGTAGAGTGTCATTGGTCCAAACAAACTGCATAGGATCCGACTCCAGGTCCACTTCGATGACGGTGATTTGATCCATGTCTGTGTCTCTGAATAAGCTGACCAATCCCTTGAGAGCTCTGATTTGCCAGTCAATCACGGCGGGGTATTTTTTCTGGACACGAAGCTTCATAGAGAATTCGTGATTTACAGTTCGTCTGCCTTTGTGTTGCTGCACCGTAATGTCCAAAGTATCAACGACGCTGGCTCCACTACTGTCTGTGGCTTCCACCAGATATTCCCATTTTGAAACGTGCTCCTCAAGCGGCAGTCCATACACCTCTCGAGTCTTGGGATCAAACTGGACCCACGATGAAAACTTAAGAGGTGTGTGTTCTGTGTCGTACATTGCTAATTTTAGATTGGTACCATCTTCGGCATCGATAAATAGATCTTCGGGAATGATGTAGCTGTAAATGTAACAACATTAGTGAATGCCTGGAAGATAAAGCATGGGAACATTTAGGTTTAATTTGTAAAAACTCATGGACTTACCTGAAATATTTTCCAGCTGTGACGGCCACTTTCTTGGTTCGGTGTTGTTTCTTTGGTGGGAAATTAACAACGGGCACAGAGAATTCAACAGTTTCCGTAGTTCTACCAATAACGGTACTGAGTTTCTCAGTAGTGGTAGCTTCTTGAGGTGTAGAATACCTTCCCCCGGTCGAAATATCCGGTATAGAGAAATCTGTGAATTTGTATGCGGGGGTGGAAAGTTCGATGGTGGCTTCGGTGAATGTTTGGGAAGGAAATGCTACTGTGGAATATTCTGGGATTATGGGTACAGTCTCTTCAGCAGTTTGAGGCTAAAAAAATATTTTACATGAAAATATTGTTAAGTTATTGCCTTAGACAAAGGTAGAAATTTCAAGTGAGAAACAAGCTACCGTTTTATGGAATAAAATTCTTTTTGATTCGGGTAATATTTACCTTAGATTCTTCGGTAGTGTTATCCGAAATTGGGACAATAACAGCAGGGCCAAAGTTGTTGCTGAAATGCTTCTTAATATCGAGATCTTGTACATTTTCTTCAGTCTTATTTGTTACTTGAGGAACTATTTCCACATTTTTATTTAGAATACCCTAAAAGAAAAAACAAAGCTTTAAAAAAAGGCATAGAAAAAAAGACAAGCGGTTTGAAGAGCACAAACATGTAAAATTTTGAACACATGCCATTTTTTATACTATTTAGAATTAATGCAATTAACGTTGATTTATCTCCACTTAATGTGATTCAAAATATTATGTGATTTCAACTATTTGGGCAAGCTCAAAGAAATCAATAGGTGTATTTAATAATAAAACACTGAATACTACTGTGTAATTAAAGTGGAAAACATTAAAACGAAATAAAAAGAACCAACGACAAATTTAATCATGGTCTATCTGCTTCAACCATACTGTAGTAACTCATATTATGAAGAAAAAAAAATCAAGATAAATAAAATTGCGATAATTTCGTATTCCAAAAAAGACAAATTCCAGACTCATGGCAACTCTATTGTATAACCTCTCAAAGGATTTAGATAGGATTTATTTATAACAGATAATGTGTAAGTACCTACTTATGAGGCAAGATACAAATATTTTATGTTGCATTGTAAAGTGCTTTTTTTTCCTCATAATAACAAGTGAAAATGTAATATTTAAACAAACATAAATTATTGTAAATAAATATATAATAAACATATACTTATGATACAAAATATAAGTATTAGAGAAATACAATTTGCTAGAAGTATATGCACTCTGTTTTACCGGCATCTTTGGCGAAAATACTAAAATATTAATTGTTTTACAGAGAGGGTTACCAGATCAAAAAAATAAAAATTTCGGAGAAATTTCTGCTTATTTGAAGAAAATTTGGTATTTAGACATTAAATTTTTTAAAATTCATGAGGGACGGCTTAAAATTCCTTCCGCATACCGAAGATTTCAGGAAACGTCGAGACTTGTGGCAACCCTAACTGCAGGGTATTTTTACCTGTTGCTAGCGATATACCTACACAATTCATTTTGAACACAAATAAAAAATAAGCTATAAAAATTAATATACTTACTTACAACTTTTTTAAATTAGGTACACATAATATCATATAAATAAAAAAAAAATTAAACTAGCAACATAAATGATCAAATTTCGTACAAAAATAAAATAAATATAACATAAAGTGTCACACAAAACAGATCATGCCTCATGCACAGGATGCACAGCAAAGTATAAATTAAAAACATAATATAAGATTAAGATGAATCGAATAACATAATATTGTGTACAGAATAATATTATAATCTAGGCATAATGTCTAACTGGTACTGAACAAATGAAAAAAAGGGAAGCGTCAAGGAGTATTCGTCACAAAAATCACTCAAAATAAACAGTTTTATTACGATACAACATAATGCTATTGTCTAATTTGAATAAATGCATCGGTCACCCATAGAGAACGAAATAAATAGGAAACAACAGTCAGCAGAAAATATACAGCATATGGATTAAAGGGCTTCTTTAGTTAATTTTATCAAAAAATTGCATCTTTGATCAAAATCTTTTTTGCATTAGATTGCTTTGAATAGCAATAAAAGATTTTTGTTTGGTATAATAACCTAGACATTTTAGAATATGAACAGCCAAACACTGGAGAAACGTCATAATAATAATACGAAAATATATAATTTTTGTGTAAATTTTCCCTTATTTTTCTTCTGGGAATCACCAAAAGATAATCTAATAGTGTATGGTTTCAATTTTGAGAAATCTTGTTCCCGGAAAATAAGGCTGTACTAGCTGACCTGCTGGTCGAATGTCGACTCCCTCCATAATAAAAAAAAAACTTTTAGAGAATTTAATTCAACTAATGAGTAAAGACAACAATTTTTGATTCAGTAGATATGATATGAATAGCTTTAAAAAAATTCAAGAGATGGCGGTGTAGTAGAAAATAAGTCACATATGAAGTATGTTAAGTTATTTAATATATATTATTTTGAGACTTTGTTCATTCCGGGATAATTATTACGGAGATTCTTTGAATGATTCAAGTGACAAATGATGATGCAGATAAATAATAATTGAAGATATTCTGAGAGACATTGACATCCATGCAATATAACAAGCCGTTATCTGTTTCACGGGACGAACCTGCTGAGTAAATTCATATGTCGTATAGAGAGTTGTGTCTTCTGATGGTGATTGCGATGTTGTTGTTGGCATTGTGGTTGTTGAAGTCGAAGTTGTAGAATACGAGGCGAATGTTGCATGTGGCACATATTCGTATTCATCTGTCTCCGTGGTGGACGTCTCAGAAGTGGGATGGTTCGTGCTAGAATCTTCCGTTTCCATCTGGGGTGTGCCGTCCAATGTAGTTATCGTGTTGATTGGAATTATCTCATTCTCGTGTGGGATTTCTACGGGAATTGTCATGGAAGGTGACGGAGAAGGAACGAACGGAACCAACGATGCGGTGGGAGAAATAAGTGTTTCTGTCGTTGTGTAAGATGGTATTGTCAGTAAAAGTTCGGTGTTTGTCTCAGAATCGTCGAATTTCTCGTCAGTCTCGGTTATAGGAGTGAGTGGTGCTAAATTGAGATCAAAGTCAGAGGATATTGTTTGTATTTCAATGAGGTTCTTTTCAGTGGAAGGTTCTCTAATCTTGGGTGTGGTGATGGTCTCTCCGTGGTGGTGTCTGTGGTGATGGGGAGGGGGCGTGGGTTCTGTGGGAGGTGGCGAGGGGGGCAGGGTTGTGGTACGGGCGATCACCTATCATCACGCATGCCATTAGAATTAGTATGGTGTACGGGTATGTGCCTAACTTAACAGCTATTTACCAATGGTTTAACATTCTCATGTCTCAGTGAGTGCACTTGTAGTTAGACAGTCTCTGGCAAGACACCCACATTAAAAGGCAAGGCCACTGTATTGATATCAAGCAAGGTGTGATTATGTCACTGTCTTCAACAACAGTACAACTTTGTTTTGCATATTTTGTGTTTACATTTTGAGGTTATAACTACAACAAAGTCTCTAAACAGATAAAGATCCTTCACAAACGAAATGTCATCCTATCATAGTCCACGAGCAATACAAATGTATTGCAATCATACCATGCGTGGACTACAATATACATTTATGTTACAACACCTCGTTAACAAAGGCCTAGGTCATTGTAAATATTTTCAGAAAATCAATTAATAATTTCATTGAAATGTAAATAAAAATCTCAACTTTGTCAACATTTAGTGATTTAGTTCCCCCTTTGTTTTTTTTTTCATAATCACATCTCATTTTCACAATAATAATATGCAAGCGCCATTTGGTAGAGGAGACTCCACTGCATATTATTTATTTCTTAGGCAAGTTTCCCCAAACTTTCTATACAAATTTAAAAAAAAATTTGAAACAAAAATTATTCATAATTGCTTGTTTTCTGAAATAAGTTGTTACAGTAGAGTCCTAATAAATATTTTGAAGTCACTATGTTGTGGTGTACAATAATTTTTGTAAAATGAAGAAAATTATCATTAGTCAAATTGGACGAAACATCAAAATAAAAACCAATTGAAACATCAAAATCAATTTTGTCAATTCGTACGCGACAATAACCAAGATTATTTTTGATTTATGGTATTTATAATATTTGGATTCGACACAGATTAAATATAACATATTATTATAAAGATACAGCAAAATTTTGACAAATAAATTGCATAAATAATGTACATGTGTTACAATGGAATCTCTATTTTCTTTACTACATGTTATAGACAAAGATATATTTTGTCCCCAAAAGATATGAAACATGAACGATTTACAATTATTCGATAAGCTTTACCAAATTATCCATGTCATTTTTCACTAAAATTTGTTTTTGATAATGTGCTTATTAACTTTTTTCGCAACTGCTTAACGTCGAAAATTTTTGAGACTTCGCCACTGCTAATTAATATAATGATAAAATAATTTCTTGGCTATAAAATGCTTGTGGTTCAGAGTTCTGGGATAGTGGCCCAAGATGGTAATAAAAAGGGGTAATTTTTTATTTTATCATGATCTCCGCTTCGTCAATAAAATATGACCAGAAAACCTTTCACTAGAGATTGATCCTATTTAAGTTTCTGTTGTGGGTGTCATTTATTAACAACTAGCTTTCCCGACAGACGTTGTCCTGTAGTCCTTACTATGGATATCAAAATTGTAATTTATACTATTTAATGTTAAAAAATTATTTCTGATATCTCAAAAGAAATTGTATCACAAATCTGCGTACCGATATGTACATGTGTTACAATGGAATCTCTATTTTCTTTACTACATGTTATAGACAAAGATATATTTTGTCCCCAAAAGATATGAAACATGAACGATTTACAATTATTCGATAAGCTTTACCAAATTATCCATGTCATTTTTCACTAAAATTTGTTTTTGATAATGTGCTTATTAACTTTTTTCGCAACTGCTTAACCGTCGAAAATTTTTGAGACTTCGCCACTGCTAATTAATATAATGATAAAATAATTTCTTGGCTATAAAATGCTTGTGGTTCAGAGTTCTGGGATAGTGGCCCAAGATGGTAATAAAAAGGGGTAATTTTTTATTTTATCATGATCTCCGCTTCGTCAATAAAATATGACCAGAAAACCTTTCACTAGAGATTGATCCTATTTAAGTTTCTGTTGTGGGTGTCATTTATTAACAACTAGCTTTCCCGACAGACGTTGTCCTGTAGTCCTTACTATGGATATCAAAATTGTAATTTATACTATTTAATGTTAAAAAATTATTTCTGATATCTCAAAAGAAATTGTATCACAAATCTGCGGACCGATGTTTAGAAACTCAATGGTTGTCAAGTAAATAAAAATTGTGTTGTTATGGAATTAATTTTTCACAGTCGGTGTTGTTGTCGGTAAATCCATTTCATACTAACTTCAATATTGTGTTTTATTAATTATTTTTAATGATTATTCTGTTATCCGGAGTGGAATTAATTCAATAAACCAAATATGATAAAAATCTGTTCAGCCGATCCCTAGTTATAAGTGTTCGCACTAACCCGACTTTCTTTTATATTACAGATGTTCTGTATTTTATAAGAGAGATTCCACTGTATGTATTGCTTTATTGAACAATTTTACTATATGTAATATTTAATCTGTATTATTGTTAAATTGAATAAAAATAACACTCAAAACAGTAAAGCTTCAAAAGCGAATGTATAAAGAAAATAAAAGACGTTTACCTTATCTATGTCGTATTCCTCATAGTCTTCTTCTTCTTCTCCGTACGCACTCGAGTAGTCTTCGTCATCTGGATTTTCATTATCGTCATAAGCCGATCCTTCAATAGGAAGTATCTGGCGTTGCTTTCTGAGAAGCGCGGCATGTTTGTACTTGACAACCTTCCAGCCGGTAACGGGAAGGCCAATCACATCCGTCAAAGTTCCATCCAACACCTGCTGTTTTATTTGATGAACGAGTATGCCGTGCTTAGGCCAGAAGTCTCCATTACAACCAACCTAAAATATAGAAACAATCAATCTGTAACATAAGTGCGAGGTATCGAAATTCAAACAATAAATCCAAAAGTGCTTCTTAAGGTGTTAGGATTTTTTAATAAAATTTAATAGGGCTTTCTCCCAGTCAACCAATGCTATTTACAAACGATAGATAATTGCAAGCCTATAATGGTTTAGTATCAACCATTTAAAATCGTAACTTTGCAACATAGTTTCTAGAGAGTAGTCCCTAACATTGTTTAATAAGCATGATTCAATTTTATTGCAACATAACTTAAGAGCCGGAGACTCGAAAATGGCTGTTTTTATATAAACGTTGTTCCCTTGATAGGTATCGTAGCACAACAAAAAAGGAAGTGTGCTTTAAGTTAGAGCTTTGGCGATCAAGTCTTCCAATTTGAATTTATATTTTCCAAATTTAGGTCGATAGAAAAAAATTCAAAGTTTGCTCTATATTTTTATAAATCATAACAGTTTAGGCTATCTACTCAATATAAAACGCTTTAAAATATACCAAAATGCGTGTCTTTTAATTTTCTTCAAAACCATCGTCTTTTTTTATTTCTATTTAATATAGTTTTGTAATTAATCGGTAAAAAGTGATTGGGCGCTTAGGACCTTTTCCTTTAGAAACAAAAACTATATACGCTCCATACAAATCCTAAAATTCTTCATTTGTGAGAGTAGGTACTTACGTTGTGGCGGGCGGACGTGTCGCTCTGTGCTCTGTAGTTTTTTTTTCTGCAGAAACCTTCCATTTTCTAATGTTGGTCATTTGGGTCTAAATGCAATTTTTGTGAGAATCCATGGTTGTCAAAAATTTTATATTTATTTATTTTTTACAGTTTTTTCCCTTCTACATTTTTTTCTTTACATATATTTTTAAATTCAATATTTTTTTTTTTCCATAAAATAATATTATAGAATTACCTTTTGACGTATTTTTAATCGTAATATCTTAATTAGATATTTTTTTTTAGGCCTTCCACCGATAGTGATTTTGATTAATTAGATATAATAAGTTTTTACCACATAATTCTTGACTTTTATCGGTAGCTAAGTCAAAGATCCTATCATCAACAAAATTGCGTAAAGGGTCAATCCATTTCAAATCACCCAAAATGAATAAAATTTGTTGCTCGACGTTTTTAATTTTCCTGATTTTTTTTTATCATGAGGTCTCTATAGGTAGGTAAGCACAAAACACACATTAAATTTTTTTTAAACCTCATAGATTTTTTTTGGCGGCCATTTTGAAATTGGAGTCTGAGCAAATTTCGTACAAAACGTGGTTTACGTAAATTTTATTTGCTAAGCTACTTTTTAAGCTATCGGAATAATTTAAAATCCTGTGTGATCAGCATAAAATGAACTTATAAAAAACATTATTTTAGTAATTCTTTAAAGTTAGAAAGTTGGTAATTTTTTTTGCTGAAAAAGTTTGAAAAAAAATCATAAATCGCTACTTTTTAAGATCATTAAATTCAATGAAGGAATAGAGAATCACTGTATTTTTTTATATCCATGTATTGTTTACATTTAGGATTATATGCAGTATAAATTTTAGTTCTGAGAATATACTCCTTTTTTGTCTAGAGCTTTTCAAAACTACCCGAAAATCAAAAAATCTCAATTTTCAAGGTCAATATCTAAAAAGGGACTGAATGAAATCAAGTGAAAATTTTACTGAATGTTCTTTACCTATATAGGAATACCTCATAAAAAATGACGACTGAGACTCACTCAAGAAAAACGCACTCAACGAACACGAATACGAACTCAAATAGTACTTATAGAACTTCATTATATTTAATTCTTCAAACACACTATTTTCAACTTTGTAATACTGAGTCATTATAAATATTTATAAATAAAACTAACTTTGCAGTATAACAATAGATTATATTTCGGATAAAAAATGTAATATATTGTATTGTAATCCTGCAAAATTAGTTTTATTTATAAATATTCATTATATTTAATTTGAAAAATATCCATTATTTGACATGACACCAACTTTTAAATGTATTAATTAACCGGATATTTATGGTTTGGCTGCCAACCCTGACTCCGATTGCATTTTAACTAAGGATAAAGAAATGAACAAAATATCATTGTGTCAGCAGGGTAGTTAAGTGACAGAGACAGCGAGAAGAAAGTTCAACCTGTCTCACGCACAATATGACGGGGTGTGCGCGGGGAAGCGGGGACAAAACTCAGTTCGGTGTTTTGAGTGTCCGGCTCTTAAATGACTTTAATAAAGCTATGTCTGTTGAAGAAGATGATTTTCAAAGGAAAAGGAAAAATGAAAAAGAATGAATGGTTGACAGAAAAGGATTTCTTGGATCATTGTTAAGGAAGAACTTGAGACTTGCTCTGCATACTCATAATCATAATACCGACCCGATTTCAACCTTAATAACGTTGTCATTATCACACTTAGATTTTGATTGCATTGTATAAAAATAGTTCTACGCGTCTATTTTAAATCTGGTATTGTCGGTCGACATTAAGATCGGGTTTGAGTTTTAAGAGTTACCCTCCAGGTTGGATGTAAACAAATCAGTTACAGTAAAAAAGATTACTCACAGTTAGCTGTATTACTGAGGTATCCAGTTTATTATGTTTCTTCTTGCCCCCAGGATGGCCGGACATCAACACCACGCTGCGTTCTTCCTCCACTAAATCGTTGGGGTAAATCACAAAGGAGTCCTGAAATATTTACGATAAACTCAATGTCCCGCGTATTAAAAAAATCCCAATTGCACCTATACAAAGAGAAACGCTAACTTACAGAATGTAGAGCCATAAAACTAGAGATTTTAATGATGGCCGTCAGTCTTTGCTTGGGTGTGATGGAGTTGTAGGTCTTGCCGAGGATGATGTTGAGCCTTGTATCGTCCTCTCCCAAATGGCATCGCTGTCCATCACTTGCTGATAGAGTCGATTCCTTTTTATTCTTCACCTGTAGATCATTAACATGTTATATTAGATACCCAATTAATTATCACTTCTATTCTGATAATCATATTTCAATATCTCTATATATAAAAATGGAGCCCTATTTCCCTTAGTCATCGGATCATGCTTATTCTTTTTTTTTTTAAATATTGCCAGGAAATGATTCTTGTAAAAAAGAATTAAGAAAGTTTTGTGGACCATTAGAAAATTTAAGAAAACTTAACATAGATCTTTTTTTCGTAAATTTTTCTATTTTTTAATTCTAATTGACGTTTGACAAACTGTAATTAATAGAGTTGGTGCGATCGTCAGAATGCGCCATGTAAACATAGTTTAAAACAGATGCATCAGTCGGAATTATATTGGTTGAATAGGTAGTGAATTTATTATTAGACAAATTCAATATTCACAGTAAAGATAGAAGAATGTCTGTAGGGAAACCTGGCCAATAATATTTTTCTTTTTTTTAGAAAAAAATTAATCTGTGCTCACTCGAAGTGAACACAAATACACTCTTGACATCTTTCACACTAAGCACATGCTTGTGTTGTGAAAGCGGAAATGGTTGACATGGCCGGGATTCGAACCCACGACCTTCGCACGAAACAGTGCGAAAGCCGGCATCGTAACCGCTGGTCTACCAACCGGCAAACATCTCTATATATTAATTATTACTGTGTGTTGTTATTTACCTCGATAATGAAAATATCAGTCTGGTTTGAGCATAACCCAGTGACATGCTGACTAGGAATGGCCGTCACTTGCAGCCTGTGGTCTCCACGGTCTTTGGGTCCTGGCACTCCCTTCAGTATACCATGTTGGCTATCTAACCACAGCCAGGACGGGAGCACACCCGAAGAATCTGACATCTAGATACAAAGCAGTTTGAATAAATTCCATATTTTACTACGATTCAATTTAATTTAATTCAATGAATTAATGCACAAACCTTGTAACTCTGAATTTTCCCAGTGAATGCGTCTTTCGGGATTTTCAAGTGAAACATTCGTCCCACATACGCCGGCATGTCGGGTACACCCCACAGCCGTCTCACAGGACAGTTCAACTCTGTGTATTCATGATTAAGATCGACCTGCAACATTTCAGTTTACAAACGATCAATATTTTTGACAGAAATGTTAGCATTCGACGAACGAACACATTCATGAAAGATTTATAATATGTTTATACAAAAAATGAACCTTATGTTCAGATGAGAAAAACGAGCTAAAGAGAATTCAGCAAAACTAAAAGAAAGAGTACTCTATTTTGTGAATTATACAGTGCTTTTACTTTATGAATGAGAAATGCATATTTAGTCATAAGACAATTTTTAATAAAACATGGTTACAGAATGTAATTATTTCTCACTTAGGTAATTATTGAGTATGCGGGCTGATTCAATTTTTGACGAACTTTCTAAATGAATATATGTTTTATCATGTAGTGTAGTGTTATCACTCAGGGGAAGTGTCCAAAAAGGTGTGGGGGGGATGCTCACCCCGCAAACCTCCCTCTGTAAATTACGTTCCAATCTTAACCTAACCTATTCAAATCGTAGTGTTATCATTCGGGGATGTCATCAAATCCTCTAACCTACCAGTCACAAAAGTTCCATTATGGGACGCAGTGACGGCGGCCTCCATGGAGGCTGCAGGCTAGTATTCAAATAATAATAAACCTAACCAAATTGACCAACTAAATGACAATGACCAGTGTAATATCTTCATTTTCCAATCAAACTACATTAACTTGAGAATTTAAAAATGATACATGTCACTCCACAAAATGCTTATTTACCAATCTGTGTATAAAATTGATATGGGTTTAATATCAAAAATCGAAACAGCCTGCATACAAAACTTATTATATTACTTGATTGTTCTGATATATATTCGAGTAAAAACTGTTACAAACCTCTAATTTGGTGTTGCTATCAAATGTAAAATCTCCTTCATGACTAGTTCCACCTTTATATGAATGTGTGTCCCCCGTGGAGTAAACAGCGGCAGCCAGGAGTAGGGTTATGGGCAGGGCGATGAGCAGGTCGGATAGTGCCATCACCAGGCCTTTTTACAGCTGCCTAGTGGCAAACCACTTGTACAAGTCTCATAAATACATCACGGACATTATTTACTAAAACAAACGAAAAACATAACCATTAGAAAAATAGTTTTCCAAGCGGCTACGATTCCTATTAAATCCAAAACATCTAACAAGAAACAAATTCAAATTTTGAAGGATCGTATTTTCATAATATGTATAATACTTAAAATTGAATAATGATAAAAATG
Organism: Mystacides longicornis; assembly: GCA_963576905.1. Classification (NCBI taxonomy): domain Eukaryota; kingdom Metazoa; phylum Arthropoda; class Insecta; order Trichoptera; family Leptoceridae; genus Mystacides; species Mystacides longicornis. Next base: position 10,422,031 of record OY756427.1, on the reverse strand, counting down.
AATAAGAAATTTCTTAAATAATTATTACACATATATTATGAGACAGCAAATAATGTGAAAAAAAATATCACTGCATATCTCGAGATGATTTTTATGTTAAAATACTAGAAGATCTTCAACGCAAAACAATACACAACATCGCGCATTTACAAAAATGACAGCCGGACACATGACACTCATGACAGATGTAATCATAGATAATGAATAAATGATCAATCAAGATCAACCACAAATTATCTATAACTAGCCGACTCGTAGAACCTCGTCCCGCCTCCGATTATTAAATTCAGTTTTTTAAATCAAATAAAAAAAAATATCACACCATCAATCATCATATTTGCTTAAAATGGTTTGAAAAAATAACAGTGATTTATGAAGTGGTTAGTAGTCTAGCGGCTACGACGCCGGCTTCCGTACCTACTGTTTCGTTAGGAGGTCGTGGGTTCGATCCCAGGTGCCGACCATCTTCCTCTTTCACGACACAAGCTTTAAGTAGCTTACTGTGAAAGAGTCAAAGAGTGTATTTGTGTTCACTTTGAGAGAGCATATATTCATTTTATTCGCATTTTAAAATTATTCTAAAGAAATCGTGGGAGTTTTTATTTCTATTTACGTCGAGCGATTTAGCCTAATACCTTCGTCTTTTCGAAGAAAACTCGTTAAAATGTTAATAAGAACAGGTTTATTTTGTGTATCAAGTCGTGTATACAATATAAGTAAAACTACGTGGAATATAAATTAAAAAGCCAAAAATAGCATTGCATGATAAAAACGAATAAATTTTAAGAACCGCCCATTCTAACAACATGCCGAAACATATTAAGAAACGGAAAATACGGGCTTCCATACATATAGGTACATCTACCAAAGGGTAAAATTAACTGAAAACAGAATGGTGGCGGTGCTGAATGCGAATGGTAAAAAGTAGTCTATGTGTAAAAACACATAGAACGCCGATTCCGACGCAAAGAATGTTGTCTATGATTTCAATGCATTTAAACGGGCATGCCGTAAAGCGGGTTTTGCTGTGCTCCATTCAAATGCATAGGGTAAGAACACGTAGAAAGCGGATTCCGACCCGCGCCGACCTGCGCAAATAATGTTTCTATGCATTTGAATGGGGATACGCACAGCAAAAGCAGGAACCCGCTTTCCGGCATGCCCATTTGAATGCATTGAAACTTGAAACCATAGACAACAACAATTTGGGTTGGCTGGAAGAGATCCTGCGGGATAAGTCCGCCCTTTGACTCTCGTGAATGGATTGTATCAGGACTGCATTTTTAATTTGTAACGATAAAGCATTATTTATTATTATCGTTTATTTAAACACCGACGCTTTCCATATTTTGGTCATGTTGTTAAAGGTGCCACTTCTTGTCACACCGCTTTTTGCACCATACATTGACTAAATCTTCGTTTGTAGTCGAACGCCAATTTGAATTTGTCTAAAGATCGGAATCTCTTCGAGACTCTTGAAAGGATTAACCTAGCTTGCTCAGAAAACTTACATAAAATATACTTTTCGTTATCTTTATTCAGACATTGATCATTAGCATAACGCACGTGTCACATAAAGTTATAAATATTTAGTAATCTGTGATTTTTTAAATGACGGCTGCGAAGGTTTAAGTGCGAAGTGCAGTAAAATATTATCATCTACTACGTGTCATCGCATGATCTTTTTTTTATCAAAAAAATGAATCTGTGCTCACTCAAAGTGAACACAAATGCACTCCTTGACTCTTTCACAGTGAGCTACTTAAAGCTTGTGTCGTGAAAGAGGAAGATGGTCGGCACCTGGGATCGAACCACGACGTCCCCACAAAACAGTACAAAAGCCGGCGTTGTAACCGCCAGTCTACCAACCACTTCATCGCATGATCTGTCAACCACCAATAAAAAGTAGAATCCAATAAAAATATAGGTGTAGTCTACGTGTGAAACACAAACAACGCCGATTCTGACCGCCGCCGATCGCCGCAAAGAATGTTGTCTTTGGTTTCAATGCATTTAAATGGGCATGCCGGAAAGCAGGTTCTTGCTTTTGCTGTGCGTATCCCCAACACCACCTATATAAGAAGGCCTTAGCGCTACGTCACATGGTGAGGCCCAACATTCAGTTGCCTATTACCTGTGCGCTATGATACCTGTCTACACGCCGGCGGCCTGGTGACGCGAGAGGAAAAATGGCCGCCAGCGCTAAGGCCTTCTTATATAGGTGGTGTTGCGTATCCCCATTCAAATGCAAAGAATATTCTTTGCGCCGGTCGGAATCAGGGTCCTTGTGTTTTCACCCTACGTGTGTTTACAATCCGAATTCAATCAGATAAATTGGTAGGTAGTTGTGGTACTTACCTACATTATGTACTTGAGGTGACCGCGGTGAACTTAACAATTGCACGGAATGTCAAATATATGGGTACTATTATATCTTAACAGTTGTTTACTAGTAAACATTAGGTAGGCATTTTACAAACCAATTGTACTGTCACTGTCTAACCTAACTCCGGTTTTTGAAAAGACGTCGTCATCTGTTGTACAACTGACCTAAATGGCATTTTTTAAATTAGCACTTTTTTGGAGAATTGCCGAAGGCCGTGCGATGAAAGGTGAAGGAATGCGAGCATACCAGAAAATTTAAACATCTTTACCGCGCTACAGTAGGTATATCGCTTCTTCTTAGTTGGTTATCAATTGAGTAATATTGTACCTATCGGTATGAAGAATAGGCAGAAATTTTAGCAACGGTTCCGTCTTTTAGGCAATCACCACTAAAAATAACACGACGCTTTAAGTTAGAGAGCCGATTTTAGCGGTCTGGTTGTTAAACACGAATATCACTTTAAAATCCATTAAAATCTTATAAGTAACAACTAATGACTCTAACAATTCATTATTGATGTTCGATTTTTAAATGGAACAAACCACTACGGGCTTACGACCGTCTTCTACTGTCATTTCGAAGGCTGGCTTAGTGTGATCACTTTACGCTAACAACGTTCGTCATTAGGTGGTTATGTTTAAGTCTACGAAACTCCTAATCATGGGAATTATTCTCGACATGTTCAACTTGTCGAAAAATCTCATGTATACAACAAGTAGAAATTTAATAATTAATGAAATATAAGTAGATAAAAGTTGGAAATTATTGAGAACAAGAGAGCAACCAAATTTAAAGACTGCGACTGCTGTCATGTTTTTGGCGCCATGATATGAATATATCCATTTTTGTTAATGTGACATCTTTATTGCCTTTTGGCTTTGTTGCACCTCCATTAAAATCACTAAAAAGTTAAAACAGCCTTAAGTCCTTATTTTAGGAACTACGTAAGATTACCTATATGTTTTTGGCACAAAGGACTCTTCTACAATATTTATGTAAAACTATGAAGGCTGATGTCAGATTTTGTTTTATGTACTTAGCTACCACCAAGCATCTTCAGCCCAAAACATCGTAATTCTTTACTAAAAGACGAAAGATTATTTTCGCCAGGCGACAAAAATGCACCCCTTCGGTTCCATCAGCATTTCGGTCGACGTAAGATTCGGAGACCACTGGAGTGTGTGAGTTATCACCAGACGCTGTGCAGTGCATGCGGGCGTACGACGCCGGTGGCATTATGGAGCGTACACCGCAATCTTCCATCACCTTTGCATTCGACAGCCTGAAAGAAGTTGGGGGAAGTGATTGATGGAGAGTAAATCTCTAAAGGGTGCATGGCGAGCTTTTACTATAGACATACAATAATAATATTGCAACGCGTGCGTAGGGCTAGCATCGTAACAGTAATCGGTTATTTTTCAGAGCGTCTAGTTCAGTTCAAAAATTATCTTACATTTTTGGTCTCGCCATCTTTTGCGCTGCTTCTTTAGACCAAAACATTTTACCAGATTTCTTATGGTAACGTTTTAATAGAAATCCAGTGTACTCCGACTGTAGTCGCAGCTACAGCAACACGAAACTAACAATAGTAGGTGTTCAGTTTTTTTTTTAATTCAACTATTTTTTTAAATATTCCTAATTTAGTCTAGAGTTAAGAATAAACAAAGAGGTTAGTGAACAAATTAGATAATGGGAACACTGGCAACGGGATTTTATACATGTGAAAGGTTTGGATTTGAACTAAAATAAAAAGGAAATCATTCGAAAAACATTAATCACTGGTGTATGTCTCGTAATGTTTATGTACTGTCTTATTTTTGTATCAATTTCACTGTCTGTATATTAATGTTAAAATAAAAAATTAAAAAACATAGAGTAGAAAGAGACAAGACTTCAAGGCGACTGTTGAAGAAGGCAATTAGCCGAGGAGTAATTGTTGAAGAAGGCAATTAGCCGAGGAGTAATTGTTGAAGAGCTGTCACTCAACAGAAAGCCCATCAAAAAACGACGAGGGAACGGTTTGTCTTCGTCAGAGGACTAGAAGAGAATAGAGGCTACACCTCCATTAGAATAAAAACAAAACAAAAAAACTATGTGAGTGAAACAAGAGTTCTTTTAAAAATTGTCAACGCATGTATAATTTCCAATCATACTTCGTGTATAAAAGAATAGTCAAGAGGATTACCGTAATTTCTATATTGTTCACACTACCTGTTACACACGTACATAATATAATCGGGAGGGTTGCCATAAAAACACGACTTTAGTCTATGGTGACAAAAGTGCAGAGCCTAGCGACGGTGACAGCTGGCTGAACAACAACACTACTCACTTATGTATCAGCCACCTCCTAAAATAATATTTGGCTAAGAGCTTCCAGTCCGAAGAAAAATAATAAAGCTCAAGGATAGAGTTTTCCTTACACATTCCCATTTATTTGTGAATCTATGGGTTGGTTTCATATCCAAGCCTAATTATTATTCTCGATGGTGACCTCACAGAGTAAACTGAAATAGTCTTGTAAATAAAAATTACTACATAATAAAACAGAACTCAAACAAACCACTGAGTACAAATATTTGAGAACTTTTTTGGATGCGCAGAACCGAAAATTGGTTCCTTTATCCAACAGTCACGTGACTGAAGATAAAATATCAATAATAATTCATTTTACTTAATCCATAAGCACAAGACAACACAACAACACCCATAGGAACCAAGCGCGGATCCAGGGAGGGGTCAGGGGGGTCATGACCCCTGGGCTATGTATTCGCAAGTAGGGCAGTGATATTTATTAATAAGATATTTACTTTGCAAGCATAATTGTAATTTCTTGTGGGCCATGCCCCCCCCCCTGGAGCAAAAGTACCATTTAACAAATTTAGGAAATGACCTTTTTTTTTTAGGAAAAAGTGTAGTTTCCAGATACCAAATTTTTAAGATGACCTTTTTTGTTTACTTTGTGACCCCACCCCCCCCTGGCGCCAAAGCTGGATCCGCCCTTGATAGGAACTACCTTTAACTAGTTGTATGATTAAAACATAAAATTGTTAACGCTGAAAATGTTGAAAATAAAAAAATCGAATCTCACACACCGCTACGACAACCGTCACAGTTTGTCACGTGGTACTTGGTAGAATCATGCGCATTGCGCAGTAGCGCATTATTTCTCTAGTACATATTACTTTTTCTCAAAGATACTAACATGCTTTCTTATTTCACAGAGAATGATCAAAAACTATTTGAATTTGAAATTTATTGCACTATTCAAGGCAGGTCGTTGCACTTTCCTCCAATAAAAAACGCTTATCAGTCAAATTTAATGTAGGTGTATGATGGGTGTGTGATTCCGTAATTCTACCCAGAAATAGAGATTAGTTCGTACTGCTTCCACGTTCAATTCGGTCGTAGATACGTATAGTGATAGTTGTAGCGATGACAATATATCAAGAATCGAGTGTTCATATCTAAATATCGGCATTTATTTTAATGAGATGGTTAGTTCGATTGACCCCATCAATAAAAATGTCACACTTGTACTTATAATTAGACGAAAGAATAACTTATCACTTACATCATATTCAAACTCACACTTGAATAATTAACGACCCCAATCTACATATGTACTCCCTTTGTGACTCCACTTAGGGGCATAGGGAGGCAACAAAATCTCTTCAATGCTTCAAATTATATTAACGAAAATGTAACAACTAATGACTAACAATTCATTACTGATGTTCGATTTTTCAACGGAACAAAGTACTACTACTAATAATAATAATAAAAGGACGATTTTTAACGCGCCGTTTCGTGATAATTATCACCTCAAGGGCGCTTTACAAAATTATTAGGGCCTGTAACCTATAAATAAGTATAAAAATATGAAGATTACTACAAATAGGTATATACATAAATAGATTAACTTAACTAACAGCTTAAAATCACAAAACAATATCAAATGAGAACTTTTTAAAGATAACCTGGGTGCGATTTTGAAAATAAATGCGTTTAATAACTTCTTAAAATCTTCCGGGTTCTCAGCCGCTCGGATGTTGGCAGGATACTACGGGCTTCCGATCGTCTTCTACTGTTATTTCGAAGGCTGGCTTAGTGTGATCACTTTACGTGAACAACGTTCGCCATTAGGTGGTTTTGTTTCAGTCTCCGAAATTCCTAATCATGAGAATTCTCGACATGTTCAACATATGTCGAAAAATCCCATGTACCTACCTATACAACAAGTAGATATTTTTAATGATAAATGAAATATAGAGATAAAAGTTCTTCAGATTATTACCTAAATACCTATCTCTTGTTTATTTTAGTGTGTTTAAAAAAAATTAACGCGGATTGAGGGCTAACTACGAGGCGGATCTCGATAATTTGCCCCGTTTTAATGTGACATGATCTATGTACATAAAGTGTATTACCTACACAAATATTTAAAAAAAAATGAAAACAAATACCTATTGTTTATAATAGTGTTCAAATTAACAACATTTAATTAAAGAAAACACTTTTATTTCTTCTCTTCTAAGATTACCCGTTCTATGCAGGTGAAACCTTCCGCAAACATCGCTTGCAAGCTTTGTAAGCGCAACAGGGCAGTATTTATGAAATCTAATGATAATAATAATATAACACTTTTCTATACAAAGGTCTCAGCATAGCCGGCGGAACTTATTGTCTGAGGCAATTTTTTCCAGTCAACCGGTCCCGTCCAATCTGACCGACCGGGAATCGAACCCGGGACCTCGGATCTGAAGTCCACGCCAGTACAACTAGGCTACCGAGGTCGGTTTCTTATGGAGTCAAAGTCTAATCTGGAATAACTGCAAAAAAATTAAGTTCTTTAAAACTCATCAGTGATAAATCATCGATCGATGCACAATATGAGTGCATTGCATCCCTAAAAGGTTTGAGCTTTATTGACGCAAGACGCCAATTGATATTACCCATACGACGATATTAACAGTTGAACCGAGTTCATTCAAAAGAACCAAACACCTTATACAGAGCTATCACCCCTTACTCGGAATAAAATATTTCTATTCCACCCTACAAGAGAGAGATCTCAAATCATGTCGTGACCATAGATGAACGATGGTGGGGTTCCGGTATGCACATTACCCATCATTATCCAAATGGCCCTATATGGGGGTAAACTTTTTTTTTTGATATAGTTAGACACAATTACATATTACTAAAGTGACAAATGTGAAAACAAACTTTGAATTTACGAATAAAAAAGCCGATAGGTATATATCAGCTAAACGCCCGCTACGTCATATTTTAAAATAGTCCATTTCAGTAATAAGATAATCACAAGAATTGGGAAGTTCGAACTTAACTCGATATTTTCGATGAAACACCCTAGCCCAGTTTGCCGCAAACTTGTTGTGTTCAAGGTACACCTACCAAAACAAGAAATTTCAGAGGTACACCAATGATTTTTTAGACCCCCCCCCCAACAAAACGTACCGTAACATCCCCCCCTCCCCCTTCCCTAAACACCTATATGACTATTGTATATTATACCTACCGCAATTCGCATAAGTAGGTTGTGGCAAATCGTAATAGAATTGAAACAGCATGCTTTGAGCGCAGGGATACTTAGGCTTAAGCTCTTTTCCAACTGTCGACTTGTTGAAGAGAAATTATTTCTCGAGACAGATCGGCAGTATCAAGCCAAGATACGTGAGATTTGTATGGCCAGGTCTACATTTTAAACGGTTTTTCAAACTTTGAAAAACACCAATGTTCCATATATGGATTTACTCAGAATTCGGAGAACATTTAGTGTGTCTGTGTGTGTCCCCCCCCCCCTTATAACTTTTGATTCGCTTGATGCAGAGATCCTAAAATTTCAGAAAATATTTAATACTCTAAGACTACAAAAATTGTATACTCAGAATTTTGAAATTTTCTTTCAGTCAGGGGTAATCAACTTTTGAATTTTTACTTAATTTTTTCGTATATCTCAAAAACTATAAAAGCTAGAACACTAAAATGTGAATGTGTACAGAAGAATACAATATCTCAAACTAAATTTAATGAAAAAGTTCCAGGGTTTCTCAAACTTTTTTTATGAAGAAAAATATTTTTTTTATGACCAATTTAAGAGTTTCAGTGCCTATATTTCAGAATTTAACAGAGATATCGAAAAACGCCAAAACACATCAACTAGATAATTTAATTTTCTATAAAAAATACATACATTATATCAGTACATCTCAAACTTTTCTTAACAATTTTTGTAAAAATTTAATTTATTGACGACATCGTTTCATACAATAAACATACCGACTCAGGCCATCGACAGTTGGATCTCATGTTTACATGCAACTAGTTTTATTTTAATGTCCGATCAGTGTCCAAGAGAAATGGTATCTGAGAATGCATTTAGTACCTACTCAGTCCATAGGTTGCAGGTCTCACTAAAGAAATTAACAGTTTTCTGCTAATAGCTCCCAGGGTTTCATTATCAATGCCGGCAATTTCTTCTGAAGCGTCAGATATGACGTTTGATGGAAACATTTCATAAGCAACCTGCTACCTACCATTGACAGCGTGGTTGATCTACAGTCTACACCAACTTAGCGCGAAAGCTTTCAATTTTGTTCAGGGACCTTAAAATATCAGAATTCCTGTCTTGCATTTTCCGTTGAGCTCAATTAAATGAGCGAATATGTCCGGCAGTTATCTGCCTACTGTTTATAAAAGTGTTACTACCCATTCTTCTCTTTTGAACACAGAAGCCAAATCTGAATCACGAGCCTCTAAAAACACTTGGGTCTCATTTTTTCGCGGCACACCAACTGATGATCACGGTAGGTACACCATTGTGCCGCGGCACACGCTTTGCGGAACACTGCCCTAGCCTCACGTACCTTCAAATCCCCGGAAACACTTCTTGACACTGACAGAGCAGAGTTGTCAGTGCTTGGAATCAGTTGCCGGAGTCAGTGGTGCTTGCTCCCACCATCAACACCTTCAAAAATAGACTGGATGGAAACACAACAACATAATTGGGATTTGGGTCCAAACAGCGAAAGCTGCGTACCCAATAAGAATAATATTTTTTTATACATTTCATTCTAACGACAAATAAAACCAATCCGAATACCAGAAATATTTTTCATACTTTCGAATTCTCGACGCTAAGTCAATGGTTTTTATGACAATCAATTAACAGCGTGGGTTTAACAAACTATAACTAGACATCTCCAAAATAACAGTAGATAGAGATAATGACTATCAAAGTTTCTGACTCCATAAGAAATGGTATTTTTTCAGTGGTTAACTAATGGATACTTAGTTTTTATTTATATACCTACTAGCTTTCCGGACAGGCGTTGCCCTGTAGTTTTTAGGTAGGTACTATTTTTTTTTTATTTATTTAAAACAAAGTTACAGACAACAAAAGATATTTTTTTTTACAATAGGTAATTATATGACAATCAAATTGATTTTCTTTCAAATGGTTACCCGGTTATAAAGACTATGACGTTAATCGCGAATTTTTAATGTATACCTACACAAATACGTTTAAAATATGTTTGAATGTTAAAAAAATCATGCACGTGCCTCAAAAATTGGTGTCTCTGTAACCATTTATATGCTCAGTCAGAGTTTGTCAAAAAAAGTACCAAAATAACTAACTTGAAAACCATAAAAAAATCCCTAAACATAATATACAGTATTTGGATAGCCCTCAAGGTGTTCTATCTCTGGATTTTCGCTTAGTGGTACTTTCTGGGACACCCTGTATATAAACTTTATAAAATAAAACGATTTTGTTTCGTGATCACGCGGAGAAACCATGCAAATATTATTATAACTGTAAAAGACAAGAATTAAAAAGAATAAAGACATCAAAGCGGTGCGTACAATGTGAGGGATAATTAAATAAATGATTCATAATTGCTGCTAGAAATTCCATTTTAATTATTAACAAAATAAATACGACATCCTTCGTGTTGCCCTCAAAACTCAAACCTACATACAAAAACCTCTATGTATAACAGTGACACTTCTCTATTATGACAGGACAGGGGTTTGCAATCTTTCCGGTTAAGACAATAACCTTTTATAAATAAACTAAAAATATATTTGTACAAACGATTAGCTTGAGGTTGGGAGCTTTCGTTAATCTCGCGATCACATTATTTTTTTAACCAATCACGCTGTGTCCCGTAAGGGCTACTTTTGTACCCATGAACATTTCTTTCGCTTCTTCCACCGACATAATCGCTTCTTCCACCGACATAACATTTGTTAGTGGAAGAAGCGGAACATTATCAAGACTAACATAATATTCACGTATTAAAATATACCTACCGTTGAGGAAGCTCCCATGAAACTACTTTCGATATATAAAATAAAAATGAAAGAGTCTCGTATAGTTCTATCATAAATTTATATTTTTAAAATTTTGTGATAAAACTATACGACTTTTTCATTTTTTAGATATAGTTTTAATAATATTAAAAAAAAGAAGAATAAATTAGGGTTGTTTTTTTTGCATGTAGAGAGAACGAACGAAGAGATAATGACTAAAAGGATATACGAATCTAAAACAATGGGTGCACGCAGACGAGGCCGATATCGAATGGCATGATCCGATCATATCGGTGCCGTCTTACAGGAGGATCATATCAGGAGTAAAAGGAATAGAAGAGTAGAAGAGCATGCATGCGGGATGTTATACGTTTGATGGAAGCGAAAGAGGTTTGTTTCAAAGAATGGTAGTCCGTCCTATCTGCCTTCCCCTTTCGGGAAACGACGCGATGGGTAAAAAAAAAATTCGCGTCACTTAGGTTACAAACCCCTGCTTTATTATTCAACGAAGAAACGTCATCTACATGACGTGTATTAATTGAACTTAAAACGAGCGTTTCTAAGCAAACAAACAAATAAGCGGAAAAAGTAGCTTACCTTATAGGAACCATTTCTGATAACACGTTACCCTGTATGTATACATTCCAACATAATACATATACAACCAAACAAAAGAAGCTTAACACCCTTGTATCGGAATCATAATCATATCAGTATTTATACAGAGTGGAGTTTATTTGGAAAAAGAAATTCAAAATACCTAATACAGGCACATAATAATGCATAGAACAGGTGATTGGCGCCATGAAGAGTTTGGCTGAGATGTCAGGGAAATACGGAGTAGGCACCTACGTCTATTAGAAATCTGCTCCTTATCTCCTCTCTTTCGCATAAAACAATGCTTTGAATCTGAGCCTGTTTGGAGCACTACAATCTTTGTTTTGTCTACTATTTGTTCATTTTCCCCAGCTTCTTTAATATCTTGGTCATTTTGTCGGAATATAAATATCTTTTAATAATAATTATTGTTTCTTTTCGTCGGGTCTGCTGGCAGCCATTGTGACTTGAGCATCGTCTCCATTGCAGTGTTTCTGAGACACTATCCCTAAGGTTAATTATTAAGACTGTATCCTCAGGCCTGCACACGTTGCATATTCTGTGATTACTATCGTTATCGATTTTTATCCCCAGATCCCTCGGATATTAATCAACCCTATAGAACGTTGATTCCTGTTTTCTTGTATGGTTACTTTTTTCACAAATGATCCGAAGGACTTCCATTTGAAAGTCCTGGCTTTTTCTTTGCATGAGTAGAAAGCGAGCTGTGGAAGTTTCAAGGGAGGCATTTGTCCAACAATGGACACGAGAGGACTTTCGAAAGAAAAAAAGTAGATCGATGTTTGGGAGAGTCTAATCGTTGGATTGATACTCGATAAAATAGGTATAATTAAGAAAGAAGTAATTTCTGCCCAACAACATTGTCAGTTGATCACAGTAAAATTTATCACTATTTATTTCCATTAGAAACAACAATAGCAATCAATGTCTGATTCTAATATTTATTCAACAAGATACAGTGAACGGACGAAGAAGCGTGGGTAGACAGTCGATGAGGTGAAGCGACCATGGACCCTATTCCCGAATGTCAATGGGTTTTCTCTAATAGAAATATACAAAATTCATAAACAATCTGTTAGAAAACCAATCGATCGATCTTCGAGAATTGGGTCCCATATTGTACGGGACTCTGTGGCCAAGTGGATGGAGGTGGCCAGAGACAGGGAGGAGTGGCGTCAACATGAGGAGGCCTATGCCCTGCAGTGGACGAGCATGGGTTATAAACAACAAGGTACGATCAAGATCTTCGAAATAAAGAAGATATGATGAAGCGATACTCTAAGGTGGGTGGTAAAAGAGAGTGCTTCATGAAAAACTATTAAAAGACCGATGGATAAGAACGCGAAGCAATACTGGCGCAGTGGAGATGAAGAGTGCTTTCAGTCGGAAGGTCTGCCTGCGTGCAGGAGTCCGGCACAACTACCTTAGATTATCCCCTCTTTCAAAGAATAAAGAAATAAGAAGTAGAAAAAATGAGCATCCGGCTGAGAAAAGACGGTTGCTGTAAGAAAAAAAAAGAAAAATCCACATAAGTAATTACTTGGGAAAAAATCTCAGCATTATCAATCAGAACACTAGAATCGGTTCAGGAAGATCAAATTCAATACCAACAATAGCAAAATATTATAGAAAAATGTATTGGGAACAGCACACCCGCTTGGGGAGACGGATTAGGCAAAAATAAAAGTATACAGGACACAAAAAAAGCAAAAGAGAAAAGATAGAATGTTTAGGTTTAGAAGGGGATTTGCGGTACGCTCGAACACCCTGAATATAGTGAGGTTTGTTATTTGGTTCGAGTATAGTGGAACCTCTCTTTTCTTCTATTCTGTTTTCGAGAGTGAAAACAATATAGAAAATGAATAAAGGAACATTTTTTTTCCCACAATATTCAAAAACGAAATCATGGCATCAAAACTTTATCTTCATTGCACAAAACAGATAAGCATGATGGTTAAATTGTAAAAGGAAAAGTAGATTCTAGTTTGGCTGCCAGAGATCATTCGAGATCAAGTCCGCCAAATGTTTTTCATCATATTGTAAAAGAGTCAGTAAAGTTATGATTATTTATTTAGATTTTTTTCAAAATTATTCAAATGATTGTATTCCTGCCATTCGGATTGTCAATGATTCAAATCTTTGGTTTGGGATCATAGACGTTCTAATCCACTGTTTTCCAAATTCAATAAATTGATATGCTCAGAATGTCTCAGAAGAAGGTATGAGGACCGTTGATAACAAGCTCTTCAAAGACCACGACACGATTTGTGGAAAAGCGTTTGGAAGAGAATTGAGAAATGGAAGAAGGTAGAATTGGTCATGTACGTAAGTATTAAGAACAGCAGCACATGCACATTGGAATCTATCGCGCCAAACGAATCGACTAGAAAACATCTTTAACGATGCTTCGACAGCTCCAGTCTGACATTATGAAGATAACCAATATCTCTGCAGCCTCTGCAAGGCATCCTCAAAGACAGAGCGCGTCTTTGAGGAATTTAAGGTCCAAAAGTTTCAAGATATATACAGAAAATATGCAACTCTTCAGATCTTAAAAGAGCCAAGGGAACATTGTTTTATTGTAGAGAGCAGAACTCGAAATACACATAAGTTTTTACAAAAGAGGAGGAAGAGTACTTTCGCCCAACACCACTACTCTTATCTGGGTGAGGTATATTTTAATCAGCTTCCCCAGAAAATAAGAGAGATGTCCAATTGCAGGACCTTAAAAAATAGGAGATTAAAAAATATTACAAGATGGGTGGAAGCCCCTGCGACAGCACAATTTCTGCATAGAAATCCTTGTTTCATGTCCTCTTGTCCATTTGTTGGTGGTTGTATTTGTGTTGATGGTTATTTTGTGTGTGTCTGGTCTTTGGTGGGAGTTTTTTTTTTTTGACATTTCTTTTGGTATCATGTATGTAATATGTGTACTTAAATGCAAAAAAAAATGTTTGCCCATCATTGGGTACCTACTTAATGCTGACAATACCTATATAATTAATTGTGTGAATATTTAGTTTTAGAAAGTCCATCTCGTCGCTCAAGCATTAAGTTTCTTTAGACGAGATGGACTACACAATATTGTAAAATAGCTGTAAAAGATTTATGTGTAACAAATAATTGTGTAAAATAATTTATAATGAATAATAATATATTAAAAAAAATATATATAGAAGGCCATAGAGAAGATGTGAAAGAAGTGCCGAAGCGTATATCGAATATTGACGAAATCCGAAGTTTCACTGTATATTATTGTGTTTGTGCGCTAGAGGGCTATTGTTATTTCTGGCCGGGTTGGAAGGAGGTTTGGGGCATTGAAAAAACAACAAAAGAGCTCAATTTTGGACCTAGAAAATGCCCCCGCGTACACAATGTATTAATCATATGGGTGAAGCGAAACAATGATTCCATTCGGGAGCGTTTTGTATCGGTATTTATGTGTACCTCCCTCTACCGGGGCGCTTTCAAGAATTAAACGAGAGAACGCCGAAACAATGTAAACGAAGTAGGTAAATTTTGAATTTGGAATTATTTTCGAATCGCTCATTCTAGAGTTGCCAGCGTATATGAACCAAAATAATATTTTTAATAGGAGCTGTTTATAGAAAACAGCTTTGGCATTCCAAAGGCGTTTTTCTTACCAAATGTCTCATCTTGGATCATTTTGTAGGTTGTAATAAGAAGTTTTTGGTAGCCTAAACTGCATACAACCGATAGTTAAGAGGCATTTGCAAATGGCAAAGGGTCCTAAGCATATTATAAGTTAGCCTCTGAAAATGAGAGGTCTAGTCGTTTCGGAACTGATCATGCAATATATACCTAGTGACTAAAAATAACGCTTTCGTCTTTAGGCAAAGTCGATTGCAAGTGGTCCGAAATTGAATTATTATTGACATAATTTTCCAGTTCCAGCCAGCTTGTCCCTAAAAACAAGTGACGAAGTTCGCCATATGGTGACGAGTGACAACTACTTTTAATGTAGAAGCAAAAGCGGCTAGAACAAACCGCGGATAAAACACACAAGTTAAAGAAATTAAGATTAGGCTTCAACACAGGTCATCAGTACCCCTATTATTCTAAGTTTTATCGGAAGGTAGTCAGGGAAGTAAAGTGAGTATTACACGATACATTTTGTATGGAAAACGTGTATAGCGCCGCCCAAAGATATTTCTAGAAACAAAAGCGATTCTCGCATTCGATAAGTATAGATGTTTTCCATACAAGATGTATCGTGTTACTCACTTTACTTCCGTGATTAACTTCCGATAAAATGTAGAATACGGGTATAGGTCGAGAAAAACAGGAGAAGCAAAGATTTTTTTTTTGGATAGAGAAAAAGGAAGGTCCGTTTTCTGTATCTTTACTTCAAGGGAGGTTGCGATGTATAAAAAAACTAAAACCATCGTTGTATTGGTTTTTTTTTTGAGAAATATGCAGATGTCGAAAGTAAGGGGTCGTCAGACGAATAAAAAAAGAAAGTGTGAATGTACGGAGGAGGGAGGGAAGTGCAATCACAGTTAGGTGTACGAATAATAATATAGGAGACGGGCGTGTGTGTATGTGCAATGGACGCCCGCTTGCTCCCGCTATTGTTGCTGCTTGTTTCAACACTTCCGACGACCCTGCACTAGCACACACTTACATATTATGTAGATGGTCTATCTTCCAGTCTAGACTAGACGAGGCGGTCCGCTATAAAGACGGATACGTACGAAATAATGTCGAGAATCCGTCGCACACTCAAAACTCTACTAGTGGAAAATCAACTGGTGTGATGCGGATACAAACCTGAAACAATAGAGAATGAAATTCATTAAAAAATATGAAATTAATAAGATAGGGCGAAACCGCAACAAAGGTGTTAAAATATAGGTATCAAAGTAAAGAGTATATCACGGCAAAATAAGTACTCTGGTATGAATTCGAATTATGTATAATGGTAAATTATGTACCTATTTAATCAATATAATTCTGACCGATGCATCTGTTTTAAACCATGTTTATATGACACATTCTGACAATCGTACTGATTATCCATTATATCTTCAATGGATTGTTTTTTTGAGAAGCTGTGTATGAAAATGCTTAAAATATGATATTTCTAATTTGCCCATTGGCCCAGGAGTTCAGTACAACAAAATATTTCTCATGGTTCCTTAAATTCTGATCAACGAGATTTTACCGGGAGTTTTCAAGAGTTGACCACTTCCTAGTAATGCCGACAGCATAGTCTGCGCACATTCCACGCGACTAGAAAGACAAGACTCTGCTACTACACAAGTTTGCATTTCTGAGATGTCACTTGCGACTTGTTATTACGAGAACGTGCATCGATTTCCTTATTGTCTCCTAGTGTTCACTCTTGGTACATACAAAGAAGCAGACAGGGCGGGAATTATTGTTCTCTTGTGAAATCACGAAGAGGTCACGAGACAAATGGAGTCTGCAATGTTACAGACAAAACGGTTTAATTTCCGTTTATACAAAATCACAGAAAAACTGATCCGATCGCAAATTAATAACTAGTTATCTACGAAAATTACAAAAACTTCAGCAATGCCTATGCAAAAAAAGTATAAAGATCTTTTTAAACTAATCTTGAAAAGCAGAAAAAGCAACCTTTATATCAAAATTAGATGTTGTATGTATCGGATAGGTACCTATGATATGGGAAATTGAGTAATTGATCATAATTTTATTTTATGCAAAAAGTAAATGTACTTACCAACCCAACTTTTCCACTTTTATCTCTATTTTTCATTTTATTATTAAATTTCTACTTGTTGCATACATGAGATTTTTCGACATGTTGAACATGTTGAGAATTCTCATGATTAGGAGTTTCGGAGACAAACATTACCACCTAATGGCGAACGTTGTTAACGTAAAGTGATCACACTAAGCCAGCCTTCGAAATAACAGTAGAAGACGGTCGTAAGCCCGTAGTGGTTTGTTCCATTTAAAAATCGAACATTAGTAATGAATTTTTAGAGTCATTAGTTGTTATTTTTTCTTTAAATGTACTTAGATAATTGAAGGCTTTCCTTATTTAGAGACACACCCAAATTTCGATTTAATGAAAAATGCTTTTTAATAAACGAATGTTATGAACCTATAATGCGTTTTTTTCTTTAATTGAAAAGCTAGTAGATATTGGTAATTATATTTGCTTTCATATTTTTTCAAATCAAAATGTTCATACATAGGCTCAACTTGTTTTGAAATTGAGATCCCTAAACTTGTTGAACAATAATTGAAGATTTTAACGTCTTCACTAAATGGAGACCTAATTGAATCATTGCACAGATCGTCTTCCAAATATGAAACGGTATTTATAGAGACAAAGAGTCCAATATAAGTCCCAGAGCGCCCTAGTAGTAGTATGTGTATAAAGTGAAATGAATATGAGTGCGGTCTGCATTCGTTCCATTCTGATTATTTTCCATTGGCGACGCAGCTCCTGGATTAGTCAAGCGTGATTCTACGCGGATGATTGGGCAAAGAAGTAGTATTTTGAAACGGGAGCTCCCGTGCATATTATATCAACGAATCCAGGTGCGTGTGAATCATGGAGACCGACATAAATTTATAAATAACACTCGAAAGTAATATACGAAAGCCACGTTTGAAAACAAAGTATGTAATTCATTCAAAAAGTATCTGAGAAATATTTCGTATGCGGTTTTTAATTCCTAGATCACTACCGCCATCTATCGCAATATCATCTGAGTATGAACAATTGTTTACTGATCACGGGCTGAAATGCTGCCGGACATGGCAATTAAATGAAGATTTCTTAAGTCGGGTCATAGATTGAAGTTTGTACCAAAGCTAATAATTGAGATAGTATTATTCTTTAAAAAATTCCCACAGAACAAAAGAGAAATGATTGTATGAAAAAAATGGAAGGTAGTTATAATATAACAAATATTACAGGGTTTCATTTGTAAAATATTAAAATAGATTTCATTTGATGGACTTCTACTAATTCTAAATACTTCCAGGCGGGTCGCCTATCAATGGTGGACGAGTTTATTATTGTTTGAGCGGGGCTAATGAATTGTTGTTATTGTGCGTTTGACATTTAGGAGTTTACTGCTTATGGCATAGACTGAAATGTCAAGCGCGGCGACTCTAAAAAGTAACCTTATAAAGTTCACACATTGAGATTTATTTTTCACAGTATCAGCGCCATATGTGAAAACTGGCAGGACTCATTGGTCAAACACTGAAAAGTAGTGCCTAGCTTTTAGGGGGCTGCCCAGTGCCCATGCTAGATCTATTCTACGCTTTATTTGATGGTCTGATTATCTCTACCTTAATGAAAGGCTTCATTCACTTGCATCAAAGTTCGTCAACGCTTTGGTTTTTTTTGACATTCAATTTCAACGCAGTGGCAAAGAGTCAGACATAACTTTTAGTTGATCAAAAATTTCCCTTATATATCAGAGCTATACCGTCCGCAAATCGCACATGATTATTGCTCTCCATCAATTTTTCATCACTCTTTGTGAATTAAAAAATGCAAAAATTGCTGGGAAAACCCTCAGAGATAGGATAAGTAATACGAGGGTACGGGAAATATGCGAGGTTGAAGATAATGTAAGATGGGGAAGGCAAAGAAGAAGATACTGGTATGCACATGTGAGGAGAATGGACTCATCCAGACTCCCTCACATTGAATTGCACGGCCAACCTCACGGAAGACGACTCCCAGGCAGACCACCAAAGAGGTGGTTAGACAGCTGGGAGTCGACCTAGCAAGAGGCACACTCCACCTCTTAATAACAGGTCTTCAGGCCTAGAACAAGAAGAAGAAGAGAAAAGCTGAAATAAAGTTTAATATTATAAGAAACTGCTTATGTTTTAAATTTAAAACAAGACAATGATAGAATGAATCTGATGTCAAATTAAGACGAAACATTTCTGGAGTGGTCGAATGTACGGATAGATTGTTTCGTAGATGTTTAGGATCAGGCAGGATAAGCCCTAATGGAAAAAGGCGGTAAAGGGAAAATTGCGATATTAAATATGTAGCCGGGATCCTCTCTCAGATTGTAATCGCTAATCCAAACCGTCCCAACTCCACCAATTTAAGTCCTTTATGGGCTGTCAAACAAACCTAACTCCCTTGCCGATATCTACCACCAAGTGAATTGGTAATATTGGAATATTTAAACGACAATCAAGTTCCGTAATATTGTTGTAAATTTAAGTAATAAGTACAATAAATTTTACTAGTGCGAGTTTGATCGAAAGCATATTGCACGCTAATAAGCGCTTACGTTTCGATATTCGATCATCGAAAACTTATACTAGTGTTACAGGTTTCCCCGATGATCCTCTATCAATATTTTACTGTAAATTGATAAATTTTCGTCGATAGTGTTTGGTACTTTATTCGCACAATTACTTTGATCACGCGTCGAGATGATTCGAGTCATGATTAGTAGTTTCGGATACTTAAACATACCACCTAACGGCGAACGTTGTTAACGTAAAGTGATCACACTAAGCCAGCCTTCGAAATAACAGTAGAATACGGTCGTAGGCAAGTAGTGGTTTGTTCCATTTAAAAATCGATGATCAGTCATGAATTGTTAGAGTCATATTCGTCGAGATAAGACATTGTATAAAGTTTTGGAGGTGTGTTTATCATTGCAACTTGCAACGTATAGTATAATGTTACGAAAGATCAATCTTATATATAAAAATGGAGAGCTATTTCCCGATGTCATCGCATCACGCCTAAACGCATGGACCGATTTCGCTAATTCTTTTTTTGTCTTTTTTTTATCAGGAGAATGTCCTTTTAGAAGAATAAAATTAAGAAAAATGCATGGGAAATTAGAATATTAAAGTAAACTCTACGTAGGCAACCTTATTACTACTTTTTACCATATTATAATTTATATTCCAATTTTGAAATTTTGACAGAAACTGTAAATTGTTAGATAGTTGGTGCGATTGACAGAATGCGGATGGAATATACGTGGTTTAAAACAGACGCATCGGCGACATCGGTCGGAATTACATTAGTCAAATGATAATTAATTCATCAACATACAAATTCGAATTCAAAATTCATAAAAATGAACACAGGACATCGTCTGTCGGGAAAGCTTGTTGATAAATAAAAAATACTGAGATCACAGTGCACACTTTGATTCCTTAATGGGCATTCGGCGCCAACGTCAGGATCTGCCGAGACGTGGAGTTCCGCTATTTTAGCATCAGTTGTAAAACACCACGTAGAGGACATTTGGATGCTAATCAACTATAAATACGACTCAAGACAAAGGATAGTTACATACGAGGTTGACGAATAAAATGAACGCCGAAATAAAAGAAAGCCGTCGTCTGATGATGCGGTCGTTACAGAGAGGAAACACTAAGTAATTACTATTCAAATAAAGGTACCGCGGTTTATAGCCTGATGGGGATCAGATAAATCTTAACTTGTGATTTCCTTGAAAAGCGTAGCAGTAGTAAAACGGCCGTAATATAACGTGTAACCTAACGTTCTCTTGAAACCACTATGGATGCCGAATGACAGTTGGCCGAGGAGAGGACTGTTCTTTCTTCCATCAGGGTCCCGAAGACGAGGAAGACCCTTTCATACCGCGTTCCGCTCCTTCGAAGAAGAGATGAGGGATTTGGACATGGTGGGGTAGGAGGTCATAAACATTGTGCAAGATCGAGCGCAATGGAGAGCTCTTGTTGCCTCCCTATGCCCCTACTATTTTCACGGGAAAATATTATAATATCACTCCATTTTTGAAATTTCACACATTCCTTAGCTACGGGACGGTCGGTAAAACAGTACCCGCTCTTACCATAACAGTGAAATTATGCCTAATTATTATACCTGCCTTCTTAATTTCGTCGGCCTCTTGTTTATGAAATAAATTTTATTCTAACAGACAAAGAAAACAATAATAATAATATAATTTACTCAATTAGTACTCAATAAAATATTTTACTTTGTAATCAGTACCACTAGTATAAGTTTTCGATGATCGAATATCGAAACGATCATCGAAAGCGTTTCGAGAAATTCCCATACAAAAATGATCGAACGATTCGATCGTTTGACTATTTGCACGCTTATCAGCGCTTATTAGCGTGCAATTGGCTTTCGATTAAACTCGTACTAGCCCCACTGGGGTTATTATCTTCCGATTCGCGTGCGAGTGCATTGAATATTAACGAGGGTATCAGGTTGCCAGGATGAAGCATAGAGAAGATGACGACAATGTTGACAGATCCGTTTGCGTAAATAATAAAGAAGCGAATAGGTGGGTAGGTACCTACGTGATACGAACGTCCGGGTTGACAGGTGACATGAATTATTATTAACGATAAGTTTGAAACAAATAAAAATAAAATCACAATAATTCGTCGAAATAAATATATAGAATGAAATTTTGGCAGGTGATGGATTTAAAAATAAATAATGTTCGCTCTATTAAATATTCATCGATGCATAATTTTGTTCGCAATATTTGTTTTTTTTTTAATTTATTGAATTTACATCGTCAGGACAAAACGAAGAATAATTATTTGTCTGGAAGAAAATAGTCGGAAACCACAACCTTCAATAAGCTGCATAAGACTACCCATCCTTTCAAACTTAACACCGTCAACCTGTAGTGGTAAGTATTCTAAACATGTTGAACAAAATCAATGAAATTTCTTCATGTTGGTTATCTGCTTGATTATTTTTGAGATCTAACGATATGGGAGATGATCCATTAATGAGATTTTCAGTTTTAGATTATACAGATTAAGATTGATCCGTGCAATCGATCAATGTCTGAAATGACGTTTTTGAGTTAATGTCTGCTTTGAACAAAAATTACAATGTGAAGAACTACATCATCTGTATTCAAAAGAATTGTATACATTTCAAAAGAAACCTACGCAAAAAATCAATACTGTACTTTCATCCATCCAGAAAATTGTGAAATTCTGGCCAAGCTACATTGAAGATCACAAAAAAAAATCAAAACATTGGTGAACTCATCTTACAATTGACATCTTCCAACGTCTTCTTATATTCTACTTATCGGCCAATATGAAACAAACTTAAACATGCTTAGTCAAATAGCTTCCTAATACACTGGGTTCGTAGGGAGCGGTCCGTCGTATGACTAGGCGGCAGTCTTTCAAAATATACATACATACATACATTCTCCCTTTAAGGCCCCCCGCACCGCAAGCCAGCGACCAATCCGCAGCATACCCGACCCGCACGAAACCGACCTCCTAGCTCGATCGAAGCAATCAAACCAAAAAGCCGGCCCCGGACAAATCAAGCCCGCCGCGAATCACCCCCAAACCAACCAGTAATGCGGGGGCCTAAGCCCCACTCGGGAGCATAGGGAGGCATCAAGGGCTCTCCATTGCGCTCGAAGGCGTCCGAGGCTCATTGTGCCTTTTCTGACCAGTTGACATTCAAGGACGTGAAGTGGTCAACCTCACGGTCCCGATCTGATTTTTCGATTTCCTGCCTCTTACAGGATGCTCGAAAAACCAGCAAAGAGAGCAGAGGTGCTATTCTTCGCCGGCGACCCCACGGCAATATTTTAAAAATATATGACAATGTTTTAAAAATATATGACAATGTTTTTTGTTACTACGGTAACAATATTGACAATGTTCTAAACTGTCACATTCACCGCTCTTTATAACAGCACCGTAGGGAAACATACCTTAAGCATGCTACAAGAAACATTATAAAATATCTAAGATTCCGTTTTTTCCTTCGTTTTTTTTTAAAAGTGTATATTAGTTGTAGGTAGATCCTAAGATCCTTTACTTTTTCCTTATCTTTGACTTACAATGTTTTACGAGATTAAGCAGCTAGTGTTCGAATATTGCTACTGCCAGGGGACTCATGTTTTTCCAAATGTCAAGCGAGCATAAATTTTGAAATTTGACCACAAATTTTATCATAATAAGCCAGTAACATTTTTTTAAGCGACGTAACATATTATGTTAATCCAACATCTATAAAATTTGGTCTGGATGTCAATAATCAACTATTAGATGCAAACATTTGACATATTTACAATTTTTTAAATAGTAAATTTTTCAATTTGATCACAACTAGCTACCGGCAGAACGTGAACTCATATTTTTGGCTGTCTTTTGCAAAGACTTTAGCCTCTGGGCCAATGCATTTTACTTCGTTAGAACGTTTATACTTATCAAGTATGCAAATAGGACAATATTATTTATTAGTAACGCAATATTAGGAAATTAGTTGGAAATTGCAAGACCATTTTAGCAAACAAATTAGTTCAGCAAATGCTGACAGTAGATGGCGTCAAAAATATAGAAACTTATGTAAAAAAAAGTTCTTAGTGTATAAATATTATGTAAATAAGATGAAAACAAAACTGAGAAGGTTAAAATACAAAAAGGTGTCCGACAAGGCGATACAACCTCGCCAAAATTATTCACCTTAGCCTTGGAAGACGTTTTTAAGACCCTAAATTGGGAAAACAAAGGTGTTAAAATAAATGGCATATATTTAAGCCATCTGAGATTCGCTGATGATATTGTTGTTATAAGTGAAGTAATTGACGAACTAAATAACATGATCATAGAGCTTCACGAGGCGTCCAACAAAATAGGTTTAGAAATGAATATTGGAAAAACAAAAATTATCAGTCCTCTAAATAAAAACATATAATGTCAACAATAAAATCATAGAAAAAGTGGAGGAGTATATATACCTGGGACATAAAATTAAACGTGGAAAGGAGGACCAGAATGCAGAAG
The DNA here is from genome assembly GCA_963576905.1 of Mystacides longicornis. Lineage (NCBI taxonomy): Eukaryota > Metazoa > Arthropoda > Insecta > Trichoptera > Leptoceridae > Mystacides > Mystacides longicornis. The sequence continues at coordinate 10,397,895 of OY756427.1, read as the reverse complement.
TGCCGAGAAGAATAGGGTTGAGCTGGGCGGCGTTTGGAAAGCTGAGACATGTTTTTGAAAATAGTGAGATCCCGACTAGTTTAAAAAGAAACGTCTTTGAGTCCTGCATACTGCCCGTAATGGTGTACGGCCCGGAAACAATGACCCTTACTAGAAAAAACGCAGACAAGCAACGATCCATGGAGAGAAGTTTAGTATTCTCGGCGTCAGTCTTCGAGATAAAATAAGAAACGAAGAACTCAGACGCAGATTAACTGACGTCATGGATCGGGTTGCTAGCCTTAAGTGGCAATGGCGGGTCATGTGGCAAGACAGGACGATGACAGATGGACTCAAAGAGTGCTAAAATGGAGACCATGGGAAAATCGGAGAAGTGTCGGCAGGCCTCAGAAAAGATGGGCAGATGACATTGCAGCTGTGGGTGGAAAAAGGTGGATGAGACTGGCAAACGACAGGGAGGAATGGAAGAAAATCAAAGAGGCCATGTCCAGCAGTGGACCAGAGAGGGCTGAAGAAGAAGAAGATGTAAAATAAGGGTAGGATCATCTATAAAATACGTACTCTTGATAGACTTAGTAGTTTGCGTGGTTATGATCACAGCTAGACGTCATTGTTTATTGTGATTAGCCCCAACAAAAACAACATTAACATTAAACCCAACAAAATTATCTTGAAACGAGACCACACAAGTGTGATAAAACATACAAAGATATAATATACAAACATTTGGTGGTACTGAACAAGGAGGAAGCGAACAATAAAAAAGAAGTAGACCACACGCAAAATCCTACCACAATAAAAAATGGCAGTTTTTTGGTAATTGTTTTCAAGAAAATTTCATCAAGGATAATCGTACCATAATAATTCAGTCTAGCTTTAATGGAGTGTATTCTTATACAAGAACATTATTTATACAATTACGTAACTTGTTTCATATGTGACTTATTTTCTACTACATCGCCATCTCTTGGATTTTTTTTAAGTTACGCAACTAGAGAGGAATTACAAACTTATGGCCCGTCGAAATTCATCCCACATCCGAATCAACAATAATAATTATTACATAACAACAACAACAACACTCCCTTTTACACCCCACTCAGGGGCATAGGGAGTATACGTATTCTTGCCTAAATTTCAAATATTCGACACGTTCTTCTGAGAGTATTTGGTCCATATTTAAAAAAAAAAATATGCTTATTTAAATATTCTAAGTATAAAATAAAATTGGCAAAGTATACTCGTGTTAAATTAACAAAAATACATACCTAATAATAATTAACACCCCCTTTATTTCTGTGTTCCAACTTTTGTCATATTTAAAAGCGACCAAAAATTCGTTTTTCTTTTCAAAACAAATTATACCTAATTCATGTTGGGACAGTTTTGTTTCATAAATGCGACATGTGTGTGATCTGGAGTCAAAGTGACAAACAATAATTGAGTTCCAGACTCAGATGTGAAACACAATTAGGCCTGCATTCGTATTATTAATGGGCTCGCAGACGTGACCGTTTATTTTTTTAAGACCCATATGTTTTTTTCGACCCAGTCGCGACACAATAATAAATAAATAATAAAAACATACAACGGCAGAATAGGTCGGGCGACGAATGACATCATGCTACAAATCAAAACGTCCTAGCAAAAAATCCAATATACGTCGACGAACATTCGACAAAATAGGTCAGACTGAAATTCAGTAATATATTCTCGCAATAAATATTTCTATTGACGTGTTAATTACATTAGCGTATTTGACATAAATGACAAATGAATAACGATGAGAAAAACTTGTCATATTCTTCTTGATATAGGACTGATATTTTACTAGCTGCTGCTTCAAGTGCAGATTGCTTGATGGAAGACAAATGGGGTCCAGTATTGACCGAATCGTTCGTAAGGAACCAGAACCTAGTAGCTGATCCGACAAAAGAACTGCCTGGCTCGACACAAAACCCAGAGATATGGTGTCCAGTATTGACCGAACCGAATTTAATGATCCAGTTGGAAGAAGACGCGAAGTTGTTGCAGACTGCAGGGCTCTGGGGCAAAGAAACTGGAAGGTGGCAGCCGGCAACAGGGAGGTTTGGAGACGTTTCTTGAAGGCCAAGGGTTGTGACGCTGAGGATGTATGTATGTATAGTCAACCGAATAACATTGTGATATAGGCTGTACTGCTTCAAACCTACATTATTGGGGATAGATGGACTCAACAGCATGCGCATGGGGATGACACAAACAATCGAACATCTGATTAACGAGTGCCCTGTGTACACTTAAAAAGGGACTGCGGGAGTTACACGCACAGACGGATGATGCGATCCAATGGCTTCCGTCTCTGGGAGTCAAATTGTGAGAGACCATGCATAAAAAGAAGAAGAATAAACATGAGACGCAGATTTCCAACTGTCCCTCCATCTTTTTGATGGGAGTCCATGGGGTCTGCCGGTTGATGGTATATTTGCCGCTATTTTAACCACTCCCACCGGATCCGTTCTGTTTATGGTCTCTACAAATTCCGCCTTCTGTTTCTACCTCCATCGTACGACACCCTCGACATCGCAGATTCCCCGAATTTCGGAGTTTATTTCTCTGTCTCTCGCGATGAGGCAGAGAGTTTTCAAAGTAGGGGAATTTTTAATTGAATTATGATGATTTTTTATACGGTAATAAATTTGGGATGATGAGAAATCATTTTTTTTCAAGCAACCAAATTTTTGTTCACTCACCACCGAAGGTAGATATATAGCCATGATATTACTATATTCTTTTTCGCATTATAAGTAGAGGTGAGCGTTATAACGAAAGCTGATTAAAATATTCGATAAAAAAATAACCTCTCTAACGTTATTCATATTAAACGTTATTCGTCTAACGTAGCTGTGAAAAATATTAGTATAACAAAATAGTCAAACAATATTAGCCTTTAAGAATAACGTTATTGAAAAGTAACGAAACTGTTATAACGTTTTTTAATTTAAGCCGTTTTTATCATCTCTAATTATTTTTAGGGCGAGGTAAGGAAACTTGTCACTTATTATGAAGAATTCGATACGAACGAACGAAATGACTGAATTATTAAAGGCTTTAAACGTCCGAATAGTCAAATGACAGTTATTTTGGAAAATTAGTCATGTGACATGGATGACGATGTTTCCAAGAGTCGTACGAAAAGAGAGAAATGATTATTCTGCTAAACGTGTTGCGATGTCAACAACCGGTAATGACTAACACAGTGTAAATAATATTAGGTATGTACGGTGGCTTACTCAATACTGCTTGGTGATTCAATAATCTAAGAAAATGTCTTAGCGAGCTTCGACAATTAGTGGGTGTTCAAATTCAAGATAAAAACAGCTCTTATCTCAATGTAGGTTCCCAAATAAAAATTCTATTGCATCAAATTTCAATTTCAAACAGCACAATATATTAATAATAAGGCTACGGCTACACTATGGCCCATGCTGGTCCAGGATAATAATAATAATAATACAAGGATGATTTTTCTAATGCGCCAAATACGGGCTCTGGCCAATCATTGGCAAGTAGCAACATTTGGCAAATACACTTGTACACCTGGCTACACTATTGGCCTAACTTTGATAGCTGGTACGTGGTACGCACGCCAAATTTTAGATTTTAGGTTATCGTGAACGCATCTTGAGCGTGTTTTGTGTATTAAAATAGACCAAAGTAAATATTTAATATATCGCACCCCTAGATTAAAACTCGGTTAACTCAAAAAACCTCATTTTTCAGAAAACACGAAAAACTGATTGTAGTTAATTGGGAAGAGATATAAAAAAAATTCTTGGTTTTCTTTTGAGGTTGGGTTATTTAAAGCTTGTTAAATTGACTTACAGTTGTATTGTCTGTTTCAACCCCCTAAAAAAGGGGGTTTTTGAGATGCACTAGTTTTGTATTGACAGTGAGATACTTTTTTGAGCACTATTTAGAGTTACATTACTTTATCTGACATACAGAAGAGTTTCAATACTTTTCATCTCAACAATATTACAACTTTATGTAAGGTTGTTTTGAGTTACGCTATAAGATGTGTGATGTTTATGCTTTCTCCACCAGTCCCATCGAATCTGAGAGGGGGTTCAAACTCTGAGTAGAAATTTGAGGTGACCGGCAATTGAATCCGGGGCCTCTTCATCAGAAGTTGGCGCTTATCCCACAAAGCTACTAAGGAAGTATATAGTTTTATGTAGGTACATAAACTTATATTAAATTGTTGAAATAAAACAATAATTGTTTAATTAATAAAAAATATTAGTTTTTTTGCTGTCCACAGCAATTGTTGGAGAAAAATATTAGATCTATGTCTCCACTAGGATGTTTATTAAGCTGCATTTCTATAAACGCAAAAACACAGCTTCCGATTTCTATTGCACCGCACTTTCCTTCACTCTCGTCCCAAAAAAACAATCCACATTCTTTGCATCCAAATCACTGACGGTAATATTAAAACAATAATTTATTCTTGACTTTTAAAAGACCAAAGAGACTTGTCGTTTGAGAACCGGCATTACTGCTTGGAGATCATAGACGACTACTATGGCATTTGGGTCTTTTTTGTACTTTTCCTTTTCACTGTAATTTCAATTTTTCTTCAGTTGGCTAGTCACGATTCTCCGTTTCATCGTTTTTCCTCTTGACGAGGTCCAATATGATTTTTATCCTGATTTTCATTGTTCTAAAAAAATAATATTCTTAACAAACATTGAAAAATCAAGTAAAGTCGAGCAACTCAAAAAAGTTAATTATTTTCACTTCTGGTTTTCAAAATTTCACTGCGATGAAAAAATATTATTTAATAGAGTCTTAGACTATCTAATTACTCAATAAAAAGTTATTAATTAATTAAATAAATAAGAAACATGGAGGTTTAATTTCATTCAAGAAAACCAAGGCAAATCAAAATTTACATTTTACGTCATGAAAAACTTATCAACTCTAAATATAAAAAAAAGTATTGCGATTTAACACCACCAAAACCCCTATAAGTCAAAATGAACAATTATTTTTCATAATAAACATTCAACAAAACTCCATCAATACGAAATAAAAAATAAACTTACCAGATTAAATTCACATAAACTTTAGTAAGTCAAAATAAGTGAATATTCAACCGACCTCCACTCACGATGTCTAATACACAACTCAAAATGACGGAGTAATCTTCGGACCCTCCAGCGTACGGTCAGTCAATAAAACTGACGTTTCGGGCCATCTTTTGAGAACGGATAAAGATATCGTAACGTGGGTTATATCGCCGTGTAGCTAATCGAGTCAAGAATTCGAAAATGCCGCTAACTCAAAATCGACACTTTTTGAGTTACCGAGGTTTCATTCTAGGGGTGCGATATATTCTTTAGTTTAAAGTACAATAAAAGAAACAAATTAGTGATTTATTAAAAAATTATATGTTATTTTGCTCTTCTGTGACAAATCTTGTTTTATTTTGTTATTTTGTCAACATAAACCAATGGACGCATTATTTGGCAACACACTATTAAACCTACTGTCTTTTTACGTATACTGTTTTATTTATATCGTTGTCTATTGTATTGATATCGATTGTAATTACTAATTGTTTAAAAATAATGTACAAAACTCTGAAAATAACAACATGGAAGACATGACAGCTGTCAACATTGGCCCAATATTGGTGAATACTTGCGGACTCGATCGACAAGTAAACAAGTAACGGCCAATGTCAAATATTGGGCGATATTGGTCATTGGTGAAGCGGCCACACTACTTGCCCATGATGGGCCAGAGCCTCTATTTGGCCAACATGGCCCATAGTCTAGCCGTGGCTTTACTAGTAACATGTGGTAGACCAGTGCTCGAAAATCGACTATTTAAATTCCACTGTCAAAGACTGAGCGTGCGCTATTTCAAAAACAATGACATGGATACGTCAAATTTGAAATGTTGATACAAAAAGTTTTTTCTATTATTATTAAAGACAAACAATATTAATCTATTCTCAATTTATAACCCGCCATTTCCAGATCCACCTTCCATTTGAAAAAACCGCCTACGAAGAGCTTTCTGCGCCTTAAAGAATTATCTAACAACTAATGACTAAAAATTCATTACTGATGTTCGATTTTTGAATGGAACAAACCACCACGGGCTTACGACCGTCTTCTACTGTTGTTTCGAAGGCTGGCTTAGTGTGATCACTTTACGTTAACAACGTTCGCCATTAGGTGGTAATGTTTGAGTCTCCGAAACTCCTAATCAAGATAATAATTCTCGACATGTTCAACATTGCTTTCTGCGCCAATTATGAGGCGCTTTGCGCTTTTCATTTGTTTATATGAAGTTGATGTCTTTATAAGTAGTCTGTGGAAGTGTGTGTGAGTATCAAACTGTAGTGTTTGTGATGTTTTTTTTTATTGATTTAATCTTTTTTTTATGCATAATTAAAAAAAAATATATAAGCATTCGCCACTCCTCTATATAAACTATAATTAGATACTTTTTGTAAGGTTTGTGTATTCACATAGTGAAAGTTCATTTTGATGACTAAAATGATAACACAGTCGCACTTTCACAATTTTTTTATGAATCTCGAGCGCTTTCGTCCGACTCACGCAGATATTGTCAAGAGACTAAACTAATAATTATAAACTCAAAGTAGAGATTCATATTTTATTTGTGAAAGTGCAACTGTGTTATCATTTTACTATAAGAGTGTGCGAAATTTCATACTCCTCCGACCGCGCAATTTTCGTAGTCACAAAGTAGATTACATACAAAATTTCATCAAAAGTTAAACCGATTTTTAAACGGTTGGTCCACCTCTATTAATTATTTGTATTATCGCTTTTTGTGGTAATGTTTCAAGGTCTTTGGACGCTGTCAATAGTGTCAATACCAAGGGCTCGTAAAACAGCGGTGATAAGAAACGAATTATCTGCATACAAGAGTAATGCAAACAACTATATTTTGTTAGAAGAGTTAACGCACCGTATCAGCCTTACACATATCTCTCGTAGACGCATAGACTCTCAATAATTGTTTATCTATACTCGTATATTAATAAGTGAAGGAAAAACTTTGTGACCATTTTTAAGGAAATTGCGCGGACGGAGGAGTATGAAATTTCGCAAACTTATAGTTTATATAGAGAATTGGTGGCGAATGATAATATATTATTTTAATTATGCATACAAATATAATAATTTAATAAAAAAACACTACGCACAGTACTGTAATGTTATCAAGGGCGGATCCAGGGGGGGGGGTCACGGGGTCATGACCACCCCTCTGGGCTGGGTCCAGGCCCATTATAATATCTACTTTCTATTATGATCATAATAAAATTATAACTTCTTGTGAAATGACCAAACTTTAAAAATTACCTTTTTACTATGTGACCTCCCCCCCTGGCGCCAAAGCTGAATCCGCCCTTGAATGTTATGTATTTCATACTCACGCAAAACTTCGATGTATTTGACACGGATCTTTTGTTTATCTGTGGTCAAATTGAGAGAAATTTGACGTATCCATGTCATTATTTTTGAAAAAAAAAATTGTGAAATAGCGCTCGTTCAGTTTTTGACAAAGCAATCTTAATAATGTTCAAACTTATAATCTAAATTAATTATGGTCGAATTTCGAGCACTGGCCGACCACTAGTTAAACTGAAATTTACGTTTTATTGTACAATAAACTTTAATAATTACGGCTTGGGTCTAGATACAAAAAGGGGGTAATTGAAAGTTGTATAATTTATCTAAAGCCCAATGCACATTGCAAATTACTTATGCTATTTCAGCGAGTATTAAATAAGAATTAGAAATATAAAAAAAAAAAAATCTTATACTTTTCGTTAAGAGTTTTTAACTATTAAATAGATAAAACCTATTTTAATCATGATTGATGCACCCGTTTCTCAACTCCCCTAGTACAAAACAACCCCCCCATATAATCTACAAAAGAAAGACAATTTAATCAAAACTTTTCATATAATACTGTTTATAAATATTTTGAGTTTTATTGATTGTTAAACGCACTAACGGATTTGGGGTAGGTAGGTACCTACCTTCTTGATATTCAGTAGAAAAATTTGCACGCGATAAATCTGTCGTAAAATTCTATAATAAAAATTGGACATTCAACATTCAAAATGGGCGGTGAAGATTCTTTTATTCGCCCTGCAAAGGGCAAAGGTAGAAATGAATTTGGTTTTCGACACATTTTGGGTCGGAGTTTAATTTCTTTAATTACCAATAACTTATGTAAATATGGGACTTGTGATGTGAAATACCTAATTATAGGGACTAGTGATCGACCAGTGCTCGAAATTCGACCCTAACTAATTTAGATTATAAGTTCGAACATTAGACTGAGCGAGAGCTATTTTACAATTTTCTTTCCAAAACAATGACATGGATACGTCAAATATTAAATACTAGCTTATACCCGTCTTGCTTTACGTTTTTGATTCCGATTGTCAGGCTTGATCGGTAGGTAATTAAACAGGTTCTAGTCTAGCTTCCCATTGCTTAACAGACCTCTATAACTGACATAAGCACAGAAAAAGAAGAATGACTTTTTTACCGACCTCATAATATTATACGAACCTACCGACATAATTTGCAAGTTTTCATAGAGAGCTCTGTGGTTTGAATCTTAGCTACATTCCCTACACCCTCTAATGTGTGATAATTAATTAGGCATTCCACCCATAGAGGGTGATTTGTGCTATGTGTGATAAAGGCTGCTGTCAAACTTCAAAATGGAGGAATTATTTTGCAAATTTTTTCATTAAATCTTTATTTATTGAGAATAATAAGATTTGAATAACATTTATATGTATAACAAATCAATCTACAATTATTTTATTACATTTTCAATACGTAATACCAAGATTCCATTCAACGTTTACATGAGTAATTTTGTTTCCAAAAGATGGCTTACTGTCTTTGAGAAATTTGTATGAAGATCCTAAAAAATAGAGTTTTTTAAATAGCTCTAAATATATTAAAGTTAATGCAGCAAATTGTATTTAAGAACCTTCTCCAGCATTTTGTACGGCTCTGGGCATATTAATATCTGACCTTAACGTCTGTTTTCTACGATTGATGCGCCTTCAAAAATATAAACGGACTAAAATAGTATGTAGATTTCTATTATGTATAAAGTTTTTTCTAATATTACTTAAAAAAAAAACAATATTACCTAATATATTCTCAATTTGACGCAATGATTTTGAATATCTCGCTATTTTCAGCTCCACCTTCCATTTTAATATACCGCCTTCAAAAAGCTTTCTGCGCCCATTATGAGGCGCTTTACATTTTAATTTTTTTCTATATGAAGTTGATCTTCTTTATAAAAAGTCTGTGGAAGTGTGTTTGATTATCAAATACAATATAACATTACACTAGTGTTTGTAATGTTTTTTTTATTGTTCAATCTATTTTTATGCATAATTTTAAGAAAATATTAGCATTTGCCACCTCTCCTCTACATAAACCATAAGTGTGCGAAATTTCATACTCCTCCGTCCATGCATTTTCCGTAAAAATAGTCACAAAGTTTTTCCTTCACGAATTAATTATAGGGATATCTTTGAAGCAACATTCTTTTATTTGCTTGTCTAAGTTAAAGAGGCAGTAGTACTACATATTATTCTGAAAGAATATGCATGTCATATTTAACATTCTGAATGCCTGTATTTTAGAAATAACACTCGGTCCCGTCAAATCCAAGACAGGTCAAACCCGGTTAGAAATCTCAACTATCAACACTCAATCAATACTGGAAATATTTTTTTTGTACCTATAGTATAACCGACCGGCTTTCTCGATTATAAATAATCATAAAAGATTTTATTTTGGGTAATAAAAAAACATACTTTACATTCTTAAAAAAAAACTTCGAAAAAATAACCACCAATCAAAAAGGATGAAGAATGTGGGTGTATAACATAATAAAACAGAATTAACGCAGAACAAAATATTGAAAAAAGTAAAGTACCTAAACAAGGAATAAAAAGTGATGTACCAAAAAAACAAAAGACTAAATAAAAATTAGTTGGAAAAATAACTACCTAACAACTGAATTATATAAATCAATCAATCTCCCTTTGAACTCCACTCAGGGGCATAGGGAGCCAACAACAGCTCTCCATTGCGCTCGAAACTTAATTAGGTATATGGAATAGAAAATACACTCAAATTGATTCATTAAATAAATATTTAAATAGTAAAAGTGAACACACCTTGGTTCGAGAAGGTTAACTAAACTCAACACCCAATAAACAACACTTAACGTGAAAAATTTATTTCAAAATAAACAAACGAAACACACACTTTCACAAACACGAATTTGCACTAAACCAACTGAAAATAATATTTCGAAATTGATTCAAAATTAAGTAGCACCAAAGAACGAGATTTACGGATCGCACGGCGTATTTATTTTTCACTTAAAACCGATGTTATAATGTTGATATTGACACTTATAAGAGAGATAGGGATCGTACGTCCACACACAGCGACAGCTAGAACCAGACTAACTTGATGAGACACAAGAACCGCTGACTGTGTCGCGTTTAATCTGTATTTACGCACGTCAGAGATTTGGTTCCTACTCGGACGTTCTCACAAAAGACGGCCGGTCTTTGAGAGATTTTTTTTGAATTTCAAATGAAGCTGGGCTATATATTGACATAAAATTTCAATAGAGAATAATTCAATGGCGAATTGAGAACGTTCTATTGATTTGAAAAATGTCCAATTGGAAGTAATATACCTGGTGACAGGCAAATCGTTCGGAAAACAAATGTTCGAATTAATTGTTCGAAATCACAATTATTATTCGAAAAAAAAATTTCGAATCACAATTGTTAGAATTTTTACGACATTTTTTCCGTCGCTTCTACATCATGTAGGTATTTTTCCTTTATACTTACTTTCTTTTAATTTTTTTTAAAATCAATAATGCGGTTGTACCATCTCACATCTAATATTCTCCCGAGGCACTTCATTTTCAAAATGCAGACACTTTGGTCATAGAGTAGTATATCGAGCGTCGAAACGTGAGTCTTGAATGTTGCCATGGGTCGCAATGGATAAATAAAAACTAATAAAAGTTAAATGCTAAAATAAATTCATTGAATCAGGTGATCATTAAAGAGTTTATCTAAATTAATAAAAAGAAATGTAGGTATACATATGAATAACGTAGTATGGTGGATTTGATAGTATGTAGATAAAATTTAACCCAGAGGTTATTTAGAGAAAACATTTTCATGACAATGGCCGTATCTCGACATGAGTACAATAAGAAACAGTGCGGGTACACACAATATATCTAAAAATAAAATATGTAGGTAGGTACATATTATATAGCACCGCTCAACAAGATATTGCAAAGATGAAAGAAGCGCTCACAAATATAGCAGGCAAGTAGGTTCCTACATAAACTGCTTACTACAGCACCAGTGAGCTCATCTTTTGTCTTTTCAGCCTCTACTACTGTAAATATTAATTATTTATAATTAATTAGGTGTATTTTATGCAAACTGCAACGTAATGCGAAATATTATCAATTTAAATTATGTATACAATGCACGTACATCATTTTGAACCGAGTTAATGATTATTATAATAATTATAAACATTCGATTCTGGGAGCGCCGTGTTTATAAAATAAACGTTCGATCGATCGATTTGAATTCGTTTCCGGTGGAACAAAAACATTACTTAGAACACTGAACGGAAGTTGTCGATGAGGCTAGAGAGATGAGAAACGGTAGATCTTTTTTAAAATTCGAACTTTCTGTTTTATTAGGTTATTTTCTCCCAACTGTGTTAGAATAATGTGTATTTTCTATGTATATTGTTATCAATGTTTTAATAAAGAAGATGGCGTATAATAAGAATAAGTCAAGTTGTGTTTCAACATCATCCTAAATAATATTCTGTCCATCCTGGTCAAGATAAATTACTGTTGTAAGGGTAGAAATGAAACTTTGCATTTAGGGAGTACATACGTTATGTGGATAAAATTTCAAAAAGGATGGCAGTCAAATAAAACAAAAATTGCTGATGATGTTTGGCAAAAAAAAAAAAGCACATATATGAATGCACCGTTACTATATTATGCAGAAGGGCTATTTTCAACAGTTAACACAAGGATAAGGGTTCACTAGTTTTAAAATACAAAATTGTTCAAATAAATAGTGTAAGCGCCGACTGAATATGCTGTGTGTTAATAGGATTTAACAACAAACCTGTTGGAAAGCGTTTCTTGAACACCATAAGTGGAAATAATTAAAAAAAAAAGTGGAAATAAAAAGAAACAAAGATGCGTTAAGCATGATATTAGAGGGCAATATCATGCTTAACGTAAAAAATGAATATGAATTGAAGCAAGATGGTAAACAAGATAAGTTTAAACTTAAACTAGGCAATAAACAAATATAGGTATGAAATAAAACTAGACGGAAAGCAAAGATGAGAATAAAATTAAACTAGATGGTAGCAAGTTTGTGTATCTTTGAAGATGAAATAAGCACATCACGGACTGGAGTGTTAATAATGGTAATATGAACAAACGCCTTGTTTTGTGGAATGATTGATATGAGGGATACATCCGGCTGTGCCCGAACATAGAGACTCCTTTCACGCTGACGGAGAGTATCTTCTGCGCCTAATTGGAAATCTGTTTGAACAGGAACGAAACCCTTCAACACGATGAGGATAAACGGCAGGAAATAGAGATATAACATCAAAAAATACAAACGTGTTTTTGAAAGTTTCTTTTACTCCCACTCTTCGTGGTGGACTGTCAGAAATAGCTAAAATACTACGCAAAATAAGTTTATTCGAAGATATGTTTCCGAGTTTTTCAAGATCTGAAGATCCTGATAAGTTTTGTGGAAAAATACTACGATTGCTCCCATAAAAACATTAATTTATAAAATCTTTATTCTCCGTGCGTGAGATATCTCGCTCTGAACGATTGATCTGACGGATTATATAATGCAATTATCCCGCACCCTCAATAGTTATGAAGGGGCACTAAATTGTCAATAAAAGCATTCTTAAAAAAATCCCATTTCGTTGATTCTTTTGTCAGCGAAAATATATTTAGCTGAATTGTGTATTATCAATTGTGTATTACTTAGTCCTGCACCCCCTACTGTGTAAGTTCTTGGCAAAAAAATTTGGCTCAATGACTGCACCTTGGGGTAGTCCCCACTTTAAACTGAATCATTGTGTACGGCTTATATTTTTTTGATGGATTTTAAGAAATACTTCTAAACTGTAGGGAAAAGCCCCAATTGATTTCTGAATCATAAATACCCACCATTGAGACAATATATCACTTATAAGCAGAGAGAGAGATGAAATATAATAATGATTCGATTGATCAATAATATTATATCTCTTGCCCCTGTCCGACCTCATATGACGTATGTTTGATTGAATGGAATTTGCAAGAAAATGTATTAAGTATATTTAACACATACCATAACAGAATGAGAATTGACCAGAGAGATAATGTAGCAATAAGATACCCCATGCGTAGTATGGATGCATAATGAAGACAAACATGAGAGGTGAATGAGTCGACAAAATGATCAGGGATACTCCTTTGAAACTCTACGGTAGAAATGTGGGCAATAAGGGGAATAGGAGAGCAAGATGTATTTTAAAGCATGAAAAAGTATTAGTACTATCATATATAATATAAGATCATTGCCTAGGTTTAAGTAGTAAAAGATGAGTTCGCAGGCCTAGAGTGCAGTGGGAGGATGAGATCGGGAGAGATGCTGCACGAATTATGAATTTTTCCAGCTCGAAGACTGCAGCAGAAGACAGAAGAGGTTGAAGGCCAAGACTCGATGTAGGTTGTAGAGCCGTCGGAAAGTAAAGTAAAACGAAATATTGCCCTCCATTGTCTATCGTTCCGAAAGTTGACTATGTATGGAAAACTAAGATTATTGTCGAACCTTTCTCTACAATCATCAATGTTGTTTCGATGTACACGTAGATGATCAGTTTTATGAGAACTTTAGTTTGGGAGAAGATATTTTTTGCCAAATTTCAGATTAGACGATTGCCCTACGAGTTGTTTGGACAATTGATATTCAAATCTCCCACGAGATTGATTACCAAAAGCTCAGCAAAATCGTAGTTTCCAGGGTAACTACCGAACCCCTGGTTGAAGAGGAACCTTCTAAGAAGTATTATGACTTCGAATAATTCTGAGTTCACTTTTTGTAAGGTTTGTGTATTCTTCACATAGTGAAAGTTCATTATGATGATTAAAACGATTACACAGTTGCACTTTCACATTTTTTTTATGAATCTCGAGCGCTTTCGTCCGACTCACGCAGACATTTTCAAGAGACTAAACTAAAAATTATAAACTCAAAGAAAAGTATGGTACAATGATGGTGGGAGAGGATACTATAACTAACATATGACAAGATATTATTATTATTGTATACATATTTTTTTTAATATAGCCTAAAAAATATGTATACAATAATAATATCTTGTCAGTTAGTGTCAGTATATGACAAGATGTTATTATTATTGTATACATATTTTTTTTAATCTAGCCTAAAAATATGTATACAATAATAATATCTTGTCAGTTAGTTATAGTATCCTCTCCCATCATCATTGTACCATACTTTTCTTTGAGTTTATAATTTTTAGTTTAGTCTCTTGACAATGTCTGCGTGAGGCGGACGAAAGCGCTCGAAATTCATAAAAAAATTGTGAAAGTGCAACTGTGTAATCATTTTTTAATCATCAATTCTGATTTCTAAGAAGGAAGAATTACATGGGCATTAATTTTATGAGCATACCTACCAATGATTGAGATTTGAATGGTTGACTATTTGTCAAATAGGTACTCCGCAATGTTAATTAATGGCAGTAAGAGAAAAAAATCACACGCTCAAGTACCTAGTGTCCAATAACATTGATATTGTCCTCGAAATGTGAGTAAAGGCTGAGCTAAAAATACATGTAGGTACTACCTATATCGTATGGGATAGAGCAAATAAGCAAATATGGTAGGGAGATGATACACAAGAATGACTATGGTTGGTTTGGTGAGTAAATACATTACCTACAGTAGAATGTCTGTTTTACGGAAGATGCGTGCCAAGCGATACAGAGTAATTAGCGTTTAGCCTTAACTTTGAACATGAACATTCAAATTTTTTATCCAGTCATATCAATCGTTCAGTTTGGTATATTATTTTGTTCACCTCAAATCTCTTTTATAATATGTCAATGTCTCGAACGCAAGTGCTATGAATTTTAATAACTTAAGAATTTTATTTTTTTATAACGATAATGACACTGTGTAAAACAATTTCATTTCTATGAATTAAATAACACACAGTTGCACTTTCACAAAATTTATATTGAATCTCGAGCGCTTTCGTCCAACTCACGCAGACATTGTCAAGAGACTAAATTACAATAACAAAAAATCAAAGAGAAGACAGTCATGGTACCACGGTTGTGGGAGCGGATATTTACAGATGACAAACACTGTAAATATCCGCTCCCACAACCGTGGTACCATGACTGTCTTCTCTTTGATTTTTTGTTATTGTAATTTAGTCTCTTGACAATGTCTGCGTGAGTTGGACGAAAGCGCTCGAGATTCAATATAAATTTTGTGAAAGTGCAACTGTGTGTTATTTAATTCATACACAAACCCTCCAAATATTACAATTTCATTTCTATTTAATTTAAACAATAAAATTACATTTTTTTTTAACATCAAAGTAGAACTGGGTCTAAATCAGTCGCGGATAATTGAACGGGTTAAAAAAATAGAACCTGAATAGAAAATAATCATTACCTCAGGAGGTGGGGTTACAGGGAGGAAGACATAATATTATACGAGCGTGACAAGGTGCATAAAAACCAGCATCTCTTCGCATGCCCCCTTATGGGAACGACACGCACGCACCAAGACACAGCGACAACGAATAACAGTGGTATACGGGTAGCCGAGTATTGGGGGCCACGCATTTCATGAAATTCGGAAAGTGAGTAAACATTCGAAAGTTATAAATTGATGGCCAACGTGCCTTAATACAATAATCAAATCAACTAAATATACCTACGAATTTTACTAAAAAATGTAAGACAGGTGGGTTTCAGTGTAAATGAAACCAAATTGCAGGCAAAGTTATCAAAATACCTAGGAACTGACTAAATAGAAAATATTTTCTTGGAATAATTTGGTCTTTCGAATTCCCTAGAATGACAAAATCTACTATATAAATGAAAGTCGGGTTAGTGCGAACACTTATAACTCGAGATTGGCTCAACAGATTCTTCTGATGTTTGATTTATTGGATTCTTCTCCACTCCGGATAACAGAATAACTAATAAAAAGTTAAAAAAATGGTTGAGAAGTGATGTAAAATATAACATTTGAGTTTGTATGGAAAGGTTACCTGGGACGCGCCGACGACATCGCGGGTAGTTCCCTCTCATTCTCGCATACGCTCTTACAGTAGCCCATCCCACTTACTCCTCCGATTCGAACGTTATCATAAAAAGTCAACAATATTATCGGCAGTGTTGCCAACTTGGCGAATTTGTCGTCAGATCTAGCGACTTTTGGACATGGAAAACGACTTTTCATTTTCATTTAGCGACAAAATATTCTAGCGAATTTTCTAGCGCCTTTTAGGTCCATGGTGCTTTTCGGTTTCGGTTGTAGTATTTTGATAGAAGCCAAAGTGAGCAATATAAAAAAAAACGCGGAAACGAAAAAACATAAACTAAAAATGAATATAATATGCTTTTATAAGTGATCCAATGCCACAACCTTCTTCTTCTGCTTCCAATGTACCATAGATTTCTAGAAAAATGGATTTATAATGTCATATTAATTTTAATGACTTTCTAATTTTTAAGTAGTAGGTACTTATATCTTTTCATTTTTTTGTTTTTAACAGGAGCACTATTTCTTACTTTAATACAAAAATATCGCCTAAATATTTTCTTTTATCCCCCCGACCAATTTTGGCGACGTCTGGCGACATATGGATGTTTCAGAAATATTTTAATGTTATTATTTTATAAGCTTAACTCTATCGAATTAATTTTGTAATGCTTTACGGGTGCGCAGTGCACATTGTGCACATATTAACGGGCACTTCGGCTGGACCGATTTTCATGGTTTTTGATTTGTTGTATTCGTCTCCGTCTCGAATAGGCTACTAGCTATTAAAAAATTGATAAGGAATAAAAATATTAAGAAAATAAAATACCCATACATTTTGGATGGAACGGTTATTCCTTTCTGTGATAAATTTCTTGACAGCGCATAATTTTATTTACGTAGGTAAGCAACCATTAAGTTTCGAAACAAACATAGGTACCTTTATCAAGATAGGTAGGTACACAATATTCGATAATTGCGTATTAAAACAATATGATATGATCAAGAAAATATTTTTTTGATCACTTCAGTATGGCAATAATTTGCCTAATTTCACTGAGTAAATTTTAGGTGAGGAAACTAACAAGAGGTTAGCTCGAATATACACGAAAACTTTTAGTTTGATAATTCTTAAAAATGCGGACAACTATTTGCTACGATGATCGTCAATCGACGTATCGCATGGAAGAACGTTTTATATGCATACTAAATGTATCGAGAAAAGAGCCTACAAAGATTTTTAGAGATTTCTTTGCGGTCCATTTAAAATTCCACGAAATCTTTCTTACTCTATAAAAATCTAGCCGTTATTTCGATGAAAAAAAATGGAGATGTCGAGGGTTACCCAAGGATGGTTTAGATGAAAACAGGGGCTTTCTAGATACTATATTTCTGTTTTAATTAATGTTTTTAGTTTTTGCGTTTTTTGCTCCCATTTCAACTTTTATATGTCAAAACAAGATCGAGTAAAACAACTACGTTCGTAAAAAGGGTGATTTTATTTCTAAAGAGCGTACATAATACCTAAGAATCGTTTGTGTTTTTGATTAAAACGTCATAAAATTGTCGTTCTTTTTCTAAGCAGGTATTATGTTAAGGTTTTTTTTTTATATTGAGAGAAAGATATAGGTAGGTACGTACAAAGTACGGTTGGCTATTTAGATAAAGTAATACATCGATGCGCGTTGCATTGGAACTATACATCAATGTTATCCGATGCATCGGATAGAAACATCGATGTTTTCTCTATTTTTAACGAGTTTTTTTTTAAATATGAATTCTATTTTCGATTCGAGAAAATTTTGGAAATGTAGGTATTTATTTTAACTTGAAATATATATTTATTAGGTATGTTCTACAAATATTTTGTAAACTTACAGAGATTTTGTTAGGTTATAATTTTTTTTTATTTATTGATTCCACGCAACAAGGTTGCTTTTACAAAAACATATTAGGTACCTACATAAAAATTTAAACATTGACAATATTTCTGAGAATAACAAAATAATCGCATGTTTGAAGAATCTATCTATTCTAGATATAGGTACGTTAATATTTTAAATGAAATTATGTTTTTTCAGTAACTTAATCCCTATTTTGGCCATCAAAGAGCTAATAAAAACACTTTTTTTTTCATTTTCGAATTTATTCTAATAATTTGTGGGATCGATAACATCTCTAATATAAATTAAAGTCGGGTTAGTGCGAACACTTATAACTCGAGGTCCGCTAAACAGATTGTTCCAATGTTTGATTTATTGGATTCTTCTCCGCTCCGGATAACGGTTGGTAGACCAGTGGTTACGACGCCGGCTTTCGCACTGTTTCGTGCGGAGGTCGTGGGTTCAAATCCCGGCCGTGCCGACCATTTTCCACTTTCACGACACAAGCATTTGCTTAGTGTGAAAGATGTCAAAAGTGTATTTGTGTTCACTTTGAGTGAGCACAGATTCATTTAAAAAAAAGTTGAATAAATTGATAAGAACTTATGTAAAATACAATATTAAAGTTTGTATGGAACGGGTTCGGTATCGGTTGAGGGAAATAGGGAGATGTCTGGTGGATTAATATTTTGATGTTTTCCCTATTTTTCTACAGATGGTGGTATAATAATGATTGAAATTAAAAATATCGTTTTTGATGGTACTTTTCAAGCTTTTTTATAATTTGTTCACATCTATAATTTTAAAAAAGTCGTGTTAAAGCGAACACTTATAACTCGAGATCGGCTGAACAGATTTTTATCGTGTTTAGTTTATTAGATTCTTCTTCGCTACGGATAACATATTATTATAACAACTATTAAAAAATCTAAAAATGGATGGAAAATAGTATGAAATAATATAATATTAAAGTTAGTATGGAACGGGGGAGTTTTGGTGATTTTGAAATAACTGATTCATAATTACCACATAACTTTTGATTTTTTTACAAATTGTAGTCATGTATGTTAGCTATGTTATGTTACCCAGCAATATTTTATTGACTTTTGATTGAAGGCGAGACGAAGTTCGATGGGTCAGCTAGTAGTGTATAAAGAGGTTTAAGTGTGGAATATAAGCTAAAGTGCGTAACAAAATGATTAAGGAACTGTGGTAGAGGTATGTATTTGCTCAATTATTAGCTCGTCGTGTATCTATTTGAGATAACCGACAGATAAAGCTAACACGGATCTATGTATTCGCACGAGCCTTAATAATACATCTACAAGTAGTGATCTTGTCCCATAACGGATCCCTTCATAGTTCTCATCAGATTATATTTAAAAGTAATGATTATTATAGTAACTAATATTTTGCAGTTAGATTAGATTTTTTTCAAAATATTCAACGCAAACATTGCAGTTACTTGGTCTTTGTTTATATTGATGTCACTTATTATGTTTATGGCTACCCTCCCAACTAGCAAAATCTGTACTTGTAGCACTCCCAAGAGTAAAATTTTGTAGACTTATAAGATACCTATAGCATACTTTAACCCTGGATTTGGGCGCAGTTATAGGAGCATTTATTTCTATAACGATCCTATAATCTGTTCTTATAAGAGACTTATAGCATTCTTCAATCACAAGATTTGGACGCACTTACAGGAGCATTAATTTCTATATCGATCTTATAACGAGCTTACAGAATGTAAATAATCAAATAATACACTTGACGAAGCGCAATTGGTTCTATAATGATCTTCAGCTATGCATTCACAAGCATAAATACTCCTATAAGTATCTGCCATAAGTATCTTACCAGACCAATCTTGTTTAATGTTTACTGGTAAAGTACTGTATAAAGTAAGTTTTGTTATGCTTTTTGTGCGTCGTGGAAGTTTTTTGTTCTTGTTTTAAATACTAAAAATGTAAGTACATTTTCTATTATTAATATAATACATTTATTAATAAACAGCAAAATATAATTGATAAAGGACACTCATCTATCCACTGTTGGGAACGTGGGAAGTCATTTTTACTGTAAATATGTACCGCAATTTTATTATTTTATTCACGCGCTTCGGAAAAAAGCTCAATTTACAGTTGTTGTAGAATTTTTATTTCATCAGTTTTATATGAAAATTCGCCATTTTTAAAAATACTCTGCATTGAGTACTTTACAGAACCATTATAGGTACATTGTTACTTATAACAGTTTCAATCAAGATAACACATTGCCTCCATTTTAACAAATTAGGGTAGATCAATTTGAACCTCATTATTGTTAGAAGTTTTTTTTACTTATTTCTTGATGTCTTCAGTTAAATATTTCGACTTATTTTCGATAAATTTAGATAACTGACAAATTGTACGGAATATGCAAGTCAGTTGATGACAGTGGAGGCTGTTTTTATATTAAAAACAATAAAATCTCTGGAAATACGAACCAGGTTTGAATTTTTTACATATTACAGTCTACACAAATGTAGTATTTGCAATCAAAATTTCCTTAAGAAAGTAACGCGGGAGGAATTCACGAATTATTTAATGTGAAAACCACGTGAGTGTTATATTTTCTATAAAAACTTTTCTCAATAAAACAAAAAAAAATAGTTTGCGATGTCATAATCGAGAACAATTTTGATTAGATTGATAAGAATTATAATAGGAAAATGTGTATGATGTAATAATACTATAGGTACTATATTCAAATTGATATTTTCGAATTTTTGGCTTTACAACCTATACAAAATGTAGTATTTGCAATCAAAATCCCCTCTAGGAATAAACGCGGGAGTAATTCGCTAATTATTTAATGTGAAAACAACATGAGCGTTATATTTGCTATGAAAACTTTTCTCCATAAAACAATAAAATAGTGGTCTGCGAATTCATAATCGAGAAAACCCATATGAATGTAATATTTGTAAATAAAAGTTCACTGTTATCAACCAGTTCAGAAAGGCATTTGGGCTTTTTAATATTGCCTCGTCTCTAAATACATTAACAATTATTGGGTAGACATAAAGGTGCACATAATAGGCAATGTATGCAAAAAAAAATATAGGTACCTAAAAGTTATATTACTAGGAACAATTATTTTGAATAGAATTTATTAGAATTACAATAAGAAAATGTATATGTACTACATATATTATAAGTAAAATCAAATTGATATTCTCGAATTCTTGATATTACAGTCTACACAAATGTAGTATTTGCAATCAAAATTTCCTTAAGAAAGTAACGCGGGAGGAATTCACGAATTATTTTATGTGAAAACCACATGAGTGTTATATTTTCTATAAAAACTTTTCACAATAAAACAAAAAAAAAATAGTTTGCGATGTCATAATCGAGAACAATTTTGATTAGATTGATAAGAATTATAATAGGAAAATGTGTATGATGTAATAATACTATAGGTACTATATTCAAATTGATATTTTCGAATTTTTGGCTTTACAACCTATACAAAATATAGTATTTGCAATCAAAATCCCCTCTAGGAATAAACGCGGGAGTAATTCGCTAATTATTTAATGTGAAAACAACATGAGCGTTATATTTGCTATGAAAACTTTTCTCCATAAAACAATAAAATAGTGGCCTGGAATTCATAATCGAGAAAACCCATATGAATGTAATATTTGTAAATAAAAGTTCACTGTTATCAACCAGTTCAGAAAGGCATTTGGGCTTTTTAATATTGCCTCGTCTCTAAATACATGAATAATTATTGGGTAGACATAAAGGTGCACATAATAGGCAATGTATGCAAAAAAAAATATAGGTACCTAAAAGTTATATTACTAGGAACTATTATTTTGAATAGAATTTATTAGAATTACAATAAGAAAATGTATATGTACTACATATATAAGTAAATTCAAATTGATATTCTCGAATTCTTGATATTACAGTCTACACAAATGTAGTATTTGCAATCAAAATTTCCTTAAGAAAGTAACGCGGGAGGAATTCACGAATTATTTAATCTGAAAACCACATGAGTGTTATATTTTCTATAAAAACTTTTCTCAATAAAAAAAAAAAAAAATAGTTTGCGATGTCATAATCGAGAACAATTTTGATTAGATTGATAAGAATTATAATAGAAAAATGTGTATGATGTAATAATACTATAGCTACTATATTCAAATTGATATTTTCGAATTTTTGGCTTTACAACCTATACAAAATGTAGTATTTGCAATCAAAATTTCCTTAAGAAAGTAACGCGGGAGGAATTCACGAATTATTTAATGTGAAAACCACATGAGTGTTATATTTTCTATAAAAACTTTTCTCAATAAAACAAAAAAAAATAGTTTGCGATGTCATAATCGAGAACAATTTTGATTAGATTGATAAGAATTATAATAGAAAAATGTGTATGATGTAATAATACTATAGCTACTATATTCAAATTGATATTTTCGAATTTTTGGCTTTACAACCTATACAAAATGTAGTATTTGCAATCAAAATTTCCTTAAGAAAGTAACGCGGGAGGAATTCACGAATTATTTAATGTGAAAACCACATGAGTGTTATATTTTCTATAAAAACTTTTCTCAATAAAACAAAAAAAAATAGTTTGCGATGTCATAATCGAGAACAATTTTGATTAGATTGATAAGAATTATAATAGAAAAATGTGTATGATGTAATAATACTATAGCTACTATATTCAAATTGATATTTTCGAATTTTTGGCTTTACAACCTATACAAAATGTAGTATTTGCAATCAAAATTTCCTTAAGAAAGTAACGCGGGAGGAATTCACGAATTATTTAATGTGAAAACCACATGAGTGTTATATTTTCTATAAAAACTTTTCTCAATAAAACAAAAAAAAATAGTTTTCGATGTCATAATCGAGAACAATTTTGATTAGATTGATAAGAATTATAATAGGAAAATGTGTATGATGTAATAATACTATAGGTACTATATTCAAATTGATATTTTCGAATTTTTGGCTTTACAACCTATACAAAATGTAGTATTTGCAATCAAAATCCCCTCTAGGAATAAACGCGGGAGTAATTCGCTAATTATTTAATGTGAAAACAATATTTTCACGAAGAATAAAAACATTTGAACCACCTCGACAAAATGACTGGCGTTTACCTATAAAGTGACTGAGTTAGTAGTTTTGTGTACATTTGCTCTTATAACGTATTAATTAAGTACTGTTGGTTTTGTAAGAGTCTTACACTAGGCTATAGCAGCGAGAACTTATAATGATCTCAGCCAAGTATGTTAAAGAATCTAGTTTAAAGACTATTTGCACTTATAGTGTTCTTTTGAAGTACTATTTGTTTCATATGAGTCTTGAACAAGACTTTATGACGATTACTTATAATGATCTCGGCGAAGTATTTTATAGGATTCTTTTATCTTACAAAATGCTACTTTAGGATCAGCATTTTTCTCAGGACTATTAAGTCTTAGTGCATGCTCTTATAGGATTAGTCCTCCTATAACTTACCTATAAAATAGTCTTGTAGCTATCTATAAGTCTGAAATACAAAATCAAATGCTCTTGAGATTATCAACGCTTGTAGAATGCCATTATAAGTAAGAGTATCCTATAACTGTCCTGTGCGATAGTTTTGTAGCAAACTATAAGACTGAGATATAAAAACGAATGCTCTTGAGAATATTAAGGCTTGTAAAATGCTATTATAAGTAATACAGTCTACAACAATGCCATTATAAGAGGTTTATAAGTATTGAAAGACTTATAATCTTTCGTTATAGGATTACTTTGCTAGTTGGGCTGTGTCTCATAAAACAGGGTTATCAGACTTGAGATAGGGCTTAGTTTTTATGTACAGAGAAATATATTTCTTCATTTTTTTTTTCGAATAAAAAGAAGATCAGGAAATAAATAACAACAATCGAAAAATTAACAAGCCTCCCAGGCAGGGTTCTAAACTCTGCTCAAATCTCAAATCAAAGGTCTTTTTAACAAGAAAAAAAAGAATAATAATAAAAAAGCTAAAAATCTTTTTAAGTAGATCATTAGATTTATCGAAAAGCGTAGAAATAATACGATTACACGAAGGCCGTAAAGAAGTATAATTTTATATGATAAAAAAAAAGAAAAAAAAAATTGGGGTAATCAAAGATCCTTATAGGGCGAAATGGGGGTCTCGCTGGCGGAGGGATGGGAACTACACGAAAATGTCGTAATAATAGCATCATTGCTAAAAGGACCGGGTTGAAACATTAAGAACATTATTACGCGGTGTATGATTAGTGGTTTACGGTTAGGAAGAGAAAAAAATACACACTCAAACACGAGTCCAAGAAAAATTGTTTCGAGTTAAGTAAGTACACAATATACTATATAAAGATAAAGGAGGGATTGTTATGAGTTTTTTTTCTCTCTCCAAGACTTCGTACTCACTTAAAGCGGTACCATTTCTATGTGTTGAGAGGAATGTATTGAGATTTTACATAGATTCTACTGATCTCTTTTAGATGATTACAAATCTTATTCTTACTGTCTTGTTTGATCTAATAAAGGCTGTTAAATATTTGAAGGAGGTATCAAGAGATGAAAGAATAGCAGTAACAGGAGTAAAATCAAATCTAATGAAATCAACCCATCTGATGGATAGCGTAGTATGGTATCTCTTTCATCGACTGTCTAACTTTAAATTTAAAAAAAAGACCAAACAAGGTATACTTCTGTTTGTAAGCCGGTATTCCTCTCTCAAATTTAAGCCCCACTTAGGGGTACACCTTCTCCCAAACCGGGTACATAATTGGAGAAAGCGCTTTTCTTCCAGCTGGATTCGGTAAAACGTCAAACAAGCGACCGCAGATCTATCGACCCGTTGCAAATGTAGACACTTTTTTGTGACTGCGAGAAATAATGATGGAATATGATGCGACATTTTGTACAGACCATCAGTACTATTCTGTCTATTATTTTATTATAAATATTTTATAGACGTTTCCAATATGGAGGATAGCTTAAACCTTAACGTGCCTGAATTGCAAAAGAAATAAGAGACAAATCGTACAGGGACTTTATTTAAATGGATAAGAAGGCGTATTGTACTCTCTGCCTACTCCTTACGAAACACGGCCTGGTTGGTAAAAAGGGTAAGTAATGAAAATAAGCGATTATAAAAAGAGCGTTAATGATGGTTTTTCTGTTTCCATTTTTAAAACCATAAAAATTACAATAAAATTTTTTATGTTCCTATTTCAAAATACCAACAACTCTGTTTCCAATTAATGGAGGGGTGAAATTAGAGTTTTCTAAATGCTTACAGGGAGTGAACTCTAATAATGACCAATCTAATAAAAGCGGACTTTGGTTTTATAATAAAAGCGGTTAGTACTGAAATTACTATCAAAATTATTACAAACTAGCTGACCCGGCGCCCGTCGATCTTCGACCTATAACCCAGAATAAAAAAAATAATTTTGACTTATTACATGAATTGAATACGGTTTAAAACATTAAAACTAAAATAATTTTTGCACATAATTTATTGCATTATGTAATATAATTATTGTTGATTCAGATGCGGGATGAAGTTCGACGGATGATAAGTTTGTAATAAAAACAATAATTTCTCTATAGTTGCGTTACTTAAAAAAAAAACCAAGAGATGGCGGTGTAGTAGGAAATAAATCATATATGAAGCATATGTTACGTTGTTCTATAAATGTTGGGAAAGAATAGACTGAGTTAAACCCAAACTTTACAGAATTTTTATGGTAAAATAAAAGAAGAAGCGAACGTCTACTATCATCGCCGGGAATGTGACCCGACACTGCTATCCAGAGGCGTATGATGGCAGATATGACATTCTTACATATAAATCGATTTACGGCCAGATTGATTCCTCTTCGTTGACTATAGTAGAGCTTCACGTACCTTCCAGGAGTATGCCTAGAATTAATACTAAAAAGACCTTTAGATTAGCAAAAAATGTATGTCACTAACAACTATTCTTTCAACACGTTCATGAAAGGTTACATAGGGGAGGGTTTGATCTTGGCAAACTTTACTTCCACTAATAATACTTTCCAAACAAATGCAAACCTGTTTTCGGAAGCGAGATCCCTTGTATCTTTGAAAAAAAATGAAAGCTTGAAGAAGTTATAAAATTAACGGTCGTAAAATCCAAGTTAAGGAACAATCTGAGATTGACAATAATTGCGAACAGTATGATTTCAACGAATAGAATTTTGAGAAGCATAAGTGATCCATCGATCATCTGAAGATGTAAATGCCCAATGCCAATGCCCTGAATATACAATGTAATATCGATATAAGAAGATTGAAATTTCAGCCGATCGTTCTGAAAGAGAGAGAGAAAGCGATGTTTGTTATTGTGGACGTGGTTTTAATGAAATAAATTATATAGAGCCGTTGTAGAAACCGAATCTGGTTGCCGATTTACATACGAAATTACACATGGTATGAATAAAACATGGCAAGAGAGACGCGGCGTCTAGTGAGAGCCCAGCCACAAAAGCTCTTTGTTGAATCAGATGCTAATTCGAGTGGAAGACATTGTGTACAGCGAAATGTTAACTAAATGGTTTACACGTTTAAATTGAAACGCTTTTGCGAAAAAAAACCTCGACAGTTAACACAATATTATTGTGGGAATACATAAATAAATAAATCAACACAAATCTGTCTGTATAGTAGACGGAAGTTAATGCACGGGGAGATTTTTTCGAATCAACAATCACGTGATACCTGAGACAGTGTAGAAATTGTGAGGAAAAATAACACAAACACAGGAAAAATTCTTACCCGATCGGGAATTGAACCCGGAACAATTGATCGGAAGTTCGAGCCTAAGCCACTAGGTTAAATTAAACAAAAGGGAAATAAGTGCCCACCTCAGCAATCAATAGAATAAATACTCCAGTAAGAGTTAAAAAAAATTACAAATTAAAGGTCGGATAGAAAAATATTAATAATGTTGCACTTAAAATTAAAAAAAAATTACTAATTAAGTTAAGGGCGGATAGAAAAATATTAATAACGATGCACATAAAATTTAATTTTTTTTTGCTAATTGAATTGCACGCAACTTTAGTCTAAAATGTGCAAAACTTTAATTAAATTGTGAAATAAAAATATATAAATACCTACTAAACAATTTGATAAATCACATTTAACTCTATTTTTTTTTAATTCACACACTCGCTACTCAGGTTTTGTGTTTAAGGGATATAATGTTTATAATACGTAACTACTTAAATTTGTTTACAAAAATGTCAAAGCGACTACTTTTACTTTTAATTTTGGAAAGATTATCAATCACATATTTCAAAATTTCCCCTTCGAATTTCGAGCTGAGAATACTGCATTTTATATCAATTTCCTCCGGGTCAACGGAGTTCATTGACTTCATATCACATATTGGAAAATGGAAAAGAAAATGTAGAAGGTAAACAAGAAAAATACAATGCAATATAATATGAAATCATACTTACATAAAACAAAAAAGGTCGATTGGTTGAAGAAGTTTTCTTGTTTCTATTTTCAAAAACGATTCGTTGTATACAGCAGGATACAAAAACCGTACAAATACTGTGTACGTATAAGATGAGACGTTATAATATGACTAGCATATACCCGTCTTGCTTTACGTTTTTGATTCCGATTGTCAGGCTTGATCGGTAGGTAATTAAACAGCTTCTAGTCTAGCTTCCCATTGCTTAACAGACCTCTATAACTGACATAAGCACAGAAAAAGAAGAATGACACTTTTACAATTTTTGTTTTACCGACCTCATAATATTATACGAACCTACCGACATAATTTGCAAGTTTTCATAGAGAGCTCTGTGGTTTGAATCTTAGCTACATTCCCTACACCCTCTAATGTGTGATAATTAATTAGGCATTCTATTTTAAGATTTAGATTTGTTCTATGAGTATAAAAGCCGCTGTCAAACTTCAAAATGGAGGAATCATTTTGCAAATTTTTTCATTAAATCTTTATTTATTGAGAATAATAAGATTTGAATAACATTTATATGTATAACAAATCAATCTACAATTATTTTATTACATTTTCATACCGTAATACCAAGATTCCATTCAACGTTTACATGAGTAATTTTGTTTCCAAAAGATGACTTACTGTCTTTTTGAGAAATTTGTATGAAGATCCTAAAAAATAGAGTTTTTTAAATAGTTCTAAATATATTAAAGTTAATGCAGCAAATTGTATTTAAGAACCTTCTCCAGCATTTTGTACGGCTCTGGGCATATTAATATCTGACGTAGCATTTGTATTTTGAGCGTGATGTTCACATATAAGGTAAAAGTATTGTCAAAGGCAAATAAAAAAACAAACATTTCTGAATTATTATGTAGATAACAAAAAGATATACACTGGATGTTTTATTGTTATACAGGCTTATCGTTTATTCAACATCGTGTTATTGTTATAAAAAATATACCACGCGTTTTATATTTCCCAAGTTTATAAAATATTCAAGACGGTTATGTTATGTTACTATCTTAGGAACTAACCTTCGTGAAGTGGTTGTTAGACTAGTGGTTACAACAACGTCGACTTTAGTACTGTATCGTTCGGAGGTCGTGGGTTCGATCCCAGGTGCCGACCATCTTCCTCTTTCACGCTATAAGTAGCTTACTGCGAAAGAGCCAAATAGTGTATTTGTGTTCACTTTGAATGAGCACAGATTCAGTTTTATATATATAAAAAAAACCGTTATTATAGTCCACGTAAATTAAATTAGGGAACATTTATAGGGAAACAAAAGATGGTGTAGTATAATTAATGCAGTAGAGATTAGAGCTCTACGAAGAATATATTGTGGGAAGAATCTGTGGGATATGGAAAGGAATGATAATATAAGGAAAGAAAGTGGTATGGAAGTTAGTGTTGTGACAAAGATGAAATTCAATAAGTTGAGATGGTTTGGGCATGTGGGAAGCATGAATGCAAACAAAATGGCCAGGTCAGAAGTAAGAGAAATAGGAGAGATTGTACGAGAAATGTTATGTCGGTGGAAGAAGCGAAAGAAGTATGCTTGGATAGAAAAGAGGTCCTTTCTCTTTGCAAAAAAAAATATATTGAGTAGGTGTAGGTATATTGATTTTACGAGCAGTAACAAAAAAATCAATATAAAATAAACATTATTTTTGGGATCACGCAAGTATTACGTTAAGCAATATAGGGGGGGGGGGGTCTTGTTTAACGTTACTGTGTAGCTTAGTTGGTATGGCGCCAGACTATCATGGGCCCAGTTGTATCCATTCAAAATCCGAATATTCCAGAAACTAAAAAGCAATTAAAACTCAGAAGGGCTAAAAAAGATCTAGCACCGTGGGGTTGAATCACGCCGAAAGTAGGTATGTATATTACATAATATATTGTATCAGAAGGTTTTTATAATGGACGAGGAAAGAGAAATTTGATCATCTTATGAGGATCCTCGTCCACTTATAATTATAGGAGATTAAGCCATAACAAAATCATTCTATATTTTATTAATCGCAGATATTGCCTTATCAAGTTATTGTCGAAAATATTTTTTTTGAATACCTACTAGGTATATGAAATAACTAAACATGCTTCATATGTGACTCATGTTCTACTACACCGCCATCTCTTGAAAAAAAATTATACAATCCTATGGGCAATATTATTAAACCACTAGAGTATAAATATTTCTTAAGGTTGCCTTGTCTCACTTTTTCAAGGGAGGAATATATTATTTCAAAGCACACCCTCTGTACACATAATAAAAATAACAGCTATTCAATATCGAAAGTACTGGGTTTAGGCTTCTTCATCCTGTAACAGTTTAGAAAAACAGAATATGTAAATAGTGGAAATTATATGTATAACAAGGGTGTATCGGTTGTTGTTAGGATATGTTGGCGGAAAAGACAACATTTTAATATTTTATAATAAAATAATAAATAAATGTTCTGTTGTTCTAGACTCTGAACAGACCCCCCCATTTTTTAAAGCTAATCGTTAAAACAATATAAACGGAAAACAATTGCGAGTCCAGTAGTTGTTAATTACGATTTCACGTTATTACATACCAGAACAAAAAAAAAATTAAAAAAAAAAAATGTAGAACAAACAAAGATGAAAAAAATACCAAGCCGGCCCGTTATTCGGGTTAGGGAGAGTAAAGTTGAAAATAATTAAAGTAGATTTTTTATTGTTTTATAATATAGTTGCAATCAAATCAGAGTTAAGATCTGAAATATAAATGCTTCGTAATTGCCACGTCATTAGGCGAGCAGGGTGTGTTCTTTATGTAGACTAGAGGGAGGAATAAGGCTGCTATATACGCTAGACGAAGCGAGTTCTTTATCGTCACTATCCTACAATATTTATTTAGCGTATGGGCAGTTCATCACAGAAGATTAAAATACACTTCATATTTTTTTATATAATACAGTCAAAACAATTTAAAGGGTTGGAACGCAGGGAAAATTGTCCCGAAGACCTATTAAATATCGTCTAATGACGTTTGAATTTCATGCTGAAATGTGTAGAAATAATGTCTTTTTCCAAATGAGCGTTTAAATAAAAGATGCGAGAAACGTCATACCAGTTAAAGTACAAATGGACAAACATAAATCAGTGTAATAAGCAGCCTTATTGTGGGAATTTTTCTGAGTACGTATGTTGGGTTGGGAGGATATATTTATGGTATAAAAAGTTCATTCCACCACTGTTGGGAAGGTTCTATGGATACTACCTGCACTAACCCTCACCTGGGCACACGAGCCACTCAAAAACGTATCGGAGGGGTGTACTCTGTGTACAGAGAACCGCGGGTTTTCAAAGAAAATCAATACCTACGCGGGGCACATGTTTTATTATATTTTTGTCCTTCGGGAATAGATTGAGCGATGGAATGTGACGGGCGCACGAATCTGAGTAGTTGGTATAAAGTACCCATATCGATTCGTTCGTCTAACTAAATTTAAATAATGCAAAAAAACTTGGATTTACTTGGGCCACAGGTTTATTATTATTTTAATAATGCAATCGAAAACTGTTATTTTGTGATAAAATTTATCGCAGAGCATTCCAAATCTGTTACTTTTATACTGCAGAAATGATAGCATTTCGCTGGCTACTCCGATTTGTGACTTATCTAGATCGCAGTGGCAGCATGCGGTTTTCGTGTGTATACGTACCTATGTATATGTATACCGAACCATTTTGTTTAAAGATGTGGTTTTCAAGCAACAATAAAAGTAACTACATGGCGGAACAAAAGAAACAAAGTTTTTTTTCCCAATGTTCCTTTCTGTCTCACAAGAGCTAGAAAGAATGGTGTGAAATTCGGTCATCATGGGATCTTATTGTCTCGCTACGTCTTTAAGTTAGCTCGTTAGAGATTTGTACGTGTGAAAGGGTTAAGGGGAAATTCTAAATTTGAGGCAAATTGTTTGATTCGTCTCAATAGTCATTCGGGCACACAAAAAATCACCTTAAGAGCTTTTTACTGTAGGTAATCTTATAATATAAATGAAAGTCGAGTTAGTGCGAACACTTATAACTCGAGATCGGCTGAATAGATTCTTCCGATGTTAGATTTATTAGATTCTTCTCCGCTCCGGAAACAGATAAACTAATAAAAAGTTGAAAAATGGATAATAAATAATATAAAATATACTATTAAAGTTAGTTCCTGCGAGGCCATAAGCACAAAATTATTGTTTATTGCACATGATGGTAGTTCCCTCTCATTCTCGCAAACGAAATTGCCGCTCTTACAGAAGCCCACCCCACTTACTCCAATTTTCATACAAAGTCAACAAAATTATCGGGCACTTTCATAATATGTTGCACACGCAGCATCGGTACTTCATAGGCGAGGTAGAATGTCTGCGCGCACATATATGCTCGCGTTGTTCCCGCCTGAGTTTTGAATACGAATGAAATATGGATGTTTTGGAAATATTTCAATGCTTTTATTTTATTAGTTTTAATCCATTTTTTAAATGAATCTGTGCTCACTCGAAGTGAACACAAATTCACTTTTGAAATCTTTCACACTAACCAAAGGGTTGTGCCGTGAAAGCGGAAATGGTCGGCATGGCCGGGATTCGAACCCACGACCTTCGTACGAAACAGTACGAAAGCCGGCGTCGCAACCGCTGGTCTACCAACCACCTCGAATTAATTATGTATTTTCGTTTCTGGGGGCGCAGTGCACATTATGCACATATGAACGGGCCGCCTTTGGTTACGATTATAGGATAACGTCTGTCGGGAAAGCTTGTATATTATAATACATCATAAGTAAATATTACTTCCATAATTTTCAAAAAACTTGCTTTTTCGAAAAAGAAAAAACACTTAGAAAATTCAAGTGAACTACATCATGTTTATTCCAAAATAAGCCTATGGATAAATGTGAATTTTATTGAGAAATCTCTGTGATGACAGTTTGTGCATGATGTGAATACGCTCTGAAAAGGATTTGGATGGAAATTTTCCGGAGCTCTATTCGATGTATTTACTTGCGTTGCGATCGATACGTCAGGGAAGATAATATGTGAAAGGCACTCGAAAAATGAATTATTGCTTCAACAATTCCTTTAACAGAAAATATGATCGAATATTTTCCATAGAGTCTATTGGCTGTGATTCATTCTTTTTTCAGCAAATGAATGATTCTACCCAGCGAATCTATTTCAAAATGAAAATACATCATTTGATTTGAATGATAAACAAACAATTAGGTTAGAGTTATCAAAATTGATAATATAAAGCAATTTCGGTGTAGCGTTTCCGGTATCCGAAAGCATTAGTTTTTTTTTTTTAAATGTATGTTTTAAAAGAAGTTATTATATTCTCTATAACTAGTTTTTTAAAGGCGCCCGTGGCGCCCCTGGCCGGAGAGGTGAAAGTTCACCAAAAAAAGGGCATTTTGTCGTCGCCAATTCTCGTTCCGAGTAGCCCAAATGGCGATAAATCGCCCACGTTGGCAACACTTAATAATATTAGTTAGTATACCTCTATGTTCAACGCGCGTGCGCATAACGGCAAAACGCTATTGGTTACTCAGAAGCATCCCCGATCCGCTGGATCAAAACTTGTTTGAGGGTGCGAGTGGCGCGCCATCTAGCGGCGTTAATGACATCAGTCAGTCAGTCAGTCAGGCAGGCAGTCAGTCAGTCAGTCAGTCAGTGAGTCAGTGTTCAAGACAAATATTATATCTGTGTATCCTACTTTATTTTGTTTATGATTTTCTTAAAATAATTGATGTTGTATCCAACATTCATTTGTCTATGACATTATTAATAATAATAACTTCTTTTTGTCTATTTATACAACTTTCTTTTGTCTATGATTCTCTTAATAGCTTAATTACTTGTCTATGTTTCTTTTTTTCTATGACATTCGCTTCTTTTGTTTTAGTTTTTAGTTTAAGTATTTGAATTGAGCTCCATAAATCCGTCATCTGGAATGTCTGCGGCTAACTTCAGCCTGTTACCTCTTACACACGAACACAGAGTGAAGTTAGCCGCGGAGCGAGAAGCTTTACGACGTTTCTGTAAATTTAATATGTAAACACACGGAGCGTGAGAAATGTTTCTTAATTGGAGGCTGAGAAAGTGTTTGTTTATTTAATTATTGTGTAGCATCCCTGTTATTATTACAACTCCTTAAAGCCACTTTATTTGTAGACGAGACTGATCCATGTCTTTGAAGGAGACATACATACATATTATATAATGGTGTCTTATGACTTGAACTAAGAGCAATAATACTAGGTACTATGGGTGTGAAAATATGGTTTTAAAGTGGCGAATTTCAAGTAAAGAGGGATATTATATTAGCTCTTCGAATGGAATAAAAGTTATAACTATGTTGAATTTAGTCAAAATGAATTCTTTTTGTAAAAGCCACGTAGCCTGTAATTAGCGCCTCAGCGCTTTGATAAGCTGCCTGACTAGAAGCCGTTGTCAACACTATCGGTCGTAAAATAGATTATTTTCAAATTTAATGCAGGTACCTACATTACGAAATACTTAATATTGTTTTAGTTTGTAAACTTAACTACACTGAGAGAAAAGTACGGGGGAAAAGCTCGTATTTCTTGAGTTTTTTCTCGTAAGAACTGTTTTTTTTGACTCAGAGTGAAGCATTGGTTTTTTCAATGCTCCGTCATTGAATTTTCATACGAGGTATTTTCCCGTACGGTTTACTGGAAATTAGCACGTATTGTAGAGGAATTAATCTATGCAATGTCATTGAATTTTTAAATGATAGTTCATTGGAAAAAGCAATGCCGTCATTGATATATCTAAGTAAGAGACTTCATATTTTCTATTAACGTACGGGAAAAAATCAATGCCGTACGTGGTATAAACCGTTACATCATTGAAAAATCTAAGTAAGGGCCTGTATATTTTCTAGTAGCGTACGAGGAAAAACCAATGACGTACTTGGTACAACTCGTTACTTCATTGATATATCTAAGTAAAGTCCTTTATATTTTCTAGTATAGTACGAGGTAATATCAATGCCGTGCTTGGTACAACCCATTACTTCATTGATATTCCTAAGGAAGAGACTTTTTATTTTCTAGTATATTACGAGGAAAAACCAATGCTGTAATTGATTCAACCAGGTAGAAACCCTTTTCTTACCTATTACATCATTGCTATCTAAGCTCTCAATACCTACCTAGATCTAAAAATTCCACACATCCAGGTGATTGAGTTTGTCTTCTTCGTACTTGATACGTTTTCTCCCAGTTGATCAAAACAAGACACTATGGAGGTATTGATGACTTGATGAAATTTTTGCGTCTTCCTAGATTACATTCAGCTCGTTTTGTGAAGTTTCATCTAAATTATAAACTGATGAGTTGGTGACGCATAGTCTCCTTGAGGAAACTTGCCAAACACCTCGTAGAATACACCGTCTTCTCAGGCTATCCCTCAGTTGTCTTCCGTAGGTATGGATCACACATGTTTACCTAACATCTACAATGTGTTGATTTCGAAACTTGATCAAACGAATTGTACGAATAAAAAATTAACGATGAAATTGCGGAAGTTTTTTTGTAATATTCTTCTTTATTAAGACTTCACTTATAAAAGAAAAAGAAGAAGAATTTCCCAAAAAAAAAATCGCAATTTCATAGATATTTTATTTTGTCTTTTATATTTATTTATTATCCTTATA
This sequence comes from Mystacides longicornis, assembly GCA_963576905.1. Lineage (NCBI taxonomy): Eukaryota > Metazoa > Arthropoda > Insecta > Trichoptera > Leptoceridae > Mystacides > Mystacides longicornis. The sequence goes on along the minus strand of OY756427.1, from coordinate 10,362,289 downwards.
CGGCACTTAATTTTTTTATGTCCACACTTGATCAAACAAGTTTTATGAACAAAAAAATATAGTAATAAATTGATATTTTTTTTTTTTTAAGTAAAATCACTTGATCTCATTTGAAGGTCTTTAAAATAAAATAGAAAAAAAAATTATTTCCCAAAAAATAATTACCAAATTCATTGAAAAAAAAAATCTGTTAAGTATACCTACTTATTTATAAGAAAATAGGTTGTTAACCTGAAGAGAAAATAAATATGAACACGAACTTTGAATTAAGGTATCTATTTCAATTTAAAGTGCCAATTGCAATTTCAACGTAAAATGTTTGTCTTTTGTTCGTACAATTCGTTTGATCGATAATTATCCAGAGAACACATTGTATAGAGAAATATAACTAGGTAGGTACATAATTTGTAAAATGATTTTAGTATAAACTTTTATGTAATGAGTAAACAAGTCTTGCATCTACGAGCTCAAGCAAACTAATGGTAGATCTAAGAGATAGGTCGATTGCGTCTGGTAAAAAAATATCCCTACTCCGTCTGGAAATCACGGACGTACTTGTGAAAACCCCGTACGAACTTGGTTTTAACAGGTGCCGCACGGGAGAAAGTCAAGGGCCTGGATTTTTTCACGTTGTCCTTGCGAAATTCTCGTATTTACTTGTTTCTGTTGAAATTAATTATTGTCATTGGATTTTTCAAGTTTACTAGCTATTTTCCATTACCTACCAGCTCTTACCTATTATCCTATTATTTGTACTGGCTTTACTCAAAACCAAAGAAATAATGGAATTTACAACAGAAATATATTTGACTTGCATAGGTTTTTGAAATTGTACGGATGTCCAGGAAAAAACTCCATGCTCCATCATTGAAAATACCAATGATGTTGCGTTTTCATATAAACCATCTCCGTAATAGAAAGAAACAATTCCCGTACGGGATATTTTAAATTATTATAAATTGAATCATTGTTTTATTCCAGTTGCATTGGTTTAATCAATGACATACAGCATTTACATTATTTCTATTCTTACTGGAAAAAACGTAAAACAAGTAAACTTGTTTCTTTCTATGAATTACTTGAATAATTCCCTGATCCGAGAATTTCGGAAATTCCATTCTTGGGAATGGAAATAATCAGATAAGGTGAATTGATTATTTCAATGATAATGGTTTTTTTCATAAAAGTTTATGATTTTTTCTTGTATTCTGCGGTTTTTATAAAACCATTTACTGTACGTGCCTTCACCATGACAAAATTTCTCTCAGTGTAGTATTCAATTCGGATATTGGAATTAAATAGCAGTGGAAAGTTGAGATGGTTTGGGCACGCTGAAAGAATAAATGTAGGTAGTGTTACAAAAAAATACACCAGGCTAAAAATAATACGTGGTCAGCCGAGAATGTCGTAACATGAAAACATCCATTCTATATTCAAGGAAGGTTGGGAGCCGAAGTCAACTGCAATAAAATGGCCGCCAACTGTATCGGTTGGTCGGTGTTCCCATGGAAATAACGTAAAAAGCTGCTGTTTGTACCCGAATGGGAACACCCACCGATCGTTACAGTTGTCTACTTTGTAGCTACTTTGTTAGTTGCATTTGATTTCGTCCCTGGTCAGAAATTCCTGATTATAATTACGAGAATGTCAGTGAAATTAGGAAAGGAAGTGTATTTGGATAGAAAAGAGTGGAGGTAGGATTCCTCTGCCTAACATTCAAGGGACACGGCGTGATGAGTAAAAATAAACTTGAGTGGAAAATGGAGCTACATATATGTATTTTTCCCTATGTTTTTTTCCATTTAAACCATTTTCTTATACAGTACTTGACATTTAAATGAATAAAACAAACATTTTTTTCCTCCGGCGACCTGCACAAATAGGTAGGTATATGAATAATTTCTCCATCATGTAAAAAAGTACGTAGGTTTATTAGTTGCTTTTCACTAAGCATGCCAGGCGCTATGGGCAGAGTTACTTCGGTAGTTTGGCGTTTAATAATCTAGGCCGACTTATCGCTGGCGAACGTCTGGAATGGCGGCCGTCATAAAGATAAAATTAATGCAGTTGGTACAGTGTTATCGCGAGTGAGCCACGAAACGATGGAACACCGTACATATTTCTAACTGTTCAACCAAAACTAAACTCGGATTCAGAATAATTATTACTGGTAATCTAGCTGTGACGGCGAATAAGGGATTAATGCCTGTTCGTACGTGGAGGGTGGAGCTAGCAGTTTGCGGGCTTACAACGTCGATATTGATGATTTAATCCGATTTTAACGTATTCGCTAATTTGTTTACCTCACGATTTATTTAATTCTTGAATCCGATTCGAGGTAAATCGCTTACTAATACCTTTTCCAATATTAAGTACCTATCTAACGATGCATTTAAACTAAACGAACATAGAGCCAGAGTTGGAAAATAGACTATATGTTCTTGATCGTTAATATGGACACCAAGAAAGTAACAACGAGAAAGAACTGTCATCACCCATTAAATAGATTTTGCTTGTTAGTTTCCATGGTGTCCTGTATGAACCATAAAAGAAAGTAAGCATACTCTGCAGCAGTATTCTCGTAGCCCTTGAATTGCAAATCTAGTTGAAAAGAAATCTTAAAGGACGGCTTGGATAAGGATCGGACCAATCAGAGAGAAAGGGGGAGTGTCATGATCGTTCCACGATTGGCTACATCGTATTGTAGACACTCCCTCTTTCTCTCTGATTGGTCCGATCCTTATCCGAGCCGCCCTTTAAGATTTCTTTTCAACTAGATTGCAATTCAAGCGCTACGAGAATACTGCTGTGTTTCTATATTCGGCTCTATGTTCTTTTGGGGCAAAATGCACCATAATACTAGGCCAGAACACTAACTGAATGATCGAACATCGCTATTACGTCACACATAGACACATCTGGCGTTATCTATGTAGTTGTGCGTGGGTCCTGTTGATTGATACGGTTACACGCAACAAAAAACCCCGGTGGCACAAAAGTGAACTAACGTGGCAAATTTGAATTGAAAGTACTTTACAATAAAATCTTACTATATTTAGGGTAGACAATAATTTTGAGTGGGTACCGACAGCCAACATTTACGCCTCGAATCGACGATCAAAAGACACCATTCATTTAACAAAATTACCCTAAACAAATGCAGTATTGTTTACTACCTACAATTATTGTGCAACACGACGACGGGTAACGCCTAGACTTTTTTTAGTCTCTAGGCAACTCAGAATTTGATTCTGAAAAAAAAAAAACTACAATCGGCTCTCGGAGTGTTTCGTACTGGAGGTCGTGGGTTCGATCCCAGGTGCCGACACAAGCTTTCAGTAGTTTACGGTGAAAGAGTCAAAGGTTGCATTTGTGTCCACTTTGAGTGAGCACAGATTCATTTAAAAAAAAAATAATTTGCATAAAAGTCATATTCTACGTTTCACATGATTCATACATTATGTGCCATAATGACGTAATGTAGGCACATAATATAATATCGTATCTTCACATTTTGAATGTCCGAAAGAGTAGAATAAAAAAAAAAATGGCTAAATTTATTCATGTGATGTAACACTGGCCACCCTTGTTAGATTGTTATTAGGAGTGTCTGTTGGGTGCGAACCTACTTAGATCATCCTTTATAGTCCATGGTTCCAATCCTACCTACAACCTAATTTGTTGTCACCTGTCCCGCCTAGAAGTCCCTTCAGGTACGACTTACAGGTCACCGGATCAGTGTTAATTGGATACCTCGCGCGAGAAGGTTGTGTTGCATTGTTCAATCGAGAACAACAAGTGAAACGAAATCATCGAAAGTTATTCAAAATTATACAGTTCATTGTTCCTTGGTGCAAGTGGAGAAGAAAAGAAGATCTTGGGGTAAGTCGTACTTTCTCCTTTTTTTCCTCTCCAGCTTTTGGCATTCACCGATCGGCGTGGAGACGCCTCGCATCACGTACATAAAGTTTGGTCCTAATCGAGTCGGATTAAAGTTAAAATCGTGGTTTTCTTGTCATATTATTATTCATTGCAGTGTGGAAATTACAAATTGCGAATTTTGTAAAGAGAGAGAAAAAAAAAAGTGTATTTTGCAGTGTTGTTGCATATCGTGCGCAAAGTGCGAATAGTGTAAAGTCATCCTATCATTATATATAAAAGTAAAGTTCTTGATATCTTATCGATAATTAAAATGGCTGAAAAAAAAATAGCTGCATTAACGTCGCGAAGAGATAGGATATTGAAACGATTCGAAATTACATACGATCTTAAAGATGATGAAAAAAAACGTGAAATGTTAATTACTAGGCTAGAGAGAATCGATGAATGGTATGAAGAATACAATGACATTCAAAAAGATATGCAAGAATGTTTAATCACGCTTGTCAAAACGGAAGAATTACAACAGTGTTTAGATGTAGATGAAAAAGTAGACGAAAAATACTTCGAGTTGGTGGGAATAAAAAATAAGTTTAGTGCCGCGCAAAAACCAACGGAATCAGCTAGTACTGATGCCACGGCGAAGTCTTGTATTAACATCAGACCTCCTAGTATAAAATTACCAACGTTCGATGGTAATATTCGCGAGTGGAATTCTTTTTATTCATTGTTCAAAAGCCTAGTACATAATAATAATTCGTATAGCGGTATTGAGAAGTTCCATTATTTGCTATCGGCACTTAGTGGCCCGGCATTGACGCAGATAAAAAATCTTCCAATGTTGGAAGAAAATTATCAAATCGCGTGGTCAACATTAGAAAATTATTACCAGGATTCTAGATTATTGTTCTCACATTATGTTGACGGAATGTTGCAATTTAAACATATTCAACGCGAATCTTGTATCGAATTGTCACGTTTAGTGAATACATTTCATGAAAATATAGGGGCTATTAAAATTATGAAAATTGAGAATCTGTTTGATAAGTTTATAACTCATATGATGATTCGTTTAGTGGATCCTGTCACTAGAAGACAGTTTGAGTCCACTTTATCTGATAATGTTATACCAGATTCTGAAACTCTTTTCAAGTTTTTAAAAATACAGTGTCGTGCTTTGGGTTCGACTGAGATTAAAGACAAAAAACCAATTAAATCTTTTTTTTCGAGCAATAATGATAAATTTAAGAATTGCATGCTTTGTAAAGGTAGTCATTTTTTGGATAAATGCCCTACTTTACTTAAACTAAACCCGAGAGAACGTATCAACAAAATAAAATCATTAAAATTATGTTACAATTGCTTAAAAAACTCTCATCAAGTACAAGACTGTTTGTCAAAATATACCTGTAAAGAGTGTAATAAAAAACATCATTCGGTTCTGCATATATTTGATAATGCTGTTAGTAGTTCAACTGAAAGCAGTGGCGTCCAGCAGTCGGCCACAACATTGACAGCGATGCATAGCGGTAGTGTGATACTCGGAACGATTCGGTCAGAATGTCGAAATGCTAAGGGTGTATATGTGCCGGTCCGTATGGTCGTTGACAGTGGCTCTCAAATTAGCGTTATGACTGACACTTGTAGACAACGTTTGGGGTTAAATATAAAAAAACACTGTGTACCTATAAATGGGTTGGGTAATACTCAAGTGAATTGTGTGGGTGTAACTTCAAGCTCTTTTAAACCAAAAAATTCATCTGGTCCAATATTGCGTGGTAATTTTGTGGTTATGCATAAGATAACAAATGATCTTCCGTCAGAAAACTTGTCGCAAGCAACTATTTCGAAATTTAGTAACTTGAAGTTGGCTGATGAGCGGTTTTATGAACCCGGTCAGATAGATATATTAATTGGAGCAGATTTATATTTACAAATATTTACTGATAATATGAATGTCATTGGGGGAAATCCTGGAGCCATAAACAGCATTTTTGGTTACATAGTTATGGGTAAAACTGAACTGAGGCAGACGCCATCTGTTCCCGTGTCGTTTTTTTGTGAGACAGATCCGTCAATGAATAATTTAATAAAATCCTTTTGGGAAGTCGAAGAGATTTCTTCCGTTGCACGAATGAGTTCTGACGATGAACTTGCGGAAAAAATCTTTGAGGAAAAACATGCTCGTCAAGAAGATGGTAGATACGTGGTACCATTATTACTAAAAAATAATTTACTGCCAGAAAATAATTCATTCAGCTTGGCCGAGTCTAGACTAAAGCGACTCGAATATAGATTAGAAAAATACCCAGATTTAAAAAATAGTTATTCTGACTTTCTTCGCGAATATGAACAGTTAGGTCATATGGAACGAGTCACCATAAATCGAGATTATTTTTATTTACCTCATCATTGTGTTTTTAACCCGTCGAGTCCGACAACAAAGCTGCGAGTTGTGTTCGATGGGTCCGCTCTTACATCACCTCATCAATTCTCGTTAAATAGTTTCTTATTGACGGGACCTAAATTGCAAAACGATATACTTAGTATTATTTTAAACTTTCGCTTTCATCGAATTGTTTTTACATGCGATATTACTAAAATGTATCGAGGGATTTTAATTCAACCGTCGGATAGAAAATATCAAAATATTTTATGGCGTGATTTATCGAATAAATCACTCATAGCCTTTCAGCTAAGAACTGTTACATACGGATTGTCCAGTTCGCCGTACCTAGCTATTCGTACCCTTCATCAGCTTGCACGGGATGAAGGAGACAAGTATCCTCGTGCAGCAAAGGCTGTATTAGAGGAATTCTACGTTGACGATCTTATCACTGGAGCTGAATCAGTGGAATCAGCTTTAGAACTCAAAAATGACATTGTCGAATTATTAAAGTTAGCTAAATTGGAATTAAGTAAGTGGCATTCAAATAACCCGGCCTTATTAAGTGACGAGTGTCAGGTAATCGAACCTCACCTCTTTGAAAATTCTGACGATAAAAAGATAGTTAAGTTGTTGGGAATTCGGTGGATACCTAGTAAGGATTGTTTTACTTATAATATTGATCTCGAACCGAACTGTGAATCACAGGTGTGTACTAAGCGAAGTATATTGTCCTGTATTGCGCGCTTATACGATCCTATGGGGTGGATCAACCCGGTTATTTTTTGGGCTAAATGTTTAATGCAGGAGTTGTGGACACTCAAGATCGATTGGGATGAGACCGTTCCATCCAATATTCGTCAGAGGTGGCAAACCTTTTTAAAGGAATTGCCTAGTTTGTGTCAATTAAATATAGCACGACATTATGATACTACACCGAATAGTAATTTAATGTTGGTTGGGTTCTGTGACGCATCACAGAAAGGATATGCAGGGGTCGTATACCTTTTGAATTTAGAAACGAATTCTTCACATTTATTATTAAGTAAATCAAAAGTGGCTCCGCTAAAGACATTATCTATACCGCGCTTAGAGTTGTGTGGTGCAGTCCTTTTATCTAACATTATAAAAAAAATAACGTCGAACCTTAAATTTATGTCTCAAATTCAAAATATTTATTTATTTACGGATTCAACTATCGTGTTGGGGTGGTTACACACTTCACCACATTTATTGAAAACATTTGTAGCAAATCGAGTTGTTCAAATTCATGAAAATGCACCAAACGTCGTCTGGAAACATATTGTTTCAGAAGAAAATTGTGCCGATGTATGTTCGCGAGGACTTTTGCCTAGTGAACTCATCATTCACCCGATGTGGTTTAACGGACCGCTCTGGATGACGAAGCCAGTGAATGACTGGCCTAAGACTTCCAATTCGTTTGATTCGTTTAGCGAATTACCAGAACGAAAGAGCGAGCAAAAGCTAACATTGTTAGTTAGTAGAGTACCTAGTGAAATCGTCAGTAGGTATTCATCTTTGAATAGATTGCAGCGCGTTACGGCTTGGATACTCCGTTTTATGGATAGATGTCGAACATCTTCAGTACCCAATCACGATTGCGGAATGTTTCTTAGTACTTGGGAACTGAATCGAGCACTTTTGAACATAATTAAAACCGAGCAGAGTAATTATTTTTCTTCAATTATTGAGAAAATTAGAAAGGGTGAGCTATGTACTAAGGAATTTCAAACTTTGAAGCCTTTTTTGGATGAAAATGGTGTTGTCAGGGTGGGCGGAAGATTGTCGAATTCTAACTTACCTTATACACATAAATTTCCTATATTGATTCCGAAAGATAGCCATCTTGCTGATTTAATCATCGATTATTTTCATAAATTGCACCTTCATGTCGGACCTAGAACATTGTTATCTATTATACAACGAAAATATTGGATCGTGTCTGCCCGACAAAAAATTCGTTCTCGTTTGTCGAAGTGCATCGTATGCTTTAAGTTTGTGGCCGTGCCTTCGGTTCCCATGATGGGGGATTTGCCTCCATCCCGAGTGCTTCAAAGTAGGCCGTTCTCTCGAGTGGGCGTGGATTACGGTGGGCCTTTTTCGATAAAGGATCACAAGCGTAGAGGGGCGAAAATCTCAAAAGGATACGTCTGTTTATTTGTATGTCTAGCCACTAAAGCTGTACATCTTGAGGTCGTTTCAGATCTAACCTCCGAGGGATTCATTGCCACCCTCGATCGATTCGTGGCTCGTAGGGGACTGTGTTCTGAAATCATAAGTGATAATGGAACTAATTTTGTGGGGGCAAATCGATATTTGAAGGAATTGTATAAATTTGTCTCGCATCAGTCTTCACACAATGATATTTATAATTACCTTGCTGAAAAGGGTATCAAGTGGTCCTTTAATCCACCGACCGGTAGCCATTTTGGAGGGCTGTTCGAAGCTGGTATAAAAAGCACAAAATATCATTTGAAACGCGTTGTGGGAGAGACCGCGCTCACATATGAAGAGCTTTCCACTTTACTAACTAGAGTGGAAGCCATATTAAATTCACGACCGTTGTGTCAGCTAAGTACATCTCCGGACGAAATAGATGCCTTGACTCCTGGCCATTTCCTCATTGGAGGACCTTTAGTGTCTCTTCCGGAATACGATTTGACTGATGTCAATATTAATCGACTGAGTCGATGGCAGCATTTGCAACGACTAACTCAGACATTTTGGAAACGTTGGCACAATGAATACCTAAACACTTTACAACAGCGTATGAAGTGGTTTAAAGGACGCGAAAATATAACCGTGAATCAACTCGTATTGATTAAAGATGATCGCCTTCCACCAACGAGGTGGGTCATGGGTCGAGTGATTCAGGTTCATCCTGGAAAGGATGATGTAGTTCGTGTAGTGACACTGCGAACGGCTTTTGGCTCTGTGGTCAGGCCAGTGTCGAAGGTGTGTCCACTACCCTCGGAATGAACATACAAAGTAATCATTTCGATATTTTAGTTAAGTTTATATTATTTATTATTATTAGTTCGCACAAGAGGGTTATTGTTTTTTTTTTCTCTCGTAATATCCACACTGCAAGGATACTCGCATTTGTTTTTTGTTTCGTTCGTTTGCGTATTCATTTGGTAAGTACATGTGTAATTTGAGGATCAAATTAGGTGGGCGGTATGTTGGGTGCGAACCTACTTAGATCATCCTTTATAGTCCATGGTTCCAATCCTACCTACAACCTAATTTGTTGTCACCTGTCCCGCCTAGAAGTCCCTTCAGGTACGACTTACAGGTCACCGGATCAGTGTTAATTGGATACCTCGCGCGAGAAGGTTGTGTTGCATTGTTCAATCGAGAACAACAAGTGAAACGAAATCATCGAAAGTTATTCAAAATTATACAGTTCATTGTTCCTTGGTGCAAGTGGAGAAGAAAAGAAGATCTTGGGGTAAGTCGTACTTTCTCCTTTTTTTCCTCTCCAGCTTTTGGCATTCACCGATCGGCGTGGAGACGCCTCGCATCACGTACAGTGTCGAAAAGCTCCGTGTATTCCAAATTCGGCTTGAAATGAGTTGGATATAAGCCATTAGATGGAAGGTTCCCAGGCGGTACCTACCTACTACAAATACTATGAGCGAGAAATGTGTGGTAATGGCTGGTAGCCTACCTAGGTACATGACGTGTAAAACTTCTTATATATAGTTACTTTAGGTATAGCTATAAAATTTTCTTAGTTCGTCTGAAACAGGATATTATTTGCTTTTTTTTTAGGATATGTTTATTAGAGTTCATAACAATGAGTTAAAAAAAAACAACACTAAAAATTAGAAAATAACAAGTCAGGTAGCTATTCCCTATTCACGGAGAGAAAAACCTTTTTCGCGCATGTTCACACCCCTTTTGAGGCGTCGACAATAATAATATTCACCAAAAACAATATTAAGTATTTTTAGCCTTCCACTAACGGAGAAAACAAAATAAAGTTAACTGTACAAAAATTAACAGCATAATTCTGTCTCGAGTCCGCCATTGTCGAATAACGGAAAAATACATAATTATTTGAAACGTTTATAGGGCTAACGGGCAAACTTAGAAAAAATAATTTAAGGAGATTTAGCTTGACACAATACTGTAATAAATATATACCATGGCTTGCCATATTATTAGACTCAATACAAAAAACTCATTAAAATTCTGTTATATCGACTTTTGTGGATTTTTTTCAATTATTATGTTTTTATTTTGCGTTAAAAACTTTAAGAAATAAAACTCAATGCGATATCCGATAAAAAAAAACTTTACTTAGATAAACTTAGGATACAAAATAAAACCTAAATGGAACTTGACGCACAGATTCAATACTTGGTATGGTGCCCTTTTGCCGCAATAAAGGCTTGGATGCGTCGTGGCATGCTCAGAATACAGTTTTTTACTGTATTTTGAAGCTCCTCACTGTGATTCCACACACGAATGAGCCTATCAACAAGTGATTGCTTTGTTTTAATCACATTTTTTGCCATTTCTCTCATCAAATACTCCCATACGTTCTCTATTGGATTCATATCCGGAGAATTTCCGGGCCAATCCAAAACAACAATTTTATTTTCATTTAAATATTTAGAAACAGACTTTGCCTTGTGGCACAGGGCTCCATCGTGCATAAAAATATACTTTTCACCATTGGGGAACCACTGGGAAAGTTGTGGTAGGAGCCTCTCTTGAAGAATTTCTCGATATTGGTCTTGACGCAAAGTGCCTTTGACGATTTGCAATCGCCCAGTACTCTTGAAATTTATCACTGACCACACCATGACAGACGTAGGGTGTTTGACTGTTGGCACGATGCAATCTGGGTGAAATTCTTCACCCACTCTCCTCTTTACAAAACTTGATTTATCAATCATAATTTGAAAAATTGATTCATCCGAAAAGCAACCCTGGAAGAAACCAGAAAATAACAAATAACAATTGAATCAAATCTCAAAATTTGTTAGTAAATACACAAAAAATAGTAGTAAAGTTTTTGTAATTACCCTTTTCCAGTCATCCTCAGTGAAGTTTTTATACTTTTTGGCGCATTCTAAAGGTTTTTTAACCATATTTGGTGTTAGTTTAGGTTTTCTAGCTGGTCGTCGAGAAATTAGCCCAAATTCTTTCAGGCGTCTCTGCACCATGCGTTGAGGAATGTTAATGCCTTGCTCTTTTATTTGCTTGGTTGGCCATGGTTGGCAGATTAACTGGGTGTTTCCTATTCTATAAGCACACGTCACTAATTTTTCTGTCGGTTCTAGCGGCTCTAATTCACTTTCTCCCACAAGCTCCATTAGCAAAGGTATTCCAAAATCCAATTTTTGCTTTACTCTCTTAACCGTGCTTTGGGGAACGTTAAGGATTTCTGCTATTTTATACTAAGACATGTAAGACATGTCAGTATTATTCAACAACCCATGAATTTCCCCCAATTAACGTGGTGATATATCAGAAATCCTGCCCATTCCTTAAATAATACGGAAAAAGTTAAGTCACGTGATTAAAAATAAGAAATATGATAAAATCTCATTTACGATACGCAAAAATCTTTAAAACAAGACAAATAATATTAACATACCTTTTTACAGCAAGATAATCCATCTTGATCACCTCAATTCTTGCTTCAAAACAAAATATTTCAGTCAACAAATTTGTCAATAACCACACGAGAACCACTTGATCGCTTCTAAATACCATAAATAATTAGAGAGTGGGGATAAAAAGTGTTGTCATAAGTGAAAATTTGTTGACAAATATAACCAGAGTAAAAAAGCTAATATTTCACTACATTCGGCCAATATACAGACATATTTTCTAAATATTTGTGGTAGAATTCCAGTAAGTCTAATAATATGGCAAACCACTGTATTGTATCATATAAGATAACAATTATAAACACGAATTCTTACTCAGATTGGAGAGCAATCATCTAATGATTTGTATAGCCTTATTTTTGTAAATTGTAAATTGCCTTATATTGTAAACTTTGTTTTCTGTGAAATAAAGATTTTTTATTATTATTATTAATTATGATAAAATCTATGATGGATGTCACTTCAGTCTATTTTTGGATAAAAATAATAATAAAAATGATTTTACTAAAAATAGGATATTCAGAAAAGAGAGACAATACTAATTAATAATGCAAACTTGCCGAAATAAAAATATTAAAAAAAAAAAGAAAAACGTTTTAATAATCCAAATTTACATTTCAACTTTGTCTAAACATGGCGTTATCTGTAGAAGTTATTAAAATTGGAAACTTCGCTGAGAGTTTGGAGTTACTTACGCACGTCGATTCCTTTTTTTTCTTCCTAATTTAAATTTAAAAAATCGAAAAACTTTTTCTCGGTTACACGTGTCACTCGACTGTCTATATGATTAGATTACATTACATTAAAAAAAAAAAAAAGAAAAAAGTCGAACTTTCATTCGAAAACATGGCGGAGGTTGAAACTGATTTACATAAAACCACGAAAAAACTTTTCAGAAAATACAATATTAATTGCCAATACAGTATTAAAAAATTCAGTTTTTAGGAGTATGGTACAACATGAATATGTTCCTCTATCTTATCTATATAAATACTAGCTTTCCCGACGGCGTGTACCAATCTACCTGCCTTTGCGTTAGCCTATTGGAATGTCGCTGATAACAACTGATAAAGAGGTCCTGAGTTGCATTCTAGTTTTTTTCTAACTGCTTTCAATTGGAAATTACTTAAAAAAATGTCACAAAAACCTATATTCTCACAAAAAATACAAAATAACGACATTCAAATAATGGCATAGGTATAAAATACGATCCGCAAAGCTTGTTGATATCAATATTATTATAATAAATACAATTTTGATGGATTGATTTTTTTACCAAAAAAAGTCAAAGGTTTTGCTTTTGAGTGAATAGATTCGAAGAGACAAGTAGTATTTCATATATCAAAGCACACATCGACACCACCACATCCCAGGGGAACTCTGGGGGATGTCCGCTCTTATTCGGTAAGCACGTCCCGTTCAATAAAGACGACCCTCCGAGCCCACTTTTATTTACGAGAGCACAAACATCCCTTGCAGGTAAAACCCCCCTTAATCGAAAGCGGATGGGTAATGCTTAGATCTTTCCATTTCAACGCTTTTATTTCAATTATACCATAGATAGAAGGACAAAGCCTACGTTTAAAAGAAGTAAGTAAATAATATATTTTTTAAATATGGAAAAGTAGACGTTGTAAAAAAATATGAAAATGGACAAGTTAGTTGAGATGGTTTAGGCGTGTTAAAAAAGACCGGGAAAAAAGTAAGAGAAATAGGTGAGTAATCCGCTAATACCCAATCTAATACCTACACTACACTACTCGCGAAGTTGATCGAAGATAGGCGAATACGATAGTGTGGAGAGGCACTTCGTCCAACCTCGGCTCTCCTCGGGCGACCTCCGTTTGTTGTCGGTTTTTGCTGCCACTTGAACATTATCCATGACGCGTTGCGTACGAGCGCTGGCGGACAATTGAGTTCCTCGCGAAGTATAACGAGTGTGTGGCGGCGTACTTCGGACAACATTCCCGAATACTTCGTCGAGGAACTTCGCGAGTAGTGTAGTGCAGAGTGCAGGCAATGAGCTCCATACATAACAGGTATACGTTGTCATTCGATCCGTGCCGAAGGATCCGTGACCAACGGGTATGTTATAGTAACTAACCGAGGCTCACTGATAACAAGCAACCTCGGGGTGACTTCTTGCCTTACACCTACACATGCAGGGCTTTACAGGGGTGGACTTTTATTAGACCCTGGCTCTGGCTGATCTGATGTGGTGGATATAATGCGGGGGGCAGGAGCCGGGAAGAGGCCACTGTCACTCTGCAAGAGGCCTCTGGAAACGAAGCACAATAACAGGCAGCTCCATGAACGAATTGAAGGATGGCACAATTGATCTAATTTGATCGCGGTGACACAGGGGGCAATTGGTCCATTGAACTTCTTTATAAAAGAAGGCAATCATAGTATTAAAATTCCTATACCATCTCAATTGGGCCTCCTTGATTAAAGCCGAGCTAGTATAAATCACAAAGGATTGAATGAAGTGGAAAAGAGATTCTGAAATTTGCTGCAAAATATTCATTTCACAGAATACATCTTTCCACTTTAAAGCTCCCAGGAGCCTCAAGATTCTTAGGAACTTTTCGGCGGGTTTCACGTAAGATTGACGGAAAAAATAAGGCTCCCATAAGTTAATAAGTCCGATAACTTGATTAGGGGAAACGAAATGTGTGACGAATCTAACGAGCATATTAGAGTAATGCGAAGCGAACAAAATACATAATACTACAATATATTCTTATTGAGTTTATTGGGGAGACGATGAAGTAAATTATTTTTATCGTCATTGAGTAGAGCCATCGGGTGGTCCCAGAAATGAACACGAGTTAATTGAACTTACTGCTATAATGTTGAATACGTCATACAGAGCAATCAATTCAAGAGATTGGAACATAATGTGTATTAAGGGCCTTACGCGGGCCAACATACTAGGCCGTTGTGTATAAAGGGCTTTATGACTGAATTACCTAATCTATGATATGACATTGAAGATTTACCTCAACTATAAGATTCTTGATGGACTTCTGCTGTGGTATGACAGATCTGAAAAAAAGAAAAATCAGAAATAAGCTTATGTTTCAAGGAAGTAAATATCAGAAAGTTTTTGGATTCAAATTGTATTTGATACAGGCAAATTGTTTTTTTTAGGAAAAATACTTTCCGCGTAGGTTTGTACAGACTAAATTGTCATAGCAATTGCCGTTACAGATGAAAAAAGCAAATTAGTTTTTCAATTTTAAGTACAACCGTAGTTCGATTATTTATTCACATACATACATACAGAAACACTTTAACAAAAGTAATTTTAACGTTACACTTTTTTTAAATATCATATATACCAAACAAAATATTCGAAACAATTATGGTTTTTATAACTCTAATTTTTACGTGAAAATCATTTAACACTAAAAAATACAATATTTAAGAACTTAATACATTTCTAGATCTCAATAAAAAAAAAAAACAAAACGAACGAAGTGTCGACAGCACAAGTGTTGAAAGCGAGTTTCTTATATTTTCTTAGCGACAAATCTGTTGACAAGTTCTGTAATGATCTTTTAACACCTGAATATTGAAAAGATAATCTTAATATGTTATTTCATTCAAATTTGTTCAACACCAACGAGGATTGGTTGTTGAAGATTTATTTTATTCAATATCAAGTAAAATCCTATATTTGTCAAAACAGTGCGTATGTGTTTACTCTTATTCCTGGTTTCTTGTTACAGTAGGTATATTGACCAGATTTTGAAATTGGAATAACGGGACATAGTGATGGGGGGCATATTTTTCCATTTTAAAGTCAAGTGAGAGAGCTCTCGTCTATTTACCTCCTCCTTAAAAAGGAGTTTAGAGGGAGGAAACTTCTATACACCGCAAAGACATGAGATCACGAGAAATTCGCAAACAATTGAAAAATCGCTTTAATATACACATTAAAAAAAGTATTACGAAATATTATTAGAAAAATGCGAGTTTATAATATCTAGGTAGGTACTGTTCACGGATTTTTTTTTATTAAACTTCAAAGAAAATCTAAATACTCGTTTCACGCGATGTCATCTAGTGGAATAAAATGAAAGAATGGGAAACACTGTACCTACTTACTTACAGAGTTTTTTTTTAACTGAAATTTGAAAAAAGTACCTATACATAATAATGAAAGAACTAAAAAAAAATCTCGTGTTGAAATATGAAATTTTAGGTTAATACATAAAGATTTTCATAATCTTCCGGTAGGTGTATTTTTATAGCATAATTGTCTGTTTTCCTAGGAATACGGTACTTACTGCTATAAACAGCGGTGAATTTTTCAGTGTAGAACATTGTCTATGCGGTTATCGTGTAGTCAAAAAACATTGTCGCGATTTTGAAAGACAGAAGTCTAATCATTTGACGAATAGCTGCCTAGGGGCCCACTGCATATCGCAGAGTTAGGTCCAGTAACGAAAAACGTAATTCTATAGCTTTGGTCAATCGAAGTCAAATTGTGGTCGCATCGCATTTTCGCATTTTTAGACGTTTAAAAAACATTAGCAAAATGCTTCTTTTGTTTGACATTCGTTTCAAAAGTAGTGTTTATAGCAATCGAGATTTTTCTGTCGGCAAATATTGAAGAAATTATGATAAGTGAGAAACTATCAATATGGTTTCGCCGCTTTAAAAGGGTCTGATGTCAAGTGGAGAGGTGTTAAGTCAGAAAGAAAGGCTTCCGCTGTTGACAAATCCACGAGGACGTCTTTAGAAGCACCTTCTGAGACTGTCTCAAGAACTTTACTCACACAAGATACGTTAAACACTGCATCGCACAGACGTACCTATGCATGGGCTGCTTCTCCAAACTGAAATTTTCTAAAGCCAAGTTTTTTTTATACGATATTTAATCACGGCTGCTATATTAAATAACGTTAATGTTTTATTTTGTTTCCTTCTATTTTTACTAAAAAAATGTTTTGATCTACGTTGATCCACAGTCTTGTGTTAACACATTAACATCAACAATATTTTTTTGACAGATACTCGAATCAATTTGTAGGTTAGTAGGTATGTTATGAACGCTGTGGTCTCAAAACCTATATCGATCGGATTTAAGAAAAAGTTTCTGCATTATGCAAATTCAAAAATATGAAACAAAATATCAGTAATGTTTGCTTTAAAAATTCGTTAGATGTCGACGAATATTCATATAACATACGCAATTGGATAACCTAACAGAAAATCAGTTTAAATTATTTGATAAAATTTGAATTTGGAACAAAAAAACGAACTTTTTTTAAAAAAAAGTGCAGGAGCAAATAGGTACCTACCAACCCAATTTCATATTGCCTAATAATGCTTTGTAGGTATATGGCGAATATGCGATGGTTCCTTTTGACGAGTAGTTGTCAGTTACATTTTATAAGAGTAGGTAGTTTGAAAGAATGTCAAATAATAATAATGTGGATATTATAGAGGTTGTGTTGAAACCGAAGTTAGGAGCGGTAATATTCGGAAAATGTCTCTTCAGCTGATAAAATATACGAAACGGCTACATTATATTAATAATAATAATAGCACTTATAAAATATGACGCTTGTTGACATTCATTATTCTTGACAAGGAGAAAGAGAGCGGGTAATAGCTTCGTCTAAGTACTCCGACGGAATTCCCTCCCCGTATCACAGTCCACAGAAAAACCTCTCCGTGTGTGCGTTCGTGGAAAAATAAAGCAATGGCTGGTAGCCCAGTAGATGGGATGCCAAATTATTTACGTGCTGGCGTTGGTTCGAAAAACGGTCCAGAACATTCTCATCTTTCACAGCACAATACGAGTTTACAAGTTAGTGTTTTCCACATCTATTTTTTAAAGACAAATATAAAATATCAATATATAAAATATCCGATTTCATAGAATGAAGTTGCTGTCGTATAGAGGTAGTCATATTACGGACGCTAACTAAACAGTTAATGATTACGGTAGCATGTACCGCTTTCTAGGAATCCGTCCAATTTGGTTGAAAGACATCGTTGAAAGTGGTTTTAGAATTCTACTTTTTTACTAATATTAAAGATTTTATTTCAATGGACATCTTGTTGTCTTCCGCGGTATCCAAGCTACGCTGATTGACACTAAACTTTCACACTTACACACTAGTATTAGCGTTAGGCATCGATAGAACGTTTATATTAGACGAATACAGGAGACTTACTGTGGGTTGAAGGATAGAGAGAGAGTTTCTCATGCGTAAGTACCTACCCGATTTGCGAAACAGTTTGGGCTATATAATATTTAGTTTCCCGTCATATACAATATTACTATAGGGGAAGATATTATTAAGTACATAGCAAACTGAACGTACATATTATATCCGCATAAATAGGAACATACAAACATCCCTCCTAACAGGTGAACGTCTAACATAATATCTCCCAACAAAATAACTTATTATTAGTATGGACAAAGTTTTGTATTGATCCCACAACCGACAGACACCCGGGGCTGTTCGCGTTTGATATAGTCCCCTGGTGGAATTAATTTATAAGCTAACAGCAAAGCTTGTCGGAAGACAGACATAACTTATTTATTTATTTATTTATTTATTACATAGAGACACCAACAGAACACTGAACAAAACAAAAAAAATAAATACATGAAATAAACACATATAATATCCAGCGCTCCAATAACAGGTATCTCCCGCATAGTTATTGTACATAGTTAGGTGGATACAATCAACGTCTGAACATTTAAATAAAACTCATAAAAAACCTTCTACTGCGTAGGCATTTAGTTAAGAGAAAATTAAAAAAAAAAAAAAATGTATGTGCAATGTGCATACCTAAACATATATATTTCTATACGTTAGCTTATTCTCAATACAAAAAAGGGAACAAAAAAAAAGAATTAAAACGATTGATTTAAAAATAAAAAACAACGAAACAAGGAGTCGATAAAAACATAAATAAACTTATAAATGAATTAAAAAAAAAATTGCTAAATATTTTCTTAAAATGAGATATTAAAATAACGAATGAAAGCACTTTCACAGATGTGTAAAATATGAAACGGTCAAAAGAATGCGGATTGATGTAGAATATACGAATGCGAGAGAGAGAAGAATAAGGATGGAAAGACAAAGACATATAATGGGGATGGTTGGATTAGATTGGTAAAGATGCGGAGGAACTATTATCAGGTAGCCAGCTGTTAGACAACGTAAGAGTAGGGAATAATGCTGAAGGAGACCAAGGCCCGATTTGGCCTGTAGCGCCATTGAAGAAGATGTAGAAAATATATAGTGGCTGTTACAAATGCAGTTAATTCAATCGAAGACATTTTTATGGGTGCCTTTAAACAAACAGAATATAGAACCAGAGTTGGAAAATAGTATATTTTCATGATGCTTGATATTGGACACAACAACAAGCAAGAACTAATTAATAGTCGATGACAGTTTATTCTCGTTGTTGTTTCCTTGGTGAATATATCAATGACCAAGAAAATATACTCTATTATTATGGAGCTCTGACTCTATGTTCACTTGGCAAAAAAGCACCCTAAAGTGCAGCGACATTAGAGGAACCAAATCCGAAGTTGATCCGAAAAAAAAGAAACGCTTAGCCCTAAGGAACTCAGAAATATACGTTGTATAAGATGTAAAAATAAATAAGGAGTCTTCAATTTGTGCTACTCTGATAGTAGATAACTAGTGATAGTAGCACAAATTGAAGCTCCTTATTTATTTTTACATCAGTGAAAATGAACTACTACCAAGCACCCTCGGCCGAAACTATCAACAGTTGTATAAGACGTGATAGGCTGTATGGCTTCAAAATACACAAAAAAGTGATGGATGGGGAATGGACATATTTGCAAAAGACAGACTGCAGAGCTTGCACGCACTGATCGATGACACGATCCTGCTGGTTTGTCTTTTAGGCGACAATGACATAAAAGTCATGAATATGGATGCACTATCGAGTGGAGTGTCTGCTAAAAGTGAGTAAGTAATCTCTCAATAATGTATTTCAATTCAATATAACATAATGGGATGTTTTCCTAGGAAATCAGATCCGCAATACAGCGGCCGAAATACATAGAAAAATCTTATTTCTAATATTACTAACTAATATTGCAAAAGTTTCTGAATCCTTTTGTGTCCTTTTTATTTAGTTCATGCATTGAGCGTCTTGTTTATTGTGGTATCCAAACTACGCGAAATGAAACATACAGCTTACACTGTCTCTTTCGCGCTTTAATTATATTGTTACCTACAGTGAAAGAGATACACATAGCATGAAAGAATACTGCATGTCATTAATGTTACGGGCGCTTTTTTTCTAGGACAACACACATCATAAGGCGGTATGATAATGTCTAATAATAATCATTGTGTCGTCACAAGAATGCACTTTAGACGTAGGCGTGGAGAGCGCCGCGGCTGATTGAGACGAGATCGATAAGGATCCACCATGGTGCCCCTATAACAGGCACCAAGTAGATTCAGTAGGTTTCCTCTCAAATGTTACAGTTGGTGAAAGAAACTGGTCGATTGTAAAGTCGATTGACCGCTGCAACTGCATTAAAAGACGTTGATGTAATATTTCAATAAAAAAGTGTCAATATTTGGCATTTTTATTGAAACAATTGGTTTTTGAAAGTCAATGACTGTTAACAAAATTCGAGTAAAAAATATCAAGTACCTACTTCCTTAAAATTTAAGAGATTTGATCGTTTATTCGAAACCAGTATGGGTTGAAAAAAGTCTAGAAATTTTCACAGAGATGTAATTTTATTCATGTTTAAACATTGAACTGGATTAAAATGGAAGATACTAAGATAAAAGTGAGATCAATTTTATCTAACACTAGTGACTAAATGACTCAGTAACGGTCTGTTCTCCTAAGGATACGGTGCTGCTATAAAGAGCGGCGAATGTGACAGTTTAGAATATTGTCAATATTGTTACCGTAGTGACAAAAAACATTTGTCATATCATATTATTTTAAAAGACTGCCGTCTTGTCAGACGACGGACCACTCCCTAGGAACCCAATGCATAAGTCAGTAAGCGTCGTTTCACCTACACCCAAAGACAATTTGAGATGTGAAAATGTGAGTTATCTGACAGGGGGTTTATTTATTTTATTCGAATAGATTTTGAGATTCAAAAACTTGTCTATCACCGATTTTTTTCAACCATGAAGAACTTGAATGAATTGTCCAATATGACGAGATTGCCTGCAACCACGTCAGCGTCTCATCTTCATTAGACAGAGTGTTGTCATGCGAAGTGAATGAGTGGTGAGAGTTCGTCGACACCCGGTCGGGAATAACCGACTCTCTCCCAATTAATAATTGTTAATTAATAATAATTAAGGATGGGTGAATAGATAGGATAGAATATAATATACAATTAAAGACTATAAATATTTTTATCAAAATTAGACAAATGATAGGCGTTTTGCTTTTTATAATGTTCTCCACATAAATATTTACATATTTAGGTACTTTTAGCAAAACCTGTCTGATGACAGTCATAGATAAGGGTACTTAATTATTGTTTCATTTTTGCCCTCAGTTGGAAAGTTGGGAGTTTTATAAAAGAACCATTTAAACCGAGGTGATTGTGATATTGTGAGTCTCACACTTTCCGACAAATTCATTGGCTGTATAAATTGTTTCACCTTTCAAAATTTTCTGTGAAATTTCTTAAACCATTCTATAAAAATGATGTCACATTTTTCAATGAAAGAAAGTATCAAAAATAATAATTGTAAGCCGACACAATCTCCAAAGTATTCATTAAACACATGGGTATAATTAAAAAAATAATAGGATCTAACACCCAATTACGAATATCGGAAAATGAAAAGTAAACTGTAATAATATGAGAACCTTGAGATTCGTTATACTAATATTTTATTTCTTGAATAATTAATAATATACAATACTAACAGAAACAGTTCAAAGAGTTTGAAAAATACCACGTTTCACGGAAGAGTTTAATTAACTTTTTTTTTTACCCATCATATTATATTTTATAAAGAATATATCCGGCTCGAAGGACCATTCAGAAATTCCTGGGCGTGCAGTGTTTTAGGAGATATTCTTGAGCTTTTAGATTATATCCGGATCGAAAGACCATGCAAATTTTGCGGGGCATGTAGTGTTGGACATATTCTTGTGCTTTGATTCGGGAACTGTTTTTTTTTTTAATTTTATTTTTTTACTAGTGATGGCAGAGCGAAATGTATTGGACAGTTAAATAACGTTTTTTAACGATTGCTCTAATAAACAACTCAACAAGCGATTTTTTAATTGGCCTCATCTAAAATCTGCGGTAATTGTAACAAAATCTTGAGGGAAAGTGACTAGGCGTATCATTAGCTGGACAAGTTGTTTTGCTGACGAGGCACCTGAAAGCGCTGAGAAGTGTCTGTCAACGAGCGTATTTCGGTAACATCTGGTATATTCTTGTTTACAATTTTGTTGCGATATGATTATGGCTTTTAAATTTTGTTACAAACGTGCCGATTCATCAATATCGGATTAGTATGAAAATGTTAACATAATATTAAAGATAATTTTTTTGAGCAAATCGCTTGGATCGAACATGAAGAAAAATTTCAAAACCACAGATGTTCAAACGGACTGAGACTGTTGTAAGGAGGGTAGGTGGGCTAAGCAATCTAAAAAGACAAAGAAAACTTTAAAAATATAAACTTGAGGATATTAAACAAAGACTATGCAATATGACAACAGTCAGAAACAGAATAGGTGGAAAACAAGCCCTAACTGGACCCTAGAGAGCATTCAGGGTTCACTTAAAGGCCGATCCTTTTAATGCCAGCTTGTTTAGACATAGGATGAACAAATTATTTGTACCGCTTTATATTTTTCCTCTTTTTTTTAAGTTTGGCAATAAATAATTGCTGGTCGAAGAGAGCGATAAGACTGCGTACATGTTCAAACAAATCCACAGACGAGGAAGTTCGTCATGACAGACAAGAGTACGAAAATTCCAAGGAAACAAAACAACAGATCATCAGGATATTGGCATTCTAAAAGAAATGACAGCGTTTAAATATAGCCGATGTATTTTAAGGCACAAGCTGTCCTATCGTGGAAGATGTCGAAAGTTCAAGTGAAAGTCAGCTTAGGATTGTCAGACGTCTGGAAATTTAGGTCATATTCCATGAAAAATTAAAAAAAAAAACCCATGTTTAAAAACATACCTTAATTATATTCTTTTTATAATTTTCCTTCTAATCCAGATGGATAACTATTTGTATAATCAGTCATACACGCTGTATTCAGATATTTTCAATTATACGTAACATACAAGTAGGTTCCTAAGAATATTTTTCTATCACTTATAGAAAATACACTAAATTGATAACTTGGTTACCTGGGTCCTATAAAACATCATATTTTTAGCTTAAGCTACTACCTGCTTACAGGATCGTCCGGCTTTTTATTCCATTGCCCGCAATTTTGTGTCCTGAATTCCTGTTTTTTGATATGGCAAGCCTATACAAGAATTAATATTTTTTTGATAAAGCAACTTTAGCCCCGATTATTTAAAAAATAATAAAACAGGAGAGTGAGGATAGAAATTGACTCAAATTATGTGTAGGTACCTACCTAGTCTAGAAAACGGCGGGAAAACGCTACCCATTGTAGGAAGTTTTAGTAACACCACTCTGGAGAGATGTAAATATGGAAGTTGTATTGTAGAAACATACGAATAAAGTATGTATTGTAAAAAATATATGCAATATTTAGAATCCAACGTATTACGAACATAGTGGTGAATAATCGGACAGCGAATATAAGTTAACAGGGTGTTATTCATGCACAAAGGATAAGTAAACAAAACTATTCAAGATAGAGCATAAACAATAATTATAGTTGTACAGTGTCATGTCGTGTGATCATTGAGTGACGGTGGTACTAAGAATGGAATGTGGAAAATAATGTAGTAAGCTTTGCCGTTTGCGGCGTTAATACCGTAGAAAGCAGACTGGGAATCGAAGGAGTATATCGATGATTGTTTCATCAGCAAGTCGCAGTCGTAGTGCGACATTGGATCGGGATGCGATTGATTTAAAATCCAAATTACGATTCTTTTACTTTTAGTTCAACCTTTCTAGTAAGTGAAAGATCGTCGAGTACGAGAAAATACATGTTTTTTACCCTTCACGCTGTGTCCCTCAAAGGAAGGCAAAGTAGAAAGGCCACCACTCTTTTCTACACAGAAATAAACATACGTTTTCTTTAACTTCTTTAGGCTTAACTTCTTAATTTTTAACCAATTTATACAGAAAACAAACTTTAAAGGAATAAAAACAACTAATGACTCTAACAATTCATTACTAACGTTCGATTTTTAAATGGAACAAACCTCTACGGGCTTACGACCGTCTTCTACTGTTATTTCGAAGGCTGGGTTAGTGTGATCACTTTACGTTAACAACGTTCGCCATTAGGTGGTAATGTTTGTCTCCGAAACTTCTAATCATGAGAACTCTCAACATGTTCGACATGTCGAAAAATCTCATGTATGCAACAAGTGGAAATTTAATAATAAAAGAAATATAGAGATAAAAGTTGGAAATTATTGAGAACAAGAGAGCAACCAAATTTAAAGAAACTTTAAAGAAACAAACTTTGCAGTATTAACAATAATAGATTATATTATTTCCGAAATATATTTTCGGCCGACTATACGACCATCTTCAGCGGAGTTTTGTGGACGGAGAGTTTCTTGAGGACTGAATCTCGACTTGTAATCATAAAAAAAATCTGCATTATTTACTGTTCATAAAATATTACTTTAAGAACGTAAAAATCACGGAGAAACCCGTTAAAAGAAAGGCGAACCTTGTTTCCATAATATGAAGTAACCCTTTTCTATGTTTTCGTGACATTAACGCTGGCAAGACGTCACAAAATTTTGTACGGGAATGTATATAGCGCCCCCTAAAGAATACTTCGAAAAGCTCCGCAGCCCATACAAAATTCCTGTGAGTTTCTCACTTACGTTAGTGAGTACTGAGATGCAATCCGTAGAGACATTATGCAATTTTTATTGGTTGATTTATGATCACTAGACTGTACGAAAAACTCAACAAACAGCTTAAAAAAATCAAAAGATTCTTAATATTTATGGTCTGTATTGTACCACCATGGCTTACATGACACAATTATATAATAATTAGACCAGGAGTTTTGATAAAATAACGAATTGTACAACAAACTCGCTACATTCGAACAATAAACGACAAGACGAGAATGCCATATATTTCTAGAAAAAGAATGCAGACATGCAACTGTTAATGAATTGTCAAGAAGATCTATAGGTCAGCTTCGTTGTGGATCTATTGATCAATACAAATGCGTCATGGCTTTATCTATTACTCGACGCATACTCTTTGAAATAGATCACAATATGCAATTATCACCATAAGTAATTTAAAAGAAGGCATTCTTTTCTTTAGGTTTATACTTTGAATCTACATAATATTAGGAATTGCTTAGGTACCTGTGACTGCATGGAATCGTTGCTATTCTGAACCTATCGCATCAAGATTATAAATCTTTGCGTTAAATTAAAAAAAAATGAATTCGGAAATATTATGTACCTACATACCCATGAATAATTAAACGATTATATTATACACGCGTGTAACAATGAATGTTACCTAATTATTTTTAAAGTTGACGAATAATGAATAGAAACCTCATATACTTGACACTGACTCAAATTAAACAAAAAAGAATAACAAACATGACACAATAATTTAAACATACATAACTATTGCCGTCTTATCAAATACCGATAAGAGAATTTCTTTGGAATTTTTCTTAGCACAGTTCAAATTAATGTTTTTTTTTTCAATTTGTTAAATTATTCATCATTCACTACGTAAACCCACAAAAATTTCATTCACCTATCATTTTTTTTTAAGTTTTTATTAAAACTAAGAAGTTTGTGAATAAGATATGAAATCAAACTATGAACTTATTTATAAGAAACGAGGCCAAATTCGAATGTTATTTTTCAAAAACTTAAGCTAGGTTAGATTTGTCATTTTGTAAATCAGATAATATAATTATTCGAGGGCAGGTCAATGTTTTATCGGTAAAGCAAATTTTTTATGACATAGTAATGAGTAGGTATACTTTTTGTCTTTGGTACTCTTATGAAATTATTTAAGGTAACAATTTTAAAATATAATCGGTCGACTATCATTTGTTTTCTCCCAAGCGAATTTATAGTTAGGAAATGTCTGATGGGAAAATTTTGTCCAAAATCGAAAAGCGCTTTTTTCCTCCTGATAAAACTAGAAAAAAAAAACATCGATAATGAAATTTTGGTGGACTGTATAGCGACTTTGGTGCTATGTGGTGAAAAAAAAACCTAAAATGTTTTCGATCACATCATTACTGTCGATGAAACCTGGGTTTGTCATTATGATCCTGAGAGAAACGCCTTTAAAGTGAGTAAATACGGGTACAGAACCCCCGACGAAGTTGAAAGTAACGAAATCGGTCGAAAAACTCTTTACTACAGTATTCTGGAACTGGAATGGGTTTCTAATAATCGGCTATACCGAAATAGGCAAAAGTATAACAGCGTCAGCTTCTTGAATGGCGCGCATTGCCAAGTGATTCGGCGTGGTTTCCAAAATATCAATGCACTGCAAAGCACTGGTGCCTACCGACGATTTTATGTTCCCGGAGCTAAACGAAAAACATTTTAAAGAAAGCGATTTTCCGACGATAAAGAGCACAAGGTGGCAAAACATGATTATTATTCAGAGAAGGATAAATTTTTTTATGGAGGCTGTTGAAAAGATAAATTATCAAAGAAGAGCATCGAGGTTGCAAAAGACTGAAAATAATAACCGTGAATTATTCTATACTAGCTTTCCCGACAGAAGTTGTCGTGTAGCCCTTGCTATGAATATTGATTTCCAATTTGTAATTTAGACAAAAATATGTTTGAATGTTAAAAAATTATTTCTGAAAGCTTGAAATTCTATTAAAGATTTGCTTGCAAGTGTTTTGAAACTCTATGGTTGTCAAGTAAATAAAAATTGTGTTGTTATGGAATTTTCATAGATGGCGGTGCAAGAAATTCGTTCCATACTAACTTTAATATCATATTTTGCATCATTTCTTATCCATTTTTAAACTTTTTATTAGTTATTATGTTATCCGGAGCGGGGGAGAATCCGATAAATCAAACATCGGAAGAATCTGTTCAGCCGATCTCGAGTTATACGTGTTCGCACTAACCCGACTTTAATTTATATTAGAGATTATACTTATTGACCGACTTTCATTTTTATTATAAGATTCAGAATTAACAGAATATCGGTGGAAAATTCGTTTGTCAGAGTGACGGATTATCGGTTCTCGGAAAAATATTCGTCAACGGAGCGCTTCTTAGGAAATTACCAATGATGCTGAAAACGGAGAATAACAAAACGATAAAATCGGTTGAATTACTTCGTGATTGTAACAAACAGAACACCTTCTCATTCAAGGAAAAATACTCCGTTATTATAGTATTTTTTTTTTATCAACTGCTCAATATCTCACAAATTTAATAAATTTACTGATTAAAAATGTTTTATGAAAACATTTTTATGATACCTACTAGAGAAGTACGGGCGAACATTAAACTTTTACTGGTTTTACTAGGACGACTCTACTAATCGTCCGATACGAAACAGGATGGAACTCCCGTGAAAAAAAAATCCATATTTTTACTCGAACGGGAATAGGACCCGGGGCCTCTTGATATTGAATCTGGCGCCCAATACAAAAAGGTTATCGAGGTCGGTCGGATAAACAAGAAAACTAAAAAAAAAAAAGTTTCAGTAGGTACACTAGAATGGTTGTTTAGAGATCCTATAGCCTCTACAAGCTATTGAAAACTTATCTATATATTAATACGTGAAGGAAAAACTTTGTGACCATTTTTACGAAAATTGCGCGGACGGAGGAGTATGAAATTTCGCACACTTATAGTTTATATAGAGAAGGAGTGGCGAATGCTAATATTTTTTTTAAATTATGTAATAATTTTTAAAAAATACGTTAAAACAATAAAAAAACTGTAAACTTTATGTGAATAGTTTTCCTTTCCTAAGGAAAAACGGTTTTTAAGTTGACAGTAGTTGCGCACTTCTAAGTAGGTTGTTATGTTGTCTGGATGGCCTGCTGCAATCCAATACAAAAGGGTCTCCAGCCAGACATTGCTGAAGACTTAAGAGACATTAAAGCATTGTATAGAATGTCAGTGTAACAGTGGTCGAAAACTATTTCTTGTAATTTTCTCAAAATCTATATATTAACACGTGACCATTTTTACGAAAATTGCGCGGGCGGAGAGGTGTGGAATGTCGCACACTTATAGTTTATATATAAAAGGAGTGGCGAATGCTAATATTTTTTTAAATTATGCACAAAAAAAGATTAAATCGATAAAAAAAAACATTACAAACACTACTGTCATGTTATGTATTTGATACTCACACACACTTAACAGACTACTTATAAAGATCATCAACTTCATAGAAACAAAATATAAAATGGGCACAGAAAGCGTTTTAAAGTTATAAGCCGTTTCGAAACTCCGACCGAAAGCTCTTCAAGATAATACTAATGCCTATGGTAATGTTAATGTAATATTTTGTTTCTTGTAAAAAAAAAAAGTGTTGAATAAAGATTTTTGAATTTGAATTTGAATTTTTGAAAGGAAGATTATCCGAATATAATATGAGCCCATTAACGAAAGCGGATTAGGTATGGTTAATCCGCTATATGATAATGAATTTTCGATTCCCATTAGATTATAAAAACATCACCGAATTCATCAAAATATGCCGACTTCGCTGTTTGATACATATTGATAGGAAAGAAGTCCGCGCACTGAGCCAGCCTTCGAAATAACATTAGAAGACGGTCTAAACCTGTAGTGGTTTGTTCATACCATTTAAAAATCGAACAGTATTGTTTAATATTTAAAAATCGAACAATATCGTATTGAAGGAACGACTAAAAACTCTACGATGAAGATCTCCGTACTGGGAAGATCCAGGATGAGATGGCTGAATTGCGTTGAAAGATTATGTGATCCTAAAGATGATCAACTGAAATGGCAGGCAGCTGAATGGATGAAATTGCAACGACTTTTTTTAGGAAACTGGGGTCGGTCGGTTACGATCCACCGTCCGGAAATGTTAAGAAAGTAAGCAGTAGATGAAACCTCTAATGCGACCAGGAGAAATTAGATGTTGGTTGGTATGTTGTCAATAGTCTTCATATTGCTACATCATTTAGTTGCACTAACACTCGTCATTTATGCTCTGACTATCTGCCTCGGGACTAATGTTACAGTCGGCGGAGTAAGGATGAACATTTTAACATCGATGATCACATTAATGAACAAAGAAAAGCAAAAGTTTTGTTCCAGAAAAGAAAAATACAAAAATTAAAATATTGTACGGCACCAAGAATGATGGTTGACGATAGCTGGATCCCCATAGGCCACGCCGTGTTAGGTATATTATACCACTGAATGAAAGTTATTGTTTAGAGGAGCGTGTACTCCTGGGTAGGCACTGAAGAAGCATAGAACATAGTTCTCGTGTTTCCTAGAAGCCATAGGTTAGAAAAGCTTTGTTAATATCCTTACAAATTGAAATCATACCTATCTAACAGCGCGCTCAAACTAACTGATAAGTCATTATCGGATTATTTTCTGATTATGGGATTTTTTCACATTATTATTTTAGCAAAACATATTATCATGTCAGTGCCAATTTTTCCATCTCTAAAATCTGAGACAAGATTCACGTTCCCAGAAGAGATTTCGATTGTGATACACCTAGAAAAGTTCCGATATGGTTACTGGTTAGGTCCATCATAAAACATTTGTTGAATCATCCGCGTGGCCAGAACTGCGGAAAATTTATTTAACCTAAAAATATTGTAGATTTTTTTCGTAACAACAAAATTTTCATTTCGTATGCAACAAGAAAAAGGGTTTTTAATTATTAATATGTGCTGAGTCGATCTCATCAGTAGCAAGGTTGTCGAAGGCACCGAGCTACTTACCAAAAGTTCTGGGGTAAAATTTCGTTGGGTGAAAAAATCTATCAGTTTATTTTCAGGTCAAATTATAACCACGGTAGGAGACATATATCATATGTTGGACGGAATTGGTCAACTTTGAAAGGAAAATCCTTAGGAAATTCACCTTGACAGCTACACAGGCACCCTTGAAACGGAAGTTTTCATATAAAGTATTAATTTCATAGCAAAAAAATGATCCATTTAAGGAGAGATAATTTTGTTGACTCTCAAATAATTACCTACGAGAAAACGGTCCTAAATATCAGCCGTAAATAACGCTAAAGGTCGGGGTTATAAACGTGCACATACAAGGGAGATGAAATAATATACTAACTTAAGGCAATTCCAGTTAAGACACTTTCATAGGTGTGTTGACCTCGAAGCTCCTTAGAGCCGGGATCACACCGGGCGACCGTTTATTTTTACATCTCATGAATAATTCACGGCGCGAATGTGCGCTCTCCGAACGGAAACACTTCCGAAAGATGTTCAAAGTTAGCCGAGACCTGCCTGCCAATACTAAATTATTTTATTACTTACGAGCATGTGTTTCAGAATATTATTATAATATTGCACGCAACGGGGACGCTGCTGAGAAGGCAGACATTGCGCGGAAAAAAAAACAAAGCCCGTAATGAGTTCGACTTTTTTAAATTCAAAATTCGAACGTTGCAAGATTTAGAGCTTATTTTAAATTTGAAAAGGGAAAAGTTAGGTTTTTTTTTATAAAGCACACAATTCACGATCATCCTTCCACCAGTGTTTTTGTTATTTAGAGTGAATGAGTCGCATATATATTTGTTTGAACATTATTAAAGTTACACTGTCAAAAACTGAGCGAGCGCTATTTCACAATTTTCTTTCCAAAACAATGACATGGATACGTCAAATTTGAAATGTTGATATGTACAATTGTACAAAGTTTTTACTATTATTATTAAAGACAAACTAAATAAATCTATTCCCAATTTGACCACAGATAAACAAAATAATATTATATGCGTCTGTGTCAATTACAAATGTATTAGAATGTGTGTATCAGAGTGCGTAATGTGTTTTTATTGATTTAATGTATTTTTTATGCATCACTAGCTTTCCCGACAGACGTTGTCCTGTAGTCCTTACTATGAATATTGATTCCAAATATGTAATTACTAGCTTATACCCGTCATGCTTTACGTTTTTGATTCCGATTGTCAGGCTTGATCGGTAGGTAATTAAACAGGTTCTAGTCTAGCTTCCCATTGCTTAACAGACCTCTATAACTGACATAAGCACAGAAAAAGAAGAATGACACTTTTACAATTTTTGTTTTACCGACCTCATAATATTATACGAACCTACCGACATAATTTGCAAGTTTTCATAGAGAGAGCTCTGTTGTTTGAATCTTAGCTACATTCCCTACACCCTCTAATGTGTGATAATTAATTAGGCATTCCACCCATAGAGGGTGATTTGTTCTATGAGTATAAAAGCCGCTGTCAAACTTCAAAATGGAGAAATCATTTTGGAAATTTTTTCATTTAATCTTTATTTATTGAGAATAATAAGATTTGAATAACATTTATATGTATAACAAATCAATCTATAATTATTTTATTACATTTTCATACCTTACCAAGATTCCATTCAACGTTTACATGAGTAATTTTGTTTCCAAAAGATGGCTTACTGTCTTTTTGAGAAATTTGTATGAAGATCCTAAAAAAATAGAGTTTTTTAAATAGCTCTAAATATATTAAAGTTAATGCAGCAAATTGTATTTAAGAACCTTCTCCAGCATTTCTTACGGCTCTGGGCATATTAATATCTGACGTAGCATTTGTATTTTGAGCGTGATGCTCCCATATACGATAGAAAGCAGACGAACATTTCTGAATTATTATGTAGATTACAAAAATACGTTTAAAATATGTTTGAATGTTAAAAAAGGTACTATAAAAAATCTACGTACGTATGAATATTTTTAATTTTAATGGCTGTCGGTGATGTCATAGATGGCGGTGGCGTCACAGAAAAACCGTTCCATACTAACTTTAAAATTATATCATTTCTTATCCTTTTTTCAAATTTTTAATAGTTATTCTGTAATCAGGAGCGGAGAAGAATTTGTTTAGCCGATCTCGAGTTATAAGTGTTCGCACTAACCCGACTTTCGTTTATATTAAAAGATTTAAAAAAATATATAAACATTCGCCACTCCTTCTCTATATAAACCATCAGTGTGTGCGGTATTTCATACTCATTTTCGTAAAAATGTTCACAAAGTTTTTGCTTCACGTATCAACAGTGTTTGATTCAACACATAGATACCTAGAACATACATAACATGAGAAAAAGTAAAAAAAAACCTATTTTCGAATACCTACCAATAATTAAAGCAAAGATATTATTTTTCATTAAACCTATTCATAATTATTGAAATGAACGACAAAAATACCTGTTCAATTAGAATCAACAGCCATTTGTTTGCACAAAATAATTAGATAAATCCTCTTTGAGCGATTGGGCGCATAGCCAGAAGCATGATTTAATTTGCGTTAACTTTATAACTAATTAATTAATCCATTAGTCTTTGATAACATTATCAGGTACATTGAAATTCAATTCAAATATTACATTTAAACTAAATCAACATCATAATTTCAATCAATCGTTTTTCAATGGTAGGTAATTTATTGATTATATCTAAGTATTACCTACTTTCAGGAAAAGCAAGCGGTAATACATATGAGATAGCAAAATATAGGGACCACTCAATGATTAACATTAATATGGAACCGAAAGAGGTAGAGACTACAGACAGTGGAACGTTTTCAAAAGTATAGTTACACTAAAATGTGATTTGGCCAATTTGGCAGGCATTATTAGTCCTAAACAAATAGTCCTAAAAAAATCCCGGCACTTATTGGCGTCACCTCAATCCACTTTCGAAGACGTTAATGTTATTTCTAGTTTATTTTGGTAAAAACGATCCAAAACAGTGGAGGGTGAGTATATAACGTACTGAGAAATCTAGTAGCACAAAGACGCGAGTGAATAATTCGCGGATACGCCGAGAGACACTTTCATTTCAAGAGGTAATTTATTATAAAAAATAGGAGCTTGTCTACGGGATAGTGAGTGGAGGGTTATCTATAAGAGACTATCACAAACACGCGCCGGTGCGGGGTGCACACTGGGGGTTTTCAGGAATATTCAACCGAGAGGTTCCCGTGACTAACAAAGACAACAGGCACTCTGTAAGTATCAGATAATTCGCAGGATAAACACACCTAGGGAAGTGATTTCCACTGGGTACAATTTTTCATACATCTCTAAGTAGTAGTAGAGCGAGAATAGGGATGTTGAGATGCGATAGTAATTTAAAAAAATATGGCGACAAGGAGGAGAACAACTGAACTTGAGCTTCCACAAGAGATATGTCCT
Source organism: Mystacides longicornis (assembly GCA_963576905.1). Lineage (NCBI taxonomy): Eukaryota > Metazoa > Arthropoda > Insecta > Trichoptera > Leptoceridae > Mystacides > Mystacides longicornis. The sequence continues at coordinate 10,328,806 of OY756427.1, read as the reverse complement.
AATAATATACATAGACTGGCATGCGCGCGAGAAGATCCTATCGAAGCAAATGATCGGACCGTACACGTAAAGATAGCAATGTTGTTTATAAGATAGATTCAATCCAATATGGGATACGCGTTGGCACTAAATCTCTTCAAGGAGATCGATCTTACCCTTTATTTAGCCGATCATCATAAAATGTTCTTGGAATCTTTGTATTCAATACAGTGGACCTGTCCATCTGATGACTCCCAGTTATTATGGGCTGAATTATTGATGTTCAGACAAAATTATGAAAGCAGAAACGATAAAAACAAAAAGCCTTAAAAAATATTTCCAAAATTACGTTTTTTACACGTTCGGATAGCAGTCTCTAAATGTTCGCACTTATCGTATCTACAGTTCCTGGCCATTTTTATATGCTGCCCTTGTCAATAAATAGCCCCTGCTATATATCGCCTAGTTGCCGCTTTTATTTGGTAAATCCAACAAACATGGCTTCGGCTTTCACATCTCTTAGTGGAATGATAGAATATTCAGACATAAGATTTTAGATCCCTTGAATGTTCAACTTTAGGAAACGCTATTATAAAAGGTGTGAATTCGGCAAGAAATAATAAGCATAAACACTCCACACTTGGCGTCATAAAATTATTTCAAACGCCGGCACAAAGCGATTATTCGCGACTCGGGAACCTTCGGGTTTGTGGAGCGTTTTGCAACAAAAGAGCCGGGAGGAAAATATGAATATTGTATGAATCGCGATTCTTTTCAACAAAACACACATACAGAGATCGTATTAAATTATGTTGTGGAGGGTTGTTTGCTTACAGTTTCAACTACCCCTACTGAGGACGGGAAAACTTTAGGTGTTCACAAATTCTCAGAATCAGGTGGAGAAATATTAAACTGTGGAGTGAGAGAAATGCGTAGTTGAGAAAACGATAATGGTAAAAGAAATATATATGAATAGATTTTATTATGAGTAGGAGTGTGGAGGGTAGCAGAGGTAGAGGGCGCTCACATATGAGATGGGGTGACCTAGTGAGAGAACCGACTGGGGAGACCTTTTGTGGGGCACTGCAGTTGACGGAAAGCCGTAGCGAGCGGAGGGAGCTAGCTTATGATGTTGATGTTGACAATCGCCATGCTCAGCACTGAGGGAACGATAAAGAAGAAGAAGATTGTATACCATTGTGCGGGGTTCGAGTCTTACGAAAAATAATGAAAATGTATAGGACATGCAGGGAAATGTGAAGAAAACGTAGATGAGGTAATATTTGCTGCCAACCATTTGTGACAGATTTAGGTGGCTAGTCGAATGAATAGCAGTTAGGCGTAAGAAAGGCAGGAATATAGGTTAAAATTCTGCAAAAGCATAAGATTTTCAACATTTTGAAGATTGCCCTTGATCGTTATGGCATTTGAAATTTGTCCATATTCATTACTAACGAATGATTACATCAAGGCAGCCTCCAAACCTTTAGAAAAAGAAGTTCAAATTCCTGTATTTATTCAAATTGGAAATCAACTATAAAAAAATGTGTTGGGTAGAACGTTTGAATCAAATACATAGACAAACAATAATTTTTTCTATTTCTGGTTTGATTGACTATAGAAATATATGCAATAGAAACTTTTTTGTGCATCTCAAGGTTTTTTGTTGCACTTTCGTCCAATAAAAATGCTTGGCAATCAGATTTTAATGATGGGTGTGTGATGAATGGGGTGTGACTCACCTTTGTTTACTCAAAAAGCTTCAAAGTCGTATACATTTTTGCTCATCCTCTATAGAAATAGAGTACTGAACAGTTATGTCGTAATCGTTGTTCCTATAAGAGGGACTAATTTAAATATCTGTATGTAATATGTTCAAGTATTTGGATCAAGCTAGTAGTTAAGTACCGTTCCCCATAAATTCTATTGTAATAAAAAACAAAGATCGTTTAATAAAAGGTGGGAAAAGGTCGCAGGGTCACACTCAATGTGACATCTAGATGAAGTGGGTATGTAACAACGTTCAGTAGTGCACGAGGGTCTGAACTCCAAGTGATATCGGGTTACTTGGGTAAATGATGGTCTCTCTATCATATCATCACACTAGCTGATACCCGTCTTGCTTTATGTTGTTGATACAGATACTAAGGCTTGATCAGTAGGTTATTGAACATGTTCAAACAGTCTAGTCTTAATAAGGCGTGTTTATAATTTATCTGTCACGGTTTTTTGAGGTTTAAAACATTCTCGGTATTTAACGGGTACTGTTTTACCGACTGACTTTTAGTTAAGGTATATGTCAAATTTCAAGAATGGAGTAATATTTTTTTCAAAGTGTTTTTAGCAGTATTACGATACATTATATTTCTGGAATCTATTTTCTTCAGCGGAGAGTTTTTGTAAAAAGTTTTCGTAATAGTTCAAAGTTAGTTTCCTTTATAAATTGCTATAATGACTAAGTATTACAAAGTTACAAATAATGAGTTTGAAGAATGTTTACAACATTTAAATGTGGATGGATTTGTATTTCAAATCAAACGTTAATCTTTTTTTATAAATATTCTCACCATAATACAATGATTCCATGCATCATTATAATAACAAAATAATAATAATAATATAACACTTTTTTATACAAAGGTGTCAGTATAGCCGGCGGAACTTATTGCCTCAGGCAATTTTTTTCCAGTCAACCGGTCCCGTCCAATCTGAGACAGGCCAACCCCGGGTAGAAATTTCAAGTTAAAAACACTTAGAAAAACTTTGACCCGACCGGGAATCGAACCCGGGACCTCGTGATCTGAAGTCCACGCCAGTACAACTAGGCTACCGAAGTCGGTCGGAAAATAATTATATTTTCAAAAGATGGCTCTTCGGATGATTTCTTTTACCGTACTTCTACTACGAAGATCCTAAAACTTCGGATTTTTTAAGAGTCTAATATTCCATCAGTGCAATAAATAATTTTTAAGAATGCTTTCGTAACGAATTGCACAACTCTACGCAGAATTAAATCTAACGTCTATATTTTCGTCTCGATGTGGCAACATAAGAAAATAAGTACAAAACTGAATTATTATGTAGATTTTAGTTACTAATATATGTACCTACTCTCCACTCGACTGTAGTTGGAACTAGGTGTATGGTTGAATGTGTGAATATATCAGTAGGCATTGACTTGTTAAGATTATTACCATGAAAATAGTTTGCAAATTTGTTTGATTTCTGATATCTTTGAAACCTTACAATTTTACTTGTTGAATCAGGTTTTGATTTTGGGGAGTTGGGAGTGAGATATTCGATATCATACACGAGTTACAACATATACGAAGGAGGCAACGAGACTATCGCTTACATAGCGAGTATTTTGTATCCAACAATGAAGCAATATCAAGAAACTGCCTACATGTTTTAATTATTGCAAAATTTCAAACGAATACATAAAAATCGATAATTAGAGATGTTTTACAAACCTGGGCAGGCCCATCACTTCTACCACTATGGATAGGAGATAAATATGGTTGGGACATGTGTTAAAGATGTCGAACAACAGTTGGTCGAGGAGAGCTCTATTATTCCTCCCAACGGGGTCTCTAAGAAGAGAAGCGATAGTTTGTAAAAGGCAATGAATGTAATGAAAACAAGTAGGTACCTATTTCTTCTTGAAGTACCCAGTCAAGTCCCCCAGACGTTGGCTATCACTTGGGCAAAGGCCTCCCTGTCTCTAGCTGCAAGAATCAGTTCCCCGAAGGTTTTGAATCCAGTCCACGCTCTTATGTTGCGGGGCCACGACACCTGCCTTCTACACACACAACGTGTTCCCTCTTTATAAAGGGCTAAGGTGTGAGATCATACGGATCTAAATAATGTTAGTATTCCTATTCGGGACCATCGCATTGTTGACCTTATCCGTCCAAGGGATACGCAGCATTCCTCGATGAATTCCATATCTCAGCAGCTTCTATTTTGTTAATCGTATTTACATTGAGCGTCCGAGTTTCAGCTCCGTAAAAGAAGAACCGACCACACGTAACGCTTTTTTTTTAATAACTAGGTATACGTAAAAATCTGACATAATATGATCTGATAACGATTATCTTTCATCTTTACGAACGACATCTGTAGTCTAAATCCGAAAACAAGCGTAGATGCATGAATCTTATAAAAATAAATATAGACAGAGAGATAAAAGTTATTTAAAGATAGTATGCGGGTATTTATTGGCCCTATAGTCATACAGGATGTGGCGTGCGGTGCATTGCGATTTCGCATCTTGTCTGTTATGAGCATTTGTTGGTTTAGTATTCCCTGCGAGACGTCCTCAAACATCAAACATAAGACCTAAAACAGTCAGATAAGAATAATTTAAAACAAATATTAGCATATCTGGTTATAGTAATGTATTTCTTTCGTTACAGCTATTATGATACTGTCTCTGACTCTATTCTGGTTGATACTTTTAATCGGTAAACAAGACTATGAGGCGGCACAGTCTGAACACACTTTTAACCTCAAATTCGACCCATAATTAATTTAGATTAAAAGTTTGAACATTATTAAGGTTCCATTGTCAAAGACTGAGCGAGCTCTATTTTGGGTATTTCACATTTTTCTTTCAAAAACGATAACATGGATACGTCAAATTTGAAATGTTGATAAGTTTTTTCTATTATTATTACTTAAGACAAACAATGAGGTGGTTGGTAGACTGGCGGTTACAACGCCGGCTTTCGTACTGTTTGGTGTGGACGTCGTGGTTCGATCCCAGGTGCCGACCATCTTCCTCATTCACGACACAAGCTTTAAGTAGCTTACTGTGAAAGAGTCAAGGAGTGTATTTTTGTTCAGTGAGCACAGATTTATTTTTTCAAAAAAAAAAAAAAAATAAGAATATGTGCTCTCTTGTTCTCAATAATTTCCAACTTTTATCTCTATTTTTCATTGTATTATTAAATTTCTACTTGTTGCATACATGAGAATTTTCGATATGTTGAACATGTTGAGAATTCTCATGATTAGGATTTCGGAGACAAACATTACCACCTAATGGCGAACGTTGTTAACGTAAAGTGATCACACTAAGCCAGCCTTCGAAATAACAGTGGAAGACGGTCGTAAGCCCGTAGTGGTTTGTTCCATTTAAAAATCGAACATTAGTAATGAATTGTTAGAGTCATTAGTTGTTATTTTTTCTTTAAGAATATATGCGTCTGTGTCAATGTCAAATACATCGAGACATTGTAATAAGAAAGATCACTGCTCTGTAACGCAATTGTGATTTGTATCAATGTAATTAATCATGCTTCACAGAATAATCGGTAGATGTCGTTGGAACGTTACATATACCTATATCAAAATATTTGTATTGTACCTACTTTGGACACATCGTTTTACATATTATGTAGGTACCTACTTTATTGTAAAATATTTCTTTAATAACAGAAAACTCCGAAGAAACGAGCCATAGTTGAATTAATATATAAGTAGGTACCAGCATTATTATTTTGACATAATTAAATACCATTGTGTAAATATTCACAAATTATTGAAGATTATAATATTCTCTCATATATTTAATACATATGAGAGAATGTCTTGTGGTGAATGCGGTGATTGTTGGTTTAAAACGGGAATGAGATATGTAATGTGTTTTTGTTTTGAAACAAGATTTCGGTCGATAATTCGATAATAATTATTAGAGACTGACCGAAATTTTGTTTATACCATTATTATTTGACGGGTTGAAAGCCAGACTGGTACAAGTGACAAAATCATGAAACTGAGAAAAACGATTATTTGTGTATATTTTTGGAGATTTTTATTAAAAAATTGAGAAAATAAATATAAACATTATCCTCACATTGCTAAACATATTTTGCTTAATAATTGTTTAAAAATGCTTTTATTTATTTCGCAAAATTAAAAATAAAATCACTTAAACCACTATGGCTCGCAAAATTATAAAAATGATACACTTATACCACTATGGTTTGTAATGATTATGTTCTATGTTAACATGCTGTACCTACTTATAAAAAAAAAATGGATGATTTTCAAATTAATCATTTAAAAAAAATCAACAGCAAGTGACAGACGAAGCATTTCTTTTAGCTTTTGAGGTTTTTTTCACAGGAAATCAGATTCTGGTGTATAATCGAGAATGCTTTCTTCGTCTGGATTTGGCTCTGGGATTTTTTTTTTTTGAGGACGACCTCTAGGACGGATTTCAGTTGTTGAAGTCGATGGAAGATCTTCTTTACATTCTAGTGATTTGTAAATGTTGTGATGTATTGCAGGAATATATCTAGTAGAGACATCAGGTCATTTTTTATTTTATTTTTAATACTGTTCTGTCGGTTCCTTAATAGTGGAAGACTATCCGGTATGTCACCCTTTTTGGCATCCATATTGATATTTCTAAATTGAACAGACGTGTCTAAAGATTCTTTTAAAAAATTTTTTTTGGCTGTTGGTTAATAAATCTTATCCATCTTATCTTAAGCCAATTAACTTTTTGTTTGGCCGTGTCGATTTTCCTGTGTATTAACATTTTTGCAATGGGTTCTGTTGAGATAAAATCTTTTTGCTCCATTTTGTGTACAAAAAATTTCTTTCTAGTATTTTTCCTTATAGTTTTCTTCCAGTTTCCGGGGTTTCTTTTTCTGATCGTATCGGAACATCAGAAGCATCTTCATTATCTTCTCCTGTTTCTGTCAACCCAATAGTTTAAGAAATCTGCAATTCAAGGTCTTCACTAGCACCGCTCATCATAGGAACAGACAAGTCATCGTCACTTGGTGCCCATGTTTTATCTACAAAATTATTGTCAAAATTCTTAAGAGCCAGAATGGTATAAGTAATCAGCGGCCAAAAATGTACAAAAAATAAATAAATAAATTTTTGCGCATACCCAAAAACATATGAAATTTAAAGAATAATTCATCACTTATCATATAAAAAAATATAGAGCAAAACAAAAACATTTTTTTATCATTTTCGAAAGTTTGAATACAGCAACAAAATCTTCATACATTTTGTATGAAAGTTAAATTAAAGAGATGTTGCCGGTTATATTTTTATTTTGGAGTGAATTTGCACTTAATTTACAAAAGAAATATATTAAAACGAAGATAAATATATAGTCAAAACATACCTGCAACAGAATTATCACTTTTAAAATCTGAATTACTCAAATCTATTACAAATGCCTACAGTTATCAACATTTACCGGCCTTTTTGCACTTGTATCAGTATGGCTCACAGATTATTTGATACTCACATACAACGTCACTTGATTCATTTTTCCATAGATGGCTGTGGTGTCCACATTTTACCGAGTTTGTTTTGATATAATACGGAATATGTGGAATACCACCCCTAGAGCGCAAAAACGCGTTTTTTTTAAAAATGTCACTTGTACCAGTCTGGTTCTCAGACCGTCATTTTGAAACAATAATAACACGGTATTTGAATTCAACACCGACCAGATGTAATGCATTAGCTGCCCGTCATATGTATCCACTCGCAGTTTGCCGCAAAATGCTATTTCGAGAATTATTCTCGATTCTCGAAACAGCACGGTTGCTGCATTCGCTAAATAAACTGATCAAATATAAACATTCATTACTTCAAGAACATCGGGTATTGTCTAAGTGTACTCGTAAACACGAATAATACTCGTAAATCAACATTCATAACACATAACATACTTCAATAAATTCCAAATAATTGCTGAAAATGGGTATGCCTCAGGGACCTATTCTTGGGCCATTACCATATCTGTATGCACAGGAATCAATTTGTCTGAAGATAGTGTTAACAGAAATACTAAATGAAGATCCAAAAAAAACGCGGTTTGAGTTTCTTTGACAAATTTAGGGTGTCAAGAAAAGAATATATAGGGTTGAATCATTAACTACAAAATTTGAAAAAAATGATTTCAGTGTAGATACCTATAAAATTTTGTAGAATCTTATTGAACTTAAGCAGAACATAAGTATTTGGCATCTGAATTGTTTGAAGTGCTAGAATGAATACCCATATCTATACAGTGAAATAAAATAAGTACCTATAATTTAAAATAAAAGCTGACGCCTTTCGCGGTGGCGATAATATATATTTTAAAATGGTTATAGAAAAAAAGATGACACTTAAAAAAACTGTATTTTTCCTGCAAGCATCGACAAAGAATAATAAAGGTGACGTCTCGAAAGAATAACTTAAACAGTTAACACACTTGATTGAAAAGGATGAAAAAGTCATCCTTGGGGGAGGACACTGAGAAAGGTCGCCCTTTAGAGACTTGTAAGCACCTACTTTAGGTGCAAAGTCACGTTTTTTTTTTAAATCTAACGGGTAGAAGAATGAGACGCACGTATGAAACATAAACGAGTGAAGGTTCCTATTTGGATTCGAGCTATTCAAGTCTTTTGGGACATTTTATTGAATAATCGGACGCTACGTTGGAGGACAATGATCATTTTTAGAAAAGGAATATTTTATTTTCGTCGATGACTAAATCCCGTTTGAAATTCTTCTTAAAAAAAAAAAAAAAATGATTGTCCCATTCTCGCTGTTTTTTTTTCAATCTTGTCGATTGGGTCGATGTAGTGTTTGATCCCGACACCCGACCAGACACAAAAAATCTCTGCCATTGAGACAAAGTGCCAGAGAAAACTTATGTCACCGAAGAGACTATACGTGTTTCGTAAAATATGATTAAGACCGATGTTAGAACCCAGGAATAATCCACAACCTTATCAACACCGTCAACCAATGGATGTCATCCATTGTGACAGCAGTAACCCGAGTATTATTAAATTAAAACAGCAACGTGTGTACCTTGGTTGAGGGATTATGACAAAATAAGCCAAATTTGGACCAAGTTATTAACACCGACAATCAAGTAGTTACCTGATGACTTGGACCACGTCCACTTGAGCTTTCACTTAGAGGAGCCGTTAGAATGGTGGACGAATGGCCTGATGCGATAGAACTTTGGACTGACGAATATCCAACTCATCCTTTCACTCCATCATCCAGTTGGTTTTCCCCACTCACGGTAATAATATTTTGAAGTGACCTCGCTCTGGAAGAGTCGAGTGATGGTAAATAGCGGGCTTTAGCTACCATCCTTATTTAAAAGAGTAAAAAAAATTATATACAGCAAAAAAAATATTAATTTAAAACAAAGTCGAGGCAATTCGATCGTGGGATGTAAGATTCTTCGAAAAAACAAATTGCTTAACACAGAACAACTAAACATGCGAAACAAATTCTTTGAAAGACAAGAATGAACGACAATTTAAATCTTCGTACGATAATAATTATCCGCATCCAAGAGAAATACACAATAACGCACCTACATACAAACTGCATTGACTTTAACCTACACAATAAGCCACAGTGGGTGATAGGTTATCGCACAGTCCGGACAAAAAAGTCATAAAATACTAACTTACCACACGAGACTACGTATGGACGGATGTAAACAAACAATACCTACGTACTATGAAAAATCCAGGCAACTAACACATCACGCAAGAATATGTGGGCTTAGTTAGACTCAACGAACAACGAGCCAGATCTAGAACAGAGCATTCTTCATGATATTTCAGGTAAAAAATAATGTCGTTTTCAGCGTTCACACCAAGCAAATGTCAACAAACATGAACGAACCGATGAACCGAATTCCAGGGCAAATGCTGTAATTGTTATTGATCATTCTTCAAATTTTTGTGGCCTGTAGTACACTTTTTCTGATTCTGAGACAGAAATTTGTATTTCTTTAAGTTTTGCGCCGTTTGCATCGAAAGTGTGAACATTCTTAGAAATTTCCATAAATTCTTGATGAACAAAATAGAATGACCGAAGAATTATCAATTTACACAAGAAGAATTCGGCAGAATCTAAAAGAATTAGCATTTGCTCATTTAGTCTAAGCGCACCTTGACGAACTGAATGAAGTGAATTCTACAGAGAAAATGCCCATGCGGCTAGACACCGCTTTGAGGTTAAGAAATAGCTCATTGAACGAACAAAAATGATTGGTAGGTATTCTTCACCAACAAATGGGTGATAGGACTGATAGGTCAACGTACATTGAAACATCGTTAACAAATGAAGCACTGCATTCTGTGATAAAATAATCGATGTTAGTACTGTAAGCGACGAACAAAGCAAAAATATTTGAATAACAAATGCAGTCAGATTATAATGTAAAGCGCGGGCGTGTTTGATTTATATCCGAGCTCTGATTTTTTATTCTTATTTTAAAAATACAAAATAACATTATGAGATTAGAGATTTATTTTGTATACAGAGGGCGTTATCGTTCCAGTGTAAAAATACTATACAACATCCTTAAACGAATCTGGGCTCACCCAAAGTTAACACAAATATCACTTCGACATCTTTCACATAAAGCAAGGCTTGTTTTGTGAATGTGGAAATGGTCGGCACCGGGATTCGTTTTACGTACGAAAGCCGTCGACTGATACCACTGGTCTACCAACCACTTCTCACTTAGGGGCATAGGAAAGCAACAAGAGTCTTCGACCGCGCTCAATGCACTCTTCCCACATCATGCCGAAAAAAAAGAAACGGAAAACGGTGTGTTAGGATTTGAGAGAAAACCATGTAGATTTCTTCTGTCGGATGTACCGATCCGTGGACTCTTGGAATGGAATGGAAGCGACAACAATAAAAACTGACGTCTTATAACAATAATGATTTAAATGCCGATGAGTCTGACCTTCGGCTGTGTCGAAAAAAATCAAACGCTTTAGTGACATCCGCAAACACTCCAAATCCTCCGCCATAAGGATGTCTGGCGCGATGGCCCAAAGCGCAGACCCTCATTAGAATAAATTGTCATCGTTGATTTATGAGCAGACGAAAACAATTACATTTGTATAATTGGTTAAAGGATACATTAAATTAATTTGCATCCAAAAAGATTAAGGAACAATATGCACAGTGAATTTGCATACGATGATAAGATTGATTGTGCGTGCATATCAAAGACTACAGGTACAGGACGATCAATCTATAGATAAAAATACAATATAAAAGACAAAAAATGTCCGCTATAGACTCGGGAACCATTCAACCAATGTCCTCCATACGGGTTTCATTAGAAATGCAACAATACGAGGATGGTGTAAGACCATAAAACAATGAATAAAAATAATAATTGGAAAAGGTAAGACTTTGCTTACAAAGATTGTTTTAAGTTTGAACGCGAAGGGAAGACCAAATTACTCGCTCACTAAAACTTCGTAAACGATTAGGAGACCTGTATGGAGAATTTCACTACATGGATGTGAAAACTGGTGTATCGGCCAAAGAGAATGGAAAAGGCTGGCGAATGTTAAAAAATATCTTGGAGATATCACGAACGAATAGTCTCTTGCGATATTTCGAAAGGAAAGGAAATTATTAGACACCGTATAAAAGTGACGCGCAATATAGCTAGAACATGTAATGAGGCATGAAGATTTGCTGGGAATTATAGAGGAGGGAATGGTCAAGGATTTGATTGGTAGAGGTCACCCGTGCCAAGAGAATCTCCAACAGATATGCCAGGACTTAGAATGAAGGTCATATGCAGAGCTAAAGTGAATAGCGGAGAACCAAGGAGTGGAGGAGAGAATTTTCAAGCTTGCTGCCAACCAATCCGCAGTATTAAACCGTATAAGAAGAGATGGTACATAAAAATGAACACTTGATTTTGTATTTTATTCCTTTGCTCCGAAATACTTTGCCGCTGGCTTTTGCAAATTATACCTATATTTCCCAAGGCTAGTAATCACGGATCATTCAGAAAAGGTAAGGAGAACAAAAGCAAAATTTAAACGATAGTATGGCGTGATTGTACCAACATAACAACTAACTCATTGCTCACAATAGTTGCCATCAAATTAGAGCGACGGTGAAGGGGGTGCGGGAGGAATCGGGAGGTAACGAGTTCCGGAATCTTTTGTGCGCTCGTGTGTTGCGAAGGAATGGGGAAGAATTGAGCTTCGGGGGAGAAAATTTTAGCTGATGTCGAAAAAGCACGCAACGTGTCAATAATATAAGCGAGAATCTACACGATTTGACAGGTTTGCGTGAGTACGGTGACATCACACAACACCAGATGGCGTTGGTGAAGCTAAGTATTTTACTTATGACAACCTGAGTAATGTGTGAAAAGTTTGTTTGACAAAAACCCGGTGATATTGAAATTATTATATCGGTAGAAAAGAAAGGATCTTTCTTTTCTAAGCGTTGTAGTATACAAAGATATCGATAGTTCACAACCTCATCATAGGGAGGAGTAACTTGACCGTATTAGTGTAAAGTTGGCACAGAATGCGGACTGTCGACACGAAAACACCGATCTGTAATTTTTATTATCATAAGGAGGTTGTGGTTATCGGGTCGATCATGTCAAGTAATCGTAGTAGCATACGCCGGGAATTCATTCATTTAGTAAAACATTGGTTTTCTCATCTTTGAAACACTGAAGGGAGAAAATCCATCGCTTTATATAATTTTGGAAAAAGTTTTTATTTTATATAGGCTCATTATTATAGATCTATGCCATTAAAAAAATAATAAGTGTTCTGTGAAACAAAAAAAAAACATGTTAACAAAATATTTATGTAATTGACAGTTCCTTTTGTGTTTTACTTCTTTTGTTTTGGCAAATCACGACAAAAGAATGGTCGGAGAGCAACGAGAGAATGACATAAAAAAAATGTTTTAGAGCGAACGTGAGTCAACAAGGCAACATCTGGTCGTGGTGCTTTCAACGGAGCCATTCAGACGTAAACAATACCCGGCAGCAGACCAGCCACATGTGGGTAGGGTAGGGAGACGGAGACGTGGTGCGAGACCTCTAACAAGGTCAGGACAGTCATAGGAGTAAAATAAAAATAATGCACATCTAACAGGCAACGCCATTTCACACATTGTGAGGCATTGCAACCGAGACAACATTCTCACATCACAGCGCTTGCTGGCCAAAAAAAATTCTGATTATTTTCAACAGATGACTCAAAAATTTATTAAAACATTAAACCAACTTGTTTATACCGTAAATTAAGATCCTAAATTTGTCTATTTCAAAAGTTCTTCAGCGGTATCGCATCTGAGAGAGATGCCATCAACATGCAAACTGATCTGGCTCGCCCACATTTTTACTGTAAGTACATAAATTTTACTGTAAGTACAGTAAATGAATAGTATATTAATGTATCCAAATGTTGTTCCATCTCGTTTACTAGGTCTAAGAATTCATAAGTTTCGATTAAGGACTCCATTAATCAATAATCTTTGAAATGATGCAGTCTTGTGAAAGATCACGGGGTAACATTGGATGCTAAAATGACATTCAAACCACACACTGGTAATATTGTGAGTAGTGCTCTCGGAAAGTTGGGTTATATTTTAAGAATTTCGAAGCCTTTTAAGTCCACGGACAGTCTCACAGTTTTGTTTTTTACGTATATTCGTACATGTCTTGAATATGCATCGTGGAGGATTGCCAAAAAGTCTATGTATATTGTCAAAAGTATTAAGAAAGTGACCTACACATGTTATTTCTCTTAAATTTGTCAATATTCTGCGCCTTTTTCTAATTTTTTTTTTCATAACTACCTTCTCCTACAATAAATAACAAATTAACAAAAAATAAGCGAATCGGTCGAGCCGTTCACACATGTTGCCGTTACTACGCGAAATAGGGATCCACTTTTATTTTCGTACATATTTAGATGTATACAAGAGAGTAGAACGACTAAATAGATTTTGCACTCGAACTAATTCAAGACGAACCAATCAGCAAGTATTGGTAAATGGGTCATAGAATCCAATCTGTTAAATGCATACCAGTTAATATGACAATAAGATACTTGTTCTTTATAGTATGTGTATAGTTATTAAAATGTAATATGTAATCAAAAAGTGACATCATTGTATTGTTTTATCTGTGATCGATGATCGCCACTCACTACGGACATTGCATTGATACTGCGAACTAACCTAATAATAAACATACAGAAATGGATCCACTAGTATGAAAAAGGGATTTCAACGATCGACGATATAATTGATCGATGAATCTATTTTTTTTAAAACAATGACGGGGAGGATGGCTGAAATGTTGGACATGCTTAGATGGATTTGTGGACCTGAGAAAATTGGTGCATTCGACGCAATAACGAATTGCGCACTATATTTTACGCTAATATTTCAATGCATATAAAGCTTCTTAGATTGTGATGGGGTGGCCATGTGCATAGAATGCCAGACTTGCGGGTTCCAAAAAGAATCCTAACAGGACATCCGGGGGTGAGAAGAAGGGTGGGCAAAGGGAGAATGAGGTCGGAGGACGACTGATTGACATTAGGCCCATTTTTCTAGTAAAATTCAATGTTATCAACTTCTTAGCCAAATTATGTTATTCGATATTCTTAAGCCGATTATAGGATTACGCCCGAAGCGCCAGCTTAAATAATGTTCCACAATCGATTCTAAATTTAAAAACTACATATTCTACATACGATGAAATCAAAATAAAAGAGTATTAAAATAATATATCTAAGCGTGTCCACTGTCCATCACTACGTTGTTGATAATAATATCGGCGTCGTTCATCTATGGATTGAGCAGCCATCGTCCCATATTATCTATGGCTCGTGCCGTCATTTATTTATATTATTGCTGTTTGATGTACACACGCTCCATAACACATCCAATAACCGATGACACTCGGTCTAAATAATGAATGACAAATAAATAAATGACACGCATAGACAATCCCATCGATTGAAGTTGTGTCACACTCCAATAACGAATAATTAAAAGTGACAAACTTTCGTTCTTAATTCGAAAATTCAACTAAAACGAAAATAGAATCGGCTGTCAAATTTTATATTTTGTGATTTTAAAATCGAAACCAGATGTTGAAGAAATTATTGCAGATTACAGTGTTGTCCCTATAATTAGATACCTTGGAGATGTCCACATGCACATTCATCCCTTGGGGTGTGGGTTGTCATAGTGCGATCGGATAAAGGGCAGATGTGTTACACAAACACAACCCTCTCAACGCGCTGGGGATAATGAATATTTTATCAAGCAATCATGTGGGTGTTGAACGTTTGAGAAACCGGATACGTCAGTGATAATTTAATCTCTTTAAGAATCAATAGGCAAAATGTCCATGTGGGTTCTCGAGACGAATAACTGAAATATAGCGCAAATAAACGGAGAATTGGAAAATGAAGTATCGGACAAAATGAAAAAAAAAAAAATACTAACACAGCGTCTCTTTTCAGAGAAGGAAGGTAGAGGAGGATACTAATTAGTCGTTGGGGCAAAATAATAAGTCCACGGTGAGCGAGCGTAGAAGAGTGAAACTACAGCCAGACTATCTCATGGATTTACAACATTTTTAATCCAACCCCTGCACGAAAAAAATCCGATATTAAAACGACGAAGAGGGCTCGATGAACAAACTAAAAAAGTAAGTATATATTATTTGCTTTTTGCTCTTTAGACGGGGATTAATCTTGGCGAGAGAGGTACTACTTATTCTTCTATTCAACGTCTGGTAATATTCATTCTCTGATCGTTACTCCCGCATCCAACAAAATTTAACATCGGAAAAATAGATTATTAGTAAAAAAAATATTTGATTAATTTCTCTTTTTTGACGTTTTTATAATGTGGTCTTAACTATGAATATTAAAATCTAACTTGTATAATGATTAATAATTATAAATAATAATTACATTTTAACTAATTCGACCAATGCATCTGTTTTAAACCATAATATATTCTCCATCCGCATTCCGTCAATCACACCAACTATCAAACAAGTGACAGTTTCTGTCAAATATCAA
This sequence comes from Mystacides longicornis, assembly GCA_963576905.1. Taxonomy (NCBI): domain Eukaryota; kingdom Metazoa; phylum Arthropoda; class Insecta; order Trichoptera; family Leptoceridae; genus Mystacides; species Mystacides longicornis. The sequence continues at coordinate 10,312,934 of OY756427.1, read as the reverse complement.
AATTAGTATTCATTTTTATTGTAAAATCACGAAGTAGGTTAAGTGACAATTTCTGTCAAATATCAAAATTAGTATTCATTTTTATTGTAAAATCACTAAGTAGGTTAAGTGACAGTTTCTGTCAAATATCAAAATAAGCATTAATTTTTATTGTAAAATCACTAAGTAGGTTATGTTTTCTTGAATTTTCTTATGTTTCGCGCAACATTCTTAATTTTATTCATTCATAAGGACCTTCTTCTGACAATAGCAAGCACAACAAAAGATAATTACCGTAATAATTGGTCCAGCCGTTCACGCGTCATCCGATAACCTCGGAAAACGGCATAATTCTAATAACAGGGCACATAATAATAATATATATTTTCGACGTCTTTATAAAATAGCTATTTATGGAAAAATTTGACGTTAATGTAACGCATTATTATTAAAACTATTGAGTATTTATCCAGTTAATTTGTCATTTCTATAGATGGTGATTTTGGGTGGAGCTCCGATATAAGGCGTTAACCTGACTGCTGTCTCTCTTCCGCATACATAGACTGGACAGCAGGAGGGTCTCATTTTATGATTCCAGTCCTGGGGAACGGCAGAAAATGTATAAAAAGAAGAAAATATATTCGACCAGAAAGAGAGGAGTTTGAAAGAAAGTTCTTTACCTCTGTCCTTTTAGTAATGCGAGAAAATTATTCAGAACAAAGGATGATGAAGTATGTACTATATAGATAGATAGAGGATCTACCTTCTAGCAGAGTCGAGAATGATGAAAAATGACAAATACACAATAGAAAGGGTGGAATGTTTAGTAGGAGACGAGAAAATGATATTATGATGTTTTATATTTGCAAACACAGGTCTATAAAACGTATATACCAAACAGTCCATAGACAATATCTTGCAGAGTTTCATCCACTTTTATTGAAGAGACAATTTAGAAAGTGTCTCTCGTTTCTGTGAAAAAAAAAACATAAGTGTCTGACATTTTATACATTGAAGCTCATCCACATCTAGTCATAGACAATTCTTTGAAATAAACATACATAAGGTTGTTGAGTATGTAGGAAATTACATTTCCTTTTCATGGAGGTATTAGTCTTCGGTAGGTACTACTTAAAATGAACACACCCTTCGAAATATAATTTCAAAATAAGAACAACTTGCGGAGCTCCGGGGTTCGAACCTAGGACCTTCAGTACCTACGACAATGAGTCGGTCAAATACTTCGAGAACTACCATACCGTATAACTTTCTGTTTTCCATTAGAGATTCTTTCACGATTTTGGGAACGTAATAACAAGACAGCTCTCTCCTTCTCGACATTCTTTATACATATCCCAGTCACGATACGACGGAGTATGCAATTGTTTTCAGATATTATGTATAAAATTTGACTTTTGGTACTTAGATTTCGAACATAAAGTCAATGTAAGCTCAAATTGGGGATGTGTGGACTCCAGAGCATGTGCATTTTGGATTGATTCACCAATTATCTGACAAACGAGCGTCTCGTGTTGCGTTTACACCAAACGAAAATAGAGCCAGAGCTGGCAAATAAAGTATATTTTCATGACCGTTGATATGGTAACCAAGGAAATAACAACGAGAAAGAACCAGAACTCTGGCGAGCGTAATCTATCATCGCCCATTAATAAGTTTTCGCTCGTTGTTGTATGCATGGTGACCAATATCAACGATAAAAGAAAGTATGCTATACTTTTAGGACCGGATCTATGTTAGTTTGGTGTGAATTCACATTAAAAGGAACTGATCAAAGGAAGGATCATTTGAAAAGATCCTTCTGTTTTCTTATATGTAGTGAAGCTTCAACGTGTGCACGTGAAAGGCGTCGACGATAACCAAAGCGACGCTATTGTTTCAGTAACAGGAGACGCGAAGAAAACTCGTCAGGTGCGCCGAAGCCAGTTCAAAAAAAGAGTTCAGACTTTTGTATAGGGATTTATTGACACTATTTTCATTCTACAGTTTGTAAATTGTAACGAATAACTGGGTTCACAGGGGTGTAAATGTTTTATTTCTTTCAATAATTCATAATTATAATGAATACACTTACCCTCCCTTGTAAACTAGAGCAACTCTCTGGGGATGATACTGGAGTAACAAAGGGATGGCTTACATACCTGAAAGGAAAAAAAATCAAGTTTAATTATTATGCAGATTTTAAAATTAATTATTCATCAATTATATCCAAGTGTTTGGTAGCTTACTAGTTCGAGGGGGTAGAAAACTCGGTATCTCTTATATCAGAATATGCTCAAAAAATTTTCTTTCAAAGAAGCATCAATTGTGAGTATTGTGACATTGTGTAATACCACAACTAAGCAAATACAGAAACAAAACTTGATATCAAAAGTCTATTTTCTCGTCTACATTCTAAAAGGAAAAATAAGAGTAAGTGATAAGCTTGATTGTGGAGTATACTGCGTTATGTATTTAAAACTACAACCTCTAGTTTATAACTCCACTAGAGGTCCGCCCCAGCTTCGCACGGGTAGATAGATACCTACTTAAAAATAATTTAGTTTTCATACAGATCCCTAACTTTTTCAAAATATTTTATAGCATATGTTAATCTGGAATAATTGCATTGCAATGTATCGTGTCACGTCACTGTACCACCGTGACTACTATGCGCGGTATTTCTACTAAACTTGACATGACTCCCCTCAGTCCCCTCCCCGCTCCCGTACGCACTCTGCATCGGATAAGTTGAGATGATAAGAGACTATGCTTTTTTTCCAATACTCACATTTTTAAACTCGAGATAACTTTCGAATGGAATGTCCGAATTGAATAATTCAAAAAGTTATACAAACAGATTAAAGCAGACTTGAATATGAACTAATTTATTTTAATAAGGAGTAATACCAAGATACCAATAAAGAGCCTTTTCTAGAGGTGACATTTTATTGATTTTTTTTAAATAAAAAAACACTTATTGTGGCATAACTATAATAGTTAGACATATGCTGTCGCGATACTTTTTGTAAATAATGATGTCTTCTACAAAATTGTGGTACATTGTTTTATTCTATCATCATTAGTTTTCACAGCGTTCGCGATAAAAATAATATTTTAGGTAAATTTTTTACACCTTGGGTTACATTATTGAAGTTTTCGTAGGTTACCCAATTTTTTTTGGAAATTAAATATAGCCTATGTTCACCGCCGATATTGTAGCTTCCCAAAAGTGAAAGAATTTTTCAAATCGGTTCAGTAGTTTTGGAGCCTATTCGATGCAAACAAACAAACAAACAAACAAACAAAAAATCAAATCTTTCCTCTTTATATATTAGTATAGATATAGAGTATAGAATTTACTGGTGTTCTTATTGTCCATACTATTTGTGTAGGTAATTGTTTGTTATAAAATCACTGTTTGTATATTTGTTTAATAAATAAAAAATAAAATAGAATTATATAAAATCATTAACATTGATTTTTGTATTTAGATTTGTGTAAAGTTCACAATCAAGCGACATTATCATATTATATAATCAGTTTATTTCGGCGAAAAAGGTGTGGTTCACTAAGAACTTGGAAAGGATAGAAATGCAGTTAAAAAGATGGGAAGAAAAAGGTTTGAAGTAAGTAGGTATGCGTAACATTTTTTATTATAATACTATTTATTATCAACGGTTTATTTGGAGTTATTTTAAGGACCACTATTATCGAACTTCAATGTTACGAATTACAGATTTAAAACCATCATATGTATAAGGTTGTTCCATACCACAATAGGTATGAAACAAACCACTTGGTGGTAAGCCCATAGTGGCTTGTTCCATTTAAAAATCGAACATTAGTAATGAATTGTTAGAGTCATAAGTTGTTACACTTTCTTTAAGATCTAGCCCTGAAAAAAGGTCACAAGAATCTAGACACAATTAGAACGTTGTGCACCAACAAAGCCAATAGGCAATAAACATGAGACATTAACAAAAATGCATATATACTTAGTCATATCCTAGCGCCAAATACATGACAGCAGTCGCAGTCTTTAAATTTGGTTGCTCTATTGTTCTCAATAATTTCCAACTTTTATCTCTATATTTCATTTATTATATAAAATTTCTACTTGTTGCATACATAAGATTTTTCGACATATTGAACATGTTGAGAATACTCATGATTAGGAGTTTCGGAGACAAACATTACCACCTAATGGCGAACGTTGTTAACGTAAAGTGATCACACTAAGCCAGCCTTCCTTCGAAATAACAGTAGAAGGTCGTAAGCCCGTAGTGGTTTGTTCCATTTAAAAATCGAACATTTGTAATGAATTGTCACAGTCATTAGTTGTTACATATTCTTATAGGAAGGTATAAGGTTTTCGTTAATACATTAAAATTCCATGTAAAGACACATTTTATTTTAAAAGATAAGTTATTTAACTGACTTGAGAGTTCGTTTATAATTATTATTACTTGATGCAATGATTATTTAAAACAATATTTCAGTTTCATTAACGTTAAATTTTAGTAAACGTATTTAAGTAAGTAGGTTCAAAGTAAAATTTATAGTATTACCTCGCGTCCACATCCCAACTCTGTGTACATAATGCAGACCCTCCTGTAATGCGGAAGGAGGGTGTATTCAGAGGAAAAATGAAGAGGTTTTCTAATTAAGGTTAGTCTCGCGAGGCTAAGAAGTGTAAGGAAATGGGGAAGCGTCTGATGTGTTCTTTTAGGTATATCTTAAAAAGCTTCAGTATCCTGAATTTCATTAAAAACACTAGGAACGTCCGTAGGGAACAAGGCCAATAAGATTTATTTTGAAAAGAATTTCCTGTTTATTTTCATTCGGTTATTTATTCAGTAAAATGACGAAGCGACTCTGATACTTGAATAATCATAATGTGCCGTAGGACGTCGCGAAAATGTGTTCCGAAATCTCAGAATGACTAAAAGACAAACAATCAATCAATAACCTTCTTGGGGCATAGGGATGCTAGATCTTGTGTCCATGTTCAAATCCCGCTGCTCTGCTTTAATAGAATGGTATGAGGAGGTATTTCTCATCTTTGTAAATCAATATAAATAAAAGAGTCCGTTCGTATATATGTAACGTCCTTTATAGACGGCTAAACTAGGGATACCAGAAGTAAAGTAATACCCTCTATAGCGAGTCATAATACCAGTGGACGTTTAAGGCTATGAATATTTGGAAAATGTTATTTATCGATAAAAATATTAGATTTTTTCATAAATCTCCCATACAAATTAAGATTTTCATCCTGCCATTTTGTCAGAATCAGGTATCTTGAAACTGTATTTAAATCTCATTTAGTTGCACCGTCGCTACTCATGTATGGTTTTGTTTTAATCTACAATGCTTAAACTTTCTATTTATTTCAAAAAAATTTCCACTATAGAAGTAAAAACATTGAAACAAAGTAAAACAATTTAGCTTATTTTACTTATGAAATGTCATCATATACCTCCATATTGTGAAAATTTAGGGTTGCCGTTTTAAAAAAAACCTGTGGAATGTAATAATAAGGTCTGCATGAATATGTAGGTACTAGGTAGGTATTAATATTGAAATGCATTGAAGTAGTTAACTACAAAGAGTATGATTGAGTAGTTTCAGCGTGATGTAGTAACGCATGAAAATAACAACAACATTTCATACTTATAATAATTAGAAGATAATATATAAGTAATAAATCAATTCTTCCTAAGCAGGAATAGCTTTATCATTCTGTTGATAAGTAGAATAATTCTCAGAAGATCAACGCTTTAATGGTAGAATGATCTCTGTGGGCTCCGTTGAAACCAGAATGAAAATGTCAAAGTTTGGACGATAATGGCTTGGAGAATATTCTTTTAGGTGGCATTTTGTGGTCTTCATAATTCAACCTAAAATAAATAAATAACATCAGAATACAATTTTTATAATGATTATGTATGCATGTTTAAGGGGGGAATATTATTTACTTTAATGGAAATTTATCATTTCATTAAAGACCACAGTTAATATACACATGTGTAAGTGAAATGAATGATTCATTTAAATTACTATAATAATTATTATTATAAGTATTTAACCTCATATTAAACATTTTTCCTGAAGGTATACTGTATAATGTTTGCAATAAGTATATTGTTATAAAATAAGTCTTTGTTACAAAATATAAGTACATTTAAGCAAAAAGAAAGTTGTGCAATTAGTTAAGTACCTACCTAATAAAAATAAAAGGAAACAGAATGCATTAATTGAATTTTGAAAAAGGAATTGTGGAAATGTATTTTGACAGATTTTGACGTCTATAAAAAGTTTGACGTTTGGCGATGGCAACCACAGACAATAGAACAACAATGAGAGAGGACAGCAAAAAAAAAAACGCAAACGTAATGATCCTGTTTTTTAATCCTATTTTTACATTTCGTGTACAGAATGTAATACAAATAAACAAACACCTAATTTTTTAATGATCTTTCGGATTATTTTAATATATTCCAAATATATCAAAAAGTTTTGAAAAAACATTATTTATTAATTGAACATTTGAGTTTATGGCAGGGTGATATGCCAAAAAGAAGAAAAAGAAGAAGCTACTGACGTCTACGCGCCTAATAGCACATCATCACACATGTCAAATAAAATATACAGTACGAGTTATTACAATCATAAGAATAAATAATGGATTATAATGTTTAAAAGAAAAATCCACACGAACTGGTAAGTAAAATTACATGGGATAATAAATTATTATATAAATTGTGTTTTCAAAACTAATGTTTTATTATCATCGTTTACAGAATCGTGAGTGTTTACCAATTATGAAAAATCAAGGATATTTTGCACTGCAAATTATGAATGGAAAATACCTATCCTAAAGATTTAAAGGTAATTTTATTTTATACAAGCATGTTATGGAGTGATTTGATAATACTTGAAGCATTTTATCAACCAATTTTTTAAATAAAAATCAAATATAAACGTTGCATATTTTCTTATACAATCTCTTGATTCTGAATTTGGTGTTTTTGTTTAAAAAATGAAGATATTGCTGGCCATTGTCATTTGGTTATTCTATTTGGATAAATTAAAGGATTTGATAACATCTTCGAATAATAATACTACAATTTCAATAGGTTAATTTAAGATTGGAACATAGTTTTTAGGGAGGTTTCTGGACACCTCCTCTGGACACTTTGTTAGGTTAAAACATATTCATTTAGGAGGTTTTTTGTCAAATATCAAAAGAAGCCCGCAAACTTAATAATAATTACCATTTTTTGTTTTCATACACAAAATTTAACAAATATTAATTTAAAAAGTGAGAATTCTGTCACTGTCTTCTTTATAATTCCACTATTTCATTAAATATTTACCAGTCTTCAAAACCCAACAAAAAATATGTGTTGCTCATGGATTCTGTGTTTATTTTAATTGAATAATATTTTTTTACAGTGCATCGGGATCAATATGAGTCCTTCAACTGTTGCCGATGAAAATGTTGGATGGTCAAAGTGGTCCCGTTCGAAGACAAATATCTTAGATGCCCAACATGAGAGATTGGACTGGACCCTGAACAGCGGGGGTGTTGAAGTAGTGGTTGCCAATGTCGTGAGACTCGATACGACACAAACAGAAGACAGGCCAGCAGCTCTTCTTTCAATAGGATAGACAATATAATAATTAGATAGACTATAAACAGCACACACTGTACGCTAAATATTTTATTCGTTAAATCTTTTCAATATGTGTAATTGCATATAATTAGCTATAGTATTTCACAATCCTATATGTTACATTGTAAATATGTTCAAAGAACAATGCTTTATTTTTATAGATATAATAATATAGTCTATCACACCTTACATCTATTCAACTTATAGGAACCTTTTTTTTCATTACTTTTATGGATACAAACCTGAGACTTCATAATTTAGTTTAGTTTAATATTGCGATGATGAGGTTATGTAACTAGGACCACAATGTATCCTTAAATATTATATGTTCAATTTTCTTTAGACGCCTGTTATCTTATTGTATTTTGTTTGTGTCTTTGATTTTTAGCTAAGAAATAGGACTAAATAAGTGCACTCTTTCTAATGATTTGGAATATTATTACTTCAACTTACTACATATATTTTTTTGTATTTTATGCATAGTCACTATTGAAGTATGAAAAATTCAAATACAGGTCAAATTTTTTTATTGCGAATACCGAAGTACCTAATGAAATTTCCAGTATAACGAATCGTCAATTTGTCCCTGAAAAACTTCCATATAAGATGTGCTGAACCAAAATTTGTTGTAACGAAGTCGATCTCAGTATAGCGAACTTTTTTGTTTAAAAGTTTTAAAATCAATTGGCAATAAAATTTCTTCAGTTTGTCCTTGGCATTGGTGAGTTTGAAAGAGTTTGCCGAACATATTATTTCCTTTACGTGATTAATGAATCCTTCAAATTTGTTTTTGTTCTCACCTAATAATAGCAATTATATTTTATTTGACATCAGTAGGTATAATATGGCGACACAAAAAATTAAATTTTATAAGTGAAATTAAGAGTTTCATTTAAAAACCAACCAACCAAATAAAAACAAGCAACAATATGCCTTGCCCAATTTAGCATATTCATAGATCCTGGGAGCTTTGTAAACATTGTAATGCTCATGGTAAAACCATACTCTCTAGGATTCTCTATCGTTCGTGGGCTCCAAAATCTTACGAAGCATTCTTCTCTCAAATGTGTCCAGCATTTCCATGGATTTTGCAGTCACTTCTCATGCTTCCTATACATATGTTATAACTGTTCTTATAATAGTTTTGCATAGAGTGATCTTTGTTTTTCTATGGACACTTCTTGACTAGAGTACAGGCAGTAGAGTAGAGAAGAATGCTTTGTTTTCTGTTGCTATCCTTCGCTTGATTTCTATAATATGTCCCAATTCCTTTGCTGTTATTTCCAAGGAGTCAAAGACTTCTCTTATGGCTATCAGGAATCGTCCTACTATGTTGAGGTCATAAGCATATCTGATGATTTGGCTACTTTGGAAATAAGTATTAGGATTTGTACTGTTGTGGTATGTATGTGAGGTCCAGTCAGTCACCTTGCTTGAGACCCTGGCCATCTAGGAGCTCATCTGTGAGTTCTTCGCCGTTTTTGCATTTGGTTGCCCTAATCAAACATAACTTCACAGGTATAAATTGAAGTATCATGGTCATAATGCACTATTCCTGGGCAACGCACGGGTACTTAAGCTAGTGTGATAATATAAGGAAGCACCTTTTCTCTCAGCCAATTGTTACGGAAGTAAAACGCTAAAAATAAAAAAAATACGCAAATGTGCGTGCGTATATTTATAAAATTCTTTGATTTTTAACAGATAGGTACCACTCGAATCAATAGGATGTTTTTTTTTTTACTTTTTGTGCCACCAGAGGTGCCCTTGCTAACCCGGTCTAATGTCAAATTCAGTGTTTTAGATTTTTTTGTCGCCGATTCTCGTTCCGAGTAGCCCAAATGGCGATAAATCGCCTACGTTGGCAACACTGATAAACAGCTGTCATAATATTTAGACCTGATTAGAAGTGCTGCCACCTAGTGTGTCTTGTCGGAAGCTCCCCATAAAACATCCCATTGAGTCATAACGCAGGTGCCTTTAAAGACAGGAATAGTTTATACGTTTTTTTTTAAATAATTTTATTAAAATGCTGTTTGGTCCGTCTTATTACGGTTGCGAAATGTGGACAACTTAATGGACAGACTGGAAGCATTTGAATTCTCTGAACATATATTTATTTATTTATTTATTTATTACAGTAAAAATAAACACCACTCATCATAACAGCTTTCACCCTTGCGATGAGTGATGACAAAACAAACAATAAAATAAAACAAAAATCATATTATAAATAGATAAAAACTAGAAAACAATAAATAATTACCTATTAATAGTAATAAATTTATATAATTAATAATACAAATATACACACATAAAATAACAAATAAATATAAAAATGCATTGAGGCATCATAAAATAAAAACAATTTCGCTAAAACAAAATTACATTTTACATGGTTGCAACACCGCGTCCGATAGAACGCACTGTGTAGTAAGTAGTGAGTGTGCATCGCAGTACCAAACATAAACCATCGATACATCGATATATGGTGACAAATAGGTACCGAATTCCTGGGGCGAGCTTGGGTTGACTATTAATGTCTGGAAAATATCATATTTGGTCCATGTACCTCGAGGAGAGAAGTATCTCCTCGCTGCACCTAATATAGAAAGGAAAATATAGGGAAGCCGAGGGCCTGGCAGACATCCGAACTGTAGAGGAGCTATTGTTGATTCTATCCGGGCTGTATGGCCGTGATAGATGAGTGTTAAGGGGCCTTACTCCTAAAATAGCCGTTTTTCACTGTTTTCTCCGCTCAATTCCGGCTCTATATTCATGGATAAAGAAATTTTAATTATGTGTATACGTAGATCAAACCTTTTTATTATATATGTTCGTGGCCGATTTTCCATAAAAAGCATGCTTTACACGTTATTTGAGGTTTTGTCGATGTCTTCTCAAACACTTTTTGACGCATATCTCGAGAAGTGTAAGACTTAGATAAAATACGTTTAGAGATAAAGATCGTGGTGAAAATTTTACAATATATGTTCGTGAGGATTTTTCGCCAATTTTCTCAGATTTTTCAGAAAACACTAAAAATCATTTTCCAATTAAAATTCTTACCAAAGCTCTGTCTTGTTAGATTATTTTTCAAAAATATTCCAATATATTGGAAAATTTCTCATGACGGCTCATATCAAGTCGTTGTACCATAATGGTCCTTATGACCATTCTATTTGTATGAAGTTGCGATAGAGATTCTTTTGCAAAGTTTTGAGGGAGTCTAAGTAAAATACGGCGTTAGACTCTCTCTGAAGGAAGATTTAGATATCCATGATTTTTCTGATATCCAACCAACTAAAAATAATAATAATATAGAGAAGTTAGGCCAAACATGAAATAAACAAAAACGTTTTATGTTTTGTAAGTTTATAATATGTATAAGTACCTTATTACGTTGCATGGAATTATTTTGAAAATATGTTTTTTTGGAAATGTTTTTGCTTATCAATAAAACACGAACGACGCTATACGCCGGCGCACCCAGCGCAGGCCCATCCCTTCCACAATTTCGGAGAGGAGATTGGCATGGCTGGGACATGTGTTGAGGATGCCGAATGACAGTTGGCCGAGGAGAGCGCTGTTTTTCCTGCCTTCAGGGTCTCGAAGACGTGGAAGACCCTCTCATACCGTGTTCCGTTCCTTCGAAGCAGAGCTGAGGGAGTTGGACATGGTGTGTGAGGAGGTCATAAGCACTGCACAAGATCAAGCGCAGTGGAGAGCTCTTGTTGCCTCGCTATGCTCCTGAGTGGAGTTCAGAGGGAGTTTTGATTGATTGATTGATTATCAATAAAATGCTAATAGGTATTTAAGACAAAAAAATATTCATTACCGAGTGTTATGTCTTTTGAAAATTATTAGGTAGGTATTTTGAAAAATATTAGGCGGTTTTCGTACGAACATCGTATTGAAGGTCGTGGGTTCGAATCCCGGTGCCGACCATTTCCACTTTCACAACACAAGCTTTGCTTTATGTGAAAGATGTCGAGAGTGTATTTGTGTTCACTTTGAGTGAGCCCAGATTCACTTAAAAAAACGTGTTTAGATAATGTTTTTTTTATAATGTATCTGATCTCAAATAATTATTATTATACACGTTTTTGCACACCAAGAGTGAGACACGATGGAACAATCTACAATATTTTTATGGTTAGAAATATTTTATTAATTTTTATTTCCATCCTCAATACAATTGAGCATAATAATAATATGAATTCAATAAATGAATTTATGATATGCAATTTACCTACTGCTTCTTTTTTTTTAACTGACATGCACCCGAAGTATGGATCGAGTGATGCAGCAAAAACTTACAAAAAACTGCTTCTTTAGCAGCAAATTTTTTCTTATGGAGTTTTATTATCTTTCATTCATTCATTCTAGGTATAAGAAAAGTAGAGCCAAGCTACATAAATGAAGGTTTACTTTCAACACCCTGCGAATGAAACAACAGTGCTATCTTGTGTAGGTTGTATTATGGTTCCTAGACAGTGAGTGAAAAAAAAAACGATTATTGTCACATCTATAAAAACATACCCAGTACCCACCTAGGTATATTTTTTAGCCATTGCATCTGGCCAGTCATCTGGAGTCAAGGAAGACTATAATAATATAGGACACACACTACACGGACCTAGTGAATGTCTGTAAAAACGTGTTTGAGTTATACCCATACAATGTGATTTTTCAAATCGACACATTACTGTTCTGTGAGACATCGTCATGTTTCTTTAAATTTATAACTAGCAGCAAAACCTCTCGGACGACAGGCATAGAAAATAATGATTTATAAATCAGATATATCTTCTCTCAAAGGATCTCAACTTCTTTTTACCACGTTCAGAACTGCGGTCAATTAGACATATCTTATCGTAGCAGCTGCTCTGTTGTATGTATAGTCGGCGCTTTCCTTTTTGGCTCGCGGTGGCCCATATTGGAACTATTACGACGTAACATTTTCTACATAGATCGCCCCACCATTCCCGCGCGCCAAATAGAATGATGCAGTCTATTAGAAAAATATTTACCGCGGACATTTCTTGATTGAGTGTCTTAGAAACCATCGACTTACCGACGAAAATTAAAAGTATGAAAATATTTCTCGTAGCTGGATTAGTTTTATGATATGAAATATATGGAGTTACGTACGAACTTCACAATTATAATCTATTAGAATTATTTATTTTTACTAAATTTCGATGGGTTCCATTGGATAGTGAACACAAAAAAGGATCATTTTGTGGGATATAACATAAAAACATGGTTGCAAGTGAATGAAAGATCACGTCAATGGCTGTAAGTCATATTATTATTTTTACTAGTCCCTAAACGGACACTACTTGTTACCAGATGGTTGATATTATTGTGTCTTCTCAAATGCAATCAAATGTGTTAGTGTTTCTGCCTAGCCACATACCTACCTACATACCTATTTATAACTCAATCGATTGGTTATATAGGTTCGTACGGACAGGTTTAGTTTTTGAAAGAGAGATGTAAAAACCGTTCAATATTTATGTACGTCAGAAAAAATCTATACACATGTACGCACACAATATGTTTTGCACCACATAGTTATAAACAATGAAAGGATCATAAATTATTTTATGTGTTCACTTACAATGGTACATACCTAGGTATCTATGAATTATTTTGATGTGTTCATTTGTAAGGGTACGTAAAACTGACAATATTTATGAGCATCCACTCTTCATAAATCTGAAATCTAGAGTAGATGGGGTAAGGGCGTATGGAATCCACTGCAAAAGATCCTGGGCAGGTTCAATGAGCTCTCTTATCGCTCCATGTCGGAATCCATAAGCTCTGCTGCGAAGGAACAGACCACATAATGAGGTATCTTCCTACTGCCTAGTCTTCGAGACCCGGATGATCAAGACTGCTAAAGATTGCTCCCAAAATTTGAATTTATTTATTTATTATTTATTTAGTATTTCTATACTTTTCAAATAGTCGAGTATCTTCTATTCTGTACAAACCAAAAGAAACCATTTTATTCCAAACTGCCTTCATCGTAAAAAAAACTGAACACATTTTGGAGAGCTGTTATTCATTAGGAAAAAAAATGGTACGAATTATTACGATGTAGGTATAATAATAGGTAGGTACATATATATCGAGTCGGTATGTACCTATTTATTTGTGTCTTTCTCTGGTCCTTACTATATATGTTTTAGTAGAAAGTTCATTTCATTTATACGAATATATTATTTTTTAATACGAATATGAAAAGAAAAAATACAAGGTGCCCAAACTTATGCAGTTCTAAGACGTCACATTGTGAGAAATGTATGTTTTGTTTTTTTAACAGTGGCGGAACAGATAGTTTTTATAGTATTTTATGTAACATATCTAAGTAGGTATTTAGATTGGGTGGTTAGTCTTTCGCGGAACTTATGTAGGTATGTGAAGATAATATCATCGCATAAATATATTATTTTGAAAGATTTTAGTTTTTCCATGTGTTTAAAAAAATATTATAAGTAGGTACTTAATTCATCACAATATAACACATCTGATAAGCTTACATGATTTAATATTTAAAAACCATTGGCCGTATATTGTTATTAATAAATAAATAAATTTAAAATGGTTTATTGATTTATCAGATACCTATTTAAGTAAATAAAATACTTAAACAAACTTGATTTTTTTGTTGAAAATTAAAACCAAAATATTGATAGATTAATCATAAAGAAATGTGTTTAAAGAATAAAGAAATGTTTCTTATTCCACAGAAATACTTCACAAGTATATTGCTACACCACTGCGCACAAAAAAAATGTTATTATTATTATGAACAAGAGGGTATAAATGAAATAGCGATATATTATGTTCGTTATGTTAGTTGAGATGGATAGATACGATTTTAACTAAATATTTTAACAGATTTTAAACATTTTGTCATCTCAAGTAGTTTTTATATCCATGATTTTGGGGGTCTAATTGGAATTAGGAGCGTAATCAGAATCTATATTCCAATTCAGACACGAAAAATATTTTGCGTTACATAGCCCCTTAATGGAACGCAATATTTCGCCCATCTATATGGCGGGCTTCTTCAGCGCAGGAGCCTAAGTCGGATGACTGGGAAGTGTGGTGACTGGGAAGTTGCTCGGCTGGGCCGAAGAGGACGCGGCGACCGCGAGCAAACCGCTAAAATTAGCTTTTGAAGAAGCCCACCACAGAGATGGGCGAAATATTGAGTTCCATTAACACTCATTAAGGGGCCTTACTCCCAAAATAGCCGTTTTTCACTGTTTTCTCCGCTGAATCCAGCCTTTATTTTCATAAATAAAGAAATTTTGATTATGTGTATACGTAGATCAAACCTTTTTACTATATATGTTCGAGGCCGATTTTCCATAAAAAGCATGCTTTACACGTTATTTGAGGTTTTGTCGAAGTCTTCTCAAACACTTTTTTACGCATATCTCGAGAACTGTATGACTTGGATAAAATACGTTTAGAGATAAAGATAGTGGTGAAAATAATACAATATATGTTCGAGAGGATTTTTCGTAAAATTCCTCAGATTTTTCAGAAAACACTAAAAATCATTTTCCAATTAAAATTCTTACCAAAGCTCTGTCTTGTTAGATTATTTTTCTAAAATATTCCAATACATTGGATAATTTCTCATCACGGCTCATATCAAAGCGTTGAACCATAATGGTCCGTATGACCATTCTATTTGTATGAAGTTGCGATAGAGATTCCTTTGCAAAGAATTGAGGGAGTTTAAGTAAAATACGGCGTTAGACTCTCTCTGAAGGAAGATTTAGATATCCATGATTTTTCTAATATCCAACCAACAAAAATAATAATAAGATAGGGAAGTTAGGCCAAACATGAAGTGAACACAAACGTTTTATGTATTGTAAGTTTATAATACGAGTAGGTAGGTATAAGTACCTTATTACGTTGCGAATTGGAAGAATAATTATTGGCAGTGCATATCTACCTATGTAGGTACATATTACAAGAAATCTATCAGAATTCAGATGAAGATTAATTATTTTATTTTATTAGAAAGTCTATAATTATAGAAGGTTTATACAAGTGGTTGGTTGACCAGTAGTATCAGTCGACGGCTTTCGTACTAATGGTCGTGGGTTCGAGTCCCGGTACCGACCATTTCTACTTTCACAACAAAACCTTTGCTTTATGTAAAGTATGTCGAAATTGTATTTCTGTTCACTTTGAGTGAGCCCAGATTCATTTAAAAATGCATGTTTGGTTAATATATTTTTTAAAATGAATCTGATCTCACCTAATACATAATTATTATACCTACACGTTTTTGCACATGTTGCGAGACACGGTGGAACAATCTACAACATTTTTATGTTTTTTTTTTGTTATTTTGAAGGTTTCAACACCCGGCGAAAGTAACAACAGTGTTTTTATGTTTTATTGTGGTTCCTATACAATAAGAGAGAAAAAAAGATTATTGTCACATCTATAAAAACATACTTCAACTAGGTATATTTTAGCCATCGCATCATCTGGAGTACAAGAAAGACTTCAAAGTATAATATTAGGATACACAGACCTAGTGAATGTCTGTATAAACGTGTTTTAGTACCTAATACACGCATCATGTGATTCTCAAATCGACACATTACTGTGAAACATCTTCATGTTTTTTAAATTCATAACTAGCAGCAAAACCTTTCGGACGACAGGCATAGAAAAGAGTCGTTAATTCTTTGAATACCCATATTGGAACCTCATACCATTTTATCCTAGACGTAACATTTTCTACATCACCGCACCATTCTCGCGCACCAAATAGAATGATGCAGTTATAGGAAAAATGTTTACCGCGAACATTTGATTGAGTGCAGAGACGTATTGAGTGTATAAACCAGCGACTAACCGATGAAATTAAAAGTATGAAAATATTTCCTGTAGCTGGATTAGTGTATTGGTGTATATTGTTATATGATAAATATGGAGTTACGGACGAACTTTACAATTGTAATATATTGGAATTGTTTATTTTTACCAAAAATGTCGATGGGTTCCATTGGATGGTAAGCACAAAAAAAATATTTTTTTGGGATAGATGGTAAGTATGAAAAGATAAAAACATATGGTTGCAAGTGAATGAAAGATCACTTCACCCATCAATGGCTGTAAGTCATATTATTATTTTTACTATAGTCCCTCACGAAATCCGTAGGTACCTAAAAAAGACGGACACTTGTTACCAGATGGTTGATATAATATTGGACCTTCTCAAATGCACAATTTCAGTGTTTATATAGAAGCCTAGACTTACCTACATACTTATAACTCACTCGATTGGTTAGGTCCGTATGAACAGATTTAGTTGAGAGAGATGTAGGTAAAAACCGTTCAATATTGATCTATGTCAGTAAAAAAATCAAAACATATTATGTTTTGCACCACATCATTATAAACAATGAAAGGCTCATAAATTATTTCATATATTTTCAGTTTCAATGGTACGCGGATAGGTAGGTAAGTACTTATGACTTACCTACATATTTTGATGTCTTTATTATAACATGTAAAAATGACAATATATGAGTATCCACTCTTCATAAATCTGAAATCGAGAATAGATGGGGTAAGGGCGTATGGATCCTGAGCAGCTTCAATGACTTCTCTTCTCACTCCACAAGCTCTGCTGCGAAGGAACGGAATTTGAATTTATTCCTTTCAGAGACCTGGTGATCATCTATGGTTATCGATAAATGTTTACCCGAGCTGGCGTGACTCGAATCCCAATAATCATTGCCGGGGTTTGCTCAGAAGTCGGCACCTAAGCAACTAGGCTATCGTAGTCGATATCAATTATACTGTAATAAAGAATACCTAATAGATTTTATGTTATTTTTATTTGGTCAATTCAAAAAGGCCTACATGTGCTTTTTTTACACTATTAGGTAGAAGGAATTTCTATATTTATTTTTCAAAGAGCAGAGTGTCGTTTATTCTGTACAAACCAAATGAAACCATCTCATTCGAAACTGACCTTCATCACAAAAAAATGAACACATCTTTTAGGAGAGCTGTTATTCATTACAAAAAAATGGTTTGTACAAATTATTACGATGTAGGTATAATAATAGGTAGGTACCTATATATTTAGTCATGGTGCATTTATTTGTGTCTTTCTCTGGTCCTAACTACATAGAAAATAATATAGGCGTTTTAGTAAAAAGATCATTTCATTTATAGGAATATTATTTATGAATAAGAATATGAAAAGAAAAAAATACAAGGTGCCCAAACTTGTGCAGTTCTGACGTCACATTGTCAGAAATAAAGGGAAATGTTATGTTTTGTTTCTTTAACAGTGGCGTAACTGATAGTTTTTATAGTATTTTATGTAACATGTTTGAGTAGGTATTTAGATTGGGTGATTAAACTTTCGTGGAACTTATGTAGGTAAATAGCTATGTGAAGATAATATCAACGCAGAAATATTTTATTTTGAAAGGTTTTTATTATGTGTTTAAAAAAATATTATAAATAGGTATATAATCAATTCATCACAATATAACACATCTGATAACCTTGCAAGTTCAATATTTAAAAACCATTGATCGTATATTGTTATAAATAAATAAACAAATTAAAAATGGTTTAATGGTTTATATAATATATTTAAGTAAATAAACAATAAAACATTTAAACAACCTTGATTTTTTTTTTGTTGAAAATATTAAAACCAAAATATTGATAGAATAAAGAAATGTTTCTTATTCCACAAAAATATTTCACAAGTATGTATATTGCTACACCACTGCGCACAAAAAAAATATGAACAAGAGGATACAAATGAAATGGCGATATATTATGTTCGTTATGATAGTTGAGATGGATAGATACAATTTTAACTAAATATTTTCAGATTTTTTAAAAATTTTATCCCCTCAAGTAGTTTTTGTATCCATGATTTTGGGGGGTCCAATTGGAACTAGGAGCGTAATCAGAATCTATATTCCAATTCAGACACGAAAAATATTTGGCGTTACATAGCCCCTTATAGATTCAACAATATTGACGCGGGCCGTGAAAGCCTTTCAAAATATTTGTAGAGCGGGCAGCGCAGGACAGGGACAAGTTCGCCGAAGTAATCGCCAATGTTGGGCGGACCCGATAAGGCCAGGCATAGAGAAGATTTAAAAAAAAAACACAAACACTCACTTTAATATGAAAATAAGATAATATTGATTTGAACACGTCAAAAACGTAAGACATGACATTCTCCATAAATAAGCTGGCATTAGGTACTACTTACTTTCCCACACTCTAAGGAGACTGAATTCCGCGAAAGTATTTTTTTCTGGAAAGGCGATGTTTTCAAATTGGTGGATCTAGATATATGTATACGTCAAACACCTACCTACTATATATCTCACACGTAAGATAGTAAGGAACATAATATAATAACAGCTATAGAGATATTATAGACGTGAGAGTGTTTTACCGGGGTTTAAGTTCTACCACTTTTCTTCACTCTACTCGCCTGATATACCTAAGCCTTCCCTACTTGGGCACGTATTCACCAAATAAATCAAAATTCAAGGCCTCCATTTATACAAACATTGATGTTATCCATCTGTATGCATATACTGTGGTAATATAATGTGAATCTTATTTGAATTTGATTGAGTAAAGTAAGGCTCAGCTCAATGCAAGGCCCTTGATAACTTCTTGAAACCTAACCGTAAAAAATTAGAAAAAAAAAATAAAATTATAATAAACTTGATCAGCTTTTGTTGCCTCCCTACATCCCTGAGTGGGGTGAAAAGGGAGATATTGTATCTTTCATTAGAATAGAGAAGAAAACTGGTCGAATAATGCCGCCTACATGAAGCGAAAGCTACGTGACCTTGAGTTCTGTTGTTTGAAACGAGCGGATACAAACACACATTTTGGTGTAGACAAGAACTTTGAGAAACATCAGACATTATTAAAAAAAAAAATTGTATCCCGGCCGTGTCGACCATTTTCCGCTTTCACGACACAAGCATTTGCTTACTGTGAAAGATGTCAAAAGTGTATTTGTGTTCACGTCGAGTGAGCACAGATTCATCTATTAAAAAAAAAAAATAAAAAAAATGTATTTAGTCAAACCAACCTAACACCCGGCCGAAGTTGGAAAATATGATCTAAGCTGGCATCGGACGAGCCCATATTATTGAAGTTGGGAGATATGAAGGCGTTTTGTGGAGGGTGGAACTGGAGCTTCTGATGAGCAGAGGAAGTGCCACGAAGAATTGGTAGTACAGGGGGTTTGCCACCAAAGACTATGTCCGAAACACACACACATATTATTATTATCTCGTCCGTTTTTTTAGTGTAGGTTAATGTTTCGACAGGTTCGTATAGACAAAACCTATAAATAGATGTATTTATAATAGATTTTGTTGGAAAAATAAAGGGTTTTCTGGTCAGTACAGCTAAGCTTACGCCCCAGTTACAATTTAACTGATTCGGTATTATCGTTTCATGATTCATATTCTCTAGTTATTATAAAATCTCAACTAACTCACTTTGTTACCACCAGTAGATACCTAGGTACGATTATTTTAATATAAGAAGAAAGAAAATACAATCCAAATACTGAGGTCTTCAAATTAAAGTCGAACTAGATTTAAAAATAAACACTTAATGACTAATTAATTATTACTTATTAGATTTCGAAACCGCAGTAAAAAACAGTGGCAAGGCCTTAAAAAGGTCCGATCAAAATTTAACCATTTAAGAAGCAAAAAATACACAATAATAGCTTTAAATTCAAACATTTGTGGTATTACCTATGTTTGAAATTTTTTGAAAGTTTGGTAAGTGTTCTCTTGGAGAGTTTGAAAATGGATAAATATCACAAAGTTGATGAAAAAAAAAATAGTGAATTGTTCCCTTGGAGTTTTATCAACACACATAAAATACCTAGTTCATGTTTGTCACTCACAAGATTGTATACCCTGTATAAAGCTACACGAAGCGTTTGTCAGTCGGAACTTTGTGAAAATACCGTAACTCCCCTACAAGTTTATCACTTAGACAATTCCTGTCATGTTGGGTAAGGTAGCAGTCACTTCGCTTCGATACGCGCTTATGATCATGATGTATAAAAGGAATCCACAACACCTACATCCGTATTATTTTGCTACACTGGTTAAGCAGTTCCGATACTAGGTTCCGTATCGAAAAAAGAACCGCCAGCATCCCTAGTAAGGAAATAGAACAGGGTACCTTACTCAACGAAACAATCATATCCTGTAAGTAGTATCGTCAGACAGGAAATTTGTTAGATCTACAAATCACAGAAAGACATCAATTCACAACAGTAAGTAATATTGTTCACCCGTGTGGGGCAGCAGTGTTCACACCATGAAGGTGGACTTCCAAATCAATATCTGACATGCTGAAACCAACTCAGTGCCCAGTGGTATGCCCGTGCCTTATCTTTTTATTTTTATGTGATGAGAGAGTGGAAAAGGGCGAAACACAATTGTTACTAACTAAATACAGCCCCGAGAGCCTTTTTAGCGATAAAAGCCTTTCTAGGACGGAAAACTTGGAGAACAGATAGCTTAAATTAAACAAGGCTTAGGCAACGGAGCAGCGCAGTTTTTTTTACCCAAAACGGCAAAAAGACTTGAATTGCGGACGTTCATACCAAGAATTGATGGCGGAAATTGAAAAAAAAAATTCTTACAATTTTAACACGAATGCGTCTTTTACCATAATAATATACTCGCGTATATATGAGTAGCTTAGCTTTGTGAGATGAGATAATTTTGGTCAGTCATTTGAGGCAGACTAAATAAAATCTTGTTTAGCCAATACTTGACTTCTTCTATAATACCTAAACACAGAAAACCACATATTGGTTGATTTTGCTCCGCTATTTCGTAGCCAAATCTACGGCTCTGTGTTTAGGTATTTTATTTATTTATTTTATTCATACATAATATTAACAGTGATAACAAACAACAAATGGAAATGCTGCCCAAATAGGCCAAGCCTGTACCAGGGCAAACATCTTAACAGTTCATAAAAAAGAATATCCAAAGGAACATACAAACACGAACCACAGCACAACCACCAACTCAACTACGTACAGTCCACAAACAAAGCATAACCCCACAGTCACAACACCCTTCGACCCAACAAACATCAATCAACAGTATAAAGAAGACAGTAAAAAAACTACTTTACGGGACAAAATCCAAGATACCCCGAAGAAGAAGTATTATACAAGTTTTCAGGCTAGCTTGAATACCAACCCAAAATTGTCTAACAGTTCTCCTACTATAAAATGCACATAAAAATACTTACACACACACCTATATTTCGCTTTCATTACAGCAAAATTTTTAATTTTCTCATTTACATACATACCAAACTTTAAGTATTAGTTTATGGAATCAACGACATTATTTAACCACTCAACAAATGATTGAAAAAACTCTCCCGACAAGTATAGAATATTACTTAAAATAACCCGACAACGGTGCCTTTCGAGTGACACTCGATTATTCAAGTCGCTTAAGAGCAGAGCCCCAAAAAAAAGGAAAGACAAAAGAGATGGAAATACGCAACAAAACAAAACAATATTGAAACCTCGTTATTTGCTGACAAAAGAGATTGTCTTTAAAGGACGAATTTCTCAACAACTAGGTACTTACACCCTACTACAAGCGAGGAAGGAGAAAGATGGACGAGAATGTTTTCAAACTTCTTTAAGCGGGAATGTTATTTGATGTTTCAAAATTATACAGGTTGATTGGGGAGAAAATCCAAATCCAAGGAAACATATTTTTTTGGAGTCTGTTTAAGTAGCAATGCTTCCTTCTTGACTTTCAAATTCTGGTATGGGAAAACACTGCTCGTATCTGATTCGTCTGATATTCAGATGCTTTCTTAATACCATGATCCATACGTATCCATCAGTAGTCGTGATATAAAAAAAAGTTAAAATAAAGTTTTATAAAGTAACTGCAAATCCCTAAGTGATGCCTCCTGTAATTTCCCAACAACCCGAACATTGGTCCTTCGAACCGGATTTTTTTTGGCAGTTATAAGATAATAACAAACCTTTACTGCTTTATGTAAAAACTACGATAAGTGGAAAAAATAGCTCAGCGATAGAAATATTACGATCAAGCTGTCATCGAGATAGTTTAACGCACATCGCTTGATTGTGAGCTGATCTCTGTAGATTTTGACCCACCATATTGGATTTAACGTCAACTGACAGTAGTTTCGACTATACATACAAGAACGCTTTTTGTAATAAATACACTGTATTTAAGTTTTTTCCCCGTCCAAATAATATGCGCTCTCTTCATATTTTGGTCCATTTACAACATTTCCTTTTCTATTTTACAACATGATGAAATTTGTGGGATTATTGCCATTTTACTATGTTTCGACTAACCTAATGGTGATTATTGACTCTTTTCTTTTTTATGTGAGGCGCCCTTGAGGTGGAGATATTTCACTAAACGGCGCCATAAAAGTTGTCCAAATATTATTATTATTATTGTATTTTGGTTAATCATTTAAATAATAGGAAATTTAAAGAAATAAAGCAAATATGCATTCTCGTAATCATTCGAGGGCAACCATGATGTACCAACTAAATTTATAAGGAATGTAATGACGTTTTGAAGAAAATATTCAAAGAATACTTTTTAAGTAGGTACAAATATTAAAATTGAAGTGATCAAACATGAATTAGTTCATTTTGGCTGAAACATAAAGTTGTTAACGTAAAGTGATCACACTAAGCCAGCCTTCGAAATAACAGTAGAAGACGGTCGTAAGCCCGTAGTGGTTTGTTCCATTTAAAAATCGAACATTAGTAATGAATTTTTAGAGTCATTAGTTGTTATTTTTTCTGAAACATAAAGGTTTCGTCTGATTTAATAAGGACTAAACTATATTTTGATATAAAATAAATAATAATTAATAGCGCATCTTGGTTGTAAGTTCATGTAAGTAAACACTCGCGTTGCCCGGCTACTATTTTGTTTGTTTACAAAATTTTGTGGAAATGTCATTTTCATACATAAAAGACGCAGATCAAATAATATGTTTTTATAAATAAAGTAAAAATAGATCGGCGTATCGCAAGTGATCGTGTAATCAAACATTTTTTTATAAATAATAACAAACATTTAAATATAGTAAAACATGTTAAAAGGATCATCACTATGATGTCCCTAACTCCCGGAAATGTGTTAAAACTCGCGCTTCGGAAGGGAAAAGTTAAAATATATCAAAACCTTAAACTCTAGGCCTAGGTCAAGGTTTAAGCAATGAACTACTCTTCCACTAGCAAATCGTCGGTTTACCGCTTACGGGACATCTTGTATAAAGTTACGTTTGCGTGCCTTTTTTTTTCAGATAAATTCGAAATCGAAATGAAATTCTCCGTTTTCGAATACAAAACAGCGTGGGCCGAGGTTGTTGTTTTGAAGCCTTGGGGTGAATCACGTACGCAGAGAAATTTTCGGGTTTTCGAACCAAATAATAATAATAATAACATGAATTTAATTAAACATTATCGCGGAAATAAACCGCATTATTACATACAACATCCTTCGCTTAGTTTTATCTTTATAGTCACGTATTCAAAGCACGAAATTGAGGTTTGCGTTATGAGTTTTTTTTTTCACCCAAAAGTTTGCCGATTCAACCCCCTGGAAAATTATAAAATTTTATTCCTTTCTATATGGTGGATAGTACAAAATAGGTACTATCCACCATATAGGAGGAAATTTCAGTTCTAAAAAAAAAACAATCGTAGGTCAAAGGTCAATCGTAGGTCGTAGGTAAAAGAGTCAAAATAAAAACGGTTTATTAATTTTAGTCAGTTTTATGGATTTTGTGGCGTTGTATTATTGACAACTCACCAAACCCAAAATTTCGTGTATGTGTTCATTAAAAAATTTCAGCTTTTGAATCTAAGATTACCGGTGCAAAACGGAAATACTTATCACATTCTTCTTCTTATCCTCGCCTTTGTCCCATATTGCGGATCTCCTCTCCTAGTTCTTTTATTTGCCAAGATTGCTTATCAAGTTGTGTCTGTCTGGATCCGCATCGCATTCCTTAAAGTCCCTCTTGATGCTCGAAAACCATGTGGTGGTTGGTCTGCAAGGAATTCCAATGCCCATAGCTGTCTGGATCATGTTGTCATGTTATCCTTACTTATGTATCACTAAATACTCCAAATTATTCAGACACTAGCTTATACCCGTAAATATACTGATTATGTCGGTAGGTTGGTATAATATTTTATTTTTTTTGGAGGTCTATAATAATAAGAAAAATATTATACGAACCTACCGACATAATTTGCAAGTTTTCATAGAGCGAGAGCTCTGTGGTTTGAATCTTAGCTACATACATTGCCTGCTTTGATATTAATTGGGCAACCCACCCATAGAGGGTGATTTGTATCTGTCAAACTTCAAAATGGAGGAATCATTTTGCAAATTTTTTCATTAAATCTTTATTTATTGAGAATAATAAGCTTTTAATAACATTTATATGTATAACAAATCAATCTACAATTATTTTATTACATTTTCATACCGTAATACCAAGATCCCATTCAACGTTTACATGAGTAATTTTGTTTCCAAAAGTCTTTTTGAGAAATTTGTATGAAGATCCTAAAAAATACAGTTTTTTTAAATAGCTCTAAATATATTAAAGTTAATGCAGCAAATTGTATTTAAGAACCTTCTCCAGCATTTTATACTGCTCTGGGCATATTAATATCTATCTTAGCATTTGTATTTTGAGCGTGATGTTCACATATACGGTTAAAGTATTGTCAAAGGCAAATAAAAAAACAAACATTTCTAAAATATTATGTAGATTTCGTTTGGCTGGGACATATTATTATGAAGAGCCGAATGACCGTTGACAAGGGAGAATTCTATGTTATGTGTCAACAATGATCGACAAGAATAATAACTATCCCTCAACTGTGCTGATTTTTACTCAATATTTATTTATTTATTCATACATAATATTAACAGTGATAACAAACAACAAATGGAAATGCTGCCCAAATAGGCCAAGCCTGTACTAGGGCAAACATCTTAACAGTACGTAACGTACAGTCCACAAACAAAGCATAACCCCACAGTCACAACACCCTTCGGCCCGACAAACATCAATCAACAGCATAAAGAAGAAAGAAAAGAAAAAACACAAAACAAAACTACTTTATGGGACAAAACCCAAGATATCCTGCAAAACTTCCAACTGAATACATGACTACCAACACCAACCAGAGCAGGCACGTTTATATTTAGAGAAGCACAATATAATACAATACTCCCTTTTTGACCCCACTCAGGGGCATAGCGATGTTACAAAGTGTCAATGTGTTAAATTTGAAAGATATGAAAATACATAGGAAAAATCTTCAGATAGTTTATCTTAGTATTATATGATACATTCGAATGTACTAATTTCGGGCACAAAATGAAAGTTCTTAATGATTTGAGCTACTTACCTGATATCCCTTTAAAAAGAGGGAGAACAAAAAACAAGAAATTTCCAACAAACTGTGAAGTTTGTCTGGCTGGGATAATAAATCCAGGGATAGCGCCTCAGGTGAGATAAGATCCGGAACACGGAACTTGAATAATTTACATTAACCCATTCCTGCTCTCCGTGTATAGGTGTTTACACAATTTCATTATATTTTTTTTTTAAATTTAATCAGTTTAGGTAAGTTTCTTTTCAATGGCTTAATGACTTGAATGTTGCTCTTTAGTTAGTCTCCTGGATGAACCAGTGAAATTTCTTTATCTTACTTTTTTGTCTTCTGACAATGCCACCCCTTTCTTGATGGCTGACGCCAAACGATAATGGTGAAATATTATTAACTAGCCGTCCCGCCCGTGGCCCTAACCCAATTAAAAATAATTTTGACTTATTACATGAATAAAATGCAATTTACGACATAAAAACTTTATAAATTTAGCTAATATATTATTGCATTATGTAATAGTTATCGTTGATTCGGATGCGGGGATAAAGTTCGATGGATGGGTCATAAGTTTGAAATCAAAATAATTCCTCTATAAGTGCTTCAATTTTTAAAAATCCAAGAGTTGGCGGTGTAGTAGATAATACATCACATGTGATGTCTGTTTACTTATTATAGTATAGATTGTTGAAAGAATAGACCTAATTTAAACTAAAATTTTCTGTATTATTATGGTAAGATTCCAATACAAATGTGAATGAATACTTTTTTTAATTTTTTTTTGAAATCGTATACATTTGTGTACAGTGGGCGGTAAAAGGTTTTAAGCTTTCAAGTAAGTATTTACATAGGTAAATCGCAGTTATTACACACAATTATTATCCTTGCGACAAGCAACATTGTTATTTTATTACTATTCAAGCACAGAGAAATAAAACAAGACACGCGAATTCTTATCATTCCCTTTGTACTGTGTAATTGCGTATTGTCACACTCACACACTAACTTATTTCCTTCACATATATCACACATTACACCTTTGGACCACATTATGAGATTAAGTCGTGTTGGGGAGAAGAGGACTAGAACGAAAAAATGCATTAAGTAAGACATATTAGTATCATACACGGCTACTCTTGAAATTCGATCCCGATTTTCCGTGTTTGAAATCGTCAGGCTGTCAGGATACTCCATCGCGAACTAGAAAAATTTATACATTATTTTAGTCTAACGGAAATATAATCCGGAACTTTTTATAAAGCAGTCGGACCCAATATACAACTAGGCTACCGAGACAGTCGACATATTATGAATATTTATTTCTAAACACGTTCTGTTCTCACTTGTTACTATACTCTGAAAATGCTGAACACATTGTGCAAGACTGCCCGCTCAAAAACTTTACAGGAAGCCTTCAAACCATTCAACATGCAACTCCGGATGATGGCGCTGGGACTGTACGTACATGAGAAAGGGACAAAACCCTCAGCGCGTGAAGATATTCCGGATGCAACACGTAAAGTAAGTAAGTATACAATGAAATTCATTTTGGCTAAAACTGTGATTCAATTCAACATTATCCACTATGGATATTGTATTAGTTATGAAAAATATGTTTATTGCAATAAGAGACCGTGAACAAATCCGATTGGTACCGAAATTGCCTTGCTGAAAAAAAAGAAAAACAAAACAAACAACAAGAGCTTAAAGTAAATGAACAGGAAGGGCGATAAATCTCTAGGGGTTGATTAATATCAGAGAAGCAGGACGATAGGGGTGGGAAATATGGAAGAAATGAAATATCTTAATAATAATTCTAAATATAAGTACCTACATTATACACACGCTTACAAAAGCAAGATTAGGTACTTTTATTTAGAACAAACAAAACTAAAAACAATAATAATTAATAATAAACACGAAGAAAGAAAAGAATAGATGAAAGAAATTTATTGGCGAGAGGAATAAGTTATTCCGGACGGGCAAGACATTTTGTTAAAAACTTGTTTCACTTTTAGTTTTGATTTGTATTAAAACGTAGGAACAAATTTGAATAATACAAAAACAATAATTATGACTGAGAAAAATAATACTTAAATTTTAATTTTCTTAAAAAACATTTCCATTCGTTTTTTTTAATCACATGAAATTAATAAGAAATGATAAATATTGAAATTATTTTTCGACGTAATTTGTGTAGGTAGTTTTAAAGTAAATTAATCATATTTTACTTAAGTACGAGTAAAAAAAATGTTTTGGTTTATATGACACTAGCAGTAAAACCTGACGGATTTACTGCTATCCGACATACACATAAGTTAAACCGTCCCTTAAATGATAACATATTTTCTTCACCAAGTTGAGAACTGCGATTACAATTTGACATTTCTTCCCGTAGCTACAGTTGTTTGTTGGAACCTCTGATGTTACACATAATTTCATCGATATCATCTTTGCCACGGATACGTGATTGATGGATTGCCATAGAAACCATCGACTTACAGACGAATACTCCAACAGCCGGTTTCATAAAAAATAAAGGAGACTTTAAGTTTCCTTTAAAAAAATAACGCGTTTCATAAAAACAAAATGACACTTTATGTTAAAGTCTCGTTATTGGGACTTTTAAAGTCGACTTTAGTGTAGTTCAATCTTTTACCACCGTAATTCATAGAAAATTTCGTAGCGCTCTCTATGTCACAAATGTTGAAAATTTGTATACGGTGAACACTGTGCACAAAAAGGAATAAAATAGGGTGGAAAATATGGCAATACGGGAAGAATACTGATTTCATTTACTAATTCATAAAACATAATAATAAAAACAACAATAACTACACATTGACGCTTTATTGAGAAACGAAATTGACAGATTAAGAGAAATTCCGCGAAAATATACGTTAAACAACCTATGTTTTCCATAGATTTCCATGCCAACACTACCAACTGCTACCAACTTTCTAATATTTTTTTGACATTTCAAACTTTATTGTACCTATTGAAATTTATTTTTATGAAACGCGTCAACTTAAAGGAGACTTTAAATTTTAAAAGTTCCTTTACCTAAAGTGTACTTTAGTCACTTTTTTGAAACCGGCCGTAAGCATTAAAAACTTTTCCGTAGTAGGTAGTTTTTTTTTTTTTTTTACATAATTTTGATAAATGTACGAAAATGTTCGCGTGGGGTTGGGGTGATTCATAAAGATGTTGAGGAAGACGGAACAACTTTCAATTTAAAAAAGATGAGAAAACTAACTTCAACGTCAATTGTATACGTCATAATTTATTCATCCAAACATGGTTTATTTAAAAAAACTTAAATAAGATTATGTTGATAGGGCATTATTGCATGATGGTAAGCTAGTTCTTTTGTCATTAATAAAATAAAATACAAAACATTACATACATACAGAATTAATGTTTCTGTTAAATAAAACTTAAATGGAAATGACATATGGGTCTTTAAAAAATGCCTCGCCCACAGAGATTTAAGTACCGACGTAGATTCTATGCTATCAGCAGAGCAATAATATGATACCTACCATATTTAAAAATGGAACGCGATATTTTTATATCAAAGTTACCCGTTGATGGTGCGATCCTAGAGACGACGAAATAAATGGCTTGAAACAGGCAAGATCTCGTTATAAAGATAATCGAATACCGAAGAGGTGAAATCTCGGTATAGCTCGGAACCTTCGATATATTTCCGGGAAACTAGGTACCTACCTATACTGAAAAAAACGAACATTAGAAATGTCGAAATTTTACTATGTTTATTCGAACAGTAACTATTTGTCATGTTGTTTTTTTTTTATAAACTAGTTTGACAACATTTCAATTGAAATCGTTCTACCCCCAAACACACGAAATGACATACTAAATTAGTCATCCATCCAATCCAAGTTGCCCTTATGGCCCACTTAGGGACGTCAAAAAACTCAAAAATAGTCATAGCGACCGAATAATTAGCTGCAAATCAACATTTTGATATTTAAATAAAGACCTTAAGTGAATAAACTTAAGAGCTATTTTATCGTATCAATCAATATCTGACGTTGTAATGTTTAAGTCTTCGAAACTCCTAATCATGAGAATTCTCGACATGTTCAACATGTCAAAAATCCCGTGTATACAACAAGTAGATAATCAATAATTAATGAAATATAGAGATAACAGTTGGAAATTATTGATAACTAGAGAGCAACTAAATTTAAAGACTGCGACTGCTGTCATGTATTTGGCGCCAGGATATGAATATAATAATATGCATTTTTGTTAATGTCTCATCTTTATTGCCTTTTGGCTTTGTTGGTGCACAATGTTCTAATTATGTCGAGATTCTTGTGACCATTTTTCAGTACTAGATCTTAACGAATAATATTCGTTAAGATCATGTAACAATAATGACTAACAATTCATTACTGATGTTCCATTTAAAAATCGAACATCAGTAATGAAGAGTTAGTCATTAGTTGTTACATTCGTTAACATAATATTACATTTTTGACATCTCTGACGTTATACTAAAAAAGTCACCAGCTTTCGAGTTCACGCCGAGAACTTTAGTACAGTACACTCTAATAATATTAATGTCTGTAACATGATATGTAGCCGATACGAGCGAATGGCTGAACACAAACGAATGCATTTACGTATCATTACCACTTTTTATTAATATTACACAATATTACTTTATTACGTTTCATAATAAGGAACTTCTCAAATTCGACAAACAAAGGAATGAACGAAGCTATCGGATATCTTAAGGAAAAACTAGGTAATAGAATGAAAGACAATCTCGATACCCATACAAAAAAATGGAAGCCCTATTTTCCAAGGTCATCGCATCACGCGTGAATTGCTTGACCAATTATTCTAATAATTCTTTTTCGTTGTGTTTGCTATTATCAGGAAAAGGTTCATATGAATGAACGAAAAATATGAAAATTGCGCGAAACATTAGAAGATCGATGAAAACTTAAAGAAGGTAACCTCTTTTTAGTGCTTTTAACAATATAATTTATTTCTTATTTCGAAATTAAATTGGGGTTTGACGGAAAATGACATCTGTTGGATAGTTGGTGTGATTGACAGAATGCGGATGGAGAATATATTATGGTTTAAAACAGCATTGGCGGCATATTAGCGGCATTGGTCGAATTACATAAGTTAAAAGGTTAATAATTCATAATTATATAAATTTGAGTTAAAATTCATTGTAAGTACAGGACAGCGTCCGTCGGGAAAGCTAGTATAATATAAAAGGGGAGCTGTTATTAGACATAAGACATACAGCGAAAGAAATAACAACAACATTGGATTAGCTAATTTAGAAAAAAAACAACTAAAAAATCCTGTAAAATGCCAGTGACATTACAGACCACGGTCCTTACAAGGAGAATTTGGTATATCTTCAATGCACACAGTGATCCCATGCTTCGTATAAGACTAAGATAAAGAATAAAAAATTAGGAATTCGGGAACAGATTCAGAGTTGTAGACATCATGGAGCGCTTACCAAAACTGAAACGGAGGGACGATATTTCCGAGGCAAGATCCCACTTTTTGGAACTCCAAAGTCTTAAGATAGATATCCTGGCAGATTACAAGAGGCTTCGGAAGACCTCAGATTAAAAAGGTCCGATGATATAGCCGCTGTGGGGGATCCAACAAGTAATGAAGATGAAAAAAGGTTCCGGATCACCAAGTCTCAAGGGGACGAACTTCCAAGATTTAAAATAAAAACATAAGACGATCAAACAGACTGCTGCAAAGAAAATTAAAGAAAAATTTCGAGGAAAAATCCTGAAATTTGCGCTTACTTCATGACCTTTAGATTCTGAAAAAATTTAAACGGAGGTCTTCAATTATTATTTCAGCTGAATGATTTAATAATATTTTTGATACTGAGAAATCAAACACGAGCCAATAATTTAACTTTGCAGAAGAACGAGGTAAAGTAAACACAGCAGTTTGGAAATTAGCAAAAAATAGCCTATACCAAACGAAGGGCCCAGAAAGGGATTAACTGTGAGAGAAAGAGAGAGGGGTGAATATTGATGGCTTGGGACGAGGGTCGATAAAGGGAAATTATGTACAAAGGTTCTTTGATTATCAAAGCATCGATTTTATCTTATTTATAAAAAAAAAACATGAATATTTTCATAAAATTATTAAGAACCGATTCACAGTTCGCTCCACTGTCCAATGGGTAGAGAAAGCTTAACGCTTGAAAGCTGGTTTTGGACAAAGCACTTAACTTTGCGGCCAGATTTTTAAATTGCATCAAAGATTAATAATTTTACAACACCACAACTGAATTCCACAGTTTCTCAATGAATATTCTAACGTTCAGTGATTTGGGGGTGATTGGTAAACCCTACGGTCCCTATCTGATTTATAGAAAATCCGTCTCCGATGACTAAAAATCGGCAAAAAGAAGAGCGATTCATTCTAGCACATAAAATCACCCAAAAATCTCAGAAATGCCAATAAATATCGATAATGGGCGACGAATATAGCGCCGTTTTCTGTGTACACCAACTTTTCCCCCCAATAAGAGAGCCATTGAACTTCAAAATGGTTGGACGCTCCTCCTCCCGAGGCAAGAAATTTGTCCTACATTAATGAAGATAAACAATTAAAGCTTTCTTATATGCAGGATGGTTGTTTGGAGGGAGTGGTAGCGTTTGAAGCCGTAAATTTCTTACAGTTGACGCATACAGTCTAGGGTGGGCCGATGTAAATTTCTTACAGTTGATGCATACAGTCTAGGGTGGGCCGACGTAAATTTCTTACAGTTGACGCATACAGTCTAGGGTGGGCCGATGTAAATTTCTTACAGTTGACGCATACAGTCTAGGGTGGGCCGATGTAAATTTCTTACAGTTGACGCATACAGTCTAGGGTGGGCCGATGTCTGCCGTAATGTTATCGTTTGTAACGTCTTTGAATAGAGCCTTTAAACATTATGTTTCATTTATTCATTTAATTATTGTATGTTTGTGTACCTATTTATTGCTTTTACTTATCTTATATATTATTTTAGTTATTTTAATTATCATGAAAACAATTGTACTGAATTATTGCAGGTTTGTGCGCCCCATAATATTGTATAATATATTATGTAGTTGTTATTTTTTTATGTATTCTGACATCCATGACTTGTATTTTTATTTTAAATTGAATTTTGATAAATGTGGACCACTTTATGATTGAATTAGTCCGACTATTTTGTATGTTTTTATTATTATTTTGAATTGCTTATGCACAGTTTTGTTAATTAAACATTGATTTTATTATTCTATTGTCATTGTTTCATGTCTTATGATATTTTTACTTTTTTAATTTAATTTTTTTTTTTTTTATTAATAAATCTGTGCTCACTCAAAGTGAACACAAATACACTCCTTGACTCTTTCACAGTAAGCTACTTAAAGCTTGTGTCGTGAAAGAGGAAGATGGTCGGCACCTGGGATCGAACCACGACGTCCGCACCAAACAGTACGAAAGCCGGCGTTGTAACCGCTAGTCTACCAAATACTTATAGGTGTTTTAACTTCTCGTTTTTCTAATTCTTTTATACTTTTGCTTAATTCTTTTATGCTTTACAGATCTCAACTTTGATGTTTTCTGTTGCGTATGTTGTTTTTATTTTTGTATTCGACATTCAATCGATATTGTGTATTAATATATTATCTTAGTATTTTTTGTTAAATTCTGTTAAAGGTAAAGTGTTGCCGTGTACTCACTTATAAAGAAATAAATAAATAAATTAAGATCAGTTGACATTATTCAATCGCGCATAAGCCCGGTTTTGGGTTTGTTTGCTGAAATATTGAAAATTACACACTTTTACAAAAATTTCTTTTTTTTCGATATTTGCAAATAAGTTTCTAAATTCGCTGAGTTGAATTTTGTGATACTTGATCAGATGTTCCTACATACAACTGTTCCTACGGAAATATATGTGAAGTCCTTAACTTAAGTATTTTAACGTAAAATTGTGATTTTTTTACGGGACGATATAACTTATTTATTAAATAATTGATCATTGAAACCAAGTAACAGACACCTGTTGTTGGAGCATTGAGGATTTTATGTGTTTAATATGTAGGTAAGTATACTGTATTGTATGTGTTCTCAGTGTTCTGTTGATGTCTTTTGTAAATAAATAAATAGTACAATCTAAATATTAATGACCTCTTTCTATGGCTCTTCTCTGACAGGTTTTGCTGCTGTGTGAACAAATGAATCAAACTTCTCAAAATGTCGTCAACATCCTAATATTGAAATTAATGAGACATAAACTACGGAATGTAAAAATATGTAGGTAGGTACATAATATAGATCATTAGACGAATCGATTCAGAGAGAAGTAATAACTCATCGGATTAACAGATGAACCATTTCTAAACTCTGTGACATTTTTATAATGTTCAGAGATGGAGTAAAAGTCACGCCTGAATCCCTAGCAGTGCGTGAAGGATGGATTACGGCGATTACATCTTCACAAATGTCTCTCGGTTTTTCGATTAAGTGTTCGAAAACTTCTCGCACAAAAAACAACAAAGAGAAATCGCGATTTTACAAAAAGTAGGATGAGCGAATATGTAACAACTATAATGACTCTAACAATTCACTGTAGACGTTCGATTTTTAAATGGAACAAACCACTACGGGCTTACGACCGTCTTCTACTGTTATTTCGAAGGCTGGCTAGTGTTATCACTTTACGTTAACAACGTTCGCCATTAGGTGTTAATGTTTAAGTCTCCGAAACTCCTAATCATGAGAATTCTCAAACACGTTCAACATGTCAGAATATCCCATGTATACAAGTAGATAAAAGTTGGAAATTAACTTAAAGACTGCGACTGCTGTCATGTATTTTTATTTTGTTTTGGATGCATTTTTTTAAATTCTGATCTAGCGTTAAGCCAGATTTATTGTGAATCTTAAGAAAGACTCGATAAGGTAAATTCTTTAGGAAGTATGTGGTGCCATCGTGTCTCGATCATTACAGTCATACAGAATCACTTATTGAGCTAGCTTGGCCGTAAGATTCGAAAATCCTTCGAGAATCTGGAATATGTAAGCGTTTTCCGGATGGCACAACAAGAAGGCGAGGCAGATCATAATTTTCTACGGTCTTACATACAAGATGGTGCCAAAACCTACGATGAAGCTGCACCATGGGTGGAGGATAGAGTAGAGAGTCTTTAAGAAATTTCTTAGAATTTATAGAGTAGAGTCTTTAAGAAATTTCCTGGAGTCCAAATGCACCATACTGGGAGGAAACATGGATTAAAAAGGACGACAATCAGATAGCCCTTAGATAACATAAAGAGGTTGGCCATTATTATCCGATGCTTTTTCTGAGATAACTTCGGTTGGTTTTGGTTATTTCGTGCTTTCAACGCTTTTTTTCTATGAATCAACTGTCAACACAGTGATATGAAAACTCCAAATTCATTGATTTTCAATATCACTTTCTAAAAGAAGGCTAAGAAGTTTTAAGAACGCGCAATTTGTATATATCTCTATACAATCAGAAGTGCTAAAGAGCCAAGTATTTTCGCAAAAGCAATTTCGCGATATTTCACCCTATACACGATCGCGTTTTCTCAACACAACGAGAATGAATACCTATTGTACA
The DNA here is from genome assembly GCA_963576905.1 of Mystacides longicornis. Taxonomy (NCBI): domain Eukaryota; kingdom Metazoa; phylum Arthropoda; class Insecta; order Trichoptera; family Leptoceridae; genus Mystacides; species Mystacides longicornis. Next base: position 10,277,083 of record OY756427.1, on the reverse strand, counting down.
AATTCTAATCATCTGGAGCGTTTCGTTCTCATATTATCTATCTATATACCTATATCAACAAGTGAAGGAAAAACTTTGTGAGCATTTTTACGAACATTGCGCGGATGGAAGAGTATGAAATTTCGCACACTTATAGTTGTTTATATGGAGAAGGAGTGGTGAATGTTAATATTTTTTTTTTAAAATTAGATTAGGTCAATAAAAAAACATTATTTCAAATACTATAATTTCATGTATTTGATACTCACAGACCCTTCAATGTATTTGACATTGACACAGCACGTATATATTCGTTTGTTTATCTGTGGTCACATTTTGTCTTTAAAATAATAAAGTAATCATCATTTCAAATTTGACGTATCCGTGTCATTGTTTTTGAAAGAAAATTTTGAAATGGCGCTCGCTCAGTCTTTAACAATGGAACCTTAAATAATAAATAAATAAAAAATGCTTTATTGTTCAAATAAAAAAATGCAGTCCTGATACAATCCATTCACGAGAGTCAAAGGGCGGACTTATCCCGCAGGATCTCTTCCAGCCAACCCAAATAACCTTAATAATGTTTAAACTTATAATTAAAATAGGCAATGGTCAAATTTCGAGCCCTGATCGATCACTAGTTTTAATAAACTAAATAATTTTATACAATTTCTAAATAAGAGTTTATTCTTTACAAATTTGAACCACGGCGACCTTACAACGGTCTCCTACTGCTGTTTCGAAGGCTCGCTATCTTAAAAATTGAACACTAATGCTTTATGTAACGTAACATAACGAAAGTAAAAGGTATTCTTCAAGACAAGTTCAAAGCATTCCATGTTTAATTCTTAATGCGACAATGTAAGCTTGATGTCTAGTGTCATTGCGTAGCTTGGATACCGCAGCAAACCAGAAGCCCGCTGAAAAAAAGAAACATGTAATTTAACTTAAATTTTAGTTAACTTAATTAAGTAACTTAACTTCAAAAACTTTTGCAATATTAGTTAGTAATATCGATACTCACTACATGAATCCTGAAACATGAAAAAACACTAAATCAAGTATTTTGCCTTGTAATACACCAGGATGTAAATACTCTTGACGGTGAGATATTTGAACCGATCCGATTAATTGAAGTCCAAAATCGATCTAAAGAAGATAATACTTTGGATTGGAATGGCAACAATTTATGGTGTCTGTGAGGGAAACAGCGCGGGTCCAGCCTCAAATTACCAAAGTTTGTAAGAGAAATTAATAAGGGGGAGAGAGAGGGCAGACCTTGCCGTTATTATAAATCACGCTGGATTTGGCCCACCAAGTTTCGGCACCGAAGACCAATTACTTATTGAATTAGTGGTATAATTAATCGGCGCTACTCCTCTCAAGACTCAAGAGTTTGAAACGGAACGAAGACTATCGGAAATAGGGATAGATGTATCGGTTTTGATTAAAATTTGTTTCTGTTCATTCATGTTTCACTACTCTTAGCCTGGATGGATCCCCATTTACCTTGGCTAAGGTATCACGCGTAAACTCTTGGACATATTTCGCTAAAAAATATTGTGTTTGATATTGTTCTTTTGAAATAAAAAATGAAGAAAACAGCGCAGTGCATTTGAAAATTTAAGAAAACTTAACGTAAGTAACCTTCTTTGCGCTTTTTTGATAAAATAAATTTTTGAATTTCAGTCGGCGTTTAACATAACTTAGATTATGGACATGCCGAGCGGAAGAAGAGCAGGAAACCGAAATTTCGGTGGCCGGGACGCCCGACATATTGGAATCTCCAACTGGCGGAGTGCCGCGCTGGATCGTCAGGCGTGGAGGCAAGCTCTTGAGGAGGTCAAGACCAGACCTGGGTTGTAGAGCCACTGATGTATTTTATTTATTTATTTCTTTATATATACTTTACTGTACATTGGTTGAGTAACACATAAAACTTAACATAACAAAGACATCACAGAATCAACACAGTGCGAGCTTACCACAACGAAGTTGCGGTCTCTAACAACTAACCCCAATATAAAGAAAAAAGAAGAACAAAGCAAAGAATACAAAAAAAAAGAAAATAAACTCAAACAAAAAAAAAGAAAAGGAAAGGGAGGTGGATGGGGTGATCTATGATCGACGAAAGTTGATCTATGATCTATGACCGGGATTGAAAGAATGCGCTGGTTGTTGGACTTCAGAGGCAAACCGTGACTCGCCAGGTATTCAAAAGCTTCCCTAATATAATAGGGGAATGAAGCTGAATATAGGGCTTTGTGAACAAAAGTGAGTAAGTGGAGTTCACGCCTTTTCTGTAGAGTGGGGCATTTTAGGTCATTGCGAAATTCGGAAATGTGGTTAGATCTATTTAGGTTAAAAAAATATCTTTTTTTTTAATTTTTTTTTTTTTTTATTTTCGTATGGCTTGGCGGTTTTTTTTTTTTAAATATATCTAAAAATATCTTATTCCAGCATTTTGGATGCATTTATGTAGACATGTAGGTATGTTTGAGAAAACTCAGTTGTTTGATAGTTGGTGCGATCGTCAGAAGTAGACGACGGTCATAAGCCCGTCGTGGTTCATATTTGAATAAAATTTACCTGTTAAAATGGAACAAGATTTAATGATTGATTGATCAAATAGGTTATAAGTATAAGAAAAAAATAGATGTGGACTGCACAAGCATTTTCCATTTTCCCATGTCGAAATTTTTAACTTCAAACTGTACAGCAAAGGGAATGAGAATTTCCCAATATTATCAGGTAGGTACTCCAGAATCATTGAAATAATACCCCATCTGAATAAAACTGTACCGAGGGGTTGAAAATGAAGACACGAAAGAAGATGATCTCGATGAATTTTAGAGGCTGTAAACGGACGAGAGGTCGACTGTTAAAAAAAGTTTATATATTATTTTCAGAAGGCGTGCGACGAGCGTTGAGATTCCGGGCGAACGTTCAAACGCCGAAAGGTACGGAATAACAACGGCGAGAGCGGGCTCATAATAATACGGAATCCGGTAATGGCTCCCGCAGGATCGCTCGTTTGATTGAAATTTCCCGTTTTATTGGAACGTGACCGGTTTCAGATAACAATCGTGATGGCCTCTTCACCCGGCAAGAGAGTCCCCGTCAACTGAGATTATTTAACGGAAAAACAAAAACAAAAAAAAAACATCAAACACTACTCTACATACCTAAATTATCCCAAAATACTATTTTATGTGTTCATAGTAATAAAACATTTTTTGAAGAATATTTTTTTAAATAATTTTAAGTAAATACAAAAAAAGTTCATTCTTTTAGAAATAGGGTGTACAGAATTACTCTTCTTAATGAAGGGAATATTTCATAGAAAAAAAAATGTAATTTTTTCGCGACTCCGGTTTTTAAAAGCCCACCCGAAAGATTTCGAAAAGTAGGTAGGTACGTAAGTCGCGTAGTTAATGTATGCAAGGGCGAGAAATTATTAACATGCCAAATGCAAGACACTGGATTAAAAATGTGTTACTATTTTCATTGAGATTGTTCTACTGTACCTACTACTTCTTGTCGGTTATTTTTACATTCCATTTGAATCTGGGCTTACACTTTAAATACAAATCCCTATTTTACGTCATTCACACTATGAAAATCCTGTATCGTAGAAGAGAAAGATGGTCGGGAATCGATTCAACGACTTTCAGTAAGAAAATTGGCGACTGAAAGGCTGGGTACTTTTTTAACAGTTCAGATAGAAACTGACGAAAGGTATCAAATGGTGCGACAAAGGCAGAGCCTGCTTTGCTGAAACAAATAAGCCAATTCAACTACAGATTAAAAACACTCAGATAAAAAGTGGACACATTTAGACTTAGAATGCATATTTTAAAACAGATACGCCTGTGTGCTAGGAAAACATAATTAAAAAAAAAACACACTATTGAAGAACTATTGTTATTTGTTACATTTCATATTGTTTTTGTTTTACATATTGTTATTGGTCATAAACATTGCGCAAGTTCGTGCGCAATGGAGAGCTCTTGTTGCCTCCCTATGCTTCTGAGTGCGGTGCAGTATTGATCGATTGATTGATTCTTATTTAATTCCCAAAACTGAAGTGGAAGGAGCGAGTCATGTCAAGGCTTAGAAAGGACTGTAGTTACTGGCACTTATGTAATATTTTAAAAATTAAAAGCTTTCGACCCCGAAAACTTTTCGTTTGTTCATGCGAGCATAACGAAATAAGACGGGTGGCGCGTATATCCGGATGTAGGAGAAGGAGTAATGGATGAATGGTAAGGAAAGAAGAGTATTCCTTTTATTGAAATGACAGTACGAACGGAATGGAGAACTCAAGCTTCTCGCGGAGTCCCCGATAACTCCCCACAAAAGCCCATTTGTCATCCGAAGAAGCAAACGAAAATTGAACTCGCTATTCAAATTAGCTATTTTACTAACTTTTTTCGAGAATTACAATTAATCCAGGAGGAAAATCCTGGGTTTTATATTCGAAATACAAATTATGTAAGGCCGAAAACGAGTTAGAAATATTGGAAGTTTTCAAAAAGCCAATTTCGATACTTAAACCGTAGCGTCGAATACAGTTCTAAACTAATTTACAGCTCAAGCAACAGGAAACAAGAGTGAAAGATGTTCAAGTTCGAATTGCTCAAAAATTTGGAACAAGCGCAACGGGCAAAGCGAGCGATTAAAACTGCCCGAATATAGATTGTTCAATACATGTTTTCCGAATACTATTAAAACTGCTGAATACTATTAAAACTGCTGCTAAAAGGATTTTTTTCCCAACTCATTCTAATATTTTCTAAAATCTCATCTTTAAAAAGTGTAGATGATTCCGGTCACATGAAATATTGTACAAACTACTTATTATTAAGTACCAATGAGGTGTTGACCAAAATCTGCCGAAACTGCGATTAAAAGGATACCCCGTTAATGGACTGATCTTCGCCTAGATAATGAGGGGTTATTGGTTAAAAATGTCGAAATCAACAATTTTGGTAGTAAAAAAGGTTTTTATTAATTATGTAATTTTTTTTTAAATATAAAAATGAATCTGTGCTCACTCAAAGTGAACACGAATACACTCTTTGACTCTTTCACAGTAAGCTATAAAGCTCGTGTCATGAAAGAGGAAGACGGTCAGCACCTGGGATAGACCTCCGATACGAAACAGTACGAAAGCCGGCTTCGTAGCCACTAGACTACCAACCATTTCAATGTTCTCCTGGTAAGCTTATTATGACATTTCCCGCTATAAGTACTGTCTTCAAAGGAACAAAAATCACGTATGTTGGGTTGAAGAAGTGTACGACATTGTATCGTGATGTATGTAAAACGAAAAGGTTGAAAGGAGGAGAAAATTGGATAAAGGAAATTTCTGAATAAACCTTCAAGTCCATATTATGTGTACTTATACTCGAATCACAATAGAGGAAAAAAAATGACACTCGAAAAGAATGAGGGCATTCGGTTCAAAAGCTTTGCCAATCGTCTTTTCTTTGCTTACAATAATAATATACAGTAGAACGGACGTTCAAGATGATAAATAAGAACTCGTTGCTTGAGATGGTCGGTGGTCTTTATTACGAGAAATTGCGTATTTTTTATTTTCTTTTATTTTTCCGTTCCGTTCCGTTCCAACATCATAACTCCTTATCAATTGCTATTCGATCATTATTTTGATTTAAAAATGTTATTTTCAAGACACAATAATGCCCAACCTCTCCCTATATTTTAAATAACCTGTCGTAGTATTTATATATTATCGAAACAGTAAAAATTTGAAACGCTATCATCTTTAAAAAAAAACTAATAATTTGATACGGGTAAATCCGTCAGTGCAAATACAATTTGTAGCTTTTCATTGATATCAAACTTGGCAAGTAGTGTTAAGCATGAAATTCAACTCACCGTTATGGAAGATCAATAACTAAATCACGATGTTTGTCATGAAGTATTTTACCTGCAACAAAAAAAAAACATGAATGTTAAATTAAAAATTTTATATTACAACGTTCAAAGATACCTAATCATTAGGAAACAGGCACATTAACAAAAGATACTGGAATCACTACATATTCAATAATAGATAGAGATGTTTTCTGCATGACCGATCTTAAATAATCGGATCCTCTTAATAATGTACCCTAGCTTGTCCTGAGCCCCACTTTCTCCTCCTTATGTCTCCCGTTCTCCTCGCCTTGGAGGGCTTTCCTTCGGCCATCAATTTAAACTCAAAAGGGTGTTTCTCTTTCAGGCAAGACCTTCAGAAACTTTAGGAAGTTAAAAGAGCCGCGCAATCCGTATTTATTCTTACTGCCTTTTTTCGTCATTGAATGTTATATTCTAATCTATAGGCCAAAAATATTTTATCATAACCTTACACTTTTACTATACAGTATAAACAATAAACTTTTTGATGATATTAGGTATTATATTTTACTCTAATTGACCCGCCAGTAACCTAACCCAAAATTTTGAAATATTGCATGAATAAAATTAAGTTTACGACGTAAAATTTAGCTAATAATTTATTGCATTATGTAATAATTATCGTTGATTCGGATGCGAGAAGTAGTTCGACGGGTCATAGGTTTTGTAATCGCAAACATTCCTTTTCGCAAGGAATTTTCCAAATCGCAAGCTTTTAAAAAAATCAAAGAGATGGCGGTGTAGTAGGAAACAAGTCATATGAAACCTGTTACGTTATTGTTTATATTGTTGCACGAAGAGACTCCGTTAAAACCAAATTTTACCGAATTATTATGGTAAGATTATCCATCCAGCCTTACGTAAGCCTATTTGCCCCTGATGATGATCGAAACGTCGCACTAACGAGCATTTCGACTCGAAAACCGGACAAAAGTGAAAAATACAAAGTACATTAATTGTCACTTAAAAAGTGATTTTTATATACATAAATAACCATTCTATCATAAACTTAACTAAGATAGAGTCTACCCTTCTTGCCGTGGCTCTCCAATCAGTTGGAAACTGCTCCTCGTTCACTAGGCGCTCATGCATCTTCGTTATGCTCTATTTTATTCAACTTGGGTTTGGTCTTTGACATTGTCTAATGTGAAAATGTTAAAAAAATTGTTATGGAATCTGAAGAACAAGGTATGTACCTTATTTTAATCTATAATATATTTAATTATATGACTATTTAACATTATCATGATCTAAAAAGGATATGAAAGAAAACATTCTTGTTTATTGTAAGTTATTTTTACAAATTGGTGTTTTTGTAAATGTTCCGAGTGAGATCGCCTTATTATTTTATTTTTGTAATAAAGCATAGAGATTCACCATATCATATCGTTCAAAACCTTTTCCACATCTTTCCACCAATTAAAAAAAAAGTAATTTTTATAACGCAGGAACTTTTTCAAAAATGTTGTTTTCTTATATGGATCCTTTTTTTATGTTTACAGATTTGACATCAAATCTTATAGATATACATGCTTTAACTTCATACATGCTTTTTTAAAGCAAAATTTATGGCAAAATCCCAATCCCAATTCCATTTTTTGTATGTTGTTTTGTAAGTTCGAATCAAATATATTGTTTCGACATTATGCATTTTGATTGATTTCCAATAATAAAATAGGTATAAATAAATTTAACGTTCTGAACATCAAAAGAAGATGATCGTAAGCCCGTAGTGGTTAAAATTTAAAAAATACCTCTTTAAAATCGAATTGTTTCAATTATTGCACCAAATAATTTTGTCCGGTTATTGAGGTAAAATGCTCGTCAGTGCGTCGGGAGCACAATGATGGCTCTTCTCAGAGCCAACCACTGATCTATAGCATCATTTATAAGTGAGATGCACTGACTCACAAAAAGGCATACTGAGCTCAGAAATGCACGATTACTCGCAATAGTTAAGATTTGTAGCATTTATCTTACCGAAAAATAGAATGTCATGATCAATATTTTAGTACCGGCAATGATATTTAGACGCGACATCGGCCTTGAGAAGCCTACCAAGAGTTCAAATTCGGAACAAAATGGTTCTAAAGTTCACAAACACGTTCCATGGAAAAACTCAGACAATGGATGAGAACACAGGGTGCAGAAAGGCTAACGAACTTCTAACGGTTTGCGTAGAACAGTTTTGCTGGGGTACCTACCCCAAACACGCGTCGGCCAAAGTTTTGCTCATTTAAATCGACCCACCGCTGCTGGTAAATTATTTCGTGATATTTTTATTTAGAGTTTATTCGCGTGAAAATTCGAATTAAAATCGTTCCTTTTTTTTGCTCTCGCTGAAAATGCGAGGCACTGCTAACAAATTAAGTTTCTATAGGGTCGTGTGAAAATGTGTAACGTAAAAATAATCTATACCTACATAATTAAGTAATGTATGCATTTTCACATGTTGAAATATCACGCTTAAACCGCTGACTCTAATTTCGATTTAATAATTGTAGTATTGTTATTTTGATCATTTAATGATACAAATCATTATATGATCAAAGTTTTTGTTAAAAAGTCTGTATTCTTAATTTTAAACTCTGCTCAAACCTGACTATTCGAATCAACAACGTAAAATAAGACGGATATCGTTTAGTAATGAAATAAAGACACAAAATGAATAATTGAAAATTTTCAGAAATCCACAAAACAAGATTTTATCCCTTACTTATTTATGTGTTTAATGATTGGAGCGAAAAAAAAACACCCTTGAGAGCTAAGCTGACGAGCTCGCTTAAAAAAATTACACTCAGCCGTAGTTTTTTGTATACTAAAACAGCATATTTAAGAGTTAAGAGGGATAACTAGTAATGGTTGTTACAAACATAATATTATTGTGTATGTGCGTTAATACAAAAGATATGCGTGTTATATTCTGTATAGGATGTTAGATATGTGTGTTTCGAAGGATATTAGCCTCGCTAAGCTATCTTTGTAATTGTGCAGGAGCAGGAACAATAGAATACTCCAAACATTCAACTGAACGACAGCGTTTTGATAAGCCAACAAGCCAAAATAGCTCACATATACGTATTCTTTGAGCAAATTAACGAACAATCCTTTGAAGTACATATTTTGTCAACGGCTCAACATGATTGCCTTCAAATACCTATAAACCAAATATCATGGTTGCACACAAAATGTGAGCAATGTGTAAACAAAAAATGATATTCTGAAGAATTGTTTGGTGTATTATACACACGAATATCAACTAATGACTCTGACAATCATTAGTACTGTTCGATTTTTAAATGGTATGAACACACCACTACGGGTTTACAACCGTATTCTACTGTTATTTCAAAGGCTGGCTTAGTGTGATCACTTTACGTTAACAACGTTCGCCGTTAGATAGTAGTGTTCAAATCTCCGAAAATCCTAATAATCATGAAACTTTCACAAAATGAGGGAAATTCCCATGCCCAAGCAGGATTTGAACCTGCGCATTAGTTGATATAATGCATTCGTTAAGATCTACCTAGTCCTTAAAAATTGACACAAGCATCTAGACATACTTAGAACGTTGAGTATCATAATCAAACAAAAAATACACGCATACTTTTTTTTTATATAGTGAATCTGTGCTCACTCAAAGTGAACACAAATACACTCCTTGATTCTTTCACAGTAAGCTACTCAATGCTTGTGTCGTGAAGAGAAACGACCTACTATATTTCAGCTTTAAACTGCACTTTCACAGAGTAAGTAGGTACATACTTGGTGGTCAATCATTGCATGTTATTCTTTTGGTGTGTGATGCAACACGGGCTCGCATTCCATTTACACCAAGTAACCTCACTAGTAAGTAGTACACAGCGAGACTTGTACAATCTCCAGAACACACTCGCATCACCCGTTCAATTGGGCTTAATTAAGAATTACGATCAAAATAGCAATCCAGAGTGGTACGTTCACTCTTATCGGCTGTGTGGCAGCTTAGATTGCCGTCTATTCTGAAGACGAGTGCCGAGATTTAAATAAATAAACAATCGCAATAATAGTTTTTATAAACACTTAACATTGAAGAGAAATTCTTTACTGCGAAGATTTACTATAGAGTGCTGGGGGCAAAAGCCCCGCTACCATTTTGATAGCATATAACTTTGTTCAAAGAAAATATAACTAGGTTTGGTTTTCATAAAAAGTTTATTCGGTCTTTACATTTTTTTTTTCGTTATTATTTGAAAATTATATCGGCCAAATGCTGACCGCGATTCGCCATGCAACATTTTTTGACAAAATGCGGATGGAATATAGGTACATGGTTTAAAATAGACGCATCGTTCGGAATCACATTGGTCAAATGATGATTAATTCATCACCATACAAATTCGAATTCAATATTCATAGTTAGGAATACAGGACAACGTCTGTCGGGAAAGCTGGTGAATTTATAAAACACACTATTTTACACATAGAGCTGGCGAAATATAATTCATCTGCGACAGAATTTCAACGAAATTTCAAGTGAAATACACTTGAACACACACAAAAAAACTGACCCAACGTATTATCTATCATATAAAAGAGTGTTAATTAAAAAAACAGTATTACATACCTAATCTATGGTATGACTCTTAAAAATCCATTGATGATTATAATATTTTTTTATTATGTTAACTTTGCATCTGGTTGAGTTCATATCAATAATTATTCCGAATGCAATTTCCTTGATACGGCGCTATTTCCGTTGGGTGACGTATACCTGCAGAATGCATCGTATAGGTACCTGATGAATCTCAATAAGCAACACCTCTTCATTGGTAAGCAAAAATTATTAAAGAGTTACCAGCAGGAGGATGTGATGAATTATCAATAAAGGCACTCCTAGAACGGGAAATGGCAGCAAATTTTTAAGCGTGCAGATATACCAACAAAGGAAAAACATACCTTTTACAAATTAGTATTAAGCATTAAGGAAATCAATTCGTATCTCATTGAAGCGTTTGATGGTTCGACTCGAAAAAAAAGGTACGTAATATTTGTACGCAATATTTCAAATATTTTTGGATTCCTGTGTCCTATTTCAGGACTAGGTCTTAATAAGGTGCGTTTACACCAAGCGAAAATATAGCCAGAGCTGGAAAATTGAGTACCTATACCTATATTTTCTTGATCGTTGATGTGGTCACCAAGGAAATAACGACGAGAGAGAACAAACTGTCATCGGCCATTGATTAGTTGCTGTTTCCATGGGGTCCAATATAACGATTAAAGAAAGTATACTCTACTTGGTTTAAAAACACCCTTACAGAACCGACAATTTGATACTATTCTTAAATTAACAAGTACTAAATTTTCAGAGGTATTTTTTTTTTACAAAAATGTGAGAATCATATGGGCTTAAGAACGTCTTCGCCGGTTGTTTCGCAGGCTGGCTTAATGTAATCACTTTACGTTAACAACTATTGGGATAGTCTAAATTCTGTTGTCCTGAAGGTTTTTAAGAGCCTCTGAAGTAATGGGTGGGGGATTTAACAAAATTAGAGTAGGTACCGAGCAGCATATTCGGAAAACGTAACACCACTACAAAAATTTTTGACAGAAAAGTTTTTAAATAGAAAAAAGGATATAGGTACCTACTTCAATAAGAAAGATTTTCTATGATGCGAAAAATTTGAAGATTTTATCTTAACCAGTGATCGGCCAGTGCTCGAAATTCGACCATAATTAATTTAGATTATTATTAAGTTTGAACATTGTTAAGATTGCTTTGTCAAAAACCGAGCGACAGCTATTTCACAATTTTCTTTCAAAAATAATGAGATGGATGCGTCAAATTTGAAATGTTGACATGTTCAAAGTTTTTTCTATGATTATATTCCACAGATAAACAAAAGATCTGTATAAAATAATTTAAATGAAACAATTGATTTGTTATTCCACAATATTTATTTACCTGACTAGTTTCGCAGGAACAGGTCCTGCATGGTCACAGGTGACTTAGAAACTTTCTTTTAAACACTTAGTGACTTAGAAAGTTTCTAAGTCACCTGTGACCATGCAGGACCTGTTCCTGCGAAACTAGTCAGGTAAATAAATATTGTGGAATAACAAATCAATTGTTTCATTTAAATTATTTTATTTAAATAATTCCACCAAGAATGCACGTTCAATTCGTTAATTTTATTAAAAGATCTGTGTCAAATAATGTCAAATATATCGAAGTGTGTGTGTGAGAGTATGAAATACATATTATCAATATAGTAAGTAGTGTTTTTTTATTGATTTAATGTTTTTTTATGCATAATTTAAAAAAAAATATAAGCATTCGCCACTCCTTCTCTATATAAACTGTAAGTATGCGAAATTTCATACTACTCCGTCCGCGCAATTTTCAGAAAAAGAGTCACAAAGTTTTTCCTATACGTATTAATATATAGATAATAATATTGGAATTTGCCCAATTAAATGAAACATGATTTTTTGAGTTGAATCGGTTAGTAGCCTGGCGGGTACGACGCCTGCTTCCGTACTGGAGGTCGCGGGTTCGATCCCAGGTGGCGACAATTTTCTTTTTCACGACACAGCCGTGAAAGAGTCAAGAATGTAATTATGTTCACTTTGAGCGAGCATGGGTCCTTTTTAAAAAAAATACTCTTTAAGAAAATAATCCAGGTAGTTCAAAATAAACTTTTTTGTGAACGGGTGTTGCTGTTAAAAAAAAACTATTTCGGTTTCATCAAACGAAATGAACCAAAGAATCGAATAAATTACGTGAGTGACGAAAACAAATGATAGAAGAACTCCATAGAGAAGCAAAAAAATATATATAAAGAAAATAAAAGAAAAAGACTAAACAAAGGTTGGAATTTATTTTCATTCGTTCTACATTCGTTCACATCGGTTTGTTGTTTTAGGGAGAGATTGAATATAGGAGTGAGAAATGTTTATTGAAATATTAAAATAAACTTTTTGATGAAAGTTTGCGAACGGTAACAAAAGGAAAATGTTCATTTACTTATTGATACGAATTCGCGAAAGCGGCTTATTTTGTATAAAGATTTTGTACAAACAACAGAAAAACATATTTTCTCCCTGGCTAGATTTCTGCACTCGGTACAAACGGTCCCCGTGGATGCTTGGGTCAACTAGCCAACGAGGGTATGGGATGCCTTGCATGGCTATCCATATCCAACATCTCAATTCTATCCTCCTGCCTTCTATGAGCCCTACCGTGCATCCATACTCACCTAGTCCTAATCATCCTGTAAGGAGTGAATATTTCTGCCCAAAAATCTCCGATCCAAGGTCTCATTCAACCCGTGCCAAAGATTGCGTGACTAATGTGTAGATTGGTAGCTAACGAAGGCTCCCTGAAACCGGTCACCTCAGGGTGACTTATTGCCTTACCCTTGCGGATTTTTTGAGGGGAGGACTTTTTTCCCTAGCTTTGGCTATAAAGGATGCCTCTGGTACCTCTGCAGAGACGATTTCGTGTGGTTGATAAACTCGTTGCTATCACATCAGCAGTCAAAGGAGATATAGGGTCACATGACCAAAAACATATCATTAAGGGTTACGCTCTCCCATTCCCCTGGATGTTTCAGGAACCTAAGTTCTCATTACATCCAGACTTTATAAGCCAAAAAAAGTAGACAAAAAGTGCAAGGTTTCAGAATAAAGTCGGAAGGACTTCATCTGACACGCAAAGAAGAAAAAGATCCTTGCAACAAATTATTCATTTAAGTGAAAATCTTCAGATTGAGTTGACAATTATAATTAAATTAAATTGCGGAAATTATGAGTTTAATTTGAATTTTAACATATTATGTTGCCACCGGGAGATGAGAATCATTTTGTAGTGTAACGAATAGGAGATAATGTATGCGGAACAAATTATACCTACTGTTGAATGAAGCCGAAGGGGTATATTTGGATAGGAAAGAATGAACTTTTTGCCTACCCTCGCCGGGAAGCTGCGTGTTGTGATCTACATAAAATGTAGATGCCAGAAAATAAGATGCTAATAATTGTGAGCAAGCAGACGAGTGATGGCCGCTAACTAGATGTGTGGAGTGAACAGAACTAAACGTGATGGATTGTCTCCAAACATGGACCCACATCTCTCCGTCTAACAAGCGAAAACAAACGTATTTGCACGCATATTAATAAAACACTACACTGAAAGACACGTCATACACAATGCACAGGCGTTAACACGGTTCCACTTTGTCCGTACCGATATATTTAAACTTGAATGCTCCGGCTAGACCTGACCATTGTATAATAACATTCAAGGATCTACGCTAGAATGAAAAGTGTACAAATATAAAAAAAGCATCGAAATAAAAGTAATAATCGAACAATGCTGGTAAACTAATTTTGTGGTAGAAGCGAAGAATTAATTTAATGTTCGATTTTTCAATGTCGGTATCTCTAATGACACACGACCTATATAGATTTTTTACGTAGTTACCATGGGACACAGACTGACCGATATCATTGGCAGCCATTTTTATACACTTGACTTCAGCCCCAGGATGGCTTGGTGTACTTAATCACTTTACTTCAACAACGTTCGCCTTTTAGACGGTCGAATTCAAATCCCTGAAATTCCTCATCATTTTTACGTTAAGAAACAGTATTAAAAAAATCCAAAACAACGACCTTTAAAAAAAAGCTGCTAACCTAGGGTAGCCCAGAACTCATAGTATATTATAACAGCCTTTTCGTGTAAAACATATCTTTGCATAAAAATTCATAATTTTACGATTAAAATGAATTTATCCTTGGTATTATTATAGAAACTTTAAAATGATATCGACTATTGGAGCTTTTTATTACCTGCTTTAGAACTACATATTCAATATTAATCGGTACTTTAAGGGGAACCCACTGAAGTTACGGACCTCAAATTTTACGTGCTTGTGTAGGAGCATAAGACCAACCCGTATACCAAGTTTTATGAAAGAATTTTCGAAGAATTTTTTTTTCTTTTTTAGTCATTTTTCTAGAACAAGTGAAATTTTCTTTGGATACTTTAACGTGGTTCCCCTGAAGTTACAGATCTCAACATTTTACTGACTCATCTACATCGAGGGGCTAACCGTTCTACCAAATTTCAATCAAATCGGATAAGAATTACTATGAGTTATGGGTGCGCACACATTTTTGGCGTACGCGTACGGTAGGGCTGCCATACGTCCCGGTAGACCGGGACATGTCCCGGTTTTGAGGTTTGTTTCCCAGTGTCCCGGTCCAAGAGTTATTTGTCCCGGTCGATTTAAAATTTATGCATAATAAAATGTCATGCATTGAATAATTCTATAATTTCACAAAAGGGAAAAAAGAACTGCTCCAAAAAACGAAAACATCGGAGAAGTATATGATTGGGCAGAGAAGCCACCGAAGTCGGGGAAGGGGGAGAGTAACGGTAAGAGAAGAATAGAATGTAAGGTTCCATTTGGTTTTATTCAATTGAATCGCCCATTAATTTATATTATTTTACATTTGATAAAGACGCAGCCACAAAAAAAAACATCAAATATTTCCAGTCGAACTAAGTGTTCCAAAATGATTCACCATCGATCACGTTTTGCTCTTTGAATACCTATTATCAATCGCTACTTCAACATTTTTTTTAGATATTGTGCATTTTTATAATAGTTTTTTGGTGTTTTTTTAAGGGGGGGGGGGGTGTCCCGGTCGGTAGTTCGACAATAATGGCAGCCCTAGCGTACGGGTACGCGGAAATTTAAAAAAAAAAATGTTTTTGCACCCTCGAAAACGTCGAGAAAATTAATTTCAGCGAAATCTATTTTTTTTTTGAAATCCGATCACAAGACTAATGTATATTATGTATATATAGTAATAAGGAACGACATCCAGCATTAAAGCCATGGAATGTTCAGGAATATGGATAGGTCACATCGTTCCTCTCAAGTACGACAGCCTCAAATAATATATTCTTTGTCTCTCAGATGGTTTTATTTTACAATGTAGTAGTAAGACACTGGATACATCATATCTATTATAAATATGGGGAATGATTACATGTCTCACGAATAATGTCAATTAGATCGCCCTAATAATGAAATGACAGTTGGCGGTGAATATCTTCGGCAACGTGAAAAACTACAGAGAACAAACAGTACCCCTATTCTAAGTTTCCGTAACATTTGCGCTGGCGTAATGTAGCATTTTTTTTTTATGGAAACGTGTATAGCGCCCCTACATTACACTTCCGCAGCCCATACAAAATTCCCGTAAGTTTCTCACTTACGTTAGTGAGTAATATTCGGACTAGGGGTACAGATTACCAGAAGAAGTCATTTTCTTGCAGTCACCAATATTGATGATAAGAAAACGTTTGAGTAATAGGGACTCTCGTGTACCGCCTCTATAGCTCCGTCGCTTATACTGTTAAATATTAAATGATGTTTATTGCGTGCTAACGAGACTCGTTCACGAGGAGATAATCGTTGCAGACATTGTTCAATGCTGACGGGAAGACGGAGGGCGAAGTGGACAAACAATGGCCACTTACCAACGATTCTTCAAACATATCTGCACATCAGTTATTAAGTTGAAATGTCGGGGATATCCCTAGATCTTTTTTTTTTAAATGAATCTGTGCTCACTCAAAGTGAACACAAATACACTCCTTGACTCTTTCACAGTAAGCTACCGAAAGCTTGTGTCGTGAAAGAGGAAGATGGTCGGCACCTGGGATCGAACCACGACGTCCGCAGTGCGAAAGCCGGCGTTGTAACCGCTGGGTCACCAACCACTATATTCAGAATCAACACGATTCATGAAGGAATCATTTTTTTACCTTTCTTTGAGTTATTCTAAGAAACTAAAGTTAAGATGCGACATTAACAAAAATGGATATATTCATACACTGGCGCCAAATATATGACAGCAGTCGCAGTATTTTAATTTGTTTGCTCTCTGGTTCTCAATAATTTCCAACTTTTATCTCTAGGTATATCTCAATTATTATTAAATATCTAGGTACTTGTTGCATATATTATGAGATTTTTCTACATGTTGAACATGTCCAGAATTCTCAATGATTAGGAATTTCGGAGACTTAAACATTACCACCTAATGGCGAACGTTGTTATCACACTAAGCCAGCCTTCGAAATAACAGTAGAAGACGGTCGTAAGCCCGTAGTGGTTTGTTCCATTTAAAAATCGAACATCGGTAATGAATTGGGGTCATTAGTTGTTACATATTCTTTAAGTTTATTGTTAAAACAATATTGTTTATATAGAAAAGTGGAAACAATAATAATTATCATCGTACAAGAACAAAAGTGATTATTTAAGTAATCTTAAACACAGCGCCACTCATCGTTAATATGTTATGCATTCCTAATCACAGGATTGTTTGAAAGAATAGTAAGTGTGAGTGTAGTGGGATTAGTTGGAAGACACCAGCTCTGTGCATCATATTGAATATTGTTGTGAATTCATATTGCAATGATGTAACAATCGACAGGGAAATACAAATTAAATGAATATCAAACTAATGACAAGCTAAAAAAACCTTTGATGTTGATAAATTCTTTTGATACTTGAACAAAATAAAAAAATCACAACAGTGAAAACTTATCATCACCAATAGGTTTGCTATTACCACGGAGAGCAAATATCCCCAACTTACCCTTCTCAAACGTCTATTCAAACCTTAACAAACATCGAAAATGAACCTTGAACAAATAGGATGCATTGGTACAAATTACTATCTTATTAGCATATAGCAGTTAAGATAACGGCTTGCACAATTCCACAACCGACACAAATTGACAGCAATTACGGGCAATTTTTTAGCCTCTTTCTGCCACAGACATCCCACACAACATTTTCTCTAACCTAACTTAATTTAGCTTTGAACCAAAATGCATTAAATTTAAAGCACGAAGGTATGTATTGTAATACAATGCGTAACCGAACCGAAGTAAAATAGGTTAGAACACTCATGGGCTTAAAATAATTTATAGGCTCGTAAAAAATTCATCTTAAGTTATAAAGAACACAATATTAATGCATCGTTTATATTATGTATCTGGATACACCTACATGTATATACGGTAATAAAAATACAATTAACGTTATAATGTAGCGTCCAAAGTGTACATAAAAAAATAATGTATTGTGTTTCACCGAATTGCCGAATATGTTGTGTAAGATAAGTATGAGAAAATCCTCCGCCGAATATGCATATTGGACACTTCTGGGAGCTCCTTTTCCGAAATTCAATCGCAATTTCCATGTCAACCGATCTTGTTTGAAATAGTCAAGCTGTCACAATATTCAATCGTGAATTAGTACATATTTTCGTGTTGTGATTTTTTTCGTATAAGTGTAGGAAAAAAATCAAATGATGTCTGAAAACTCTCAAAATATTGCTATGGATAACGATACAACACGATCATAATATTATTATCTCATGCTTATTTTTAAAGCATGTTTTTCTACGGTGACTGTATCTTACTGTACTATTCATGAATGAAAATAAATAAAATACTTACATACAAATATAGGGAAGTACTTATATAAATAATTACTTATTTATACAATTTTTCGCAAAACAAGACGAATTCAAAATAGACCAATTGTGGAACTGTTTTCCAAAATTAATATTCCTTGTTAAATTACAGATACGAATAGCATAATTGCATAAATATTCAACTCCCATTCAATAAGACCCATGTCTTGTCCGCACCTTCGAAGAGCATATACTAGAGTAGGTATTTTATTATAGATAATTATTAAACTTTTTTTTTCTTTTCCTCTCATAACTTCTGTTTTCCGAGAGTCTGTGAGTAAGTCTCACCTTGCTGCCAGTTGGCACAAATCGTCCTTCATGTGACGTAATGCCTTATTTACATAATAATAGTAATATTGCTTGTTATATATAATAGAACCATACAATAATCCTAGAAACAACGAACATTTCAAAATACCTAAAGATAAAAATATCTTATTACATTATAAAAAACAGCATATTGATTGCGTTTTTAGTTAATAAACATCTTTACTTGAGATGAAAGAGTAAATAAATTAAGTCTGAAGAAAGTTTTATTGCATCAATGTTTTAATAGTTTAAAAATAGATTCTTGACTTGGAAGAGACTGATTGATAAGGTGAGGAATGAGAATATTAGAAAGGAATGTGGAGTGGATGTTAGTGTAGTGACTAGAATGAAAGTAATAAATTAAGTGGTTTGGGCATGTAGAGAGAATGAACGAGGAAAGAATGACAAAAAGGATATATAAATCTGAAAGAATGGGTGCACGCAGACGAGGTCGACCTGACCGAATGACATGGTCCGATCATATCGGTTCAGTCTTAGAGGAGGGCCAAGTCAGGAGCAAAAGAAATAGGAGAGCATGTATGCAGAATGTTATTCGTTTGGAAGAAGAGAAAGAGGTTTGTTTGGATAGGAAAGAATGGAAATCCGTACTCTCTGCCTACCCTCTTCGGGAAACGGCGTGATGGGTAAGAAAAAAAATTAAACGCAATTAAAATTACGACTTACAGTTCGTAAGTCAACTCGATGTTGACTTAGCTATAATTAAACTAAACAAAACCTGGCATATATAAACATATTCGGGTATTTTATTTTATTAGACAGTCATGCTACAAACAAAATTAAATATGGACAATAACACAATAAAGTATATTTTTATTTATTTATTTTTATTTTAACATTAATATACGGACAGTGATTTAGTTACATAAATAGGACAATGCATATACATTACAAAACATACACCAGTAAAGTATATACATTTTTGTACTTATACACCAGTGAAGTATATATAATATTAAGGTACTCGGCTCAGATACTGGGAAAGGGAAACGGGGAAAGAGGATAGGGTAAAGGTAAATGCACCGTTTCTGCTTGTTCCAAGAAAGAGTAGGAGCAAGTCGGTTTGCTCGTATATGCGCAAACATAACGATGCGAGAAAAAGTAGGCACATTTGTAAGCTCAGCTGGGGTTAAGGGATGTAGGCCAAGGGTGTGGGACAGAAATTAAGAGGAAGTTATTTGTGTATCCTAAGGTAAATCCTTACGATAAACATGAACAGTAGGTTATTCACTAAAAAGTTCAAGCTTTGCAAGAAAACATGAGTTTTTGGCACTTTTACTAAATGATTACTCCGTGTGTCCTTAACATACGAAACTAAAATAACGTTTTATAGTAGAAAAAACTTTAATCAAATAGTTTATCAAGGCAGGCAATTTCTTTAAATTTAAACTGCAAGATCTACTTATCTAGTCTTTTGTAAATCCGAATATATTAAGCCATGTTGGAGCTAGGCTTTTTCGTCCATTTTCGTGAATAACCTTGCTGAAGGATTAATGGCGCAACAACATCGCACCGGTTACTTGTAGAATTTTCACGAAGATTGTGGCACAAAACTATTATTCGACATACCGCTACGATTATAGAATGTAGCGATATTAAAATGATTTGTATCGGCTATTTGGTCCGACAGTACAATGTCATCGGCCGGCGAGTACAACGACCGCCTGCACAGTCCAACGGCTGAAAATACACAACACACACAGAGCGCCGCGATGCACCCGACACAATACACTATGATTCATCAGTTGATGACTATAATAGATAGCCTAGCCTATAGATAGAAGACCATGAGCAATATTATCTTTACAAAACAAAGCATTGTGATCTAGCAGGAAAACTTGTAGGACGACAGGCGTAGAAAATGATTATTGATTGTTCGATATTGCTACAAATCAGTCTCGCCTAGCTGCCAGCTTTTGAACTATAGACGAAAATTTCCTAATTCCTACAATCGTATGCACATATAAGAAAAGAATGAATAAGTCCAGACTTCCCAATATTGCATTGTAAATTTTTGTTACGGGGGAAATCAAAGGAGCATTTACCAACTCCTTTTTTTTGCATTTTTCCTTCGCTCAGTCACGTTCCGATAAAATACAGGTTAAGTGAGAATGATATTTTTCTACATATTAAATTGATTAGGTAGCTGATGTGCGTGTGTCTCGCTACAGCTCCAGAACGGCTGGAACGATTTCGCTATATTTGTTTTAGAAATATTCGTACAAAAGCTTAGGGTATTTTTACGATGAGAAAATATAGAAAAACAACAATTTTGCTTTCCCAGAGAAATGGTTTCTGTCTTTCAGATGTGTTATGCAAAAAGGATTAACTATTGTATTTTAAGTTTTGAAAGACTGATAATTTAGTAAATATATAAATAGGATTTGGGAGATAAGATGTTTACCGAGCTATATTGTTTAAAATGTATATTACAGCTTCTCACGCTCAAATATAGTATATACATATTATTTAATCATGTAGCACTGCGAGATCGGAGATCATACTATGCTATTGCAAGTCAAACTGCTCCTTGGTTATTTCATAATCCAAGCCATACTCTAAAATTTGACAGACCGACTTTCTTTTGTTTTTTTAGAATAGGTACTCCTATTCTAAATTGTATTAAAATTGTTTTTAATTAATTATTATTTCACAATAAAGTTTTATTTATTTATTTATTATTTACTCCTCGACTAAATGGTCTGAAAGCGAAGTAAAACCTATTATCCCTAAGTAATCAAATTACACGCTACCGAGTTAAAGACTGAAAATGACGAGCCACGTCTCGCATAAACACAGAATATCGCAGCATTTTATTTTTACATCAAGTAAATTGACATAACAAAGTCTGACACAATAGCAACATGGTGAATCATCGATTTAACGAGTGCGTAGTACACTCTCGCGCAAATTAGTACGGACGTTTGAGTATTTTTAAAATATGTATGATGGTTTGCAGATCGCCTTATGCACTCGTTTTACAATGTAACGGGAAATGTTGCCGTTTTAAATCATAGAAATGTATATTACTCGTAGTATATGGAATATACATGAATCTTGTGATCGGATTTCAAAAAAAAATAGATTTCGCTGAAATTAATTTTCTCGACGTTTTCGAGGGTGTAGATTCCAAAAATGCATTTTTTTTTTTAATTTCCCCGTACGCGTACACCAAAAATGTGTGCGCACTCATAACTCATAGTAATTCTTATCCGAATTTATTGAAATTTGGTACAAAGGTTAGCCCCTCGATGTAGATGAGTCAGTAAAATGTTGAGATCTGTAACTTCAGGGGAACCCCGTTAAAGTATCCAAAGAAAATTTCACTTGTTATAGAAAAAGGGCTAAAAATGAAAAAAAAAAATTTTTCTTCGATTTTCATAAAATTTGGTATACGGGTTGGTCTTATGCTCCTACATAAGCACGTAAAATTTGAGGTCTGTAACTTCAGTGGGTCCCCCTTAAAGTACCGATTAATATTGAATATGTAGTTCTAAAGCAGATAATAATATTGTCTTCTGGCTGTTATAATATACTATGAGTTCTGGGCTACCCTAGGTTAGCAGCTTTTTTTTTGTTGTGTGACAATGCCATCCAGGTGTTGAAAATATTGGATTGTCTTTGATAGGTGAAAATAATTAACAGTGATTACACACGAAAATATGCCCTTATCAATTGGTATTAAGGTGTACTTTTTTCCTGTGTGCTAAAGATTGCAACGTTCAGGTCTTCACATGAGATAATCTGGGGTATGACACAAGATTGTCCGTACGGTGACAGAAGTTTGACATGTGACAGTTGTGATGGTTTGAATATGTTGCCAGAACAAAATGTGTAGGTACACAACAGCTGGGATAAGAGATAAGTATGTTATTATTTGTAAATAATGCAAATGGTCTTTACTTACATATTTAAAACGATCTTGTTCATAAAATTAATAAAATTAACATTCTTATAGGACTTGTGTAGTGAAGAGTTCGATGCTTACCTGAAAAAAAGAATAAAAAAATACAGGTTAAAAAATTGAAATAAAATAATTTATTACAAACTAGCTTTCCCGACAGACGTTGTCCTGTAGTCTTTACTATGAATATTGATTTCGAATATATAATTTTTACGAAAATATGTTTGAATGTTAAGAAAATATTTCTGAAAGCTCGAAAGAAATTCTCTCAAAAATCTTCTTTGAAAATCATTGGTTGTCAAGTAGGTAAATAAAAATTGCGAGTTTATGGATTTTTTCACAGATGGCGTTGTTGTCAGTAAATCCGTTCTATATTAACGTTAATATTATATTTTATATTATTTACTATCCATTTTTCGAATTTTTAATCATTATTCTGTTATTCGGAGCGGATGAGAATCCAATAAATAAAAATGACATTCTTTTATCCAACTACTAGCTGACCCGTCGAACTTTGTATCGAAATAAATAATATGGGTTTTATGGTTTTATGCAACAGAGCTCAAATTCGTTTTTTTAGTTATTTAATAGGAATGATTATTTACTGGCATTAGCAAAACCTGCATACCACGCTGCATTCATTGGGTCTGAGTTTATTTTTTCATCAAAAACTTTTAACCTATGTTAATATGGTGTGGGAGGAAGTCATCATTGCGCAAGATCGAGTGCAATGGAGAGTTCTTATTGCTTCATCTTGCTCCTGAATGCAGTTCAAAGGGTGTTTTAATTTTGATTGATTTGATGTTAATATGTAAAAAAAGATTTAGGTTTGTCATTATATTCGATATTTTAATAGTTATTTTGCTCAGTTAAAATAATATTGATTGATTGATCAAATTACGATAAGGAATATCTCCGTACCGATTCAAAATACGCATTGAGGTGTTTTTTTACCCATCACGCTGATTCCCGAAGAGGGTAGGCAGAGTGTATGGACTTCCATTCTTTCCAATCCAAACTCATTCGCTTCCTCCAAACGCATAACATTCCGCATACATGCTCATAAATTTCATTTGCTTCTGACTTGGCCCTCCTGTAAGACGGCAACGATATGGTCGGTCTATGTCATTCGAGGTCAGCCTCGTCTGCGTGCACCCATTCTTTCAGATTCATATATCCCTTTCGTCATTCTCTCTTCGTTCATTTTCTTTACATGCCCGAACCTCCTTTCTTTATTCACTTTCATTCTAGTCACTACACTAACATCCACTCCACATTCCTTTCTAATATTATCATTCTTCATCTTATCAATCATTTCCGCATATCCTACGCAGTGATCTCATTTCCACAGCATTTATTCCAACTTCCAAATTGTTCGTCCATGTCCAAGTTTCACTCCCATAAATCAGGGATAGTTTCAATCAGGATTGCATTGTGCATCAACTGGGTTTAAAGAGAGACCTTCTTAGAGGTCTTAGTGCACCGCCAACCCTTCTCCCAGCCAATTTCCTTCTTTTGAACATGTTTTAGTTTGTTTTTTTTTTTTTCAATTAAGTTTATAATCAGTATTCGTTGTCAATCATGTAAAAAATTCACTCTAATGGTGGTTTTATAAATCTCTGTAAACAAACAAAAAAATATTCTACTTGTTCTTCATTATACCTAATAATGTATTCACCTAAACTCCTTATAAAATGAACTTCAATTAAGTATAACTCCTTAATAGCAATGTTATGTAAATGATTTTGTTTGCTGGCGGTTTTAAAAATCTCTGTAAATAAAGAAAATTTTCGAAACTCCTTACGCTTCATTACAATAATGTAGGTATTTCTTGTATTAAAACTAACCGAAACCTCTTATAAAAATTAACTGCAATGAATATAATATGGCCTATCCAATCAATCTTTTTCATACGATATATTTTACATTCGCCTTCTATCAATCGCAACAACAATCAATCCACTGACAGTTCTTTCAAATGTTAATTAATTAAAATTCAAAAGTAGACCAAATTATTTTGCAAAAAGTACTAAAAAGGTTACCTACTTTCTGTGTTTTCAATAATTTTCTAATTTTCCATGCACTTTTTTTTCTATTTCAACCTTCTCCGGATAAAAGCCTACACAACAAAAAAAGAATTAGCGAAATCGATCCAGCCGTTTAGGCGTGATGCGATGACATCGGGAAATAGCTCTCCATTGTTATAGTTTTCTTTAATTTTCTAATTGTCCATGCACTTTTCTTATTTTTTTCTTCTAAATCAATCTTTTTCTGATAAGAGCCTAGACGACAAAAAAATAATTAGTGAAATCGGTATAGCCGTTTAGGCGCGATGCGTTGACATCGGGAAATAGCTCTCCATTTTTATAGTTTTCTTAAATTATCTAATTTTCCATGTATTTTTCTTAATTTTTTTCTTCTAAAAGGACACTCTCCTGATAAAAGCCTACACGACAAAAAAGAATTAGCGGAATCGGTCCAGCCGTTAAGGCGCCATCCGATGACCACGCGAAATAGCTCTTCATTTTTATATATAAGATTTCGTGGAATTTTAAATGGACCGCAAAGAAATCTCTAAAAATCTTTGTAGGCTCTTTTTTCGATACTTTTAGTATGCATATATAACGTTCTTTCATGCGATACGTCAATTGACGATCATCGCAGCAAATGGTTGTCCGCATTTTTAAGAATTATCAAACTATAGGTATTCGTGTATACCTCTCGAGCTAACCTCTTGTTAGTTTCCTCACCTAAAATTTAATCAGTGAAATTAGGCAAATAATTATTGCCATACTGAAGTGATAAAGTTTTTAAAAAAATATTTTCTTGATCATATCATATTGTTTTAATACGCAATTATCGAATATTGTGTACCTATCTTGATATAGGTACCTATGTTTGTTTCAAAACTTAATGGTTGCTCACCTACGTAAATAAAATTGCGCTGTCAAGAAATTTATCACAGAAAGGAATAACCGTTCCATACAAAATGTATGGGTATTTTATTTTCTTAATATTTTTATTCCTTATCAATTTTTCATTTTTTTAATAGTTAGTAGCCTATTCGGGACGGAGACGAATACAACAAATCAAAAACCATGAAAATCGGTCCAGCCGAAGTGGCCCGTTAATATGTGCACTGCGCCCCCGTAAAGCAATACAAAATTAATTCGATTGAGTTAAGCTTATAAAATAATAACATTAAAATATTTCTGAAACATCCATAATATGTCGCCAGACGTCGCCAAAATTGATCGGGGGGAGCAAAGAAAATATTAAGGCGATATTTTTGTATGATAGTAAGAAATAGTGATCCTGTTAAAAATAAAAAAATAAAAAGATATAATTACCTACTACTTAAAAATTAGAAATACATTAAAATTAATATGACATTATAAATCCATTTTTCTAGAAGTCTGGATTACATTGGAAGCAGAAGAAGAAGGTTGTGGCATTGGATCACTTATAAAAGCATATTATATTCATTTTTAGTTTATGTTTTTTCGTTTCCGCGTTTTTCTACTTCTATCAAAACTCACTTTGGCTTCTATCAAAATACTACAACCGAAACCGAAAAGCACCATGGACCTAAAAGGCGCTAGAATATTTTGTCGCTAAATGAAAATGAGATGTCGTTTTCCTTGTCCAAAAGTCGCTAGATCTGGCGACAAAGTCGCCAAGTTGGCAACACTGCCGATAATATTGTTGACTTTTTATGATAACGTTCGAATCGGAGGAGTAAGTGGGATGGGCTACTGTAAGAGCGTATGCGAGAATGAGAGGGAACTACCCGCGATGTCGTCGGCGCGTCCCAGGTAACCTTTCCATACAAACTTAAATGTTGTATTTTACAACACTTCTTAACCATTTTTTTAACTTTTTATTAGTTATTCTGTTATCCGGAGTGGAGAAGAATCCAATAAATCAAACATCAGAAGAATCTGTTGAGCCAATCTCGAGTTATAAGTGTTCGCACTAACCCCACTTTCATTTATATAGTAGATATACCAGCAACTTTAAATTACTTAAAGAATGTTTTGATTAAGTATGAAAGTAAAACATCACAATGATAAATTGTTGTTCCTACTTTTGAATTTTGTCCATGGTTTGGTGAAAAGATTTAGAACATTAAAACGTTTTAAATTTGATCAGTATCAGATGCCAGATACAAAAGTTTGTCCATTTAATATGGCTACTGTAGAAGCAAGTAGGTATAATACTTAAGTACAAAATAACTCAGGTATGGGTGTCGTAATACTCCTCGCGTGTTCCCGCGCAAAAGTTCCCTAACACCGGAAGTCTATCTGTGGCTTACTAACGACCGGAAATGCTACCCCCTCTGCCTGAAACGAACGAAAGGAAACCGATAAATTACTTTTATGAAAGAGAAATTAGTGACGTGTTCGTATAGATGGGTCGTGTATAGACCTACACGAGTTTTCACACTAACAAAAGTCATGTTAGCCTCCACTCGATAAAGGGAAACCAGGGCATATTATACAATTTGTTATTCCGACACTTGATCAAACGAAGTGTGAGGATAAAAAGACGAAAATTTATTGATGAAATTGAGAAAACTTTTGTGAAAATAACTCCTTCTTCGTTTAAAAGGGCACTTGTCTGGTTGTCTAAACCGCAATATCCTCTTAAATGTGAGATCATTGAATGATATACTATCAATTTTACAACGGTGAACTGGCCGGCCGCGTTCTAGTATCATCTTCTTCAAATGCACCTCGTATGGCTATGGAAGATCAGTGTAACTGCTTCTCTTACCTGTCCTCCATATGACCTATTTGCTGACAGGAGGCTGAAAGGGCCCTTTTACACCTTTTCAGCCTCGCCAATTGATTTTGATTCTGTTCTGTTTTGCTTTTAACTCATTGCTTTGCTTTATCTTTATTTTATTTGTTTTGTGTCTGTTTTGCTTCCTTTTTTGTATTTTTTATCATTTTTATGTCAAATATTTGAAAAAAAGGTACAAACTTTGACGACTCCAAGTGCTCTAAAGAAGCCTAAGGACGAGAGAGTTGATAAATAAATAAATACTCATAATCGAAAGGTTCTAGGTTCATTTCTTGTCGGGTCAAAAATTTGCTGTGTGTTTATCTATGATTTGAAATTAACCATGAAATATGCATTACATTATTAATATGACAAAGCCTATGAATTTTTAATAAAGTTTTCGTCACAACCTTAACAATAATTAAAATGTCGGCGTCGGAGTATTAATTATTAAAATCTTGCCATCTGTTATATGTATTTGACCCCACTTAGGTGCATAGGAAGGGAAAAACAAAATGCGTCAGGTAAAACTTGAGGCAATCATTTGAAGTTTTAGTAATCGTTTACCGTTAATTTCAAATCAGACCATCTCGGGATACGAATTTCAAGTGAAAAACACTTGTTGAACACCAAATTGCCGACCCGAAAAAAATCGAACCTGATATATTTTGATAATTAGTATTGCGCCTTACACAATCAGACTACCGTGTTCGGAAGGTATATGTAAGTGTTTTATTAATCAGGTGGGTTTCTGTCTGAGATTTGACGATTTAACACTGGCGAAAAATTCTACGACTTATTTTTAATATAAACAATACTCAGTGAAAATTGTTTTGTAAAAAAGACTAATTTTGATTTATAAAACATTAAATTTTGTTTGAAAAAAAATGACCCGTTTTAATTATAAACTTTTTATAATAATTCATAATTATTATTTTTTGAAAAGGCCGTTTATTTTATTAGACTACATCTATAATTCCTAGAGTTTTTCATTATAATTATTTCAAATTAATTACATTGCCTCCTAGCTCTTTCTTCTTAATAATAACGTTGCTATATAGTCTTTTAAATTTATTTTTAATAATGATACGTACCCTTTAAACGAGAGGGCTGAGCGTCCAACCCTCTTCCCCCTCCGTTAGTGAAAAGAGTTACGCAGTCCTGTCTTATAGTTTTAAGTTAAACAATAAGTTACTTCTGAGGGGAGAATCTCTGAGAAACTTCAAACAATTGTAATAAAGCGTTGAATATATTTGACCAAGTTCTTCTTGGTGTATTTTATATTTATTTTCAAAAACTAGCAGTTTAGTTTATGGTAACTTATAGTTTGGTTGGTACCATTGACTGTATTTGTCTTAAATTTTCCACCACATTGTGATAGGCTTATATGACGAATGAATGTTTTTTTTTTTATTTAAACAAACAAGGGCTAGTCTATTATATAAAAATGGAGAGCTATTTTCCGTAGTCATCACGCCTAAACGACTGGACCGATTTCGCTAATTCTTTTTTTGTCGTCTCGTATTTTATCAGAAGGTTCTTATGAAAGAAAAATTTAATAAAGTTGCGTGGAAAATTAGAAAATCAAAGAAAACTCTATGTAACTAACATTTTGACAGGGAATGTTAGTTGTAAGGCTTACGGCAAACATGGTTTAAAGCAATCACATTTGTCAAAAATCATTATACAAATTTGAAATCAATAATAATTTAGAATTAAAACCACAGGACAAAGTCTGTCGGGAAAGCTAGTATACTATAAAACATGTACGTTGGAATTTCAGGAAGTTTGGAAATATTCATTCTTTAGTCACCCGTAAATATCATATTTTTTTTGTGAATTTGGTTCCTATTTTTAATGGTTTAAAACGAATGATATCCATCACAGCATGTGACGACCTTCTGCCTATTATTGATATAAGAAACAATTCGAATCTCCAAACAATCATCAACGTAGGTATATGATATGTCAAAAATCTAAAACCACAGACAAACCAATTTACTGTACGTAATAGGGCTAGTAAAAAGCTAGTAGACTTCGCCCAGGAGTTTCTATTTCCTTTTTCATTATCCAAAACTCGAACGGCAGACCGATAGAAAGCTTAGTACACATTTTATCTTTGGTCAAAGATGGATTACAACTGAAGCATTCCTTAGAAGTGCATAGAAATCCATGTCTGAAGTTTGCTAGTAACAAAACAAAAAAAAATCACAGACAATGCTTACAAAATCATTTTTTTAAATTTAGATTAAACCATTTCATTGTTACGCAAATTTGCAGGACGAATGTTAATTAAATAATAATAAAAAAAAAACACCCGCTTGATGGGGTGGTATCTACCAAGCAACACGTGCTGTGGGGTAGACGATCTTTCGTTCTGAAATTAGTTTTTCTGGTCTAGACTAATAAATAGTAGTTAATTAATGTCCAGATAGGATACAATCGGGATGAGAGTGTTGTCCTTTTAATTTTTTATGTATTTTTATTTCAAAGGTTTATTTGCTAGGTAATTTTAATCTCTACTGCATTGGTTTATTTATTGGATAAAGTATCTTTCGTCTTAACATACATGATATTATTTTTATTGCATGCATAAGTTTATCGGTTACGTCTTTTCTGTCTTTACATATTTTTGATTCAAAGGTTTATTTGTTAGTTATTATTAGTATTTACTGCATTGGTTTATTCATCAGATAAGTGTCCCTTCTCTTATTTAGCTGCATAAGTTTATCGCTTCGAAATTCTATGTCTTTAGATATTTTTTATTCAAAGGTTTATTTGTTAGTTGTTTTTAGTATTTACTCCATTGGTTTATTCATCAGATAAGTGTCCCTTGTCTTATTTAGCTGCATAAGTTTATCGCTTAGGACTTCTCTGTCTACATATTTTTACCACATATGTTTATTTATATGATAGGTCTCTTTCTTTCGATAACTAGTTTGGTTTTTTTTATTTAGTCTTTAGGTATGAGGTATCGATAGGTCTTTGAGCGTTTCTACTGCAAGAAATTTTATTTAAAGGTCTTTTTAAGATGTGCATAGATTTATTAGATTTTTTTTCGTCTTAAGACACGTAATTTCCTGGTTTATTCGTGTGGGATTTTTTTTTATTTTTTAAGTTTAAAAAATAAAAAAATATTATTATTGTTTATTTTTTTTTTAGTTTTTTTTTATAAAAGTGAACTAAATTGACACATATCACAACCAGCAAAAGAAAATATGTGTTAAAAAATATGAAATGATCGGCTCTGGGATTCGGACGTACAACCCTAAGCACGCCAATATATTTCATATGTTCACCTTTCATTCAACATATCTCAAATTTCACCACATATAAAATTATTTTAAGAATATTTTACTTAAAAGAGTGATTCCCAAACTACCGTTTCGTGATTGTTAACATTGAACAAATAATATAATTAAAATGTTACCATACAATGCAATAGGTATAAACAAAGTCATTAAAATAAACTAATTTTAAAAAGTTGTAGTAAACATAAATTATTGAAGGAACAAAATATTTTTTTATTACATCTACGTTTTTACGATATTCAAAAGTATTCAACACCTTCATACGTATATTAACGAAAAAAAACCATATACATATTTTATGTTTTGATAGTTGAAATAGTTCCGGAGAAAAGGTAACTTATCTAAATATCACGCTGTTTTATGATAGGTAGCGTAAAGCGTGATAATAAGCAGAGCCGTGTTGGTGACCGTTACAAAATATTTGTTTCCACCGAGGGGTAGACAGAGAGAACGGGCGTCAACTCTTGCCTACGACATGCCATTTTCTCATACCTACAGCATTTCTCATGCTTTTTTATTTCCAAAATCTTACCATAATAATTCAGTAAAATTTGGTTTAAATGGAGTATATTCTTTCAACAATATGTATCTACATAATAATTCAGAAATGTTTTTTTATTTGCCTTTGACAATACTTTACCGTATATGTGAACATCACGCTCAAAATACAAATGCTACGTCAGATATGAATCTGCGCAGAGCGGTGAAATTTGCTCGAGAACGTTCTAAGATACAATTGGCAACGTTAACTTTAATATATTAAGAGCTATTTAAAAAACTTTATTTTTTTAGGATCTTCATACAAATTTTTCAAAAAAGACAGAAGCCATCTTTTGGAAACAAAATTACTCATGTAAACGTTGAATAGAATCTTGGTATTACGGTATGAAAATGTTATAAAATAATTGGAGATTGATTCGTTATACATATAAAAGTTATTCAAATCTTATTATTCTCAATAAATAAAGATTTAATGAAAAATTTTGGAAAAAAAATCCTCCATTTTGTAATTTGACACATTTTAAAAAATTTATGGCCACATTTTGTGTAAAACCGTCGTAGCCATTAGATGAGTAATAATTATGTAGCTACCTTTAAAAATCATATTCAAATGCAGATAGGTATAAAATAATTTAGCAATAATTGTTGAATCATTTTATATTCAATATATTTTATATTTAATAAAGTTTCTTAAAATCATTGTTGAAAAAGATTTGCAAGTAAAATAATAAACATTGAAATTGGTATGAACATTCCATAAACAAACTTGCCGGTAAAACAGTGACCGATAAATTAGATCATTAGGTACAGTGAACTTGACAGAATCGTTGGGAGAAAAGAAATAATATCGACAATAATTGAGAATCTTTAAATGGCATTCAGGAATACTGGATTATAAATCAGTGTAGTAAAACGTTTGTTTTATCCACAAAATAGTTTAGAAATATAATAGTAAATAAACTCAAAACTATGTTAGCTTATTTATCATATATTATATTATGCAAAAACAGTAATATACAAGGTTCATTTAAAAAAGACTGATGGTATTGTTGCCGTGAAAATTTGTTTAAAAAAACAATATGCATAGAGTTTCATCGTGTCAAAAGAAGTATTCTTGAAGAAAGCAATCAATGAGAGGTATGACTTTCTTAAAACTGTCCAACGTTTGTGACAAATCATTCATCCTAGAACAAACACAAAAGATATAGGTACCTATAATGACGGATAATATCATTTCATGAATTTTTTGGGCTAGGTACACATTAATATGTAATCTAAAGTCATCTACATAATATTTTAGTCTGTTTATATTTTTGTAATGCAAAATGCCGGAGAGCGTTCTTAAATACACTTTGATGTATTTAAGTTAATATTTGTATCGAATTTTGTCACAGACAATGGTGGTAAATATTATATTGAATCTAAATCGTTATGTAGATAAACGCAAAGTACGGTAACTTATTTATCATATGTTATATTCTTTAAACAAAATACAAGAAAGATCATACCTATTGTTGTGGTAAAAAATCTTAATGATGTAGGACGATCATCGTGTTGAATGAAATATATCCTTGAAAGACAGCAAAATGCAGTGATCAGTATGTTTGGAGACATTTTCTTGACGGAACCTCCAAGGTTCCTTCAATCCAAAAGAAAACCAAAAAGACTATGGTCATCCCATCCTAGAATAAAAACAATAAATTATGGTAGATAGTTATTACATGGCCACCATTATAAAATATGAAAACTTGAATCTATACCTGTAGATATATCTCCATTCTCAAAGTATGCTCATAGCCTCATGTTGATTTTTTACACCCAACGTAAAATTTATTCCAGGACAAGAACCATTTATCACATCCATTGGGTTGTATAATATGTAAGTAATATAATTTTTGGTTGATGCTGGAAGACAAGGATTTCTATTAAAAAAAGTGTTTATTCTACATAATTTAGTAAATATTACGTAGGTAGATACATAGGGTAATCTAAATAAATAAATATTACCAGGTACTTACTTAGAAATATATTAACAGCAGCTATCAATTAAAAAAATATTCGAATTTTGAAAATGTTTTGTTGTTTGTCAAAATATCGATGACAGCCAGTACGCCATAGATATCATTACGCCAGTACCATAGATTACCCATAAATTATTTGCGGTATTTTTTTTTGAATGAAAATTAAATCATGATATTTTTATTGAATGTTTTTTTTAATTTTCAGGTTTAGGATGTGTGAATTATAAACATTTTATATGAATTCATTTTATTGATACTTTTCTCCTTTTTAATAAATTCCGATAATAATTTAACACTAACTAAGAATATTTTTTTAGTGTGTTTTGGTTCTATGGTTCATTTGATACGTCATAAAAAATCTATGGATATGTCTAATTTTGTTTCAAACTATAAAAAAATGTAAACATTGAATTTAGATATAAAATCAATTTTTGGGGTTAATAAAACAGGTAAGCAAAGTTAATGAGTAAATATTATTTCAAATAATCGCGTAATTACAATGCAGCTAGCCAATTACATTCATTTATTTTCTGTTACTATATTTTTTTTACAGGATAGATTACAAGATATTTACAACAATATCAAGAATGAATTTCTAAAATGTACAAGTATGCATTTTATTACTGGAATAAGCAAAGCGGTAAGTCCCGTATTATTATTTGATAATTGTACATCATTTCATAATATGTTTGTGTATATAAATTCCATAATGTTTTGTTACAGATTAATTTTACGGCTTTTGTGCGTTTGACTTCTGGTGCCGACCATTTTCAACTTTTACAACACAAGCATCGTTTTGTGTGAAAGATGTCAAAGGTGTAAATTTGTTCACTTTGGGTGAGTCCAGATTCATTTGTATAAAAAAATGTGTTTTGATGAGCTATGACATGCTAGAAGCAACATCGGATTCATACATTTAGTATGATTAGAGACACATTATCGTTGAGCATTGTATTTTTATGAAAAAATAAGCTTTTGGCGTGCCACAACACAATTGTTCACAACACGTCTGTAGGCCTAGACAAAATACATTTGGCGATCGACTACAAACGAATTCTTTCACAATGTAGAGTAGGAAGAAAATTAACTGTCCACTTTTTATAAGTGTCTTTGTTTGGTTTAAATAATTGTTTATATATTCCAGAGGACAGTTAATTTTTTCGTACTATACATTGGCAAAATCTTCGTTTGTAGTCGAACGCCAATTTGAATTTCTATATTCTGTTTTTATTTATTTTTTTTCTATTTTTAATCTGCTAGATCTAACAAATTATGTTATTTAATTTTACAAATTGGTAGTTGTGTTTATATTCATTGAAATATATGTAATTGAAATGAAATAAACAGAATGTTTTCATTTATTTATAACCAGAAATAAACTGAAAAAAAATACATATTATAGTGTTTTAATTTTCTATAAAACATCTAATAAATATTATTCTCCTGAACCTCTTCCAAACAATAGATAATTTTATAATGATAAAATAATTTTATATTGATTTTTTTAGTTTTAGTCAAATAATCCATCAACGACAAGTTAATATAAAGGATGAGAAGTCATGGATTTAGCAAGTATATTTTCAAATAAGGTTACTGTGTTAAAATATCAAATAATGTGATATTTTAAAACAACTTACTACCTATACTATTATAGGTGATTGTACTAGCAAGTCATTTCATTTACATTTCTTATAAAAACATGTCTCATAAACAAAGAAGCAAATACTCCCATAAAATGGTACATATTTCTAACTTTTGAAGCTTGCCAATTATAAAAGCATTGTAGTTACCTATAACTTACCAAATAATGACTTTATGACGTCAAGAGGAGCATATCAGTTTGTGAGATAGCTACATGTATGTTTGAATCATGCACTTTTCACCATGATTACAGGACATCAGATTTATAAGAAGAACCACCTACGGAGAATTTATAAATGTAAAAGTAGTCACATCTCAATGTGTTGTTATTGCACTTAAACGCAATAGATCTGTTGATGAAAAAGCTTAACGCAGGTTTGAAACTTGACGTGGGCCTTAAATTCTTCAACTGTTGCGTTATGTTTTGATGATTGGGTGCCGACTTCTTAGTTTACTTATATTTATAGACATATTCCATAGTGAGAAGCTTTACTTGAACAATTTTTTATAAGTTTTATCCACAAACAGGTTGTTGGAAGTTCGGTGGTATTAGTCAATGACTTTCGTTTGCACAGCGCACTGAAGGCTGTGGGTTCAAGTCCTGGTGGTCCCGTTTGCACTTTCACAACACAACCCTTTGGTTAGTGTGAAAGATGTCAAATGTGTATTTGTGTACTTTAAGTAAGCCAAGATTCATTTTCTTAAAAAAAAATCATAAAAATCTGTACTAAAAAGTCAAAACTTTTATTAATACAGTTATATATTTTTATTTTATTCTATAAAAAATATGATTTTCAAATAAGTATGAATCCACCTTCACAATTTGTTAAATATAAGGAACAAAAAGCTGTGTTGGTACATACTTAATTGCAGAATAATAAAATCAACATTGTGGTGAGAGCCCATAGCTCACCACATATAAATTGAGCACTCTGTCTTTTTAACTATGGGGCAAGCATAGAGAATAAGTCAGCAGTCTATGATTATGACTTACAGCGCTTTCTTATTGCTGATGAGGTGTGACAAAAAAATTAAGTCCAATTAATTATAAGTACATTATGTAGGTACACCACACTTTTATAAAGCTCTGTATGTAAACTTCCATCGATCAGATTCTATAACTCCCATTATTCTACAACTTTTTATTATTATTGTAAACCTGTTTTTTTTTTGTTGAAATTTAGTTGAAGTTTCTATAATCAGACCTCTTTTCCTGTAACATCGGAAAAATTCATATTATTACAGACTGATATATTCAACATTACACCGTTATTTATGGTCAATTTTAAAATGCCATTTTTTTTTAACATTTGACCAGTACTAACTGGATTATGACTTTCTTCTCTTGCTATTTCGAATGGCTTTGTGTGATGACTTCACGTTAACAACGTTCCTTATTTAGGTGGTCAAATTGAAATCCTTGAGTATTCGACAAATTCAACAATCTGCCAAGATGCTAGCCACCGGGCCAACGGCCCGTTGCATTTATGCCTTCCATAATTCGTCTATGGAGCTGAGATTCCTAGGATTATATCTTATAATGAATGCAATGCCAAAATGTCTACAGAATTTTAAAATGTGTCAAAATTTTCTAGATATTCTCTCACAACAATAACATTTACATGTTTTGTATATCTCTTATTAATTGTCAACTCTTGGTATGACTTATATTAAGCACCTATGAGAGTTCTAATTCTCTAGAAGTACCTAAATATTTATACTCAAAATTATCATTTATTAAAAAGTTTTACCCTGTTAAATGAAGTTTATCAACTGCAAAATACCTTAGTTATTTATTATAAAAGTGTGTTTCTTTACCAATTATTGTATTGATTGTTTTATTAATGTAAGTAAAATTAATTTTTGATATCCAAACTCCCTTTACGCCCCACTTAGGGGCATAGGGATTTAATAAATTGGTGGTATAATTGCCATAGCAACTTGAAATTTTTATTATTACCCTATTCCTGTGTTATATTTTTAATAAGCAATCTACACTGATTTTTCTATTAACACGAAGGCTGGATGTGAGGTGCAGGTTCGAATCCTTGGCCACAAAATTTTTTACTATGCTCAAAATAATTAACACCCACTTCTGGTAAGAAATTTCTGGTTCCAATTCCCAGATGGGTCAGAATATTTATAGGAATTTTTTATGCAATATTTTCTTGCTGGCTATACTGACAATTTTTCATACAAAAGATTTTCAGGTACAAAATCACTGGCTCGGGTAGAGGTCTTAACACTTAAAATAATTATGTACCTACCTGTTAAATTTGATATTAAGAATAAATAAAGCTTTGTAGGTACATAATTATATTTTTGCAGAAGAACAACTAAAGCATTTACAGAAATCAAGTGTTCTATCTAAATGTACTTGAAGGGGAAGGTATAGAAAATGCTATGTTTATGACTCACCTTTGCTGCCTCCACAGCAATTCTACAAATTTCTCATACTATCTAATTATATCTACCTATTTACCAATTCAAATCTTACAGGTAATACAAACTCGATCAGTCAATCAATTCTCCATTTTTTGACCCCACTTAGGGACATACTTTATAGGTACCATATTTTATTAATCCATAAATCAGGTTCTGTAATTCACATTTTTCTCAACAAACTTCATCAACAATTTTATGGACGGGTAAAAAGGCTAGTCTATATAATAATTTAGAAATGTTTTTTTATTTGCCTTTTGTCGTTGCTTTACCGTATATGTGAGCATCACGCCTAAACGGCTGAACAGATTTCACTAATTCTTTTTTTGTCGTGTTGGCTTTTATCAGTAGAAGGTTCTAATGAAAGAAAAAATTAAGAAAGTTGCGTGGTAAATCTACATAATAATTCAGAAATGTTTTTTTATTAGCTTTTTACCTAATGTCATCCCATCACGCCTAAACGGCTGAACCGATTTCACTATTTCTTTTTTGTCGTGTTGGCTTTTATCAGTAGAAGGTTCTTATGAAAGAAAAAATTAAAAAAGTTGCGTGGTAAATCTACACAATAATTCAGAAATGTTTTTTTATTTGCTTTTTACCGTATGTCATATAGCATCACGCTCAAAATACAAATGCTACGTCAGATATGAATCTGCACAGAGCCGTGCAAAATGCCGGAGAAGGTTCTTTAATACAATTTGCTGCATTAACTTTAATATATTTAGAGCTATTTAAAAAACCCTATTTTTTCGGATCTTCATACAAAATTTTAATAAACATTAAAAGTGTCATTCTTCTTTTTCTGTGCTTATGTCAGTTATAGAGGTCTACAAATCAATGGGAAGCTAGACTAGAACCTGTTTAATTACCTACCGATCAAGCCTGACAATCGGAATCAAAAACGTAAAGCAAGACGGGTATAAGCTAGTATACAATAAGTTAACAGACATCACATAAGTTGTATTTCCTACTACACCGCCATCTCTTGGATTTAAAAAAAGTAAAGTAATTATTAGAGGAATTGTTTTGATTTCAAACTTATGACCTATCGAACTTCATCCCGCATCCGAATCAACAATAACTATTACAAAATGCAATAATTTATTAGCTTAATTTAATTGGGTTTTATGAAAATATGAATAAAGTATTTTTTTAAATGTACATATACATACAATAAAAACTTGTACAAATATTATAATGTCGAAAAAATGTTGGGTCAAACATGTTCAAATTTCTATAGTCCGGTCGGATTCGAATTCGGTCGCTACCTTCCCAGGTAAATGAAACTGCCTGAAGTAACATAGATATAGATATATAGTTAGATTATGGGACATTTCTTGAAAAATGTGAGAACAAAATTTTGTGCAATGATCAAAATCAATCTAATAGAAGAAAGCATCTACATCATGTGCTGAGCTATTTTCTAAGTTTCAACTGTTTAATTTCTAGAGAGCTAGTCGGAAAGTTGCTTAATCGATTGCAAGATGTGTAGGTATGTACCGCCGGATAAACGAAAAATAAGAACATGAATTTATCAAAAAACATGGTAAAAATAAGCTTCTTAACTAGATATTTAACAATATGACGGCATGGTGCGTTTCTCGCTACTAAGATTATGATTTAGGTTGGATATTAAAAAAACGGTATTTCGTAATTCGTAGGCATTAACGTATGCGAGTGGTAAAGTCTTTATAAGTAGTATGTT
The DNA here is from genome assembly GCA_963576905.1 of Mystacides longicornis. Classification (NCBI taxonomy): domain Eukaryota; kingdom Metazoa; phylum Arthropoda; class Insecta; order Trichoptera; family Leptoceridae; genus Mystacides; species Mystacides longicornis. The sequence goes on along the minus strand of OY756427.1, from coordinate 10,237,993 downwards.
CTGTACGCGAGATAAGGTTCGTTTTTAATTAAGATATCGTTAGGAATGAGTTATGTGCGGGTCACCTTTATGATCTCAACGACCCACGTTACATGAATTTGAATAAAAATACACATAAAAATGTGGGAATAGATGGGAGATGAGAAAAAATTAGATTTCTACGAGTTAATTTTAATGGCGTACATAAATAAGAATGTATATTTCTGATTATCCCTTTCTCTTTAGCCGCTTCCATGACAGGTAAGCGATATACATGAAGGAATATCTTGGGTGAAGGATCTGGCCAAAACTCTCCGCTCAAACCGATGAAAAATCCTCGGTATCGATGTTACATTCTTTTCTGACTAAAATAATGACGCAACATTCATGAAGCTACTCAACTTCGCTGGTTTGAACATTTTCAAAGATCTAACAAACCGCCCGTTCTCAGTGATTTTCTGTGGAAGACCCGCTGGAAGTAGGAGCATTGGAATGTTCAGGTTATAGAGACTTCGAACTGATGAGGCTGAAGTAGATGGCGCATGCCGGAGAACAGTTTAAATTAATCAAGTACATAATGCATTAAACTCTTGAAAATAAACGTAGGTATCTTCTCAATTTCGAATGTTAAAGAGAAGAATGTAAAACACTTTCCACGTTCACCACATTCGACAAAAATTCGAGGATCGGACCATAGGCTGCCCCACAAAAACCCAACCTCGTTCTTGTCAGAAGAACTTTTGAAAATCCAGCTCTCGACAAAATATATAAATATCTAGAGCAGGATGATATTGTGGATCTTGAGGAAGGATCTCAGAGAATGACGCCGATACCTACCCTCACGTTCGTATCACTGCAAAATACCAAGTCAAGGATACGATTATTGTGGTTTTTTGTAAGTATTAATTGGTACAGTTGACGATAGTGGAAGATATCCAGAAAAGATGCCGTCCTCTCGCAAGGCCTATCAACACAACCGTCACTCTATCGCCTCCTGGTAGTCGCAGACCGTGCCAGTCTCCCAACCAATGTTCGCCAGATTGTAGTCACCCACAATTATTATTCTAACCTTAAGATATTTTTTATATAGTTCTTCAAAGTCATCACCGTGGGCAATTTCGAATGTTGATGAATATTAAAACACTTTCCACGTAGTAATCAATAATGGTAAGTCGAATTAAAATGAAAGCTGCGCAAAATAAAATTTCGGAGAATCAGTTAGAATTTTGCCTTTTTTAAGTCATTAAAATATAAGCATGAAAATAACAAGACGCAAAAGTATCTTTGTAAATAAGTTGATATTAAATTCTTTGAGATAAATCTAGGAAGTTTTAAGACAAAAGGATGGGGGATGGAAGAATATTGATTCGGAATACAAGGAATAAACAAAAGGGGACGACGCAGAGTCCTGTAATTTGGAAAATGGATTAAATAAAGGGGTAAACAAATTATCAGGTAAAGCGGCGATTGGACCAGGTCTAGATGGTGAGTTATGGGCGTAATAAAATGTATCGAGTTCATTATGTTCGCTGCCCGATTATACCGGATGATTTGTGTCCGGGTAATTGTATTAGATGCTTGCTAAATGTTCACGAAATATTATAAAGAGAGCACAAAGGTATCTTCTTGATTCCTATGTGTATCGAGAGTCAGGGTTCGAGTTGAATCAAATAAAATGCCTGGCACCGTGAACGTGTTGAAATTATCTCTTTGGTGACGATTTCCGAAATGAAATATGGCCTTAGCGTCAAATAAAAACCAAAATCGTTTTTTTTATTGTATAAGTGTTGGACCTGTAGGACGTAAGGGTATGTAGGCTTTAAGGGGTTTCTTGTTTGTGCCATAGGGTTTCGACGAGACATCCTTATTGTTATAGGTATCAATCAAATCTCCCTGTACACTCCACTTAGTGGCACAGGGAGGCACCACGAGCTCTACAATGCTCTCGATCTTGTGCAATGTTTCTGACCTCCTCCCACACCATGTCCAAATTCTTCAGCTCTTCTTCGAAGGTGCCGAACACAGTATGAGATATTCTTCCTCGTCTTCGGGACCCTGATTGGAGGAAGAACAGAGCTCTCCTCGGTCAACTGTCGTACGGCGTCCTTATCACATGTCCCAGCCAAGTCCATCTCCTCCCCACAATGGTAGAAGTGATGGTCTCACGCTGGGTACGCCGGCGCATAGCGTCGTTCGTAACGCGGTGGTACCATCTTACACGCAAATGTCTCCTTCGTTTCGAACGCGGAGTTGTTGTTATAGTAATAAAAAAAAAAACAAGAACCCAAAGTATTCAATAACTGTACACAAAAATAATTCAAGTTTTAATACATTTCCTAGAAATATTTTAATCATGAGCCGAAAAAAATATACTAAAGTTTACCAAATTTTTCAGTTTGTTTTATTTTCGTAAAATACATAAAGTAAAAAGAAATATAATCAAACTATAACATACTTCCCAGAAAAAAAAATATAAAATGATTTCGATATATTTTTTTAAAATTACCGTACCGATGGAGGGTTGGTATGAAAAAGCTTTTAAAATTTAAGCTTTATTTTATTATTTTAGAAAAAAAAAAAACAAAAACACCGAGCGAAAATGGATCGATTAACCCGCAAAAATAATTAAAAAAAAAAACACCCCACGTGAATGATTTGGAAACGGAGGTTGCAAAAAAAAAACGTGTGTTGGCAGCCAGTATTCGTGGCAAAGAGGGAGCTTGGAGAAACCCTTTGTAGATTAAAGGTTGTGGACACCACCCAAGGGCCATTTGTTTGACTTGAGAGTTTTGGGCAATGATTACCATTAGGCAGCTATAGCAAGTGTGTGAGAGGTAAAATTTGAGAATCATCTTGTGATCCATGAATAATTAATTACATTATGCTCACCTGGTAATTCTTCATTTTATGTTCTTAAGTTCGGAAATTTTGAGAATGACCTTTTTTATGGAATTTTCTTCAACTTTGCGGATACCAAATTTTGAGAATGACTTTTTTTTTTGTGTACTTTTTTTCACCTTTTCGGATAGCAAGTGGGAACACTGGTTCGGCATTTTTTTTTTGGAAAAAACCTGGCAACCCTGGACTTTAATTGTCTGGCGATCTAAAGCGACATTTTGGCAATCGCGCCAACTATCAAACAAGTGACAGTTAGGTCAAACGCCATATTGAAATTCAACAAAAGTAAAGTTTATATTGTCAAAAGCACTGAGAAGGTTACGTACGGCAAGTTTTCTTGAATTTCACTATGTTCTGATAAACTTTCCAAATATTTGCATTCTTAGGTACCTTAGGTTCCTGACAACAGAAAACACAATAAAAAAATAATCAGCGAAATTGGTCCAGCCGAACACGCGTGAAGCCACGGCTACACTATGGACAAAGCTGGCCAAATATATAGGCCCTGAACCATCATGGGCAAGTAGTGTGGCCGCTTCACCAATTAACAATATTTGACATTGGCCATTACTTGTGTACTTGTCGATCAAGTCGGCAAATATCGCCAATACTGGTCCAACGTTGACAGCTGTCACGTCATCTAACTTATTATTTTCAAAGTGTTTTGTACCTTATTGTTTTTTTAAGTCGAGAAAAAGTAACGGAAGTTGAAAATATATAAGATTATTTTAAAAATTTACTTAATTTTTCTATTTTAAAACACAAAAAAAAAAATATATCCTTAGGCTTTCACGGCCGGCGTTTGAATATGGAGAAATTGGTTCTTCCGGGCTATTAGGCCGTGGTCCAGGTGGGTTTGTGTTGCCCAACGTTTCGTCTCCTAGTTCGGGGCCTGTGGGAGACATCTTCTTGTTCTGCGCACGCGTGGGGATGTGGAGGGCGCCGGCTGGAGGTGTTGCTGCGGCGGCGGCTGGCGAGCGAATGACGCGGGGCTCTCTGCGTCACCCGTATTTATACAGTGGCGGGTGCCGTATGAAGTGCTGGCGGTAGAGTTTCGCGTGTTGGATGGTTCTGTGTTACTGGTGATGGCGTCCACATCCCCACGCGTGCGCAGAACAAGAAGATGTCTCCCACAGGCCCCGAACTAGGAGACGAAACGTTGGGCAACACAAACCCACCTGGACCACGGCCTAATAGCCCGGAAGAACCAATTTCTCCATATACAAAAAAAAAAGTTCAAGATAACCTATAAATAAAGCGCGCAAGCTGTCAACGTTGGACATACGTTGGACCAGTAGCGTAGCCAGGTATACAAATATACTTGTCAAATGTTGCTACTTGCCCACGATTGATCAGAGCCCCTTTTTGACCAGCATGGTCCAGCTTTGTCCATAGTGTAGCCGTAGCTTTATGCGATGACCAAGGGAGAAAGGCCTCTACTTTTATTCATATAGATGTACCTACAAGCATGAGTTAAGCAACCTTTTATAGAAGAGTTCTGGTTTCTCGTTACATTATTTTATTACCAAATGCGTTCCTTACTTTCGAATTTAAAGAGAACGTAATTTTTTTTTTGAAATCTTGCTGCTATATTCATAAAGATATCGATAGGAACGTTATTTTGGTTGAAATACATGATTTGAACAGGTGCGGGCATTGATTCAAAGTTTAAATGAAAGCTACATTTTTAAGGAAGTATTATAGAATCCAACTCCGTACGTAAGTATTTTTCATTTTAAAAAATTTCAAAGAAAGTCGTCAAAAATATAATTTTGTGTGACTTAATTGTTTATAAAATTCAAGGTAGGGAATTACTTTGAATTATTATGAAGGAAAGTCTAATCCATCAGAGTTGTGAATGAAGATCATGCGTCAAGAAAAAGATCCCCTCATTTCTTTCTCTCGAATTAAAAATTACCAAGAAGACTAAAAGAAAAAAAAAAGAAATACGTACAAGAGCCTGTCATGCACTTCTCACAATAAAAAGAAAACGAAATTAATAGGGATCATTTCGGCAGTCTCCGGCAATCTCCGAGTTATAATATATTTATAAAGATCTAGAAAAATAATATAAGAACGAATGCGGTTGAATATTTTGTAGAAGGAAAAGAGAGGTAGAAGATAAAAAAAAAATAAAAGAAAATAAGCCAACTAGAATTAATCAAGCGAATAAAAATAATAAAAAAAAGCGTTCGTCGAGAGTCTAGAAATAATTGTGATAACGGTAGCGTGAAGGGGGAAGGAAAATACGGAATTTTACGATGGAACAAAAGAGATAGTTATCTAAAAGAGGCATTTAGAATTATTTTATTTCGACCGACGAAGGTGATAGTAAATTTTCTTACACAAACGAACGGTAAAGTTTACGGCGCTGTGTTCTTTTGTTTTTTTTTTTTTTTCATATAAAAAAGTATAACAAAAGAGAATCGACAAAAACAAAAAGAACGGAGAACCGGTGTAGACTGTTTCAAATTAAAACTTGTGTTAGAAATAATATAATAAACTGTTGATTATGTTAACTGATGCGCCAGCGGAAAATGGAGCAGGATTTTAGATTAACCATAAGCAGTGTTTCCATCATTGAACGTAAAATATTCCATATTTATAGACAAAATAAAATCTACTATCGGATGAAAGATTGTGTTATTTTGTTGTTGACAGGTCATCAAACCAATTGGGAAACAATCATTAACAGAAAAGGGAGAGGAGGTGCATAATAGAATTTTTGTGTGACTCATACGATGTAATTACTGTATTAGAGTCCAGACTATATTCGGCGATTGTTTTAATTCCACATATTTTCGACATGGTCTTTCATTATAGAAAAAAGATTAACCGCCGATTGTCCCTTTCATATACCACTTCTTAAAATTGATGTATTTCTTAAAATTGAACACATAATATACATCAAAATAATTGATCTAGTCCTGAAAACCGGGGCTAGAATCCATGAATATTGGAAAAGCTGTGTCGATCTTCACATTATTACGAGTAACTTTCTAATAAAAGCGGTTTGGGGCACATCTTTTAGATGTTCTCAAATTATATGTACCTATGTGTAATGGACATTGCTAGAAACATTTTTTTGGTAATCTGAAACGATCTTCGCACAACCCCCAATCAATGTAAACCATTTTAAATTTTATAATGAATGAATGGTTTCCGAATCAATAATGTTATAGATATATGTAGATTATATTAATTTGTAGCTGTACATATACATAGGGTGTGCTAGAGGTTAAACGTCAAAGTTATATAGGTACTAACAATGATGTGGTGCAGTGAACTAAATGGCCGGTAATTCAGTGATTGGCTGTAATGGAAATAAACGATGCAAAAACATCGCGTTAATTATTTATAGCGCGCTGCACTCTCGGGCATATTATTATTTGAATCGTTTTAATGAAACGAACCATCCACGACGGTTCATTGCGAGTCGTGCGCACTGAGTACAAATATTATTAGAGAACTTTTTTTGGATGCGCAGAACCGAAAATGGGTTCCTGTATTCATTAGCCACGTGACTGAAGATAAATTATCAATGATAATTCATTTTCTTTTTCCTTTTTTTTTCTTTACAGTAGGTTTATGCAGTGTATATCAAGTAAAAAAAAAGTAATGTTGGCAAACTTTGCTGGTTTATATGTTGTATTTTTTTCGTGTATTTGTTATTGTGTATTAAAAAACTGTAAGTTTGCGAAAATTTGAAAATAAAACCTTACTCTTATTTACAAGCACAAGACAACACAACAAAACCCATAGTTACTTCCTTTAACTAAATTCCTCTGTGTAAACGCTAAAATATTAAAAATTAAAAATCGTCTGTAGGTCACAAACCGCTAACGACAAACGTCACAGTTTGTATGAGTTTAACATCAGTCACGTGGTACTTGTTGGAACCATGAGCAGTAGCACATTATTTCTTCTCAAAAGTCGTACGTCCCTATAGTTACAATGATGACATTAGCGTATTATTCATCTCGTTCTCTCCGGGAGAAAATATGCGCCAACATTTTGTTAATATTATTAAAACTAGGTGTCACCAGTTTGTTCCATTTAAAAATCGAACACCAGTAATGAATTGTAAGAGTTATTAGTCGTTAGGGGGCGTTCAAGTATTACGTAACGCAATTTTTGAAGATTTTTTTACCCCCCCCTCCCCCCATGTAACGCGCCGTAACGTTGTTCTGTACCCCCCCCCTCCCCCCCCCCTAAATGTTACGTAACACCCAAGTTACTATTTTTTACTGAACTCTCGTATACTACTATTTATTGACATAGCGTTGGCAAGTCAGCATGAGAGCCTTTATAGGCCAAGAACAGTAGTTGATTATGTAAATCCCCCGCTTTTGACGACATTATAGTATCTACAAACTCACTTTAACAACGCTTACTACAAGCAATTTGTGTTTATGCGTACTGCGTGTTTAAAGCACTAACGAATACTAACAACGAAAATAAAATAAAAATGACGTAAGTATAATACAGTCGAGGGATTCCCCGTAAAAAAATAAAAGAAAAGGTTTGCTAACTTAGGAGAGCGAATGAAAATTTCGACATACAATGCAGTCGAGGGACTCCCCGTAAGACGTAAACGAAAAAGGTTCCTTTTTAAACCTTTTTACGCAGAGCAATAAAATTACATAGAGTAGAATTGAGGGACTCCCCGCAAAACATAAACAAAAAATCGAGGGACTTCCCGTAAAACATAAACGAAAAGGGTGTCCAACTTCAGAGAAAAAAAAACAAAAATGACGTACATTACAATCGAGGGATTCCCCGTAAAACATAAACGAAAAGGGTTGCCCAACTTGGAAGATTTATTTCCCATTTTTTTTTATTTAAGAAAAAAAAAACGTTACGTGACGCGTTGTTCGAACCCCCCCTCCCGCCCTTGTAACACACAGTAACGTTTTGCAAGACCCCCCCTCCCCCCCAAATTGCGTTACGTAATACTTGAACGCCCCCCTTACATATTCGTTAATAACGTAACTATTATTTGTTTTGAAGCAGGACGACGTTTAACGGTTCAGCTAGTAATATCATAATTATTAATACATTGATGTATGTAACTTATAGAGATTCCAAATGAAACATGCGCGGATAACGACTAGTGAAACACAACGAGGCCATTCAATAACAGAACCAGCCATTTGCGTATACATTTCCGTAGTTTGAAACATAATACTCCGTATTTATATTACCTCCTACGTACTTTCGTATCATAGTAATTCGTATGTATACTATAATATCTCAATTTGAAAGGACTGTAGGGCCAGTTTATTGGAGTTTCACACATTTTATTAATTATTACTTATTTAACTTAGTATTAACTAGCTGACACGATCGTCAACCTTCGACTCAGCCCAGAATAAAAAAATATACGATTTCCGACAAGATTGCGAAATTAAAAAAACCCTTGATCTAATAAGTTACCGTAACAGTTTTTGATACCGAAGCGAGACGAAGTTCCAAGGATTAGATACGATTGTACAACTTAAAAATAAATTAAAAGATGGCGGTATATCAGAAAATAACTCATATATGAAGTTGCTAAGTTATTTTAAATAACATATATATATATATATATATATATATATATATATATATATATATATATATATATATATATATATATATAAAGAGGAAAGATTTGATTTTTTGTTTGTTTGTTTGTTTGTTTGTTTGCATCGAATAGGCTCCAAAACTACTGAACCGATTAGAAAAATTCTTTCACTTTTGGGAAGCTACAATATCGGCGGTGAACATAGGCTATATTGAATTTCCAAAAAAAAATGGGTAACCTACGAAAACTTCAATAATGTAACCCAAGGTGTAAAAAATTTACCTAAAATATTCTTTTTATCGAGAACGCTGTGAAAACTAATGATGATAGAATAAAACAATGTACTACAATTTTGTAGAAGACATCATTATTTACAAAAAGTATCGCGACAGCATATGTCTAACTATTATAGTTATGCCACAATAAGTGTTTTTTTATTTTAAAAAAATCAATAAAATGTCACCTCTAGAAAAGACTCTTTATTGGTATCTTGGTATTACTCCTTATTAAAATAAATTAGTTCATATTCAAGTCTGCTTCAATATGTTTGTATAACTTTTTGAATTATTCAATTCGGACATTCCATTCGAAAGTTATCACGAGTTTAAAAATGTGAGTAATGGAAAAAAAGCATAGTCTCTTATCATCACAACTTATCCGATGCAGAGTGCGTACGGGAGCGGGGAGGGGTCATGTCAAGTTTAGTAGAAATACCGCGCAAAGTAGTCACGGTGGTAAAGTGACGTGACACGATACATTGCAATGCAATTATTCCAGATTAACATATTATGCTATAAAATATTTTGAAAAAGTTAGGGATCTGTATGAAAACTAAATTATTTTTAAGTATCTATCTACCCGTGCGAAGCTGGGGCGGACCTCTAGTTTTAAATAACATTCTAAGCTAAGAAGCAAATACAATGTTTCAAGAATCCACAATTAATTTGGAGATCGGTTAGGCCCCGTCCGAACTGCGATTTTTCACCGCACGAATTTTATGCTTGCGGATTATATTCCGTGATCGAAATTTCACCATGTACACACTGCGAATAAAATTTCGCACGGTTTTTCGTCAGTTCGCTGCAGTTCCCGGCTGAGACAGACGTCTAACATGGACAACAGAAAAAAATTAATTTATCTGATACTTCAGAAGGGGCATAACATTGGATTCATCCATTTACGGCAACGAGACCTATGAAAGGATTCTTTTACATAAAACATCAAGAGCTGCGAAAATACAGTAAAAAGTTTTTCGGTTATTACAGAATGTCTATAAAATCATTTGATAATTTACTTCGACTAGTTGGTCGGGCTATTACCAATCAAAATACGAATTGGAGAAACGCAATTTCAGCAGATGAACTGCATCAGACATCTTATCGAAAGTACTACCAGCGCACGACTGAGAGAAATTTTCGCAGTGTGGACAAAACCATACCTACTGCACACTGTACAAAATCTGTGATTTGTTGCAAATTGAATGCGATCCGAAACGCAATTTGCAACAAATCACGGATTTTTTTCAGCAAGTTATTTTACCGCGAGTGCGAACACTCCCATAAGTTTCAATGTGTTACAGAATTGCGAAAAAAAATCCGTGCTGTGAAATTGCGCAGTGCGGACGGGGCCTTACTGGGCAGAAACTTAATATTTTTTCCTTATATTTCATTCTGCTGACCAAACATCTATGGAAAGTTCTTTATAAACAACGTCAAGGTTAGACTAAAAAAAATACCTTAGGTACGAAAGATAATGAAACTAAATACTACCCGATATTGGCAAATTTTGCAGATATCTGATATTGATCAACCATGACATCATTATTTTTTGTTTTGTTTTGGTCACCAATTACAGTATTTCTGATATATATACACAAATGGTTTTTTTTAAGATTTTAAGATGAAATAAAGAAGTATAGTAGATCTATAGTGTTTTTCCATGTTAACTTTATGGTTGAATTCTTTCTCATAACGCATTCTTCGTTGCGCAGTCAGTCGCTGGCTTCCTCATCTTACTTTGTCCTCGACAGCATAAATAGCATATTCTGTGACCATCATTTTGCCTATCTGAACATTATTTTCTAAAAACTTAACGCATTTTTGGTCGCAATCAAATTCTATTTAGATTCGATTACGCACATCATAACTATAATCTATTTCTGGAGTGAATTAACAAAAAAGTATACAAACGAATGTGAAACTTTTTGAGCAAATCAAGGTGGATCACACCCGGTAATCACACATCCACCATTGACATCTGATTGAAAAGCGTTTTTATTGGACGAAAAAACAACGACAAGCCATTGAGCAAAACAATCATAAATACGTAGGTAGGTATATTTTTTTTATCTAGAAATAGAGTATTTTTCTTTTGGGTTTCAATCCAAAGATTGGTCTGCCCCAATCATTTTAATTTCCTCCCTCCACTCATCTCTGTCACACGCCATCCTCTTCATATCCTGATAGCCGCTACATCGCATGTCGCCGATCACCTGATCTATGTAGCTCTTTCTAGGGCGACCTCTGTGGTTGGCACCTTCTATCATGCCCTCGACGATGGTAATGAGCAGACCCGGGTGCCAGATGTTGTGGCCTATCCAATTGCTTGCAAAGAGCTGTCTTGTTTCTCTGACTGTCCAATACCTCGTCATTGCTGATATGATCTGTCCAGTGGACCCGCGCCATGCGTCTGTAGCACCACATCTCAAACACCATTAGATGTCCCAAATCGCTCTGGCTGATTGTCCAAGTTTCGCAGCAATACAGCAGCACACTCCAGACAAGTGTCTTCACCAAATTTTTCCTTACTTGGATGTTGATGTTACGTGATTCAAATATTTCTGATTCTTTGTTAAAAGCAACTCTGGTGGATTCTGCTTCTAATATCCGCTGTTGACCGTCCATCCTGGGTTATACTACTGCCCAAATAGACGAATTCTTTCACCTGTTTGACCGTGACATTATCAAGAACAACGCTTGCAGTGCTTTCTTCTCTTCCGGCAACCATATAGTTTGTCTTGTTCGAGTATAGCCATACATCTTCTTACTCTATAAAAATCTAGCCGTTTTCTTTGTTACTTAACTCCTCCTTTATTACTGGACGGATTTCGATGAAAAAAATTTGAAATGTCGAGGGTTACCCAAGGATGGTTTAGATGAAAACAGTGGCTTTCTAGCTACTTTATTTCGGGTTTAATTAAAGTTTTTAGTTTTTGTGTTTTTTGCTCCCATTTCAACTGATAACAACAACGTTCAACAACTACGTTCATAAAAAGGGTGATTTTATTTCTAAAGAGCGTACATAAGACCTAAGAATCGTTTGAGTTTTATTTAAAACGTCATAAAATTGTTTGTTCTTTTTCTAAGCAGGTATTATGTTAAGGTTTTTTTATATTGAGAGAAATATATAGGTAGGTATGTACTATCTGTTGAATACTCAATAAACTGAATGCAATTTAGCTAATAAAATAAAAAATAATCATGGGTTCAGAGGAGGGACGAAGTTCGACGGGAAATCTAGTAACTTTGTATATTTTAAATATGCTGGTGGAAGCGTATTGATATGTCCCAATATTTCAGTTGTGATTGATACAAAACTCCACAGATACAATACGTTGCAATTCACTGGATTTTTAACTGGTTTTTTCAAAAAATATTGGTCCTTCGGAGCCGGATATCGTGAATAGGTCGATTAATATTACAAAAAGGAGTAATGAAATCTCCGATTAAAAAGGTAAAGTGGTCCGATAATAATGGGTCACTTTTATCGTAGTAAAATCCCACTGAGTCGGGACATGAGTGATGATGGTCCAGAGGTGTCATCTGGATGTTCGGGATGATAAATTACACCTTGGTCTATCGGATGGGACGTCGAGTGAGGATGACTCCCAGCAACTAAGATACCGGAGTCACGGGTTATGGCGCTAAGAAATACAGGAAAAAAATGATTTATTGTAAATTATTATCGTTGTTGGTCTCTATGAGTATCTAGTATGACAATATTAAAAATAAAAATAAACTAGTGGTCGACCAGTGCTCGACATTCGACCATAACTAATTTAAATAATTATTATAGGTTCCATTGTAAAAGACTGAGCGACTGTTATTTCAAAATTTTCACAAAAAAACAATGACATGGATAAGGTAACCGACCCAATACCTGACACTTTAAGAAACGGAAATGGATTTTATGCAATTGTATTTTTTATTTTTTCAGAAATTGTAGAATAATAAATACTAAAGTTTCGGCCATGCATCGTTTAATGATATAATTATTTTTAATTAAAGAAATAAATATGAGTTATTGTGTTCCTTGTTTTTGATACTAACAGCTGACGTGCCGTAAAAGTAGTTGGTCCAAAAGCTGACACCCTGTTTTATTAAAACTCTATGCTTAAATTTCAATATTTTCAATAATAAAAATTAATTTTATGGTAAGTCCACCATACCAAATACACTGAAAAGTCACAGGCACTGGCAAAAACAATTAAACTATGCATAAAAGCTTTTTAAAGAAAAGTAAATTGCATACTGGCCTAACTAGAATGTTTCAAAGTGAAAAATGTCAGCTATTGGATACCTGTCAGGTATTGGGTCGGTTACCTTACGTCAAATTTGAAATGTTGATATTTATGTACTAAGTTTTTTCTATTATTATTAAAGACCAAAAATAATATTAATCTATTGTCAATTTGACCACAGATAAACAAATGAATATATTATGCGTCTATATCAATGTCAAATACATCGAAGTGTGTATGAGTATCAAATACATAACATTACAGTAGTGTTTGTAATGTTTTTTTTATTGATTTAATCTATGTTTATGCATAATTTTAAATAAATATTAGCATTCGTACCCCTCATCTATATAAACTATAAGTCTGCGAAATTTCATACTCCTCCGTCCGCGCAATTTTAGTTAAAATAGTCACAAAGTTTTCCTTCACATATTGATATATAGATTTCTGATGGTGGTTATGACTGCGTACATTGAAAACATTAAACAATACATCTTAATATTGCATTGAAGCCATCGCAAGATTTAAGTCCAGAGAAAGATGCTCAAAAACTGTGCTTCGCCCTTCGAAGCAGATCTGAGTTTAGGAGGACCCGTTTAAAAGGGTCACAATGGGAGAATTGAAGTATTATAGCGATAGAAATTACAATTAAATGTAAAAAAGCAAAAAAAAAATGCAGGTAATTTTATGTTTCATGTAAAGTTTTAATTTATACATTCTCTTGAAAACGTGAATGTATTGTGATCGCGTTGCACGAGCTCATAATTAAGAGCAAATATTGACAAAACGTAGCGGCAATTAAAATGTTTTATTAACAGTAGATACCGCATAATCAGAGCAATTAATGGTATCTAACGATCACGTTGAAATTGATGATGATTTTAAAATACCGGCAGTAGGTGTGAAAATAGCACAAATGTAAAAATCGTGCAGTCCATTTGATATTAAAATATAGATACATGGGACATTTTTACGACATACCTACCTACATTTCAGATAGCGCCAATAAAAATATAGACATAGGGCAACTGATGTTGATATTCAATAAATGGATTCAACAGAAGTAAGCATGGAATCATTCAAGAGAAAATACCGGCAATATATGATCACATCCTAATACGGAGGATTTTTTATGCAATCCAAACTTTTCTTAGTTGTTTTAAATACAGAAGAATCAAAACATGCTTGAGCCAAGGAGTAAAACATGACTTGAAACCCTAACAGGCTCCATAACGGACCACTGTACTATTATTGAAGTGGTTGGCAGCCTTCCGGTTAAGCCTCCGGCTTTCGTACTGGAGGTCGTGGGTTCGATCCCAGGTGCTGACCATCTTCCTCTTTCACGACACAAGCTTTAAGCAGCTTACTGTGAAAGAGTCAAAGAGTGTATTTGTGTTCACTTTGAGTTAGTACCTACAGATCGATTGTTTTTTCTAAATTAAATTAGTACCTATTCAAAAATATATTGAGAATAATATTCCTTAAATAAGTAAATTTAATATAACAAAAAAAAATGCGCGTACTTTAAAATTATGTATTAGGTGGGGCATGACGCACATGTTTTGATTTTGAATACCTCCAAGGCATATTAAATTTGATATCTGATAGCCTTGGTGACTGGATACTTCTAATTAACAGGCAAACATAGCAACAAAATGAAATTTTGACGTGACTGCTGGATATTCTGAGAACAGTTTTGATTATATCGATATAATCATTTCAAAAACTTAAATTAATCTTTAATATTGCAGTAAAGATGACAGCACAATGAGGGATATGTGGCGAGATTTTGTGGTTCACGGGAGAGGAATACGAATAAAAGTAAGGAATGTGGCATAGAAGTTAGAGTTGTGACAATGATGAAAGTAAACAAATTGAAAATGTTTTGAGCATGTTCAAAGAAGTGATAAATACTAAATAGGATTACAAAAAGAATTTAAAAGGCTCAAAGGTAAGGTGTGTAAGGCACGGTCGAAAGAGAATGACGTAAATCGATTTCGGTCCTAAAGGCAAGATGAAAATGAAGAAATAACAGATGTTATAATACATATGAGAAATTTGAGAAGTAAAGGTATGTTTTCCTAGGATAGGTATGAGTACTGCCATTAATCAGCGGAGAATGACGTCAGTAGAACGTTGCCTATCTTGTTAATGTAGTGACAAAAGACAATTTTCAAAGACTGCCGTTTGTCAGTGTCCAAATGTTGCCACCTTAAAGACGGCCCGCTCCCTAGTAGGAACCCACTGCATAACGGTTCAGTCACCGACTTTCATTGAGAAGGTCGAGGGTTGCGTTCCTCGCAATCGACCACCGATCTTCCACGATAAACGACGTTGCTTTTCGTGAAAGATGCCAAATGTGTAAGTATTTGTGTTCATTTTGAGTGAGCCCAGATCGATTTAAAAAAAAGGTATGAAATCGAAAAGAATCAATCATCAAGGTCTATGTTTAATCCCTAAAAATGTTTTAAAGTTTCTCAGCTCTTCATCCAAAAAATAAGACACAGGATGAGAGAATTTTCTCGTCTGCTCTTAATGGGAAGAAAAACACAGAGATTTCCGTATTATGTAACTGTCGTTCGACTACCATTTTCATAAACATAAATATTTTTTTCAGCGTCCGAGCGTTGACAGCGGGTTTAGGATAGGTATATGCAGTCACAGTTTATTAAAAGAAAGTTGAATCTTATTTCAGGATCAAAGAGTTTTTGTGCAACGGTGTATCGAATGGAACGAATCGATGACGCAACAGTTCTCGCGTGAAAAATTGTTTAATCAAAATCCTAAATATTTGTGTCATCCACGCATATTTCGGTCGTAAGATAATGATATGCGTATTAATATGCCCCATAATAATTGCATTCTGAGCTACCCGTCGCGACTGGGCGATTGTTGCGACAGGAATTCGTCGCAATCACGAAACTATTCGCTTTCGTTCACCTCATGGGGTATTCGAAATATTACAATCTTTGAAAAGCAGTCATCATCGAGACGTGGAAATAGGTCGATGAAAATAGATTTGAAAATAATATTTGATAGGTATTTCGAAATATTTCAGTTCGAAATAATTATTCGTACAGAAGATATTGTGAAAATATCTTTTCAGATTCACCAGAAACCTTTCAACCAAATAATAATTATTCTCTCGTTTTAATGAGAATTATTTTGTTAGTTTTGAATTTGGACCTCCGCGTATTAGGTTACAATGAATTAAAACTATCCAAATCAACCTTTGTAATAATTATTAGAAAATCGTCTTTGGTTTGGGTGATAGTCTTTGTACAAATTTGGGCAACATAATTTCAATGTTACAAAATGCTAAACCGAATGAATGAAGTTTCAAAATCTAACCGCCCAAGATATAACAGACCCAGGAATACGTATCTTTATTCACCATACCAATAATTTACAGATTTGCATCTCCCTACTTTTCCTTGGTTGTTTTTCTCATATCTGAGGAAAGAAACAGCAGAGTCCAAAAATTTTATACGGTTCTGTAATGTAATCTATGGAGCATCTGACAGATTGTATGCAGACGATCAAGTAATGATGGTTGAAAGAGATTTGAAAGAACTCGTGGTGCATGCTTATCAATTAGTAAGTAGTGGCTTGAAGATGAAGGTGTTTGTTTTTGGAAGAGAAGATGTAGGAATGCGATGTTGTGTGAAAGATGAGAATTTGAATGTGGATGTGTTTTAGGAGATTATTAATTAGATATGGAAAGTGTGAAAGGAAGATCGAAAGAAGAAAACTGGCTAGTGGCAGGGTAGGTGCGGTACACACACGCCTTTAATGAAAAATAAGAACATGTCTTTAAAATCAAAACAGTGGACACGGAATGCAATAATTGTGACACAATCAATGATGTATGGAGTGAAACTTGGAAAAGGACGAAAAATCTAGAAGTTGGCTATAGGAATGAGAACGCAGGATATGCGGAAAATGATTGATTGATAAGCGGGTGAGGAATGATAATATTAGAAAGGAATGTGGATTGATTGTTGGCGAAGCGACTAGAAAGAAAGTGAAAAGTTTAGGTTGTTTGAGCATGTAGAGAGAACGAATGACAAAAAGGATCTGAAAGAATGGGTGCACGGAGATGTGGACGACCTAGAATGCCGTGTAGCGATCATGTCGGCCAAGTCAATAAATAGAACAAGGAATAGGAGAAAATATATGCGGAATATTATGTTGTTGAATGAAGCGAAAGAGGATGATAGAAAAAAACGTAAGTCCGTACTTTCTGAAACTGCGTGATGATTATAAAAATGTAATGGTATAAATAAATTGATGACACGCCGTGTTCGGACTTTACTACCAAAAACTTCGACCGTAGAGGTAAAAATACTGGAACGAGTGTGTTAATGCTGGAAATAAACTTGTAAAGTAGTGTAGTGTTGAATGAAATATAACATTCAATCTTAATATATACAAAAAAGCATATTTTTAAAAACAATATTAGGTGTCAAATAAATTCACATAATGAGTTGGCGCTGAAAAAAAAAACTACAATAATAATTAAAGAGTTGGCAAGAGGAAAAACAAAAAAAACCATTGGCATTGTTTTGTGAGACTTTTTTTGAAATGGTTCTGATAGCTTGTCAGCATCCGGTATAAATACATATTAAATCATAATTTATGAATTTAGATATTTTACTGAAAAAAAAAATCTATTTTAGTATGACAATATTGTATTTTAATTTAATTGCGAATAAGTTTTGAAATTTGTGCGAACTAGCAGAATAATTTTTTTATGGACTTGAGAAGAATTTGACCATAGGGTAAAACGTTGAGCTTATAGTCCGCCAGTCGGTTACTCACGGTCTCATTTCTTCAACATAATGCAATCTTACAGCTTTTTTTCCATGTCCAAGTTTCACTCCTATACATCACGGATTACATTGTGCATAGACTGTTTGGATTTTAGAGACATACTCATATATTTTTTTAAATGAATCTGGGCTCACCTAATGTGAACACATATACACATTCGACAGCTTTCACATAAAGCAAAGCTTGTGTTGTGAAAGTGGAAAATGGTCGGCACCGGGATTCGAACCCACGACCTCCAATACGCTGCGTACGACAGTCATCGACTGATACCAATGGTCTACCAACCACTTCAATTTTTCTTTGCAAAGTGCACCGCCAACCCTGCAACCAGCCAATTTCCTTATATCTTACCAGCTATGCAAAGTACGATTAGTGTTCTAAGAAAGTAATGAAAGTATATACCTACAAGAGATTTAGAATGTATGTACAACTAACAGGAGGGCTCTGATTGTTTCATTTTGTTCCTATTTTGGGTTCTTATTTAATATATACAGCTTGAAGAAAGAAAAAGATAGCAACACTTTGTAGAGGAAGCTGAAACTTGCTCTAAGAGTTCTGAGATGTCTTCATGCGGAAGAAAACATTCGAATTGTTATTAGTGTTTCATGAAAGTGTCAAACAAGTCAGGGAGGGAGCCAAGTTTCGAAATGTTGTAACATTATAGGAGAACACTCCACCCTCCACAACATAGCAACCCCATGTCATTTTGACAGTTATAGGGAGCAATGGAATTACTAGCGTAACAGCCGTCAATTTTGATTTCAAAAGACCAATAATTGCCGAATCAAAATTTTGACAGCAATCAAATTTCTTTTATGATTATTTTATACATTGTTGCATTTTTCCTATTATCGGGAAATTTATTGAATTGTCAATTGTCCGATCCATTTAACGTCATATCAGGTCTCATTAATGTTATAAGAGTAGGTATTCCATGAAATTTGAAAAAAAATATTTAGGTAGGATATAGTACAGTTTCCACCACACATTTTTTACCATCAATTAATTTGTTTGGGTATAGTTGATACCTATTTTTCATTTGTGAATATTCGAGAAGGAATCTGTACATAATAATGGGTAAAAATATACATTGATTAGTTTTTTTTGCCTAAAATCAAAGGATGAGAAATGATCTAATAAGTGTGATCTAATAAGTCGGTCATTAGTTTAAAAAAAAATAACTTGCTCATCGAATCAATTCAAACAAAAGTAGTATGACTGTTCGCCTTGAGAATATATTTATACTTGTCATGTTTGAAGTATTTATGTAAATCTAAATATTTACTTTATCGTAAGAATACAACTGATATCATAATATAAGAAGGGCCTTTATGGTAAATGGGAAATTTTGACATTACTTGATTTTTTTTTATTCGATGATTTGAATCTCTGTTTATCTTTTTATTCTGGCGTACGGATAGTCCGAGGAAAGGTGATGACATTAGATTCTCTCTGAAAGTAGGTATATGCGGTGGATGGGGATATGTGGTAGCATGAATGAGTCAACGAAACGCCTCCAAATCTTCCAGTCCTCCGCAGCCGCAGTCAAAAGAAACTCATCAATCCTTTCCTTTATCTGGTCACGTCATCGTCCCGCGCTTCTCTGCTTTAGGATCGCTTGGGTTTAGGATCCTGTAAATTTTGATGAAACAAAATGCCATCGTGGAAGGATGTCTCCGACAGTTTGTACATACATATCTACAGATTCAGACCAAGCAGGACGTGTCTTTACAAAACTAGTCAAGATAATACCTATAATTGAACGAGTTTATCACACATCACATTTATTTAATCACAATGCGAGAACAAAAAACACTAGAGACGAAGAATTTCCACACTATTGATCCTTCACGTATTGTGAATTTTCTGAAATTTCTAAGACTGTTTGGGAAGAATAACAGTGTAGTGTAGTCGGGGCGTACTATTACATAATCATGAGACCCCCAAGAAAAAAAAGCAACCAAAACATTTAGAGATAAATTTCATTGACTACTTAAACTGTAATACGTCACCTATGTTAAATTAAAATCATTGAAATATTCCCGAGTAAACGAATATGTAAATTAAACGAAAAATAATTATCATAAATCCGATGTGACCATGACACACTGAATGGCATTCAACAACTTCTCAAATCGGCGAATCAACACCATCTTGTTTCCACGCACGTACGTAGAATGGCCAATATTATTGCCCAGTCGCACCATATCGGTACACAATATCAATATTGTTTAGTAGGATGAAAATATGACTCACTATTTAAATTTGCGTATAAGGCGCCAATTTGTTACAACCTTAATACCGCTTAATTCTGACATCTGCTACGGATATTTAGTTTCATTCGAAAATAGGTGATGATTTGGACAAGTTTAGTGATACTAACAGGTAGAAAAATAAAACAGTTTCAAAACAACAAAATCCAACCAATTCATACTTATTTTGAAATATTTTATTGATGTGTAGAATTGAAGATTATGGTTAAAAGTTAAGTACGTCACAAATCACACTTTGTTCGAAGGTTTTAAAATTAGTTTACATATAGGAAAAATATAAATCTGTATGTATATATCATAGACCAAACCAAAATACAATAATCAATCGCTGATTCTTTTTTTATTATGTTCGCTCTAGTCAGGAGATGGAATGAAATCAAAGAAAAAAAATAAGAAAGTTGAGCAGAACATTAGAAAACTTAAAAAATCTTTACATAGGTTACGTTCTGAGTGCTTTCGACAATATAAACATTACTACTTTGTAACTCGCATAGCTCACAGTTGTTTGATTAACAGAATGTGCCTGCAAACATCGTTTAAAACAGATGCATCGATCGGAAATGTATTGGTTAAACAAATAAATAGTTTATTAATCTCTAATATAAGTCGGGTTAGTGCGAACACTTATAACTCGAGATCGGCTCAACAGATTCTTCCGATGTGTGATTTATTGGATTATTCTCCCGCTCCGGATAACAGAATGACTAATAAAAAGCTGAAAAATCGATAAGAATCGATAAGTTAGTATGGGACGAATTTCATGCGACGCCATCTTTGAAAAAATCTAACAACAAAATTATGGTCTTCTGCACCTGCACCCTCTCATTCTCGCACACGTAATTGCCACTCTTACAGCAGCCCACTTCACTTACTCCACCGTTTCGGGCGTTTTAGAAATTTTTCATACAAAGTCAACCAAATTGCGCGCATATAATTATATTCTCGCGTTGATCCCGTCTGAGATTTGAATACCAATGAAATATGGACGTTTTAGAATTAATATTTTAATGTTATTATTTAGTTGGTTTTTTTGTTTCTGGAGACGCAGTGCACAATGACTCTGGTTAGGGCCACAGGGTCCACAGAACAACGTCTGTCGGGAATGCTAGTTTATCATAAAATTCGGATACAATATGTATTAGGAACTGTCCCGAAAAGTAGTTCTAAATAAACAATCGACATTTCAGTGATATTATGAATTTTGTAAAGCAGTATTTTTACAAGAATGAATAGTTAATTCTGTTTAGAATGAGGCCAAGATAGTTGGTGCATTTGCCCACATTTATTTCGTAATCAGGGCATCGGACCAGATGGCAAAGTAATCAGCTGTATTCCCTTGAGGGTGCATGGTCTCCCAACCCTGTGACCACCATCCATTTATATTGTATATGATGGCGAGGCGTGGACAATGATAATTAGATTTATTCGCCAGGATTAGCTGCTACCCTCACAAACTGGGGGTTAATTCCAGAGAAAATAACGTCCGAGAGGAAAGAAACAAAGTAATATGTCAGATACTTATCAGTAACAATATATTCATTTTAGAATGTCTGTAATAGGCAATTTAAAGACAAAAGAAAATTGATACCTACCTAGTACGTATATTTTGTAAACCGTGACCATGTAGGACGTGTACCTACGAAACTAGTCGGGAAAATAAAAATTTGTGGATAAGTTAAACATTGTTTTATTTGAACATTATTTTCAAATATATCCATCAAGAAATGCATGTTCACGAGTTGGTTAATTTTATGAATATTTTTTTATTGAAAACTAGCTTTCCCGACAGACGTTGGCCTGCAGTCCTTACTATGAATATTGATTTCGAATTTGTAGGTAGTTTATACAAAAATACGTTTAAAATATTTTTAAATGTTAAAAAATTATTTCTGAAAGGTCGAAAAACTCCATCAAAAATCTGCGTACCAATATTTTTTATGTCAATGGTTGTCAGGAAAACAATAACTTTGTTGTTATAGATTTTTTCACAGAATGCGTTAGGTTCGCAGGAAATCCGTTCCATACTAACTTTAATATCATATTTTATATAATTTTTGGAGGATTTGTGTATTTACGTAGTGTAAGTTCATTATTATGAATTAAATAAACACAGTTGCACTTTCACAAAATTTAAATTGCATCTCTAGCGCTTTCGTCCAACTCGCGCAGACATTGTTGAAGAGATTGCGTGAGTCTAATTCATCATATTTTATATTTATATTATTTCATATGCACTTTTTCAACTTTTTAATAGTTATTCTGTTATCCAGAGCGGAGAAGAATCCAATATATCAAATGTCGGAAGATTCTGTTCAGCCGATCTCGAGTTATGTTATAAGTGTTCGCGCTATCAACCCGACTTCCTTTTATATTATAAGATTTTAACAATCGTTTGACTTTTGTCTATATTTAGCGAATGCCTCTTAAATTTAGGTAAAGCTGGTTTTATTTTCTACTCTGGGATTTCTTCCTATAAGATATTGGATACGATGACATTACGAGTTCAAATTTAATTGTTTGTTTACAATTAAGTAAGAAGAATAAAAAAACATCTCACAAAATCTGAAAATTCTATTTGCTTTATCAATTATAAAATATTTATTTACAGTTTAAAACAAATAATTTAATAATAGGCATCTTTTCTCTATCTAAAGGTGCGCGCACAAGAATTTTCGCATCTTAAGACATTCGGAGTATAGGTAAACATCAAACGTAAACAAATCGATAAATTTATATGAGGAACGGAAGATTCGTTTTAACAAAAAAATATATTTTATAATAAACCATGCAATGTTTTACTATTGTATTATATCATTGCACATACAGTTATGTGCGTTCATCTTTTATCCCACACAATTCAATTCACAGCCTACGCGTTGCATTCAACATTTTTTCTCATTATCTACCACTATTGACACAAATGTATTTATATAATTTTATAAAATGTTCCAATAAAAGGTGAGTTTTATCATTAAATTCTTAGGTTATGTCAAGTAACATCCGGCTCTTTTGTTTATATATGTATTTAAACAAGTTTTGTGATAACAAAATGTAAATAAAATGAATTATTAAGAAAGTGCCGGTAAGAAAAACAGATACCGTGTCATCAAATATAATATAGGTGCACTTACACATGGCATATAAACATTGAATTTATGTCTTAAATACTTTAAAAATCTGTTAAAATTTAAACGAAATAGATAAATATAAGCCTACCTTATATTATCCAAGTCATAAATCCAAAATCCAGATGGATTTACGGTATCTTTTTAAAAAAAATAATAGGTGAAAGTTCACTGAACACAACGATTAAGATTCACTAGGAACTCACAGACACCCTATGCGACACCAAGAGCAAGTTGACAGCCACTCCCAGCGCAGCTGTCTCCTGACGGCCGGGCTCAGAAACATTATAATTACACCATCTGTCGGTTGTAAAGAAGATCTCTGTTTTGACACACTAAAATAAAATACAAAGACAAAAATACACAAAATGTTTTACTAAATTTTCTATAGATGACAAAACGATGACGTTTTATTACATCTAGAATTTTATAGATGTCGTTTTACGTATGTTTTTTTTATTGAAACTAACGAAATGTTTTCATAGATTTTCAATAGATGGCAGTTTTCTTCTAAGTGACAGCATGGCTTTAGTCAATGTTACGTGGCGTTTTATTACACGTAGAGTTCTATAGATGTCGGTACGCGTATGTTTTACAATGAAAAATTCACTGATATTAATTCACATGGGCCAAAACATCCCCCTTGTGGATGATATGCCAAAAAGGAAAAAAAAAATCATATGGGTACTATAATATATTTCGTATGGTAGCAAAAATCCAAAAATTACCTATTCAATTTTTAGAAACAAGCACAATTTTAAGTCACATAATATGCAATAATTTCAATCACCGTCATAAGTTACATATTTTTTTGCAACGAAAAATAAGCATTAGGTACCTACAAAAATAATCATAATAATAAATAAATAGGTAATAATTGAACTGCTCATTAATTTGATACCTACTTAGATAGTTAATATTTACGAAACTGCTACTAAAGGGCTTCGAAAGATTTCATCTTTCACAATGAATTTGTAAATAAATTTGAATTGAGGTTCTAGCTAGATCGAAAAATTTAATAGATACACAACACAATCATAAAAAAGACTTTCTTATGAAGAAAATAATGAATTAGGTATGTACTTACGTGATTTATTAATTTCGCAGTTACCTTGTTTTTCAAAATGATAGGTATAGCTAGCTACCTAAGTAAGTATTGTGAATTTGATTTACTTTGGCATAATATGTATGCAGGGCCGTCGCGTGGTTTTCAGGCGCCCAAGGCGAGGCTTTAATCTGCGCCCCCCCTCATTAAACTCGTAATTTTGTTCACTCCAGTTTTGGTTCGGGATAATCATAATCAGCGCCCCCCCCCCTATAAATCTCGTAATTTTGTTCATTCCAGTTTTGGTTCAGGATGATCATAATCAACGCCCCCCCCCCCCCTATAAAACGCGTATTTATTTTTATACCACATATTTTATACTATCTTTTCGTCGTTGTTTCCGTTAGTCAGGCTCATTTAAACAGATTCTAGTCTAGCTTCTCTTCGCGATGATTTAGCATATGGGTGTTTATTAAACTTTTTATTGAAAATATTGCATTCGTATGGCTTTTCTCAGCTATGAAGTCGCTCTTTCCCTAGATTGGCGACGTCTCTTAGCCAAAAATTTCCTGTTGCTTGCTCGGTTGCAATGAAAATAAAATTTAGTTAGAGTTTTTTTAAGATTTAAATTTAAAAATTGATTAAACTTTTTATAGCAAAAATATTGCATTCCTTTGGCTTTTCTCAGCTATGAGTTCGCATGTGAATCCCTGGACTGTACTACAAGCAAAATAGATTTTTTTGCCCACGGCGGCGCCCCTCGAATCGCGGCGCCCAAGGCGACCGCCTCGGTCGCCCCACCCACGCGACGGCCCTGTATCTATGTATACCTAGTTAGACAGTACAGGATATCCCATATATTCCGGGACGTACGGGATACGCTACTCTGCCGTGGACAGTCAACCAGTGGTATCCTTATGGGTAAGAACACGTAGAAAGCCGATTCCGACCCGCGCCGACCGGCTCAAAGATTGTTGTCTATGGTTTCAATGCATTTAAATGGGCATGCCGGAAAGCGGGTTCCTGCTTTTTCTGTGGCTATCCCCATTCAAATGCATAGTAACATTCTTTGCCTCGGTCGGCGCGGATCGGAATCGGCTTTCTACGTATTCTTACCCTATGTCCCGAGGTACGTGGGATATCCATGGCACATCCTATGAATATTTGTAATCCCGACCAGCTTTGTTTGCCAAGTTGTATAGAATTGCATTTGGCGGGTTCGATTGCCGGTCGGGTCAGACTTTTTTTTTTATTTGAAATTTCTATGCACGCTTGGCCTGTCTCAGATTGGACGGGACGGGTTGACTGGAAAAATTGCTTCAAGCACAACCGGCTAAACTGATTCCTTTGTAAAGAGAAGTTTAAATTTGTTTATTTGTATGTCAATGGAATATACCGGTAGGTAGGTATGTTCAGGACGTCGCAGGGATTTATCGGGATATTTGGGATAAGCGGAATGTCCCTGGGATATTCGGAAGATGTGGGATATCCCGGGACATCCATGGGACGTCGAGGGAAATTTTTCATTTAGAATTAGAACAATATAAACCCCGTTTGTCAAGCGCTTACACGCTTATCTACAGGATATCCCTGAGATAATCGTGATAGGAAGTCCACGGGATATTCGGAATATTGTCGGACATCTAGCTAGATATTTATCTATACTTTTCCCGTGACATCCTTGGGACATCCATTGAATATCCCGTGCTCTCTGGAGTCTCTGGGTATTATTTATCAGCTTCGGTTTAAAAATAAAATCATATTTAAGTTTTTCAATACTAAAATCGTCTGCTCGGAATTAAAATGATATAATTTTTATTAACATGTGCATTCAAGTGTGTAATAAATAGACGAAGTTCTTTAGATATTTTCCGTACATACCTTCCTTAAATTATTCTTCTAGCCTTGTACATACATATATTCATAGAATGAGAATAATGTTATGATGAAGTAAGTATGATAATTGGAATGACAGTGCAGAGTGGGGATGAACGCAATAGGGGTTGTTTTTAATTACATCTTTTTTATTCTTCAATGAATAGGTAACTGTTAGTTGTAATCATATAAACGATT
The DNA here is from genome assembly GCA_963576905.1 of Mystacides longicornis. Lineage (NCBI taxonomy): Eukaryota > Metazoa > Arthropoda > Insecta > Trichoptera > Leptoceridae > Mystacides > Mystacides longicornis. The sequence goes on along the minus strand of OY756427.1, from coordinate 10,211,682 downwards.
CACGACGAGTTCATCGAAAATCAATTCATCGAATGATCAATTCATCGAAAATCAATTCATCGAAAATCAATTCATCGAAAATCAATTCATCGAAAATCAATTCATCGAAAACGAGTTCATCGAAAATCAATTCATCGAATGATCAATTCATCGAATCACCAATTCATCGAAAACCATTATTTTGAAGATATTTTAGAAAAATTGTTTATGACCTAAGAATAAGGTAAAACTTCAGTTTGGTCACTCCTATAAATTAAAGATGGCGGCGATTTTGACGTACGTTGGAGTATTTTTTTGTATATTTTTTTTTTTAATTAAATGAATCTGTGCTCACTCAAAGTGAACACAAATACACTCATTGACTCTTTCACAGTAAGC